>JALAZF010000077.1:14423125-15647500 GCA_022829125.1 Lathyrus tuberosus | reverse complement strand
TTATAACCTCTCTCCACTTCTTTTTTTTTTCGTTACAATATTGTTTCATTTCTTCTCCATTGTTTTCAATACTCATCAACCATCCAAAACTCAATACAAAGCATACTCACAACACAACAATACCACACACCCTAATAAACAAGAATCTCAAGCTCTCATCACTCTCCACATCCTCATGAAAATGGTAACTTGCTACTGCCATGTTCACACCATAAGTTGGTAACTTACTATATCATTATCCTTTGGTATGAACAATTTTTTGTACAAAGAACATATGAATGTGCATGTAAGGGGAGGATAAGGATGTTGTATCTCAAAACAGTTATATGATTGACAAGTAACATATATAAGTACATATGAATGTAATGTAAGGTAATAGCAGACTGTGTGTGTGTGCCCTATTATCTCGTCGGTAATAGCAGGCTGTGTGTGTGCCCTATTATCGCGTCGGTAATAGCAACCCTAATTGGGAAGTGACCTGGTGATGCGCGCGTTCGATGGTTCTAAGAGGTCCGTTTTTGGAGAAATTGTATTGCCGATCAAAGTTGGTCCTGAAATTTTTGAAGCCACTTTCTATATCATGGACATTCAACCTGCCTATAGTTGTTTATTGGATAGTCTGTGGATCCATGGTGCTGGGGCAGTGACGTCCACTCCAAGAGTGATCAGTCAGCCTGAGGTGGTTAATCAACCCGAGGTGGTAAATCAGCCAGAAGTTTCAATGTCTTCTTTCAAAGATGCACGCGCTGTAGTTGAAGTTGGTGATTCCCAGAAGTGGGGCCAAGTCATTAATGTTCAGGTGAAGCAGAATACTTATGGACTGGGATATAAGCCACCCCGACGAGCTCAAGAGCCTCTTAAGTTTTATGGTCCAGTCCAGTTCACAAGTGCTGGTGTCTTCTTTAATCGGGTTAATGCCATTGATGATGAGGGGGATAGTGATTGCGACATGGATGAGTGGATCCGCTCCTGCACTCCCGGTAAAAGTCTATGCAATTGGTCGTCTGAGAAAGTCATCCAAGTGACCCATCAAGAGTAATTGCCTTTGTTTTCTGTTTGTGTAAAATCCTACGTTCTGCCCAAGACGTAGTGATGTTTGTCTGTAGGGCTTTGATGTTTTTGTTTGCTTACTTTATCATCAATAAATGACGTTTTCACATTCAAATGTTTGTCTGTAAGGATAATGATATAGTAAGTTACCAACTTATGGTGTGAACATGGCAGTAGCAAGTTACCATTTTCATGAGGATGTGGAGAGTGATGAGAGCTTGAGATTCTTGTTTATTAGGGTGTGTGGTATTGTTGTGTTGTGAGTATGATTTGTATTGAGTTTTTGATGGTTGATGAGTATTGAAAACAATGGAGAAGAAATGAAACAATATTGTAACGAAAAAAAAAAGAAGTGGAGAGAGGTTATAAAGATGGTTGATGAGTGAAGTTATAATGGTAATAAATCACTCATAAGTATTGTTGAATTGAAATTAGTATGAGAATAAATGGATTAGTATGGTAATAAATTGAAATAAATGGATTAGTATAATGAAACTAATTTTTAAAAGAACAATTTGTTTAAAATAGAATTAAAAATAAAAATTAGGTCCAAAAACGAAAAAAAAAAAAATATATATATATATATATATATATATATATATATATATATATATATATATATATATAATATATAAATAAAAACGAAAAAAAATAAAAAAAAAGAATAAAATTAAAAAAATTATAATAAAAACAAATTAAAAAAATAAAACAAAATAAAAAAAAAAAAAAAAATTTAAAAAAAAAAAAAAAAAAAAAATTAAAAAAAAAATTAAAAAAAATTTAAAAAAAAATTAAAAAAAAAATTAAAAAAAAAATTAAAAAAAAAAATAAAAAAAAAATAAAAAAAAAAATAAAAAAATATTAAATATTAAAATATTAATAAAAATGCCACGTGTGTAATTAAATAAATAATAAATAAATAAAATTCCAACTAAGCAGCGCCATGTCATCAATATGGTTGACCAAATCCACTCAGGGGGCAAAACGAGGGAATCTACAAATGGCAGGGATGGAATCTGTGTTTTTTTTTTTACAGGGTTGTTTTTGGGATTTGGCCTATATGGCAGGGTCCAAAAGGGGTATTAACCCTATTTTTAAATCTGTTTTTGGTTGAAAAATAGGTCAAATTTTTTTTTTTTAATTTTTTTGTCGTATTGATGAATTTTTTTGTACAGATCAAAATTTTCTATAGTATTTTTAAAATTTTCGGTATACTAGAAATTTGATAATTTCTGATAAGGTTTAGAAAGTTTCGAAAATTTAAAATTTATACGTTGATATCGGAAATTTCAACCTATATAAAATTTTTTGTAGTGTTATTTGTTTTTTTTTTTAATGTTTAGAATTTTGCCGACAGTTTTGAATGGTTGTAATTATACCGATAGTTTTATGTGGTTCAAGAGTAAATGCAAAGTTGTATAAATAAGGGGTCACATGTTTTTTTGATAAACACATCTAAAAAAATGTCTCTTCCTTAATTTTTGATTAAGGCAGAAGTTTACTTCAGTAGAGCTTCTCCTCCTGTAGAGTTTCGGCTTTTAGATGGCACCACATCTCTTGTTGGTCTGACGTCGAAGTTGAATGAATTGTTGCTTGATACCAAAAATAGATAGGTGAGAAATATCGAGTTTCGTGAAGATTTGATTGATATTGATGGGATGGTGAAATACAACCTTATTGAGTTGAAAACCGGCGAAGATGTGAAGGAAATGTGGAGATCGTTTCGTATAGGATAACAAGGGTCGATCAAGTTAGATGTTAAGCTTTCAAGATCTGTTGACGACATAATAGAGATGTTGAAACATCCAGAATCGTCTGGTAGTGTTTAGTTTTTTCTTATTTATTAATCATCTGGTATTGTTATGTTTTTTCATAAGTTATGTTTAATTTATGTTTAAGTTATGTAATTGATTGCCAGATGTTAGTCAATGTTGACGTTGTAATTGATGGAAGATAAAAAATATTAGCAAATAAAGAGTTAGGATGAAGATGTCTGAATAACATACAAATGATGCAAATAATACATAATAGACCAAATCCATGATATACAAAAGATATTTAAATAGGCCCCCTACGGGTTATGTGTGCAACCTGAGATAATCCAGTATAAACCTCGCCATCTGGGTTTACCAAATCCTTGAGGTTATCCATAACAACTGCAAACATCTAGAGGCGCTACTGGTCATCGACATCATCTGCTGGAGGAGGAAGCGGTGACATGTCATCAACAGGTACCCCGGCATCAGAAGGCCCAACATCAACTGTAGGTCGGGTGATGCAAGAGTGTGATACATTGAGGTACCACTCTAAGTAATCATCCTCGCACTACGTGGGTGATGAACAGTGACTGCTCGATCTCTAATGGCACAACCAGAGTTGATGAAGTTACTCTGAAACCACTAATTAATACCTAAAGATGGTATATCAGGAACTGGTCGTAGGATACTCTGAACATGACCATATTGTTGCAGACACCTCTCAGGCAAGTGTCTAGCAATCATGGTTTCCCACCGCATATAACCTAAATATAAAGACGACTCCTCGTACTCACGGTGGACTCTGTGACCAGTGTATAGTGTCTAGATGACATCATCTACAGTCAGTGCATTGAGCCTCCTCCTGTACTCAACAACACCACTGGGATGCGTCTGCCTGGTCTTCCATCTCTTCCCCCGTGGGGACCCCATCTCGCAATGTTGCACCCTCCTGTCACAGATAGTGGGGAAATGCTCGTATATCCAACACTGATATCAAAACAGAGACACAACAAATAATAAATAAGAAATGTTGTTCGTAACAATTAAATATGAAATCAACAACAAATAATAATTTCAAGTATACCTGTAACAGACTCAAATAGCCAGCAAGTTGTTTAGTCTCAAAGATCATCGTCACTCCAAGGGTTGTATACAGAAGGGTCAACACAGCACACCCCTAAGCCCAACCGGTGTCCTCGAGGCTACTGAAGAGGCAGGTGTATCGGGCATTGATATAAACACCAGACTTGTCTGCAAAAATAGTACATGCTATTATATGTATCATGTACGCTCTAGCGGCAGCCTCATACCTCCCAGCAACTACAAGCTGGTTGTATGTCTTTTGAAGCCAAGACATACGAATGTGTGCGCCCCTGGTCTCGCCAAACTCTTTCTGCACCTCCGCCTCATACAATCCCAAATCTTGTGCAACAGTCTAACATGCAAGGGACATGCTAAGAACGGGAGCCATCTAGAATCTACCGTCGAAGGGGAGATGGAACAATGCGGAGACATCATCCAAAGTGATAGTCATCTTCCCGAACGGAAGATGAAATGAAGATGTCTTCTTGTGCCACCTCTCAACAAACATACTAAGTAGTGGAGCGTCGAGCATGGTGAGGGAGCAACGGGAAATATCAAGCTGTTGGAACTCCTGTATAATCTGACTGACCTACTCAAGCATCTGAAACTTCGGGAAGTCCTTCATCTTTGACATGTGCGATGCCACCCTCGGTGTGGGTCGCTCTTATGACAAAAACATATAAACATATATAAACATTAATTAAAGTTAAACATAAAAGACATATACCTCACCCTGCCATAGTCGTAACGCCACATGGTCAGCATACTTTGTAAGCACCGACCGATCGATGGGTCCTCCAGGGAATCTTCCATCAGTGTGCACAGAGGGCTTAGTCGAAGGAATGGTAACCTCCGTGTCAGCATTAACCAATGTGATTGAATCAGCAACAGCAGCATCTGGTTGGACCACCCGAGCAACCTCCTCCGAACCAACGTCCTCGGCAACCTCCTCAAATACCGGATCAACAATTGCATCAACCACTGGATTAACCACCGGATCTGTAACAGCAGCATCTGGCACCACCTCATCTTTAGGCTGCTCTACTGATCGTATCGGTCGGCGTCTAGTTCAACGAGGTACCCGCAACTAACCATGCTCAGCCATCCGCTTCCGTTGTGAACCGGTTGGGGCCACTCGTCCTGTCCGTATATAGGAAGGCTCAACATCAGCACCACTGGCAGCCTTACTCTGGTTTTCCCCTCGGTCAACAGCTCTCCCTGCAATATTGTCGTCTCAGCCTCTGTATTTCATTGCAAAAGAAGAAAAAATCAAAAAAGTATTGGAAACTACCAAAAATTTTAAAATTTCCGGTACGAAATAAAGTTTTTGTACATACCGGAAATTTCAAAATTTCCGCTACAAAATCTCATTCATTATACCAAAAATTTCAGAATTTCCGGTACAAAACTATGTTTTTATAACTACCGGAAATTTTGAAATTTTCTGGTATAATGAATTGGATTTTGTACCGGAAATTTTGAAATTTTCAATATACATTTCAATGTAAACACCATAAATTTTGAAATTTTCGGTATTTATTTCAATGTAAACAGAAGAAATTTTGAAATTTGCGGTACAAAATACCTAAAATTTTGAAAAACTCAGTATAAAAACTCATTGGTTTTGAAATTTTCGGTAGATGCTCGAAATTTTTGGTATAGCTTCAAGAATTTGAATTTTTCGCCTCTGAACTGTAAATTTCAAAATTTTGAAAAATGAATTTGAAGGGGCAATGTCGTCTTCTCATACGCGTTGGAGGGTGTCAGGTCTAATTGAGGGATGTCAAGTTAAATCCTCCGACAAGACCCAAGGGAGAGTCTATATACACAGATGACAACTTGACCCTTAGGCCATAATAACCAATACTTTAAAAAATAAAAATATCCATAAAAATCCGTAAAATTGATCATATTCCGACTTAAATTATAAGGAAAAAAAGACAAATTTCACGCTTATCAAGAAATTTAGTTAGATGTATTTAATTTTCTTAATTTCATGTAAGAGAGATAACACAATTACTAGTATATCCTCAATTAAATTGTCATCCACTAACATTATTAAGTAATTAATGCAATAATAATTTTGGAATAAAGACATTAAAGGCACATAATTTTTTTTACATTTGCTTATATTTAATGCCAAAATATTTAAAAGACTTTTATTTATAAATAAAACGATAGGGAGTACAAGCATTTGGCACCTACTAAACAAAACTAAATAAGTACTAGTATACATTTTGATTCTTTTATTTTTTATTTAATTTAATTTATTTTAATTCCTCTATTTTAAAATTTAAGCTTTTAATATTCTTTAAGTTTTTTTCAGAATTTTATTCCCCTCTTAATCTATTAATTTTTAGTGACATAACATTGAACAGATGTTGTTATTATCATGTTCTTAAATTAAAATTTGTTATTTTCATTAATAATAATAATAATAATAATAATAATAATAGTTTATTAATATTATTAATATTTCATTTTTCATTAATATTAATAATATTTTATTAATGTTACATAATAATAATAATAATATTTTATTAATATTAATAATATTTCCTTAATATTAAAATATTTCATTAAAGTTACTAATGAAAACCAAATTATTTTTTAACTAATAATAATAATAATAATAATAATAATAATAATAATATTTTATTAATATTATTAATTTTAACCAAATTACTTTTTAATTACTAATAATATTGTATTAATATTAATAATATTTCATTAATGTTACTAATATTAAACAAATTAGTTTTTAATTAATAATGATAAATCATCTTCATCTTGTTTATTATGTTCATCAATCTTGTAAGTATGAATGCGCATCTTAAGAGAGGCGATTGTGAATTAAGTTTTAAGACTTTTTTACGTTTTTAAGCGATGGTGCTTATGTTATTATTTTTTTGAAATTATTTCTACGAACTTATTAAGTAAAGTGCAGAAATATAAATGCAAAAATATAAAGAACACATGGATATATCTTGGTTCTCCTTTCCAAACAAGGGCACTTCAATCCCCTCACACCCATGAGAGTTTTTACTATGTTAGAAACGTTACCGTGAATCCACATGAGTCTATTAACTTTCTAACACAATCACAAAGGTACCCTCGCCTTGTGATATTACAAACACAAAGAGAAAGAATCACACTTTCTCTCTAACACTCTTGTTATCAACAACTTGGTACACAAGTTACAAAAAAACTCATACAACAACAGTTTTGAATTGAAAATATATGTACAGTAGAATTTTTATAACACAACAAGATTCTAATAAAGTTGTTCTTCCCTTTCAAATATGACAATTTAAATATCCGATTAATATGAAAATTTATGCATAAAGTTCTTGAAAAATAATGTTGTAACAATGTATTGAATTGTTTAGAAAATATTTGAAAGAGGTAATTTGAAATCAGAAAAAATTATGCATTTTATAGTACCAAGAAACCTTTTGTCAATCAAGGCAATGCTTTAGAAAATAACTAGAATAATCATGCATTATTTTGGAAAATATGCAATAAACAAGTGTCATGAAAAGGTATTAAGAATATTCAGAATTTTTCAAAGTTTCATTAGTGAAAAATGATTGCACCTACCTTATAATCAATTGCACCAAGTATAACGTTTAAAAATATCAAAAAATTGCACTATGACAATCGATTCACTAGTACAAAAAACACTTTTTAAATCAGACATTTTAAATCAGTCACTATCCACTTGATTTAAAAACCTTGAAAGCTAGAACACGACGTATGTATTTTTGTTGTGATAATATTTAAATCAATTAACCTGATTTAAAAAGAATTGTTTATAATTAAAAAAACTAGTGAAAACATTTAAATCAATTTAAATCATTTAAAATTGCACTATGACAATCGATTTGTACATCTCATTTAATCGATTGTCATAAGTTTGAATTTGAATTTTTTGATTGAAATATAAAGGACAATCGATTTCACCGACCTTTTAATTGATTGTCACAAAATGAATTTTGAAATTTTACTAAGTTAAAACGTAATTTGAAAAGACTTGTGCAATATGCTTAAAGAATGGTTTTGAGATGAAGTATGCTTGAGCACTTAGCCAGCTTATAGATAATGAATAACATATTTGTACCTTAATACACAAGTAAACATTGATCTTGATTCAATTATCCAATGAAGCTTGAAGTTAAAAAAATCTTGAATTGAGCAACCATCTTGCTCTTCTTTCCACACATTTGTCATCATTAATGCAAAAAACCAGATAGAGACTTGTCTTCACAATCTCCCCCTTTTTGATAATGACAAATCCATATGTGATGTTTGTGCAATTTCCAAAAACCCTATAAGATGAGTAACTCCCCCCTTAATTTAAGATTTAGTGAATCTTAAATGTTAGGAACCTATGAGGGAAATAATGGAATACAAATAATTTATGCATCTTCACCCCCCCCCCCCCCCCTCTCCATTTGACATTATCAAGAAAAAAGGAAAGATGAGTGAAATTTCAAGATTATATAGACATCCAAGACACACCAGGCATAAAGGCATCAAGCATAACATTCAAACACCATAACTTTAAAGAGTTTTAAACAAAAAACATAAGTAGGATAATACAACGCCATTAAAACAAAGTACGTGAGATGATAAAGTATTAAATATAAAAACAGAGTACTTGAGAAAAAAATAATTTAGAGAATAGAAAAATTAAGTCCAATCTTAATCTTGGTTCATGTCCTCTGGTCTCTCTCCCCTACGAAAAACGTCATACTAATCCATCCTTGAAGTAAGCCTGGTCACATCTTGTCTAGTGTATCCAAATTCTTCTCTCATATACCCATAGTTGAGATCCATCCTAGCAAAACCTGCATCCGTTCTTGCATATCCTTCATCCATTCTTGCAAATCCTTCATCCATTCTAAAATTAATAACATCTTGGTTTGAAAGACCATCAACTGTAGGGTGTTGGAGTGGTGGAGGAGGAGCCGAAGGTTCTTCGGTTTCTTCATCAACATTGGTTATATTTCCATGAAGATGATCATACTTTACACCCATCTTGCTATTGAGGATGTATTTAGAAACCATATACTCACTAGTATGTGTTTGGACAACTTTCTCTTTTGATAGATTGACATTGCATTTTTCAAAATCTTGGTTAAGAACCAAGCATAAGGACGTCCAACATAAGACTCAATTTGATTCGCCGTGTAATGCAAAATCACATAAGCGCAGTTAATCAATAATTTTATTTTCAATGGTATATAACAGTTGCATTTCAGTATCAAAGATGGTATAATAATTTGAAAATTTTGGAATCAACACATAAACCAAAATATAATGAATCATTCTTTCACCTATTGTCAGAACTCCGATTGACCATGAGTTTCTCTCCGAATTCTTGCTAGTAATCTTCTTTCTCTTCTGAAAAAATGCAGCTTCAGATATTCTAGCAATCCCATAATAGAATTCTCTTTTCACATAACCAGGTAATAGATCGTCCTTATTCAAATTGATTTTCATACCTTCAAATGGAATACATAATCATTCTCCCAACTCTTCCACTGAGAATGAGATAGGAACCCCCCTTCACAAATGAATTTATTCTATTTTTCTAGTCATATTTCAATAAAAGACCTTTACTAACTCAGGATAATAAGTTCCATAACCTTTAACCAAACCCCTAATTTTTTTATCTCTTAATTGCAGAGGAAAATTAAAACAAGTTAAAGGAATGGAGAAAGATCAGTGAACCTTGGAGCAATGATGGTATTTTCTTGAAATGATTCCTCATATCTTTGTTGTTGTTAAGGATTAGGAAGAAGTCTTGAAAGTCCCCTATATAGCCTTGATCTTTAGTTGGAGGAGGAAGTTTTTTCCCTTCTTTGCAACTTTTTCTCTTGAGGGATAGAGAAATCTCAAAATATTGGTCAGCCAGGGTTCCTTTGAGAGCCTTGGAAACTTTAGCTTTTATATAGGGAAGAGAAACGAGTTGATTGAACCATAATTTTTTACTAAAAAAATTGAAGAAAAAAATGTTTAGTGACAATCGATTGCATATCACTTACAATCGATTGTCACACAATTTGCTTACAATCGATTAAACCTAAAAGTCAATCGATTGTCATTTTCATATGTTTGAAAAAAGTTGCAATATCTAGATGATAATCGATTAAAAGGATTATACAATCGATTACATGAAGGAAAATTTTGAAAATCGTAAAAATTTTCAATTTTAAGCACAAGTAAACATATATCATAATACATAAAAATGTATAACACAATAATACAACACAAATTAAAATGATTATGAAGAAAATATTTTGGCTAATTCATAAATGGAATTGTGAATTTACTTAAGTATGAGTACCTTTATATGTCGCTTTCATTGAGAATCTTAAGTTATCGCCTAATGAGTATTTAGGCAGAGGCTTTGTAAAAATATCAGTTAATTGATTGTGCATGTCTATGAATGATATCTCCACATCGCCTTTGAATACATGATCCCTTAGGAAGTGATGTCTTATGTCAATATGATTCATTCTTAATTGCATGATCGAATTTTTTGATATGTCGGTTGTTTGCCTTAAAAATTAGCAAACAACCGCTGCTCTCCTAATTTGTGAAAATTAGTTTACTTGCAGGATCGACCATACAAATCCTAGGACAATGTGCTTTAAGAGTTTCGACAACATGTATAGAAATCAAACCTTTTATTCGTTATGTTCATTATTATTTTTCATAAATTGATGTGGTTTGGATAGAAATGATAAAGTTTGGTTCTTAAAAGAAATAACAAAAACGTAATAAAAGTGCAGGAATGAAATTGCAGAAATGTAGAATGAATTGCAAATAAATAACTTAAAACTTCATTGAAATGTAAAGAATGAAACAGGTGTTTATCCAAACGTACATTTTCTCAATGCTAACTCTTTTCTCTCACACGGTACTTTGAGTATTTTTGAGTAACTTGTACAAATTTTGAATACACACACGAAAATCTAACACTACGACTCTCTATTTATATACAGTCGAAATAACTGCCACTAACGGTCACCATTTCTAACGAAGACAAATGGCATTCAGCATGCCTTCGCCCCTTAGATGCATTCCACGCGTCTTCCTTTCAAAATAACAATTCCCTCCTTTATTTGAATTTCAAACCTTCGCGTCGAATGTCACTTCCTAGTCTCCGGTCAAAAATTCCCCCAAACTCTTAGAAATATTTCTAAGTCTTTTGAGTCTTCTCTTCTTAGCAAGAAGATAGCTTTCAACTGAACCTCCTTATAACCACGTTTCTGTCGAAGCTTCATAAACTTCAGATATTCTCTTCCTTGGGAGTGAGACTCTCATCCCAGCATCAGGCGTCTAAATTAGGAGCCAACAAATTGCCCCCCAAAAATGTCTTTTTCGACATTACTGAAGAAAAAGGTCATTTTTTAATAGTAACATTCGACGTCTTATTTCCACTTACAAGGATATTGATACAATTAGAACTCCCACGTCCCAACTGTTCAGTTTTTCCTGAACCACTCTATGACGTCATGGTCATCATGACACACTCTGAAAAGTATCTCCTTAAAGCGCACCAAATCACTAGCCATCATCATACCTCATAAATCCTAGGAGATAGTGGGGTATAGGCAGTAACTGCCACCGTCCCATCTATCACCCTTAGTAATACACATGTCCCACTACAGCATTAGGTATTTAATGTTGATTTGAGGTCTGTTGATCTTCCGTAGCTTTTAAATATTTTCTCCCTAAACCATTTTTTCTTTTTACGCTTCCAAACTCTTTCTTTCCTTTTCAACATCTTAGAAAACAAACCCCAAATCTCTTGCTCTTCAACCATGGCATCTTCAACCTCCAACATCAAAGACTCCAAGAAAATCCAAAAACCAAAGGAGCCGAAGACCCACTCTCAGCTTCCTCCCTTTGCTACGCTTGCTGGGCCCAAGATAATGAAGAACCTGCAATGCATCCCAGAATCGCTAGAGAAGGAGAAGAGGTGTATCTACGAATCTCAAGTATTGATCTCTATTCTCGTTTCTGATAAGCCACATGCGTTATCTGGCCCTTTATCTGCTCTAGATACTAATTTTGAGAAGATTAGTGATTACTTACTCTCCTACCATAAGACAAAACCCATAGGTCAAGCTAACAAGTCTAAGGTAGAGACCAATACTCCTGATGTTGTAGCCCTCAACAACATAGACTTACAGTACATGAACGATGGATCTAGGATCTTTAGAGCAACTCCATCGTTCAAAGATTCTGATTTTTATTTGAGCTGGTTAACCAAAATAGAAAAAGGTTAAGGCCCAAGCCTAGAAAGACTTAGGAATCTATGACCTTATCATACTGTCGAAAACAAGACCCGCATACTTTTCGACAATGCTTGTTTCATCCCTCTACTTCTGGGACAATACCCATTATACCTTTCATCTCCCTTGTGGGATGATGACCCCGACGTTATTTGATGTAGCCGCTATCACTGGGCTGAAACCAACTGGGAAGCCTTACAACCCAGAATTGGATTCTGAGGACCAGATAGGTTTTGCATCTGCCAAGCCTACGTATACAAACTTTATCAAGCACTATTATGACCCCAAAACCATTGATGTCACTGATCAAGAACATATAGCTTTTCTGACTGTCTGGCTGTCACACTGCATGTTTTGCTCAAAATCCTTGCAAGTAGCCAAAAAATTCCTTACACTCGCCACCCAACTTCACTATAGTCGAGATGTTGGCCTAAGCAAAATGATTCTGGGACACCTCTATGAGTCCCTAAGTGAAGGTGTCGCTCAACTCAAAGGGCTAGCTGCAGGAGGAAAGCTGTTACTATCAGGGCCCTTCTGGCTCCTTCAACTTTGGCTGAATGCTTCTTTCGAAGCAAGTCTTCCAAACAAAGGATCCGTCAAAGAAGGTGCCAAAGAAATCAAAGAGCAGAGAGTCAAAGGGACCCGCTTAGTACATCTAACCCCTACCAAAGAGGGTAAATTGTTCAGGCAAATATTTCTTAGTTTTATCAAGATGTTGGCCAAGCGCCATGAGTTTACCTCAAACATGGCCCCTTTTGCTAAAAGGAAATATGGCCCTGAGTGGTTCACTAGGCCCTTCCCTACCTCTGACAAAACCCAAGAAGAAGAATCAAAGTTAATCTGAGAGGCCTTTCTGATTATTCGGCTTCTGACCCTTTGACTTAATCTGGGAAGAGGTCAAGTCTCTTTGATTGCCTATCAACCTAATTTGGTTGCTCGCCAGTTTGGTTTAGTTCAAACCCTTCCAAAATGCTTGCACGAGAAGAAAGGACGTCTCATTCTCCATCACACCAGCTACACTAAAGAGATGGCTGCAGTACAGATGACTCGCTATGCATACAAAGCGTTCCTCTCTCCAGTCGAATTTGAGCCTAGTTACTTCTGCACTTTAGAATTTTACCAGTGGTGGTCGAAGTACTACATTGAGAAGTTTTTTGATGTTGCTTCCTTCACACAGTTGATTGATGAAGCTTTTCTCTCTGTGCAGGAGAAAACCAAGAAAGGTAATTCTACACATATCAAGGAAATCCAGTCATTCTAAAATTTTTTTGAAACTATTTATCGCCCAGATGATCTTAGTCGAACTGTCCGCGAGGCTGCTGTTACTCTGAAGGAATTTTTTTTAAAGAAAATGGAGAACTTAAAGATACCTTCATACGTTCCTCCTGAGAAACGCTACGAAATGGCTTTCAATATGTTTCCTCCCAAATTCCCTCGACTGCCATCTGCTGACTTTGGAGTGGCACTTGCCCCTCCATTTCCAGATTGGTTCGTCTGTGGGGATTCTATAAAGATCCTTCGTCAGTAATCGAAACCAAAGGCTCAGCGGGTGGTTCCGACTAAGTACACCCTAGATCGTTTCAAAGGACTACTTCATATCGGTATCAAAGATGTTTGCATCGAATCCGAAATCTATAAAGGTGTGGAATGAAAATTGTCGAGTTTTATATTTCCCTTACTTGACTGTTCTTACTGACTCGTGACTATTTTGTTTATCTGCAGCTGTCAAACCAAAGAGACCTGTAACAAAAAGACCTGTCGAAGAAGAAACTGAACCATCCACAAGGGTAACTTTTAATCCCTAACTTTTCTTGTGTTGTGTATTGTTATGCTTTCTAATATTTTAATTTCCTCAGAGCTCTCGAAGATAACCTCCAACTCCTCAAAAGAAAAAATCCAAAAGGGATATTGCCCAAATTGTGCTCGAATCGAACGACGAAGATCAATCTCCGCCTGATGATCAACCAAACAAGAAGAGGAAGAAGCAACTTAGGATCACTTAGACTTCGAGTCAGCCTAAGGTAAAGGCAGCGAAGGTCTCTGAAGTATCTTCCGCTCGAAAGAACGTGGAGTCTTCTCCTCAAGGCACATCAAAGGCAGGCTCAACTCAACTTGAAAGCGATAACTCCAGTCCTGGAGTCGAAGAACTCAAGGTAATTTTAATTTTCCCTTAAACTGTTTATTTTACCGGCCTTCTTTTGTTTCAATCCTAACCTTATTTGGTTGTTATTTCAGGATGGTATAGGTACTTCGACCCAACCAACCAACTCTACTCCTCCAACTACTCTCCCTGTCCCAGTCAATAAACTTATTGTGAAAGAAGTTCCAACTTCGTCTGCACAACAATCTCAGACCAGTGATTCTGAGCAGGAGGACCAGGACCAAGGTATTTCTGAAGAAGTAAATAAAGAGACAGCGGCTATGGATTAAGGTAATACTCTGGGTGAGAAATCTTCTGACAGTGGCTCCCCAGAGGTCGAACTCACAAGCAACAAAGACCCAAATAATGTTGATCCAGATGTTGTTGTCCAAGAGAATGAAATGGAAGAAGAAGAAGAAGAAGAAGAACATTCAATGTTCCAACCTGAAACTGGCGGAAATGATGATGATGATGAAGGTAATGATAATGATGATGATGATGATGATGATGATGAAGATGACCAAGAAGATGATGGTGAAGATGATAAGGGCGCCGAAGAGAAGTCTAGAAGCGAATCTGCCAAAAAGCAAACCCAAAGAGAACACACCGGTGCTCCTAAGGTTGTTGTAATTGCTGAAAGTGCTAAACCTTCGACAGAGATAATTTTTTCTTACTCTGAAGAAGGGTTTAATCACCTTAAGGCCACCAACACTCATGAATACCTGAAAATTGTTCTCAGCAAACAAGGGAATTTCTCTTATAGCAACGTGAGTGCTTCAACGGCTTCTGGAGGCCAACCTTCGAGCAAGCCTCCAACTGAGGCCCTTCTAAAGATCAAAGAGAAAGTCTTCAAAGGTAACCTCTTCAGACTTCTAGAATATGATGCCACTGCCTCTCTTCAATTGAAGGCTCTTCTCAAGCAAGTTGATCTCCAAATTATTTCCCCTAAAGTTGCCACCATCATTTTGGAACTTGGTACTATGATTGATCAAGTTACCGCCGATCTAAAACAACTGCCTCAGATCAATAATGCACTTGAGACCATATCTGGGAGTGAGGCTACTGCATGGGCGGATGCTGCTGAGTCGAAAGCTAGGGTGAGAGAATTCAGATGAAGGAACAACACACTAAGGAGATTGAGAGCAATAAAGCAGATATTGCCAATTGGAAAAAACAAATCGAAGAACTGCAAGCCAAGATCTCCAAGGCTGAGCAACGCAACTCTGAACTACAAGCCTCTAACGAATCTGAAGTAGTCAGAGAATTAAAACTTGCCCTGGAATTTCTCGACAAAGCTCGACAGTTAGAAAGAGAGGTTGCAGTGCTAAAGCTTGACAAATCCTCATGTGAGAGACGCCTTGAGCTCCAAAAGTCGAAGTATCTCAAGATGAAAAGCAACCTTCCTTTTTAATTTGTAATTTCAATATATTTGTTTTTAGCACAATATTTCTCAGCCCCTCGAGGCTTTTATGTAATGAATTGAGCCATTATGGCGGTTTTATACCAAGTTGGCTTCGACCAATTCTCTGCAATTACTCATAAACAATTTTTAATTCTTGAAGTACAAGTTTATATTTTTTCAAATACTTACCATTTACTTTCAAGATTCTTTTATCTTCGTCTACCTCTTCAATCTCATAGGTACCATTTGAAAAAACTTGTATGATCTGAAAAGGACCCTCCCACTTAGGGGACCATTTTCCTAAAGACCTAACCTTTCGATCCATAGGCAAAATTACTTTCCAAACCAATTCTCCAGGAGAAAAAGTCTTGACTCTCACCTTTTTATTGTAAGACTTTTCTACCCTTTTCTTTTGTCTTTTTAACAACTCCAAGGCATTAAGTCTTTCTTCATCTAAATCTACCAACTCATCTAACATCATATTCCAATAAGATTCAGAAGGGATCTCATGGTGCCTTTGGATCCTTGTTGATTGTAAGTAGATTTCCATAGGTAGAACTGCATCGTGGCCAAAAGTCAAACGAAAATGAGTGGTGTTAGTTGCGTCTTTAGGAGAGGTTTGACATGCCCAGAGAACCTGGTCTAATGTCTTATGCCAATTTCTTGGCTTCTTTCCCACATGCTTCTTAATCAACCTAATCATTACCTTATTCGCTGCTTCCACTTGATCATTAGCCTGAGCATAATATGGTGTAGAGGTTAACAACTTGAAACCCATTTCTTTAGCGAACTCCTGCATCTTTCGGCCAGTAAAAACAGATCCTTGATCCGTTGTGATAGTCTCTGGGATTCTGAATCTATAGATGATGTGTTTCTTAATGAATTCAATCACATCCTCTTGGTCAACGTTTGGTAAAGGTATAGCCTCGATCCACTTTGTAAAGTAATCAATACCTACCAAAATGTACCTTTGGTTCTTAGACGATGCTGGTCAAATCTCGCCAACCAAATCCAAAGCCCAACCCCTAAAGGGCCATGGTTTGACTATGGAGTGTAATTCGCTTGCAGGAATATGTTGTATACCTGCATGCACTTGGCATTCTTGACAGCCTTTAGCGAATTCGATACTGTCTTTTAACATGGTAGGCCAGTATATACCTTATCGAAATAAGAGCCATTTCATCTTGTGGCCTACCTGATGTGCCCCACCATGGACAGTCGAAAGGGCTAAATACGCTTCAGATTCACTAAGGCACTTAAGCAAGACCCCTTCAGGGGTCTTTTTAAACAACTCATTACCCAAAAGAACATAGCTCAAAGCACGATACCTGGTTTTACGCTCTGTGGATGCTGTTGGATTTTACAAATAATCCACTATTGGCTTTCTCCAATCTTTGTCCGTCAAACTATCCACAGTCAAAATTTCAAAATTTTCCTTATCAGCGTACCCTAACTTTGTAGCTTCCAAGTCTGATGGTGATAATCTTGTCAATATGACTCTACCTCTAACTTCAATGGCTTTTTGCAGACTTTCCTTTGATATTTTGTAGCCAGAAGCAATTTGCGCCAAGTCATTTGCCTCCTGGTTTTCTATTCGAGGGATAAGTCGAATCGTTACCATATCGAATCTTTTCAAGAGTCGATTGGCTATTACAAAGTACATGATCAAATTTTCTTTGACACATTTGTACTCCTTTGTTATTTGCTTTATGACTAACTCTGAGTCGCCCATTATTTCGACTCGAGTTGCCCCCAATTCTAATAAAATTTCAAGTCTCGCTATTAAAGCCTCATATTCGGCCTCGTTATTTGAACATAAGCCTTCGACTTTATACTTGAATTTTGTTGGAATTTTGTTAGGAGAAATAATTAAAACTCCTACACTAGTTCCATTTTTATGACTAGAGCCGTCGAAGTATAACTTCCATGGTTCTAGTTCAATGTAGTCCAAAGACTTTTCATTTATAGCGTGGTCGACTATGAAATCAGCCACTACTATCCCTTTGACAGCTTTTAAAGGTAAATATGTTAAAGAATACTCAGTTAATGCTAACGCCCACTTTCCAATTCGACTGTGCAAAATTGGTTTGGATAACATGTATTTTATAACATCGAGTACCCATCAACATAACATGTATTTTCCTCAGCAATAAAAATTTGATTGTAACCAGAGTACCCATCAAGCATACTAAGGTACTCATGGCCTGCGGCAGAATCGAAAAGCATTTCTGCCATTGGCATAGGATATTCATCCTTTGGGGTAGCAGAATTCAAATCTCGAAAATATATGCATACCCTTAGTTTGCCATTTTTCTTTATCACTGGAACTATATTAGTAATCCATTCGACATACCTGGTCGTGCGGATGAACTTGCATCTGAGAAGCCTTTCGACTTCTTCTTTAATCTTTGAAAGGATCTCTGATGCGAATCGCCTTGAAGTTTGCTTAACATGTTTTCTCCCAGGCTTTATTGGCAGCTTTAACTCGACCAAATTCCTATCCAGACTGAGCATTTCGTTATAGTCCCACACGAAGCAATCCTTGAACTCCTTCAGCAACTAACTATTTCGACCCTGGGTTAGGGGCTGACTTTTGGACTGATGTAGGTTTATCTTTTTTCTGCCCCAACCCCAAGTTAATTTCTTCAAGTGGATCATGTGCCATCATCTTGATGTCTGGTGCTAATGGATCCTTCTCAAAGCCCAAAGGTTCATCATCATAAATCGCGTCGAGCCTCTAGTTTTGCAATTCTCCCAGATCTTTGTCAGGTAGATCCGGATCAAAATTCTTTCCAGGACCTTGTTGATCTGCTTCGATCTCTTTGGCTTTGACAGCCATATACTTTACTTCGGCCTCTAAGGCCGCTTTGAGTTTATTCACGGCTATATAAGCCGAAATCTTCTTCAGAACTAGTGACTCACTCATTGTCACTAAATTCGCTGCCCCAGCTAGTTGGATGGATGTGTGAGGTTCCAAAAATATAATTTTCTTCGCCAACTACCTCTCTATCCCACTGAAACCCGTGGGTGGGATGATGGTATAGTGAGCAGAAGGCGTTGTCGGTTGGCGTCATGTCGAACGTTGCAGGACTACAAGGAGCAATATGAGCCAGATTTCTGTCAGAGCTTCGCCTGTCGATCTAGTTTACTTCTACCAAAAAGTAACTCTGGTCAGCTTCTATATTTTTGACAATCCCGTCGGCACGCCAAATTGTTATTCTTTGATGCATCGACGAAGGGACGTCACCTATGCCGTGTATTCATTCCCTGCCTAACAGCAGGTTGTAATTTTCCTTTGAGGCAATTACCATAAACATTTTCGGCCTTGTGATGGTTCCGACTGTTAGATCCACTTGTATTACACCCATGGTGATTCCCACTTTACCCTCGTAATTCGACAACACCATGTTATGAGGTTTGGTGTCGGAATCATCCTTTCCAATCTTCTTGAGCATGTAATGCGGCATCAAATTGACTGCCGCACCTCCATCAACCAGAATCTTGTTTACCCCTATGTTACCCACCTTTCCTTTAATGAACAGGGGTTTCAAGTGACACCTCATCGAATCATCTGGTCTTTCAAAAAATGCGTTTTATTCTACCATGAATCCATTGTTTATAATGTAATAACAAACAGGTATGTGCCTGGCCGTTTCGACTTCCATGGCCTCTTCCTCATCTTCGACTTCCATTATCTCGTCATACTCCCTGGGGAGTACTGACACAACATTGCACATCATGTCGAAAGATGCTTCCGACCCTGAGTTGAAATCATCAGTCATTTCATTATCTCTAGTTATGTCATCCTTCGAAGTCGCTTGTTCTGGAGCAACGAACGAGTTTCTATCTTTCAATTCTTCTTTCTGGGTTGAGGTTTGAACATTACTGCTGGTTTCTGGTTTAGCCATTCCTGCAGCCTCCTTCTCTGTTTTCTTTCGACGTTGATACCTTCTCCATTGTGACTTTGTCATGGGGTTCTTACCCTTGTAGTTTTCAGATGGATAAATCATCCTCTTGGATTTTTGGAACTTTTTCCTATATGATAAGGAAGATCCCCTCTGCACTTCAAAATCTTTCCACTTCCCTTGCCCTTGGGCTTGCTGGATTGGATTGACCCATTTGTCATCTAGAGCCTTATTCATAGGCTTGAATGTGTTTGGGTACCTTCCTCATAGTTTCTGCTTGTTTTGGTCTCCTCTCCTAGGGTCGAATCTTACTCCTCCTGCTGGTTGAGAAGGCCTCCAATTTCCCCTTCTTTTTTCTCTCTCCACTCCTTCTAGGTTCTGTGCTGCCTTTTTGTCGAAGACGGCACTACAACGAGGATAAAGCATTACTTCAGACCTCTTTCTCTGGCATCTGTGGATGAAATCTACCAAGTTTTCTTCTTCTTTAGGGTATGCTAATTTGTGGTATTCCTCACGTCGACGCTCTTCGTCGACTTGCATCGAAACATTCTGAGACACCTCCACCATGTTCACGTTGGCAGCTGTCTCTGTTGTAATGGTTAATTTGTTTAACTTCAAACTGAGGCCTTCATTAACCTCGTGATCCTTCTTGACACAGTTGAAACCCTCAGTGATTTCCTTTGTTGGTACCTTTGGACACAGACCCTTGGTAACCTGTTGGCTAACAAATCCGACAGCCTTCTCCTTTGGGTCCTCCATTATTCTCCAAAGGAGGCCAACATCAAACTGTTTGTAGGAACCCTCAATAGTCCCCTTGTTAACCTGGATGAAACCATCAATGGCCCCATTATCGATTTGGACGAAACCATAAGTAGTTTCGTTGTTGATTTTGGCAAAACCCTCAGTAGCTTCGTGGTTGACGCCATCAGCGGCCTCACCAATGTAATTCTCTATAATCTTTCCATCAAGGTCTTCAGTAACCTTAACCACCACAGCCTGATTTACGAAGTCATTAGTAACTTCGATCATGTCACTTTTGTCGGCAGGATCCTCAGTAATCTCCACCATGTTCACATTACTGTCGAAGCAGTCAGCAGCCTCGATCATATCCATGTTATTGTTGAAGCCTTCAGCAACTTCGACCATGTTCACTATGGATGGCTCAGCGTAGTGGGCTTCCGCTACCTGCAAAGGGTTCGAATCTATCTTCATCTGGGGCTTCGACTAGTCGCCGAATTTGAGCCTTCCATCTCTGATTGTATTCTACACTAGGTCCATGAAAAGGAAACATTGAGACGTTTTATGACCCCAAAAATTATGGTATTTGCAAAAACCTCTCTTTTTCTGTTGTTCTAAAGGAGGCACTTTAGCACCAGGTGGCACTATCATTTGGTCATCCTTGACTAATAAATCAAATATTTCATCACACTTTGTGACGTCGAACGTATAAGTTCTTTTGTGGAACTTGTCGTTCTTTTCTCATTCGATTGGGTTTTCCCCATTCGACGGAGCCAAGACTTTGCAAGCATATGGAGGACCCTGTTTTAATTCCGCCAGGTCGACCTCATGTTCGTTAAAATACAATGATTCATCTTCGTCGTTGTCTTCCCAAACTCCAACATAGGCTACCCTTTCTTTTTTATTCTTGTTAGCCCTAGCTTTCTCGGCTTTTAGTCGTTCGACCTGCCTAACCCTATCAGCCAATTGGGCCATGTCTCTTAAGTAATGGGTATCTAATTTCTTTCTAATTAAATAGTCAAGGACACCCGCGGCCATTTCGACTAACTCGTGTTCGGGCACCTGTGTAAAACACCTTGCCTTGAGCAACCTAAACCTATTCAAGTAGTCATCAATTGGTTCTGAGAACTTCCGCTTGATGCTAGCCAATTCCTTCAAACTTATCTTTGTTTGTCCCATGTAGAATTGTTCATGAAATAATCTCTTCAATTGGGTCCAGGTATGTATCAAATTTGCAGGTAGTGTGGTGAACCAAGTAAAAACATTTTTTGTTAGCGAACTTGGGAAATATTTTATATTCAAATTTTCATTATTTGATATTTCGCCCGCTTCTATCAAATATTGTGCCACGTGTTCGACCGTCGATTCACTAGTATCTCCTAAAAATTCCGTAATCTTGGGAACCTTCAACCTTGGGGGTAAATCTTGCTGCAAAATATATTCAGATAAAGGAGAAGTATAACTGGGCCTTTGTAGTCCCACATTCATCCCATTTTGTACCATAATTCTTTCGACCATGGCTGCCAAATTATTTTCTGCAGGCATATCGTTATGTCGCATTTGTTGTATAACATTATCAGCATTTTGGTTTCTATTAACTAATACTACCCTTGGTTCTTGTTGGATAGGAATTTTGACTCCTGGCTGTTCGATTACTCCTCCTTGGTTCAATGCGTCCACTTGAGGGATATTTGGTTGTCGTTCATTTATGGTAGGTTCTTCTTCGACAGCTACTCCTGGATTATGGATTACACGTTCCCTTTGGGGAGGTTGAGGGACGCCAAAGAAATCGGCAATACGTGTCATTTGCGCTGCCAATTGCTGGTTTGTTTGTGTAGTGTTTTTAATTAAAGGGTTAAATATAACCCCCATCTGTTGGGCTAGCATCTGAACCATATCATGGTTGCTTTCGTCGATTTGTTGCCTGATTACTGCTGCAGAATTATTAGTAATGTTTGGCATATATGTTTGATATCCCGTTACTAAAGGTTGGCTAATCCTACCCATATGGTTTATACTGGAATCAGATCCTTGTAGAGGCGAAGTTACGTTAACCGTTGGATCTGTAAATGCTGATAACGCATTATGTAAACTTTCCATCACTGATGTTGGCATTCTATACGGCTGTTCTCGATTTAGTGGAGGCATGGAAAAACCAGATATAAAATTCCTGTACATATTCCCTGAAGGGGAGGGGTCATTTGAGAAACTTGGGGTCCTATGGTAGAGAAACTAGGCGCATTCTGGGGGATTGAATGTGCTGGTGTCGAACCCGCTGTCGATGGTATGGCCTTTGAAACTGGTATTGAGGCCATATTGCCCCCAGTCGAAGGGATAGGGGGTGGCACTCCATCATTTATGGAATTCTGATTGTTTGGTGGATTTGGATTCGCCATTCTCCTTACTCATCTTCTTCTGGGTCTTTCTTCATTATTTATGGCTATCTTACCAATTCTTAGTCTCATGCGACGAAGTGAAGAAGGCTTTTGTAAGAATAATGTAAAAATAAAGGTTTTAAATTGTCAATAGCACAAGGTCCCACTGGGCGTGCCAATTTGTTTGCCTTGAAAATTAGCAAACAACCGCTGGTCTCCTAATTTGTAAAAATTAGTTTACTTGCAGGATCGACCATACAAATCTTAGGACAGTGTGCTTTAAGAGTTTCGACAACATGTATATAAATCAAACCTTTTATTCGTTATGTTCATTATTATTTTTCATAAATTGATGTGGTTTGGACAGAAATGATAAAGTTTGGTTCTTAAAAGAAATAACGAAAATGTAATAAAAGTGCAGGAATGAAATTGCAGAAATGTAGAATGAATTGCAAATAAATAACTTAAAACTTCATTGAAATGTAAAGAATGAAACTGGTGTTTTTCCAAACGTACATTTTCTCAATGCTAACTCTTTTCTCTCACACGGTACTTTGAGTATTTTTGAGTAACTTGTACAAATTTTGAATACACACACGGAAATCTAACACTACGACTCCCTATTTATATACAGTCGAAATAACCGCCACTAACGGTCACCGTTTCTAACAAAGACAAATGGAATTCAACATGCCTTTGCCCCTTAGATGCATTCCACGCGTCTTCCTTTCAAAATAAAGATTCCCCCCTTTATTTGAATTTCAATCCTTCGTGTCGAACGTCACTTCCTAGTCTTCGGTCAAAAATTCCTCCAAACTCTTAGAAATATTTCTAAGTCTTTTGAGTCTTCTCTTCTTAGCAAGAAGATAACTTTCGACTAAACCTCCTTATAACCACGTTTCTGTCGAAGCTTCATAAACTTCAGATATTCTCTTCCTTGGGAGAGAGACTCGCATCCCAGCGTCAGGCATCAAAATTAAGAGCCAACATCGATCGCACTAGTGTTGTTACATTTCAATGAGATGCGCCCTAGATTTACAACGTTGTCACAAAGTTATTTCTTTATCCAAAGTATATGTGAACAACAACTTCTAACAACAATATATTTTGTGTCTGCGATACTAAGAGCTACGCAAGCTTGCTTTTTGCATGACCAAGTTCCACTGGTGTTTTTCCTATCTGTCTTACATCTTACAAAATCTAAATCAGAAAAACCAACAAGACTACATACACTACCTTTGGGGTACCATAACCCGACATTAGTTGTTCCTTTGAGATACTTCGTTATTCTTTTCACAATAGAGAGATGAGATTCCTTCAGACATGTTTGATAGTGTGCATACAAATATACATTAAACGTGATATCAAGATGACTTGATGTTAGATATAATAAATAACCAATCATACCTCTATATTTGGTGATATCAAGAGGAACATCAAATTCGTCTTAATCAACATATGTGCTAGATCTCATCGGAGTAGCAATTTCTTTGCAAGTATCCATGTCAAATCTTTTAAGAAGCTCTTTGAAATACTTAGATTGGATGATGAATATGCCATTCTTTGTTTATTTAATTTGCAACCAAAGTTTTGTTCCTTTTTGGATTGGCTGCATTATGCAAAACAACATGGTATGTTCAAGCTGTTTTTGTGAAGAAAGGACACATATGGGACATGATCTTCTAGCAGGTGTGGCACATTTGGCTCCTACTGCTGTTGCATTGACGCATTTTCTATTTACATTTTGAACGCATTTTTGGATTTTTTCTGTTTGATTTGTTGCTATCTTTTAGCAACCTAATTAATTATATTTGTTTGATTATTTGTTCATATCAAATTTAAATATTTGGAAATTTAAATTTGAATTCAAATCATATCATATCTTTTAGTGGAGTTATTTTAGAAAAACAAATCTTAACCAAATCTCCACTTTTTCTACTGATCAAATCTTATGGCCATTGAAGGAAATCCCATCAGAGAATTATATTTAAACATACTCAATTTCAACATTGAAGACAATGAGAAAGTGTTAAATATTCCTACTATTTGGGTTTTATTTGAATCCTTTTTTTGTGTTGCTTGTACACCACGTTAGCGCCCTCTTTCATATCATAAGGTATAGTGTTGGTTTGTTTAGTTGAGTTGTAATTCAACATTCTCTAAGTTTTTTATTGAAGGTACAATCACTTGAGGCTAGTGATTGAGAGAAAATGATAGAGGTTTTTCATATTTAGGGGGATACCTAAACAAAAATTCGTTAGGATTAGGAAGAGGCATTGAACAACATGGGATTGTTGTTCTTATAAGACTAATTGTACTAATTCAAGATAGTGAATTTCTTTTCTTGGGTAGAGTGTCCCCCCATACGTAGGTGTGGTTTCACCGAACTGGGTTAACAATTCTCTGTGTCATTTTTATTGCTTTTACATTAATCATTTTGTTTATCAATTATTTGTTAAGTCTGGTATAAGATGTTGAACATGTTGTCTTAGGCATCTGGTCCAACATTTGTCCCATGTGAACATAATTTTAATTGGCATCAGAGTATGTTGAAATACAAATAAAGTTTGGGTTTTAGTTATCGTTCCACAGAGATTGTTTGGTGATATCGCAGTCGTTCTACAGTCGTAACGTTTCAAGCCTTAAAGTAACAAGGGGTTTTAGGTTGGTTTCGTAGCGGTTGCATTCAAATTTAATTAAAAGCGGTAAAGAGATTGTTTTAACGGTTTATAAAAGCATGTCAAGGTTAGGGCTCGACAAACCACTTTGCACATATATAATCGATAGAGCTAATGAACTCGGTTAAATGATAAATACAATCACATATCCTCCCAATATGTTTATTTCTAACACATATTGTGAGTTTTATCATTTTGATCCTTTGTTGATTTCTCACACAAACTATCAAAATGACAACATTAAAGTTCAATATTTATGAACATCAACACACATTACTATCTCTAGCCAATGGACATTGATGGATGAAAAACCTAGGTAAAGAGTTGAAACATATTTCTCAATCATGAACCAACAAAAAGAATAAACATAGAAACAAGGTTTTTCACCATACATTTATCATCTAAGAGTTCACAAACTAGAATCAATCCATATACATACAAAGGAAAGGTTTACCTACATCTAACCTTGACATAAAAGAGAAATTAGCTACACATATTCATGGTAGCTTGATCAACAAGAATCGGGAGAAGAGAAACGAGCATCAACGACGATTTTATCGACAAAATGATGCTTTTTAATCTTCCAAAGATGAAGTGCTACAGTGTAATATACTTTTATCTAAGAATGTAATGGAGAGAGAGCCAAAATTCTGATCAACACAACTTATAAAGGGGCTGAGTTTCGCCGCGCGCGCTGAGCGCGCAGTCGCCCGCTGAGCGGGCTTCACTTAAAAGTTAAACCGCCTAAAAGCGCGCTGAGCGCGCTAATGAGCGCGCAAGCTCCTGTAATTCCTTCCATCTTCGCGCTGGGAGCGCGCTGAGCACGCTCAAAGCATGCTAAAAAAATCCAAATTTTGCCAAACTGTTTTTGTGGGGTCCTCAAGGCTCCAATCCATACCCTTCCATGCAAAAATCTGTAATAAAAACATAAAAGTTAAATAGATACGACAAATAACGAAATTAACTAGAAAACGGTTATAAACAGAAACAATGGAAAAAGGCTTGGATTTACAAATAAAGCTCACAAAAAGGTGCTAAAAACTAATCTAAATATTAACACTTTTTAGCACCTAACAACTCTCCCCAACTTGTTTCTTTGTTTGTCCTCAAACGAAGATAAAGTAGAATAGAAGCAAGCGGAAAACCGGAAACAAACACCAACAAAAAGTAATGGTTCAAACCAAATAAACACACACGCAAGTACCGCTCGTCCTTATGAAGAATGAAAATATGTAAATGAACTAAATTCTAAACATAATTAACAAGCACAAATCATAAGCAAACAAATGTTCAAATTGGAATCACCTAATTTATTCAAATGAGCCTAGCTCAATATATCCAAGGGACAAAACACACTCATAGCGAAAGTGTCAGCATCCAGAACAATTCATGCATTCATCAAACCAATTCAACAAGAAAACCAAGGAAACAAAGATCACTTAAGGGCTTCTAAAGGTTGTAACTTGGCAAGGTTTAACAAGAAAGGGATATTTGTAAAAGGCTAATGAAACAAAGTGGTTAACAAAAATTTTCAACAATGAAGAACATGCCAATAACCCACTTAGACACCTCATAACCATTCAATTCAATCCTTTATTTTCTTATGGTGCACTCTTTCATTTTCTTTTCAAGCAACTCCTTTTGGAGTGCAGAACATAGTACAAAATAATGTTTCATGTATCTTTTTCTTTTTCACAAGAGGCACCAAATCACCTTTTCTTTTTCTTTTCTTTTTCACAACTAGAACCACTCTCCCCAACTTTAAACCATACCATATTTAATGTGCAATGTTCTTCAAAAGTATGTTCAAACAAAGGGTTAAGTGTTTATAAAAAAAAACTAGAATGAATCACATTGATTTTCTTTTTAGCATCACAACCACAATTAAGTGCATTCCTATGATCAATCGACGGGTTGATGCGATATTCATTCCAATTTCAAGGCTCAACATGGCTAGCAAGTGCTCACACCTCTCACAAGGTAAAATTGAAGTTTATTTGGATCGGTTGTTTTTCTCATAATCAAAAATTGCCTAGATCATTTCAATGTTTCCAAGGTTTGCAAATGAATACAAGATTAAACATGAATCATACGAGCTAAACAACAATTACAAAATCTCTCAATATTTATGAACAACGGAGGGACTCACATTTGTTGTTGTCCTAATTGATTCCAAAATGAACAAAAATGCAAAATGAAGAAAAGCTTGAAAATCATGTGAAGCACAAAGTTCAAAAACATACTAACATTCTACAAAGCACAAAACAGAGTACCTTTGTGTGCACCAACTTAGAACTTTATCATCACCATCAATTAAAGGTGAAGTGCATCACTTAATGTTCAAAGAAACAAACTTGCTTCAACCATCCATTACCTTAAAAAAAATAAAGGGCAGACAACAAAAAATTTCTGTACAAACAAACTATATAAACATAAAACAACATCCACCCGGATGTTAAATTCATTTAATCAACCAAAAAATTTTTAACACCAATTCAAACTCACATCCGCCCGGATGGAGAATACAAAATTCCTACACAAGGTAGTCAATACAAAATCCAACCATAATAGTTATACCAAGTAAAATAAAAAAAAACAAAATATAATAAAAAACTAGTCAAACCCAACATCAGTCAGAACTAGAGCTAAACGCTCCATGATCCGCTCCATCATCACCATCATCGTCATCAAGGTCGCCTTCCTCTGCCCCCTCCGAAAAACCAGGCCTGCCCTCAGGCCAACGAGCATAAGCAATGAGGTCTTCGCGAGTCCTCAGTCGGTGGTCCACATGCAGTTCCCGAATCTGCAGCTGCAATTGCATCATAGAATCATGCATAAATAGGAAAGCCCGATGATGAGCCTCGTGCATGGCCCAATTGGCCTCAGCACTTGGATCATAAGCGTGCCCGCGTCCGCGCCCACGGCCGCGAGTAGGAGCTACAGGGACAGCCTGCTCTAAATCAATCACCCCCATACAATGACGAGTGACATAACTATCATCTACAATCTGGAGCTTCACATTCCCATGAGTAGGTAATGTAACTTGCGCCTCATGGCATAAAGCCATAATCAACCCTGGATAAATAAGGGCGCAAGCCACACGATCTCCAAGCGGTGTACCACTGGTGGCAGTTCTCTTCATCTCATTAGCAATAATCCGTGCAAAATCCACGGTGTGGCCCTCTGTGCACAAATGAAAAATCAGAGTTGCGGTCTCCATAGGAATAGAGGAGGTGTGGCTTTTTGGCCGAAGGTTGTATAGAACAACCGACATGACAAGCTGTGATACAGAATCCAACACCCTCCTAGCAAACTTAATAGGCGCTCCACTAGCACTTAAAGTGTAAGTCCCCCCGGTTCTGCACAAAGACTCCCTAAGTTGGTCAGCATTCCAGTTCCGCTGAGCCAACGACCGTGCAAAATCACATAACTCATCTTCTTCCAGCTGCAGTGGGTTTCCAAGGTAGGTATTGATGGCATTTCTTGAGAAATCAATTTCTTTCCCCCTAACCCAAGTTTTGAAAGTAAACCTATCACCACCGGAGGGTAACGCATTAGCGTAAAACTCCCTCACAATGTCTATATGGTGCTCAGGAAAAGGAGAACCAAGCTTATCCCACGCACCACCTTGGACAAAATGACTTATGTTTCTATGGGGACCATCGGGATCAATCATAATTAACCTGTCCGGCCAAATCGATCTTTTTTCAAGATGCACGTATCTTTGTTGTTGCTCGAGGCCAACAAAACGCGTCGAATCGAAATGGCCAGCGGGAGCTCTTCTGTTGGGATTAGATGTAGAACCAATGACTCGTTGCTTCTTTCTTCCTGACATCTGAAAAACAAAAGAAAATCAACGTACAAACAAAACAGTACCACATGTTAGCGAAAACAGCAAGCTAAAATTCCTAAATTATATAAACAATATATAGAACAATGACAACATAACAGAACAGAATTAGGAAAAGGGGGAATTTTTCTGCAAATCTCAGAGCGCGCTGAGCGGGCTCTGCGAAATGCAGAAAAAAACCCCCTCTGCAACAGATAGTTCTAAAAGATAAACACAACCCCTAATTCCACTACACAGCCAGTTACAGAGAAATTAAAATAAAAAATCAAAGCAAATTAACCTTTCACAAAACCTAATTCTAAAATTTCATACCCTAATTTCCACAATTCTAACTTCTAACCAACATGCAAGCATACTAAGTAAACACTTATACATAATTTCGTCATTACAGAGGCAAAGGAAAGAAGAAGAACAAGAACATCCAACAATTACAAACAATGTCCCAAAAATGGGTTTCTAATTGAAAATGAAAAATTGCTAAAACAAAGACTTACAATGCTTGAGAATGACGATGCTTAGCAGAAAATGATATGGGAGATGATGTAGAGAATTGAAAATCCAAGGAAGTTTTGAAAAATTTGGAGGAGAGAAAATGAGGGAAAGTGAAGGGAATGAGAAAAAGAGGCAAGGTTGTTGAACCCTAGCCACTTAAGCATTATTCTGGGCCGGGTACATCTTTGTGGGCCCAGAAAATCAAAATATATTTTTTTTAAAATTCGCAACCCGCGTTGAGCGGGCAAAGAGCGCACTGAGCGCGCTAGCTTCTGGAAGTATAGGCTCATTTTTTTCAAGAGCGCGCTGAGCGCGCAACCTGTGCGCTGAGCGCGCAGGGTAACATCAAAAATCCTCCCAGCAGCAAAAAGACAACATCCACACGTTCAAAACATCACCCTAAACATCATACAACATCAATTTTTCACAAACCATGTCTAAACAGCAAATTCACTAGTAAAAACGATAAAAACTTACAGTGTTGGGGTGCCTCCCAACGAGCGCTTGTTTAACGTCGGATAAGCTCGACGGTCCAAGATGCTCAATTAAGAACATCAAGGAGAACCGAACTGGAAGCGCGATCAAAATTCCCTACGAGGTAAATTTTCAGACGTTGACCGTTGACGGTCCAACAGTCTTCCTTTTCCAAGTCTTCGATAACAACAGCTCCAAAGTTGTTCACTTCCTTAACACGAAAAGGCCCGAACCATTTTGATTTTAATTTTCCCGGAAAGAGTCTTAACTGAGAGTTAAACAATAACACCAATTGTCCGGCCTTGAAGTCCTTTTGCCGGAGCTTTTTATCGTGGTATTCTTTCACTTTTTCCTTGTACAACCAACTTAAGTGGTATGCAGCATTACGCATTTCTTCCAACTTAAGAAGTTGCACTTTTCTTTTGTGACCGGCCAAGTCCTTGTCAAAATTTAACATTTTCAAGGCCCACAAAGCCTTATGCTCCAATTCAACCGGTAAATGGCAAGTTTTACCATAAACCAATTGAAACGGAGTTAGACCTATTGGAACTTTATAAGCAGTGCGATATGCCCATAAAGCCTCGTCCAATTTTTGCGACCAATCCTTTTTCGAACTAGACACGGTTTTTTCAAGGATTCTTTTTATCTCACGGTTGGATACCTCAGCTTGACCATTCGATTGCGGGTGGTAAGGGGTCGCCACCTTATGCGATACACCATAGTGTTTTAAGACATTTTCAAGAGGTGTATTACAAAAGTGCGACCCACCATCGCTAATGAGCACCCGAGGAGTGCCAAAACGGGAAAATATGTATTTCTTTAAAAAATTTATCACCGTTTTGCCATCCGCCTTAGGTGAGGCAATCGCCTCCACCCACTTCGAAACATAGTCAACTGCAACCAACATGTATTCATTACCAAAAGATGGTGGAAATGGACCAACAAAATCGATGCCCCAACAATCAAAAATTTCTACCTCTTGTATGTTTTGGAGAGGCATTTCATCACGTTGTCCAATTCCACCAGTTCTTTGGCATATGTCACAACTTTTGGCATGGAGATGTGCGTCTTTAAAAAGAGAAGGCCAATAAAAGCCCGATTGAAGGACTTTAGTAGCCGTCCTCGAACCATTAAAATGGCCTCCATACGGCGAGTTATGGAAATGCCAAAGAATGCTTTGAGCCTCATCACTCGTGACACACCTTCTCAAAAGGTTGTCACTTCCTAACTTAAACAAATACGGGTCGTCCCACACGTAGTAACTAGCATCCGAAAGGAACTTCCTTTTTTGGTTCCAAGTTAGGTCTTCGGGCACCCAACCAGTAGCCTTATGGTTAGCAAAATCTGCAAACTAAGGCCTAACTTGGACTTTAAAAAGTTTTTCATCAGGAAATTCCTCTTGGATTTCCTTTTCAGCTATGGTGACCTCAACATTGACAAGGCGAGACAAGTGATCTGCCACCAAATTTTCTGAACCCATTTTATCTTTTATTTCTAAATCAAACTCTTGTAATAAAAGGATCCATCGGATGAGCCTTTTCTTCGAATCCGGTTTGGTTAGCAAATACTTGATCGCCGAATGGTCGGTGTAAACAACAACTTTTGACCCGATGAGGCAGGATCTAAATTTCTCAAGCGCATACACAATAGCAAGTAATTCTTTTTCGGTTGTGGCATAATTAACTTGTGCCTCATTTAAAACTTTACTTGCATAGTGTATGGCATGGAAACTTTTTTCCTTCCTCTGACCAAGTACCGCTCCAACAGCATAATCGCTCGCATCGCACATAAGTTCAAAATTCAAAGTCCAATTTGGAGCGATTATTATTGGAGCGGTAACTAACTTTTCTTTTAAAATTTCGAAAGCATGAAGACATTCATTGTTAAAAAGAAATACCTGTTCCTTGCTTAGCAAGTTGCTCAATGGTCTAGCCACCTTTGCAAAGTCTTTGATAAAACGCCGATAAAATCCGGCATGCCCAAGGAAACTTCGGATCCCTTTTACGTTGGTCGGAGGAGGCAACTTCTCTATCACTTCAACTTTCGCTCGATCAACCTCAAGGCCTTTGGACGAAACTTTGTAGCCGAGCACAATTCCCTCCGTCACCATAAAGTGACACTTCTCCCAATTTAGCACTAGATTTGTCTTCACACACCTCTCTAAAACGGTTTCCAAATTTGTCAAGCATAAATCAAATGAGCCTCCAAATACCGAAAAGTCATCCATGAACACTTCCATCGTCTTTTTTATTAGGTCGGAGAAGATAGCTTGAACGCACCGTTGGAAAGTTGCCGGCGCATTACATAAACCAAAAGGCATCTTACGATACGCAAAAATGCCAAAGGGACAAGTAAAGGCCGTCTTCTCATGATCCGTCGGGTCAACCGCAATTTGGTTATACCCCGAATATCCGTCCAAGAAACAATAGAATTGCTGCCCGGACAACCTCTCTAACATTTGGTCCATAAATGGTAATGGAAAATGATCTTTCCTTGTCGCTGTGTTGAGCCTTCTATAATCAATGCACATCCTCCACCCCGTCACTGTTTTTGTCGGGACCAACTCATTTTTTTCGTTACGAATCACGGTCATTCCTCCCTTTTTTGGCACAACCTGGACTGGACTAACCCAAGGGCTATCGGAAATCGGGTAAATCATATCGGCTTCCAATAGCTTAACCACTTCTTTTCTCACCACCTCTTTCATTGTTGGATTCAAGCGGCGTTGCGGTTAGGCTACCGCCTTGAAATCTTCTTCCATCAAGATACGATGCATGCAATAAGCCAGGCTAATTCCTTTTAAATCGGAAAGGACCCAACCTATAGCATCTTGGTTTTTCTTCAAAACATGAATTAGACGGCCTTCTTCATTTTTTGACAAAACGTTACTAATGATAACCGGCTTGTTACCACCGTCATCAAGAAACGCGTATTTTAAATTGGAAGGCAAGACCTTCAATTCAAGTGGTGACTTCTCATCTTTCACATCCTTCTTTAACTCTTCCGGTTCTACCTCCCATGGTTGCAACTCTTTGAGGGATTCAAGCTCTTTTAAACAATCCTCAAGAGCTCTTTCTTCTTCTTCGAAAAACACTTCAAAAGAATCATTAAGAGCCGTTTCTAAAGGAGATATTTCATGTACATGCTTAGAAACCTCCAACGTTGCTTTTTCAATTGCATCGATCCGAAAGCTATCATTTTTATCCTTTGAATGCTTCATAGCTTCGAAAAGATCAAAACAAACCTCTTCATTTTGAACCCTCACCTTCATTAAACCATCATCCACATCAATCATCATTCGGGCGGTTTTCATGAAAGGTCGGCCAAGAATTAAAGGTGCATCTTCATCTTCCTCCATATCGATAACAACAAAATCAACCGGGAAGAAAAATTTGTCAACTTTTACCAAGACATCTTGAGCTAACCCATGAGGATGAGTTGTGGACTTGTCGGGCAATTGTAAAGTCATACGAATGGCTTTCATCTCAATGTTCCCAAGCTTCTTTACAATGGACAATGGGATAAGATTAATGCTTGAGCCCAAATCAATTAAGCCCTTTCCAACATAGACGTCACCAATGGTAACCGACAAAGTCACACGCCCCGGGTCAACTTCTTTTTTAGGAAGATTTCTTTGGATGATGACACTACAACTCGCGTCAAGAACAATAGTTTCCGGTTCCGAATACCTCCGCTTCTTTGTGAGAATGTCTTTCATGAACTTTGCATACTTTGACATTTGTTCCAAAGCTTCGGCAAACGGAATGTTAACTTGTAATTGCTTGAAAATGTCCATGAAATGCGCATAGTGCCTCTCATTTTCCTTCTTTGAAGGAGCATGAGGATATGGTAAGTTTTGGATCGGAATAGTGCTCACTAGTTCCTTTCCCTTCTTCACTCTCCTAAGTCTCTCCTTTTTCTTCAACTCCTCACCACTATTATTTTCAACTTCAACCATGTCATTACTTTTATTTTCAACTACACCTTCATTTTCACTTTTATTTTCAACTACTTCCTCATCACTACAATCCTCCACAAGACCATCAAGTTTTTCTTCCTCCACATTTTTCTCCTTTTCTTTCTCCAACTCCTTCCTACTTCTAGTAACAATCGCCTTGCAATGCTCCTTAGGATTCACTTGAGTATTCGCGGAAAAAGAAGGACCCGATTGTTGTTCGGCAATTTGCTTGGCAAGTTGCCCCACTTGGTTTTCAAGATTCTTAATCGGCGCATCACTACTCTTTTGATTGGCCATAGACATTTGCATGAATTGAGTCAAAGTGTCTTCCAATTTGGAGCTAGCAACCAGAGGTGGTGGAAGTTGATACGGATTTTGCCGGTTTGAAGGACCGGCACCATAACCTTGATTATTTTGATAATTTGCTCGCGGTTGAAATCCTTGATTTCCTTGATAATTTTGTTGAGAATTGTGTTATTGTTGGTAAGGTTGTTGTTGTCTCCCTTGATAATCCCTTTGATTTTCCATATAGTTCACTTCTTCAAAACCCAGAGGAGGACAAAATTCGATGTCATGCTCCCCTTTACAAAGTTCACAACAAGCTACTTACTTACTTTTGCTCAGCTCCTTCATTTCTTTGATCTGTTGAGTCAAAAGCTCCACTTGTTGAGAGATAAACTTGTTTTGCGCAAGGATCGCATCGTTAGTTCCCAATTCAAGGGCACCAGGCTTCTTTTAAGAGTTGCCACGACTTTGACTTTAAAGATCGTTTAGAGCCATTCTATTAATAATATCAGTTGCTTCCTCGGCACTCTTTGACAACAAACTTCCTCCCGAAGTGGCATCCAATAATGTCTTGCAATTTGGTTGGAGACCATTCTTGAAGATATGAATTTGTGTTAAATCATCAAACCCGTGACCTTTACATTTGCGAAGCATGGACTTGAATCGTTCCCATGCTTCATTGAGGGATTCATTAGTGCCTTGAGAGAACGCTGAAATTGCGGTTTTTGACTCCATGAAACGGTTATGAGAGAAGAACTGTTCAATAAATTTTTCCTCCAGGACATTCCAATTGGTCATCACGGTGGGAGTTTGATCGAGGTACCAATCCTTTGCTTTGCCAAGCAAAGCATGCAGAAATAATCTTTTAAAGAGAGGTAACTCTTGTGCTTGATCTACACCGACCGCTAATGCAATCTCATAGAATTTTGTGAGAAACGCAAAAGGGTCTTCATGGTCCATTCCGGTGAATGGACTTCCATACAATAAGTTCAAAGTTCCAGTTTTCATCTCGGCTTGCCTTCCTTGATTGTTGTTGGCAAACTGAGCGGTGTGTCGTGGACTGTTCACACAAGGTGTGGATGCGGGAGGTGGAGGTGGTGGTTGCGCCATGATTGGTGTGAATGGTGGTGGTGGTGTTGTAGTAGAACTTCCTGCTTGCTCTTATCTTTGTCTCGCAAGTTGCCTCCTCCGTCTAGTTCTGCTGTTGAGTCTACGAGCGATTCTTTCAATCCCAGGATCGAATAAAAGTTAGTCCGCCGGTAGTTGCCCTCGTATAAACAAAGTCTGCACACTAAACAAAACAAATCAACAAGCACAAGAAAATTTGTAACAAGTTTAAAAATTCACAACTATTGCAATGCTTGCAATATCAAATAACAATCCCTGGCAACGGCGCCAATTTGTTGAAATACAAATAGAGTTCGGGTTTTAGTTATCGTTCCACAGAGATTGTTTGGTGATATCGCAGTCGTTCTACAGTCGTAACGTTTCAAGCCTTAAAGTAACAAGGGGTTTTAGGTTAGTTTCGTAGCGGTTGCATTCAAATTTAATTAAAAGCGGTAAAGAGATTATTTTAACGGTTTATAAAAGCATGTCAAGGTTAGGGCTCGACAAACCACTTTGCACATATATAATCGATATAGCTAATGAACTCGGTTAAATGATAAATACAATCACATATCCTCCCAATATGTTTATTTCTAACACATATTGTGAGTTTTATCATTTTGATCCTTTGTTGATTTCTCACACAAACTATCAAAATGACAACATTAAAGTTCAATATTTATGAACATCAACACACATTACTATCTCTAGCTAATGGACATTGATGGATGAAAAACCTAGGTAAAGAGTTGGAGCATATTTCTCAATCATGAACCAACACAAAGAATAAACATAGAAACACGGTTTTTCACCATACATTTATCATCTAAGAGTTCACAAACTAGAATCAATCCATATACATACAAAGGAAAGGTTTACCTACATCTAACCTTGACATAAAAGAGAAATTAGCTACACATATTCATGGTAGCTTGATCAACAAGAATCGGGAGAAGAGAAACGAGCATCAACGACGATTTTATTGACAAAATGATGCTTTTTTATCTTCCAAAGATGAAGTGCTACAGTGTAATATACTTTTATCTAAGAATGTAATGGAGAGAGAGCCAAAATTCTGATCAACACAACTTATAAAGGGGCTGAGTTTCGCCGCGCGCGCTGAGAGCGCAGTCGCCCTCTGAGCGGGCTCCACTTAAAAGTTAAACCGCCCAAAAGCGCGCTGAGCACGCAAGCTCTTGTAATTCATTCCATCTTCGCGCTGGGAGCGCGCTGAGCGCGCTCAAAGCATGCTCAAAAAATCCAAATTTTGCCAAACTATTTTTGTGGGGTCCTCAAGGCTCCAATCCACACCCTTCCATGCAAAAATCTGCAATAAAAACACAAAATTTAAATAGATACGACAAATAACGAAATTAACTAGAAAACAGTTATAAACGGAAACAATGGGAAAAGGCTTGGATTTACAAATAAAGCTCACAAAAGGTGCTAAAAACTAATCTAAATATTAACACTTTTTAGCACCTAACAGAGTACGCACCCTGTTCTGTTTGGGTTAGCTATAGGGAAGATAAATTTTGTTTAGATGAACAACACTAAGGATGAAGGGTCAGTAAACAAACCATGTGTATTGGATGACTCCAATTATGATTATTGGAAAGCTAAAATGATTGCCTTTCTTAAATCCATAGACAATCAAACATGGAAGGTTGCGGTAAAAGGTTGGAAACACCCTGTGATTATTTTTCAAGATGGTACATCAAGCTTAAATTCAGAAGCCGGGTGGACTAATGCAGAAGATAATGAAGCTCTTGGAAACTCCAAAGCTTTGAATGTTATTTTCAATAGTGTGGACAAGAACATGTTCAGGTTGATCAACACATGTACTAAAGCCAAATTTGATTGAGAGATTCTCAAAACTACACATGAGTGCACATCAAAGGTTAAAATGTCAAGGTTGCAGCTCCTCGCTACAAAATTTGAGAATTCGAGAATGAATGAAAATGAATCTCTCTATGACTTCAACATCAGATTATGTAACATTGCCAATACTTACTTTTCTTTGGGAAAGAAGATGTCTTGAGAAAACCTGGCCAGAATAATCCTAAGATCTCTTCCTAAGAAGTTTGATATGAAGGTTGCAACTATTGAAGAAGCCCAAGACGTTGGAAACATCAAAGTTGATGAACTCATTGGTTCTTTACAAACTTTTGAGATGGCTTTGAATGATGTATCTGAAAAGAAGAACAAAAGTATAACTTTTGTGTCCAACACTGAAGAGGATGAAGATCAAGGTGGAGAATTTTTTTAGAGCCTATAGCCCTTGTTGGGAGAAAGTTTAACAACTCTTTAAAGAAACTAGACAGAAAATGGAGGACAAATGTCCAAGACAAGGTGTTAGACATCAATCCCCTGAACAAGAGCAAATATGATTACAAACCTAACAAAGGCAAATAGCACAATGTTATGTATGTGAAGGATTTGATCACATTACTACTAAATGTCCTACTTTTCTAAAGAAACAAAAAAAGGATTGTCAATCTCTTGGTATGAATCTGATTATAAGAGTGAAGAAGAAATAACTAATAAGGTGATGACTTTCACTAGGAAATATGACTCTTGCAGTGAGTCTAGTGATGAAGATATCTCAACAAAAGAGTTAGTTGACAAATATAGACAATTTCTCACTGAGTGGAAGGAATCTTGCTTAAGATAAGAGAAAAAAAATAAGACCATAAGTGCTCTACTCAAAAAAAGGAGAAACTTGGCTCAACCATTACAAATATGGAAGAGGATGTCACATTTTTAGAGTCCAAACTTGACATGTTCTGATATGTTAGATGTGATCTTGGAGATAAGGGAGAAGAAAACTATATATTTTTACTACAATGACATGAACAAAAAGGTTAAAATTTCCACTAAGAAGTTTGTTGCTCCTGAAAAGAAAACTGAGTTTCTGATGAATTACCACATGTTCCAGCATCCTGCTCAACATGTGTACCCTCATTCTAGAGGCAAGAAAAACTCATCTTGGAGGTGTCACCTTTGTGGTATATATGGTCATATAAGACCTTTTTGTTATAGAATGTATGGATATCTCCAGGCTTTTAGTCATACATTGCCCAAAAAGAAGAAATGTAAGAAAACTCAAGCTAATAAGGTGTAGAAGGCCAAAGAAACTATCACTTGTCTCATTGCTCATACCTTTCTTAGATTTTCATCAATATAAGATTGGTATTTTGATAATGGATGCTTAAGGCACATGAATGGTGAAAAGAGTTATCTTGAAGACTTGGAGACCTACTCTAACAATTATGTTACCTTTGGTGATGTTTCTAGAGAAAGAATCAAGGGCATAGGCAAACTGGTTAGTCAAAGTTTCCCTTGTCTTGATGATGTGCTGCTGGTAGAAAGATTGACAACAAACTTAATCAACATCAGTCAACTATGGGATTAAGGTTTTATTGTGAACTTCAACAAGTCTGAGTGTATTGTCCCTAGCAAAGATCAAGAGGTGTTAATGAAGGGTTCAAGATCCAAAGATAATTGATATATGTTTCAAAGAGCGATTCACCATCCATCTGCCTAAAGCAGGTAATCTGACGGTAGGTATTGTAGCCAAGCTTGGGCTTTATCCCTTAGGGAGAATGGAAATAAACCCAATCAGATGGCTTTGGTGTTAACGTCGTTACTTTTGAATGTCTCAGCGAATTGTACAAACACAGAGAGGTACAAATTCGAATCTTCCATCGGCTACCATAGAATTGGTTCTGCTGTACGATTTCCAGCAGATGGGGGTTTAACTCTAAGTTGTTAACCTGGATTGCAGGGTTAACAATACTTGAGTGAGGCTCATCTTTAGAGGAGATGGAAAAGTTCTTGAGTGGACGGTTATCGTTTTCAACAATTTCTTTCCGAATTCGTTGAAGTTGGCGCCTAATACGTAGGTAGCGCTCGATTTTGTTGATCGGTTCGGCTAGGATCCTAGTGCTATGGGTTCTTTGCATACAATCGATACATGGGAAAAATAATTAAAATAAAAAAATGGCTTAGTCTATACATTGTAATAACGAACTTACGATAAGTGAGTCATTATTTTTGTTATAAAATAGTCTCCTTATAACTTCATTTGGATTGACATTTAAAAAATATATCCTTTGATTGGTTTCAACACAAGACAATTTAAACATGCTACATAAATAATATATCAATATAAGTTACCAATAGAACTAGAAGGCATATTAGTACTAGTAGTAAATAATTCTACATCGGCTAAGTGTTGCACAAAGACGGGATTAAGCAAGAGCAAAATCAATATCTTGTGCTGCCATAATCTCAATAATCTTTGACCTTTTTCTCAGAAATGACAATATCAAAGCCGAGGGACCTTTGGGATCATATGTATCATATTCTTCATATAAATTAACACATCAGACATGGCACAACAAGTGAGGGGAAATGATCATACTTATAGCAAAATACATGTCTCTCTCACTAATCAAAATGTGGGGGAACAAAGAAGACTTCAACATCATTGATTTGTTATGATTCCAATACACAACTAGAAGCAATAATTTCAAATGGTGACTAAACTCAAAGAGCGGAATTGCAATTCCTACAGCCACAAACAAAAAACACACTTCATGAATTAACGGTATTGCAGTAATACATGAAATCATTCCACCGTAAAAAAACAATGATATAGGAAATCAAAACCCCTAATCCATACTCTCTCAACTCATCTGCAATGACCATATCATAACCTAAAAAGAACTCCACACACTACAAAAATCGCATTTCCACACCACATTCCTTCTCAATTCCCAATTACTAGTGATCTACAAAATTCTATACCCAATAACCACTACAGAAGAAAGAATTTTCCATTCCATCCATCAACAATAAAAAGCTAAACCATATTCAAAATCACGATAACGATATTACACAACACTAAAACACAACTTCAAGTTCGATCCAAAATGAGTAGACCAAAATCCTCCACACTTCAACTAAACCCTAACCTAACAAACAAAACCTCATAACAGAGAAACTCAAACCCTAACCTGCAAGCTAATATTCCTGAATCGCTCTTGAGCATCGGTGATGCTAAAATCCCGATCACGTTTTGAGCTGATTTTTCATCTCTGACACTTCTTAACACTGTTGACAAAGGCATCAGTGATTCCACCACAACCAGTCTTCTTTGCAATCATTCTTCAGCCGCAGCAAGGTCGATGCGGATTATAGGTTCAAGAGTGGAACCTTTTTGAGAATGTTTGAGACTTGTGTTTTGTTATGATTTTGAGATGATGATGATGATGATAATGATGTTGCATGTTTGTGTTATTTGTAATCATGCACTCGTGTGTTTTAGAGTTGGGTGAGACTTCAGTCTATTCGGTGGCCTCAGATTTATTTGGTGGGTTTGTTGGTCTAGTTGAGAGACCAGAGACGGGTCTCAGATCCATTTGGTGGGGATCGTCGGTTCAGGTGAGGAACCGGAGACATGAGAACATCAATAAAATACCTCTGATCCTAGTGATTTTGGTACCATATGCTTTTGAGAAGGAGATGGTGGTATTGCATTGCATCTGCATTATGATATGTTTGATTGTATTTTGAATGTGATTGAGAATACCGTTATATTCGTTGTTACTATCCTATTTTTCTAAATTTCACCGTTAACATTTGTTAGATGTATTCTCACCCCCTGTTTGTTGTTGTGGCGTATGTGCTCTTCGGGAGTACAAACAATTAGGTACAGGAGTAACTATTTTGAGTTAGAGGATAACGTTGACGCCTCTTTAGCTTTTATCTTTGGGTCTTATAGGGGTCACTTTGATATGTAGCACTGGGGATGGGATGTCATTCTTTATTGTGTTATGTTTTATTTATGTTGGAGTTTTTGTTTGTTGAGACTTTTATGTCACACTTGTTTATTTTCACTGCTTACTTTTACATAACTATTTAGTATTTGATGTTTTTATGTTATGGTGAAGCATGTGTTACATTCTAATTGTGGATTTTTATTTGAATTATTTTATTAAAAGTCGAGTCGGGGATTAGGGTGTTACACCTCCCTGAATTCTTGTCCTAGAAAACACAAGCATTGTTATAAAAAAACAACATTAGATGATAGGTCGGTTGTGAGTTTTTGTATGGAAATTAATCTAGTGGAAAATTTGGGAGTATGAATAACATTTAGAAGGATTATAGATGGGCTTATTTGGATATCTCCTTGCCCATATACAATTATAAGGGTACCATCTGCAATGGATTTTTTTTGTTGCTAGGACATGGTAAATAAGTAGAAAAATGTGTGGGTAAAGGTGTCATGTGGTCAGTGGCTCCAGAATCCAGTATCCAATATTGGTTAAAGGGTTTATCTGAGGCATTAAATCTAAAATAAAATTGAGACTTACCAAGAAGGAGTGGAAATGGAAACATACCCGAATGTACAAACATAGAACTACCTGTTGGTTTCTCTAACTTACTAAGGAGGGATCTCAGCCTCTCTACTTCTTATTTGTTAATTTGAACCAATTCTCCTTCTGACATATTGATGGATGTCATGTGAATGTGTATGACTCAATAAAATAAAAAAGAACCAGCAAACTAGTCGTAGAAAGGTTTGCAACCTTCAATTGATTTTTTTAAGTGAATAGTGTCGGCGCGTTAAACAATGTCGGCGCGATAAATAATGTCGGCACGATAAACAGTGTTGCAGCGATGAATAGTACCCCAGATGAATGGAACCACGATGAATACTATTTTTGAACCTAAACTCGTGAATAAGGCGACTAAGATTTTGAAAAAAGAACTGTAATTAAGGAGGCTAGAGTTTTGAAAAATGAACCGCAATTAAGGCAGTTAGTGTTTTGAAAATGAAACTGCAATTAAGGCGGCTATGTTTTTTATGCGGGAGCGAAACCCTATTGAACGAGAGCTCGTGATGCCATGTTTGGAACTAAATAATATATTTCAAGTATGTTAAAATTACAAGCATTAATCTCTTTATCTAAGACTATTCTAATTTAATGGGCCTAACTAATGGACTAAAAGTCAAATATATATTACGACTAATAGTAGTAAAAATAACTTATTTACAACAATATGTGCAAAAGCTTTGTTTAGATTGACTTGATTACAAGCATGAAAAAACAATAGATTAAATAAACCAGTCAATTGTAAAGTAATTATTAAGAATGAGTTGTTGCATACCTCATTTGGGTTAAGGTAGTCCTTCAATGTTTTGATAACATCACCATCCTTAATTGACCTCACAAAATCAAACAAACAACAACAAATCAGAACTGATAAAAGTAGAGAAGACAAAACCAAAGATAAAGTATAACAAAGTAAAATAAAGCTTCAATCTGATAAATGAACAACAAGACACAAAATAAACAACAATAAATCACCCTGAATGAGAAGTAAAATTGGAAAATGATGTTAAATATACTTAAGAAAGAAATACCAAAATAAACAACAACGACAACAACAATAACAAACCACCATGAATGAGAAGTAGATATAAAGAAAAACTCAAAGAGATAACAAAACAAACAAAAAAAAAATAGAATCCAAAAACCTGTGATACGAAAACTACAGTGAAGAAATTAGAGAACACAAAACCAAACACAAAGTAACATCAAAAGACAATGTGATAATACCAAACCAATATCTGCAAAACAAGTGAAATAAAAAATGGTCAAAAAAATAGAGAAGACAAAACCAATCAAAAAGTTAAAGAAAGTAACATCAAACAACAATGTGAAAAAACACATACCTTTTAAGAGTACCAGGGGAAGGAGAAACAAAGTTCATTCATAACGAACTGGTCAAAGAAGGAGAAACGGTAGTCGTTCTTAACGAATCGGTCATATATGGAGAAACGGTTGTCGACGACGAGGTTCATCGAAACAAAATTCCAACCGGTTCATTAGAAAAGTTGTGAGATGAGAAGTACAAAAATGACTTTGGTTTTTTCATTGGAGGTGGTGGTGGCCGTATATAGGGTGCAGAAAGGGGATAGCGGCGATGTTAGGGTTTGTGTGGAAAACAGAGAAAACGAGAGAGAGAAGTGTGGAAAGAGAGAAGAGAAAATTTGAAATTGAAAAAGTGTGACACATGTAATGCAAAGAGAGATGTATGAGCACTTTAATTGGAACATTGTTGATTAGTGATTAGTCCATGATGCAATGTGAATTTTTTGAAGTGAAATAGTAAATTTGTAAGATCAAGCAATATTATGGGTTGTGAAATTTTCTGGCACATGCAACACATAATGGTGATTTTGATGTCTCAACATCAGAGTACAAAGTCAAGACAGGTGTTTTGACATCTTGAGTCTGACAGAACAATATTACCAATAGTTAATGATGCAGAAACTGTAAATTGCAGAACGGTAAATAACACGGTTAATTGTTAACCCAGTTCGGTGCAACATCACCTACATCTGGGGGCATCTAAGCCAGGAAGGAAATCCACTATGATAGCATTAGTTCAAAGCTAAACTCCCTAGTTTACAACTTCTCACCTAATCACTACCTTGTGCTACTTCTACCTAGAAATCGCCATCAAGATATGAGATCCCCTTCTCAATTCCTAACAAGTAGTCATAATCACAATGACCATTCCTCGAGAAACCAAAATGAAAGATGTACCCTCTTTCTACTATAATACTAGGTCAAAACTCTTGACCAAGAACAATACTCGGTTTTGCTTCAAAGCTACAACTAACAACAATACTCAACTCTTTTGCTTAAAAGCTTTAGAGTGAGAACAAAATACAACAAAAAATATGTCTACCACAATGTATCAAACAATACAAAGGGTGACTTATAAAGTCACACATAAAGACTCTCAAAATCTAAGTTTCTAAAACTTCCCCTAGTTTTTACAAAAGCGAAAGTCATTCATACATTAGGTTTAGGTCTTCTTTAAATACTTCTCAGACCTACTAGACTTGGGCTTCTTGAGGCGCAATTCATCAGGAATCATCTTGGAATCACAAGCACAATTTCCTGCACAAAAATAGGAACAAAATACAAAGTTTCCTAAAGAGACTCAACGATCCTTTTTCAGAAAACCATCACAATCTGTCAAAAATAGAATTTCCCAAAATATCCTTCCTTGGATAACGCATACGTGTGAATCAGATCATACTCAAAGATCACACTCAAAAAACCAAAATATTCATGCCCTAACTATTTGGTATAACATATCCTGGAACATGTCACAACATCATGTAGAACATGATGTCTGACTGTCATGGCAAGAACAATAGGTTCAACATCTTGCTAACAACATGTTGTTTTACCAAAATGCAGCCAATCCAAAAATCACAGAACTTAAAATCTCCCATTTTGGCAAATTCCACAAAACCTACAATCAGAATGATATTAGAGATAAGGTGCAACTACAGGTCATTAGAGGTTACAACTTCTTCAATCAGGTCCATTTCTCCCTCTATCACACATACCCAATACTCCCCCTGAAGGGGAAAACCCAAAAAACAAGGCAGAAAATCATGAACTATCCAAGTTCATGCATTAGAAATGCATACAGCAGAATCCACACATATTAGAAACACATACAGTAGAAGCCACACATATTACTCAGAGTAATAAACAACCATAGAGAAACCATGGTTTTCCATCAGAATATGTCAGAACATGTTGCACAACATTGCCCATAAACTTTGACAGAGCATGAGCAGCTCAGCTCCCCCTAAATAGTTGCACACAAGTAACAACAACCAACTACTCTTTCTATGCAGTAGTACAAACATGGCATAAAGTCATGATATCTGATCTAACATTAGAACCAGCAACAACACTTTACTCCCCCTTTTTAGCCAAAAATTAACAAAAAGAAAACAGAGTAAATGTAAACAAAAACAAATGGAATCACACAGTAGCAAAAGCTACAAACAGTACTAATGAAATCAAGCACAAAACACCAGATGTAAACAAATATTGTCATGGACTTATTATAACACAAACAAACAAAAACAAAAATAAACCAAAGGAACGCTGCAGCTTATGGATCCGGCAATCCACTCAAACTTCCAGAGTTAATGAAATTAACCCAATCTTCATCACCATCCTCATCAGAGTTTTGTTTTTTCTTGAAGGACCTCATTGTTGTCACATATGTCTTCCTTGTCCTAGATGCTCCAGTAGATGAGGCAGCAGATGTCCCAACATCATACTCTACCTTCTTTGAATCAGCGCTCTTGACGTTTTTGCCATACAACAAACCAGCCTTTGTAGCATCAGAAGTTTTGGAATTTTTGTTCATGTTGGAAACACGACTGTGTACACAGCTGAAACTGCACCAAAGAATAACACCCTTGCTTATAACGCCTGGAAGGTCAAGCATATGATAGTGGACCGGAGGGAAGGTATCCTCGGTAACAGAGGAATTCTTTTGCTTAGCTTCCCAACCTTTGATTGTAGTCTTGAAATGACATTTTCAATGTCATTGGAAAAATCGCTTTTCTTTGAAAAAGGACGTATGCACCCAAAAAGCCAAAAACGTGTTTCATGCCTCCTAAACTGAAGATGCTATAACTCCTCATTATCACATCCTCCTATAACACCCCTGATAGGATGTTGACCAGTCATAGTAATGTTGTCCAGCTGTACAGAGAGAGAATCCTTGAAACTACTGATTGTGATCAGCTTGTTATAGTACAATGTTAGGACATCGCGATTGACATTGGAATCTTCTAGCATTCAAATCAGTTTGGATCAACAGCTTCCTCAACAAGATGCTTAGACAAAGAGAAAAAAATGACTCTTACTGATCCATAAAGACATGATTGTTTCTCAAGAAAAACATCCTTAATCAACCAGAGGCACACATGCTAGAAACAAACCAGGATCCATATAAAAACACCACACAATGAGTACACTGACATCTCCCTCTGGAGTACATAACTGAAGAAATCAGCAAGGTGAAGCTGAACACTAAAGCAAAATGTCAAAACATCAGGTCTGACATCACAAACCAACACAAGCTACATGAAAACATGTGAACTTTGTACCAACTGCAACTTTGCAGCTACAAATCAGACATATACCACTCTTGAAGATCATAACCTACTGCAGAGAAAAATAAATTCTCCCAGACAATAAATAACACTGTTCACAAGGACACACCCATGCAATTATGACCTATCCCCGTTCACATGATAGAGGCACATGCACAACGGGAAAAAAAATACCTAAAATACATTTAAGAGAAACCACAGTTCTCCAAAGCACTTCATACATGTAAGATGTCATGCACATTTGGTTTGACATCAACCACATAAACCGCATTAGAAGATATACATCTTATCTTACACACATACAACCAGAAAGATGTCAGAACGTGGCACCCACTCATAAATCACAAAGACAAGTAAAAACCATTCCCATGCTTCATACAATTGCATCACCCAGAAATCTCAGAGAATTCGTGATTCTCCTTAACATCAGGAATGTCATCCTACTCCATACAACAAAATCTTCCTTTAAGCACCAACAGAGTTACCCAAAACTCTACTCCAAACTCCACCAGTACTCGATATTTCAGTTCTGAAGATGTTGATGAACACAAACTCCATATGATGAGATCCCATAAAACAATCTGTTGAAACAATGTCCCAAAATTTTCTTGGACATTAGTCCCTTGAACCCTTAACCTTGGTTTTGGACAACATTTATAGGATCTGTTATCGTTACAGCAGCTCAAGCACACTTAATTTCATGAACTACTTGGAAACAAAACACAACATTAAAGCAACAAACTGCACAGATAGATCAGAGACACTCAGGGAAAACTCCACAGAGATAAATAAATTCTCACAGACCACAAACACCTTCTACACAGAACCACGATGTCAAGACAACCTGTTTGACAACACAACACTGGCATGAACACTTGTGCATGCAAGAAGAGGTTTCCTCCAACAGCCACCATCTGAATAATCCACATTACCAGAATGCTGACTAAGCCTATCTCACTTATCAGACTCGTCCCCCTTAGTCTGCTCTTTCATCCATTTAGACTTTTCCTTGCATTGCCCTTATAGGAACTATGAGAGGAAAGTCTTTAACATTTGTAGAAGTCTGATGATGTATCATTTTGGAGACTTCAACAATCTTGGTCAAAAGCAAGAGCAAGCAAAACACGCAGAAACAACTAGCTTATGGAATCAAATTCCTCCTTAGAACTTCATAAGTCTCATTAGTGACCAAGCATTATCCTCTTCTATAGGTCCTTGATTAAGAGAGACAACATCAGGACTGGAAATTCCAGTTCTCAAGCCCTTATAATTTCTCCTTTTGACACCATCGTTACAAGGATAAAAAAACTTAGAACCTACTAGATCATCCTTAGCTCCAGTCATGAGTTATGGAACACTCATATCCAGAATATCTATCCTGCTCAGTTGTAACTCCAAACAGGTATGAGAGATACGACAACTTACACATTCCTGAAGCTCTAACCACTGCTTGGTTAATTATAGGATAAGTTGATCCTCTGTACCTGACAAGACAAACTTAACACCAAAAGAACTTCAGAGCAAGCTCTTGCCTCTTGATGGAAGCAAATTCCTCTATCCTTGAGAAAAACTTGCTTGATATAGAATAGAGCACCCTATCCCATTAGGACTTTCCATCATCAACTAAACTTGAAACAAATCAGGAACAGAAACTTGAACTACCCTCATGGAGCCAAAACCATCAGAGTTAATGCTAAAAAAACATCATAAAAAAGAACAAGATAAACATATTCATCTTCAAGCTCACCACACTTATAAGAAAGCCAGCTCTTTGAAGTGGCTCCAAAAAAACTGCTTTAATACGATGAAGGAACCTTTCAAGTTCATGGCACTAGGTGTCTCTGCCTTTCAACCAGGTCTAGCTTATCCTTGATCGACTAAAACTTGAAGATGTTGGGATAAATGTCCTTGACATTTGACATTGTCAATCTCTCCACTTTCTTCAGACCCGGGTTGAAATGTCTCTCATCATATGCCAGGCCACACACTTCCACAAAGTAGGAGACAAAAGCCATGCTCATGTTCTTCAAATCACACCTGTCATTCTGAAAGACAAAAAAACAAAACAGTGACCTAAGAGATCCACCCACTGATGATGACATGATCTTTATCTACAACAGCAGTCACATTCATGACACATCTCTAGGGAAGAGACCTCTGAAACCTGCTAGCATGATCAGATGTGCCTTCAAGAAAAGTCTTGAGAGACTCTCAAGCTTCTTTGGTCACCACACATGTGTTTATCAACCTGAACACATACTAAACAAATTCATTGGATATGGACCTCAAATCATCACAATGAATAATCCAAACACATTCTTTGGTGATAGATTTTCAACAAATGTTGTCCTTTCAAAGATTATACAGTACCAGAAAAAAAACTTCCTGAAGCTTACCCAAAACTGACTACGGTGTCAGCTCTGATGGCAATTGAAATTTTTTGGCACGTGCAACACATTATGGTGATTCTGATGTCTTAACATCATAGTACAAAGTCAAGACAGATGTTTTGACATCTTGAGTCCGACTGAACAATATTACCAATTGTTAATGATGAAGAAACTGTAAATTGTAGAACGGTAAATAACACGATTAATTGTTAACCCAGTTTAGTGCAACATCACCTACATCTGGGGGCATCCAAGCCAGAAAGGAAATCCACTATGATAGCATTAGTTCAAAGCTAAACTCCCTCGTTTATAACTTCTCTCCTAATCACTACCTTGTGCTACTTCTACCTAGAAATCGCCATCTAGATATGAGATCCCTCTCTCATTTTCTAACAAGTTGTCATAATCCCAATGACTATGTCTCGAGAAACCAATAAGAAAGATGTACCTTATTTCTACTACAATACTAGGTCAAGACTCTTGATCAAGAACAATACTCGGTTTTGCTTCAAAGCTACAACCAAGAACAATACTCAACTCCTTTGCTTAAAAGCTTTAGAGTGAGAACAACATACAACAAATAATATGTCTATCCCAATGTATCAAACGATACAAAGAGTGACTTACAAAGTCACACACAAGAGACTCTCAGAACCTAAGTTTCTAAAACTTCCCCTAGTTCTTACAAAAGCGAAAAACATTCATACATTAGGTTTAGTTCTTCTTTAAATACTCCCCAGACCTACTAAACTTGGGCTTCTTGAGGCGCAATTCATCAAGAATCAGCTTGAAATCACAAGCACAATTTCCTGCACAAAAATAGGAACAAAATACAAAGTTTCCTAAAAAGGTTCAACGATCCCTTTTCACAAAACCATCACAATCTGTCAAAAACAGAAGTTCCCAAAATATCCTTTTTTAGATAGCGCATACGTGTGAATCAGAACATACTCAAAGATCACACTCAAAATACCAAAATAGTCATATGCCCTAACTATCTGGTATAACATGTTCTAGAACATGTCACAACATCATGTAGAAAATGATGTATGGCTGTCATGGCAAGAACAACGAGTTCAACATCTTGCTAACTGTATGTTGTTTTACCAAAATGCAATCAATCCAAAAGTCACTGAACTTACAGGTTGATAGTAGATTATGGGTTGATAGTAGATTAATAGACACATGTCGTTTTCTTTTTAAATTGTTGATGAAAGTGGTGTGTTTATTAAATTATTATTATTATTTAAATCTCTTCTTTAGATAATACACACATATGTATTTTAATTTTATTGTTGATGATAGTGAAACACACTGTGCCTAGGCTTAGATTTTTCCGCATATCAATAACAAAATTTAAATTCACGACTTTTTAAAAATGAATTAACTCTTTATTAACTAAGTGAACTATGAGAAGTCCATTTGATGAGAAAAATTGATTATCAAACACATCTATTTATTTTCTATTGACTTATCTACTAAAAACTATTCAAAATTTATTAGATTAAAAAAATTGAATTCTCTACATTTTTCCAACACTTAGGCTAATCAATAAAAGACATTGTAAAAAACAATAAACATTGCCATGAATGAATCACAATTAACCTAAATGAAGAGTAATTTAACTACTGCAAATTCAAAGAATCTGAATCCAAAACCAGCTTGAAATTCTAGCCCATTTGAGATCGTAACTTTTACTTTTTGAAAGTTTTTTAAGCTGTCTAATGCCTTTACGTTTTAGTAGGATTCATTCACTATTAAAAAAAAAAGTGTATAGGAAGATACTAAGGCAGCAATATAAAAATTGACAGATGAAAATGGAATTCAGCTCCAAAAACAATTTTGAGGCATTCAACTCTTATATAAACTCACAATAGAAGTGCAGAAACTTAAGAAACTTTATAAAGTACTGCAAACGAAACATGAAACAAATTCAAACAGCTGCTACTAGATAGAATGCATTATTGTCGATAATGACTTATAGAGACTTATTTCCATTCTAGTTTAATTTGGAGGAGGGAAGAAAACGGCATCAGAGGTCCTTTTAGAACGGAAGAGTTTCTCAGTTTCAGCATCTACATTGAAAGCAGCCTGCAGAACTGTAGACGATAATGCCTTCCACACCGAAGAACTTCCAGCCATGTGTGTAAAGATAGGACTGAAAAAACAACAATAAGAATTCATAACCATAACATGTTGACAACAACTTACAAAGAAAAACAATGATGTTAGAACTTAAGAAAAACTCACTTAGGGGTAGTGATGATAGAGAACCAGTCCATTCCCTCAGGGTCACAAATCTTGGAGACGACGAAAAACCTTGGCACAATGAACAGATTTCCAGCCTTCAAAGTTGTCTCCAAGACTCTCTTGCCATCGACACCAACAACTTGAACGCGTCCGCTTCCCCTGACAACATAAGTAACCTGGAAAGCAGAGTCACAAGAGAATCCAGGAGAGCACATGGCATTTCCGTCAAGTCTCACAAGGTCAGCTCCTAAACCAACCTCACCGACCAAAGGAAGGTTCTTGGTGTTCAAAACAACAACTCTTCCACCATTCTTAACGTCGGTATCCAATGGTGCCTCTAGACAATTCAAGACCATGCCTTTCCTGTCTCCATCTTTAGGCGCAGGAAGGGTGATGTTTCCGTCAAGCTTCACAATCCCTTTACCGGTTTGCTTTCCAACAAGGGTCTTCACAGTGTTCTCGTCCAAGTCCCAAGCTCTTCCCACAAACTCAGTCGAAAATCCAGTAAAGATTCCATTAGGACCCGTTAGAAAAAAATCAGTGAACTCACCAGCCTTGTGTGCTTTTGAAGTATCCCCAAGAAACAGAATAACCAACTCAGTGTCCTCTTTGTTGAACCACCATGTCACAACACCAAAAGGGAGTGCTAAAGCATCACCAGTCTTAATTGCAAGAACCTTTTCTTCTGATTCAGGTTGCACAATTCCAGCAACTCCACTTCCTGTTTCAACATGTTTTCACCAATTAAGTATCTACAAACAATTCTACTATAATATCAATATTGAAAAGAGAAGAAAGAATATGCACAGTAGTAAAATATTTTTTTACTATCAACCAATCAAATACAAAATAAATAACCAAAATCATGATTTATAAAATAATGTTCTCTTAAAAGTACCACAAGAAAACATAATCAAACCATAATTTTATGAATCCTTACATGCATATTTATATAATCATAAATGTAGTGCCGGGACACTTCTGATGGAAGACGTGTATCTGGCTTCTACACCATGACACTGAGACGTGATTACATTCAATTAATTCATTTTTCAAATTTACAATGGAAGGCATGTGTCTGTATGCGACACTAAGACTTTGTGGTTACGTTTAATTAATTCATTTTCTTCAATATTGTCGGACATCAACGACACTGGATTTTCCATGATCATAGTTTTAAATTGCTGTTATAGCCCCAATTGAGGGACACATAACTGAAATTGCTATCAACAAAATTTGTTCCCAATTGACTACAACAACAACATCAACATAATAATAATAATAATAATAATAATAATAATAATAATAGTTGGATCTTAATCTATAAGCACAAAAATTGAAAACACGACACTGACACATCGAAACCTATTACAAATTTAAATAATTAAGATAACAAAGAAAAGGTGATATCGATTTCACTATCAAATCAACAACAAAAAGAACATATTAAATAGATCATGAATCCCTTACCTTGAAGAACATAAGCAACTTTTGAAGAATCAGAGTAACGAGGAGTGGCAAAACCGTTCTTCTCAAGAGCTAATTTAGCCGCACCAATGTTACCTTCACGGAGCATAGGGAGTTCAGAAGGTGACCAACTGTAATACGATCCACCATTGTCACCGTACACTTTCTTCGACAATTTGGGAGTGAGATCAATATCCATAGCAATTAGCAACAAAATTGAACAAAATCAAGATCGAAAAATCAGAGAGAAAAGGAAAGAAAGTTTTGATGATTGAGAGAGAGTGTGTGTGTGAGTTTATATAGGCACAGTTGGAAAAAAATTTAGTGGTTCGTTTGGCGTAACAGAATGTAGTTAGTGTTAGGAACTACGAATACTCGTTACCGGTAATTACGAATTTGGATGAGATTAATTAAGTAAGTATGTTTAGGAAAGATTAAATAACGATTAACAAGGAATAAAAATTAAATTTAAATGCATTGATTTATAGATATAAATTCAATGTTGGATTAGGATCAAAATGTCTTCGTGTTAGTCTTATCTTTTTTTTCTTTCTGTTTGTTTTTATATATTTATTTTAAGTAAAATAATAAATAAATAAATATTTTAAAGAAATTTATTATTTGTCCTAATCAATAAATAAGATAAGAAAATATATCTGTAAGATTTTTTGAAGTTCTTAATAAAATATATTGAATAATATATATATATATATATATATATATATATATATATATATATATATATATATATATATATATATAATGCATAAAAAGGTGAAAAATATTAATTTATTTAATATTAAATGGTTATAAATGTCTATGTTATTAAAGAATGAAGTTCTATTTAGTTATTAAAATTTATTAAAAGATAATAATTATATATTATCTCCGTTTTTTTATTATAAGTTGTTTTAGAAAAAAAATTATATTACAATATAGGTCAGTTTTATAATATCAATGAATTATTAATATTATTTTTTATATTATATCTTTAAATATTTATTACTTTTTCTTCTTACAATTATATAAATTTCTCTTTTCAATACCATTAATAAAAGACAATTTTGTAAAACTTTTCATAATTTCTCTTTTTTATATTATAATTATTACATTTTTTAATACGTGTGAAAAATCAAACACGATTTATTTTTATAATAAAAAATAGAGAGAGTAGTTCTCTGATAAATTTTTTAAAAGATTAAATAGTTAAAGAATTTGATTAAAATGCACTAATTTTTATTTTAAAAAATAATGCAAATGAATAATAGTGATGAATAGATACTGTAAATTTTTTTACAGCATAGTAATTAACCTTATAGTTGAATGAAAAAGTATTTAAATTTTTTTAATTAATTTATAGTTTACAAATAAAATGGATGAAATAGTTATAATTTAGACTAAATTAGCTGTTTATTTAATTATTATAAATTAATATTAATTTTTTACTCAATTAAAATTAAACATAACAAATAATGTTTTGAGATCGATATGGATCATTAATTCGTTCAAAATACTAGAACACAGAGTCACGTGTCTTACCGTCATTTGTTAAACTACATCACTATAATCTAATTAATATTTAGGTTTTTTGATAAAAAAATATTGTACATATTTCATAATTTAAACTTGCAAGTTACAAGTGGTACAAAATTAATTTTCACTTTATATATTAAAAATTAAATAAATTAAATAAAAAATTGTAGAAAAGGAAGGCACAAGGCATAGACAAAGAGAGAGCTGGGCAACAAACCTCAGAGAAATTCTGGACCAATCTAGACTGACCAAATACCTCAAGTCAAGAGGATACTCATCTAACCAAGAAACAAGAGGACCCTCAATCCCCCCTCTTCCTAATTCTAATTACAAAAAGTTTTAAATAACATCTGCGACCGCATAAAAGATTTTATGATTTCGGCGGATACAAGTGTTGTATTACAAATTGCATCTGTCATTGTATGAGTTAATCACAACATTCCCCAAATACAATTCAATTTTATTTTTCACTTAAAAGCAATTTTTTTAGTTTAAAATTTTACAATTATATAGAATATTTTTTTTTGCGATTTGTACTTTTGTATTCTTATTATAAAAGTTTAGCCTCCATAACAGTATCTTAACAACATTTCACGACCGTAACGGAGTTTCATAACTATAAAAGTGTTTTATCACGATTAGTGTTTTATCACGGTTGTAACGTATTTTCATCTGTGATTTTTTCTTCTATGCATTAAAATGGTAAGGGTTTTTTTTTAAACCTTTATGATCTCTTGAATTGTTGCAACAATATGGTGATATCATGGATCACTAGAAACCTTTATCCCAATATATATAAAAGCATAATATGCATTGATTATGTTTTTGTTGTTTTAAATTTTAAATAATTTCCACTGAAGAAATTACTGGATCGAGTCACAGACTGGGTCGCTCTCTTTAAGATGGTTCACATCACTATTCAAACTTATGCAAAACATTCACTCAACAACAACACCTCAGGATAAAATATCTTAGTTCTGACACTTCAATAATTCAAAAAACATAGAGTAAAGAGAGTGAAGAAGGAAAAACTCAAAAGAAGTTATTTGTGTGTTTTGAAATGAAACATGTGAATTCCTTTCAATGAATTAAGTTAGACAAGATATGCGATCCAAGCAATATATAACTTAGAGTTTTCTCAATTAACACCCCAACACATAGTTATCTAACAATGTGGGACTTAAGAAATTTTTTCAAATTATTCTCCATATTGGAATATTGGCATGTTCCAATAACCCCCGCTCGAATTTAAAAAAGTGTTTTAGAAGTAACACAAAACTTTCCCAAGATTGCGCATAAACAAAGCTATCTACGACTTAAACCTTTACGTAGCAAGTAGGATTTCAATTCAACAAAAGTGACATAATTTTCTTGAATTCTATCTAAGTCATCAAACTCGCACATAACATTTTTTTAAGGTGTATTATAATGAGCTCATGCTTTAATATCTTTGCACATTTATCACAGTTTAGTGAAGGCTTTAGGAACCATGCCTCAAAATTCCATAGAAAATGGCCTAAGTTCCACAATTACACAGGTACGTCTACCAAGAGTACTAATGTAGCTAGATAATCCTTCATATAGAGAAATATCTCATTAAGACTTTCTATCATCTCACCCGCTTATCGCTTCAATATTCATGCTTCTCTTATTTATACTAGTGTGATCATCTCATATTACTCACAACTTGTTATTACCCATTGAACACATTTCTTAAGATCTTTAGTCTATTAGGTTGAGTTACCATCAAGATAAACTCACTTTTGGAATTAGTACCATCTTATTGTATGTATTGTAGAGTTTCTCTCTATCTAATCCTTTCGTCAAAGGATCTGCTAAATTTTTCTCAGTGTGTACATGATCCACTCTTACAGCTCCTTTAGAGATACAATCTCTAATAGTGTTATGATTTCTTCTTATTTGACGTCTCTTACCATTATAATAATGGTTCTCAATTTTTGTAATAGTCATGGTACTATCATAGTGGATTAACACAACTGCCGCAGGTTTTTTTCACAAAGGGATCTCAACTAGGAAGCATCTTAACTAACTTGCTTCTTTACTAGAAGTTGTCAATGCTAGCATTTCAGAATCTATCGTGGACTGAACCAAGATATTATGTTTCTTTGATTTCCAAGATACAACGCACCCATCTATATTGAAATATATAGCCACTAGTTGCTTTGGAATCGTATTATAAGATGTTCTAATTTGCATCATTGTATCCTTGAAGTACATTAGGAAATATCTAATAATGTAGGCCAAGATTCATGCTCATTTTAAGGTATCACATCACCCGCTTAATAACTTACAAATGCTCATTACTTGGTATACTAGTAAACTTGCACAACAATCCTACGACATATGCAATGTCGAGTCTAGTATAGTGAGTGACATACCTATGACTTCCAGTGATGCTCACATACTCGGTTTGTCTAACACTATCACCAGTGTTCTTAAATATTTTTACACTAGAATATATGATATGTAAACAAATCTACAATCAAAGTAATTATATTTCTTTAATATCTTCTCCATATAGTGAAATTGATCCAAAGATATTTCCTTCTCGGATCTAGTGATCTTGATCTCGAGAATCACACTAGCTTCTTCGAGATATTCCATATCAAATTCGTTGCAAAACAATGACTTCACATTATTAACAACATGAAGGTTTGATCCAAATATGAGTAAATCGTCTGCATAGAGACATATTAAAGTGAAAATGCTATTTTCAAATTTGCAATAAACACACTAAACACTTTCGTTCACTATGTACTCATTCGATATCATTAAGTTATCAAACTTTTCATTCCATTTCTTTGGAGCTTGTTTTAGACCATACAAAGACTTATCTAACATCCAAACCTTATTTTCTTGCCAATGAATCACAAAGCCTTTTTGTTAGTCCATATAGATTTTTTCTTCTAAGACACCATTTAAACGAGTTATTTTAACATCCATTTGGTGTACTATTACATTATAAAAGTAACAGTTCAAATCAACACCCTAATGGATGTAATACTAGTGTCTGGAGAAAAAATATCGAAGAATTTTATATTTTCTCTTTTCCTAAAAACTTTGCCTACAAAGGAAACCTTGTACTTATCAATTTTTCCATTAGGTTTTAGTTTGTTTTTCAAAACCCATTTACAACCAATTGGTGTGACACAAATCTCCATCCAGAGATGACAAAGCTTGTTAAAGATTTGAAGGATCTTCTTCTACTGTATATGCCACATAATCGGGTCAATAGTATTTAGCAACTCACAGTCTTTTAATTTGTCGAAGTTATGTTTCTAATTCGTCATTGTTTTTGGTGTTTCTTATCATAAGAATGTGATACGATTAAGTTCCCCCGCTATTTTTCAATTTGAAAGGAAATTTCTCTTCATATGATTCAATATCATTTGATTCTATGATCACTTTACCATTTAGGTTATAAAACCTATATAAATTAATGTTTACTACATACTAAATGAATACACATTCATAGTCTCTACTAGCGAGTTTAACTCACTTGGGATATGGAATCCTGACATAAGCCAGACAACCACAAGTTCTAAAGTAAGACAATTTTGTTGCATTTTGTTCAATACCTCATAAGGAGAGATATTATTTTTAAACTTGGGAATTATGTTTAGGATATTGCAACAGTCAATGAAATTTCCCTCCCCAATGAGATACAACACCTGAATTCAACATAATAGCAACGACTAGTTAGTAAGAGTTCCGTTCTTTCTGCTTTATCATTCACTTCAGGAGAATATCGTGCACTCGTTTCATGTATAATCCCATATTATTTATAAACTAGAATCATATTCAGTTCCCTTATCACTATAAAGTATCTTAATATTCTTTCTAAATTGGTTTCTGGTTTCTTTTACAAAAATCTTAAATATATAAAGCGCTTCACTTTCATTCTTACTAAATTGGTTTTCTAGTTAATTCATAAAAAGGTTAAACATATCAATTGATGGTGTACAAATATATCCCAATATGCTTACTAAACTATGCCCTATTTAGAAGAAACCATAAACAAGATTCTTTCTAAAACCAAGAGTGTGCATGACATCCTTATAGATTAAAGTTTTTTCGGAGGTTGATTTCATCTCCACTTCTCTAATACTGGAAACATCAGTGGCGTGAGCAATTCCAACAACACTCTCTTATTTTCAATATTCGTGTGTGCTTTAAACATAACACGGTCATAACAAACATGTCGAGAGGAATCAATTTCTATCCATAAACCATCAGATACACCAAGCATGTTGATTTCAATGATCATATAAACAAATTGCCCATTAGTCAGGTTAACATTTGCATTAAGGGAAATACCAGGTTTAGGCATGACCTTACATTTATGAGCCATATGAGTTGGTTTTCCATAATTGAAGTAAGAGAAAACCCATGTATCATCTCTTTGTGGTGGTGTTTGTTGCTTAGTGATTAAAGTAATTAAGGCCCTTGAAGGGTTCTTATTCTTGATTCAGTTCAAACATTGCGGTTCTGATTCTTTAATGGTTTTCCATATGGATTAGAATATCACACCAAATTTCTTTATGTTGTTTGAAATGACTCAATATTTTTATTTTTTTACCTTGTCTTCGAGATTTTGTTTCAACTTGGAGGAGAGTAATCAGACTCTCGATTTAAATTTAATTTATTTTGTGGTGAAGCAAATATTTTTAAAAACTTTCAAACTAGGGGAAAGTATATCAATAATCAAAGCAATTTGAATTTGTTCATGTAAAGACATACCTTTAGTGATGATCTCATGAGAAATATTTTGAAGTTCGTAACATTGAGCCTCCATGGAGCTTTCATCTACCATATAATACTTCAAGTAGTGACTAAAAACATACTTCTTTGCTTCAGACTTTTAGGTATTACAGTTCTTTTTCATAGCTTCTGAAACATGTTTTTCAGTATTGCAACTATTGTAATAAGCATACAAATCATCTACGAGTCCATTCAGAATGTGATTTTTGCAAAGACAGACATTCTCTTTCCATACGGCGGTTTCTTTCCTGGGCTGTAAATCTTTCGCTTTAATCTGTGCAGCAAAATCTAATTAAGTCAAATTAACAATTTCATATGAATCCATAAATTTCTTGTCGTTAGTTTGTTCAGTTGACTAGAAGGAGCAAGAGGAATGTCCTCAGTCAGAATGTTGTCAACCTTTTTAAGTTTAAGAAAATTTAATTTTTTTGTTGACAGTGTTTGAAGTGACTTCCCTCAAACTTGAATGATTTGTCAGAGACAACAACAAAAGTACCAATAATTTCTTCGGTAGTCATGGCAGTTTTAAATCGTCATAAAGTTCTTGTTTTACGTTTTGATAAAATTGCCACTAAAAAAATTATTGAGTCGAGTTACATACTAAGACGCTCTCTTTAAGACGTTTTGTGGCACTGCCCAAAGTTATGCAAAACAGCCACTCAACAACGACGCCTCCAAGATAAAATAACACAATTTTATACTATACAATTACTACTTGCACAATAAATAATTGATATAGAAATACACTTTCTGATGGTACAAATACCACTCAAATATAGTATAAATACCACTCTTAGTATTTGGTATAAAGACTTGTCGTAATAATCTCTCAAACAAGGAGAAATTCAAATAATTCGCTAAAGAGAATTCAATAATGGTCGTTTGACTACTCAAAATAATTTCACAAACAAGGAGAAATTCAAATGATTCTCCATAAAGAGTAAAAAAAAATTACTTTAGAATTTCTCAAACAAGGAGAAATTAAAATATTTTTCTAAAGAGAACTCAAGAAAATATTAAAAAAATTCAACGAGTAGAAAGAAAGGGGGAGAAGTTTGATAATTCGAAAAATGTAGAGTAAAGAGAGTGATAAAGAAAAATCTCAACATAATTTTTTGGTGTGTTTTAGAATCAAACATGTGCATTCCTTATATAATGAAGTAAGTTAAGCAAGATATGTAATCTAAACAATGTGAGCAAGATAATTTAGTATTATACCATTTTTTTTCTTATGGTTCATATAACAATTATCACATTTGTGATCATTGTCCCTTTGCCAAACAAACAAAACTCTCATTTTTCCATTAGTAATTATGTATCTTTACAATGTTTTTATTTACTTTCATATGCTTACTGTCAAAGGACAAATAAAAGTCTCTTTTCCCTTTAGTATCACATTAGTAGAATAATTTAGTTATTTTTTTAATTATTGCAGATGACCATTATGAATATACTTAGTTTTTTTTATTATGAAAACTAAGTTTGTAACCTTAATTGATATTCAAAGCTTTCTTAAATTTATTTTCACACATTTGTCTACAAGTAAAATTAATAAGAAACAACATTGACATTGGAGTGAAATTCAATATGGAATCATATTTTTTTAATGGAAAACATGAATATATTAAAAATGTGAAATGGGTAAAGTATAACAGAATTGTCTCGAAGCACAAGAAGTGCCAAAAACTACAACTAAACTAAAAACAAATAATCGACAAAAATAACAACAACTACAAGAATAGAAATAAATCAAACCATAAAAAAGCAACGAGACCCCAATCAAAAGGAACCAACAAACTAAGAAATCTCCTCGCTACCAACAAGTTAGATCTCAAGCCACCAGATCCAAAATAAACAAATCAGAACCCATTAAAAGAGCATCAATATAAAAAAGGTAAATTCTATGGTGAAGTCACAAAAATGATTTCTTTGGTAAAGTCATTAATTTGACCAATCAGAAACAAACCCTAATTTACCCTAATTTAATGAGTGCCACGTAGGATTATATTGTACATACAACTTACTATGTAATCTCATATTATTAATATTGCAATTAAGTCCTTATCATATTAAAAATGACAAAATTAATATTTTAATTGTTAAATTGGAAATCAAATAAAAGTGCTAAAATCATATAAACTTCATCTTTCTATTTTCTCTTCTGCGAATTTCAACTCTCAGTTCATACACAGGGTTAATTCATGCTTAGCAACATTGCGCCATTCTTTAGGATTTAGTTCACAAGGGCGTCGTACTCATTCCGCCATTGTTTGCTTGTGCTCAGTTCGTGCTCAGCTCATACCACCAATAATCTGCAAATCGCGTTCCGCCATTGTTCACAAGGGTTTGATTGTGTTCTTATTGAGAACATAATTGCTAAGGTAAATACGCCATTCACTATTACATTTAATTGATATTAGTTACTAAGATTTAATGATATCGAATTGGTGTATTACATTTGATTTCAATTTGGGAATTAGGGTTTATGTCTGATTTTGTTTTTTGTATATGTGTTTCAATTTTAATGATTTCGATTTTCAATTTTTTGAGTTACATTTGATTTTAATTATGGAATTAGGTATTGTAATTGATGTTGAGTTTTGATGTGTTAAAAGTTGTTTTAATTTACGTTCACGATGGAAAACTCAGACGAGTCATTTGAGGTTGATTCCAATGAAGTTCATTCCACTGATGCTGATATTTCTGATGTTGAATTAAATGATGATGAGGGTGATAGTTATCAAAGCTCAGATGATGATGTCGACGATGCTGATAATGCCGATGAAGATGATGCGGCAGAATTAGATGAAAGGGTAAGAATTAATTCCATGACTTTTGATGATATTCGTGCTATGGAATTCGATTCTGTTAATGACGCTTATGATTTTTATTATAAGTATGGTAAATGCAAAGGTTTTGCCATTAGGAAAAGTGATATTAGGAGTAGAGGGCCTGAAGGTAGTAAAATAATAGTAATGAGGCAGTTTGTATGCAACGGGCATGGTTTAAGAGAGGATAAACACTTTCGTAGGTTAAATAGGAAAAGAGAGGAGAGACATACAACCCGTACTAATTGCTTTGCTAGGCTTCGTGTGCACTACAAAGTCAAAAAGGGTATATATGTAGTGTCATTTTTCGAAGAGGTTCATAACCATGAATTAACCCCATATAGGTTTATGCACTTACACCCCAGTTATCGTCAAATTTCTGAAGCGGATAGAGCTTAGATTGATGGTCTTCAGTCACATGGAGTTAGAACTTGTCATATAATGGGGTACATGGTTGCTCAGAAGGGTGGATACGCTGAAGTTGGATTTACAAAGAAAGATATGTACAATTATTTTGATAAAAAAAATGCGTGATACTATTAAAGATGGTGACGTTGCCGCTTCTTTAAATTATCTAAATGTAAAGTCATCTACTTATCCCATGCTATATGCAAAATATGCCGTCAACGGTGATGGACGACTGAGGTCTCTTTTTTGGGCTGATGGGAGCAGTAGATCCGACTATTTTTGTTTTGGCGATGTGGTTGCGTTTGACACAACTTACAAGAAGAACAAATACAACTACCCATTGGTTATATTTTCAGGGTGTAACCACCACTCTCAGACATTTATTTTTGGTGATGCGTTGGTATCGGATGAAACAACGGATACCTATAAGTGGTTGTTGAGTTGGTTTTTAGAGTGCATGGATGACAAATACTCACAAGCAGTGGTAACAGATAGAGATGGTGCTATGAGGGAGGCTATAAAACAGATTTTTCCCGATGCAACCCATTGATTATATGCTTGGCATTTGAATAAGAATGCAGGTGAAAATGTAAAGAACTCATAATTTTTGGAAGGCTTTAAAAAAGCAATGTACTCAAAATTTTCAAAGGATCAATTTGAAGAATTTTGGTCAGAGCTAATTAAAGAAAATGAACTTGAAGGAAATCCATGGGTAACCAAGACGTATGAGAACAAGTCACTGTGGGCAACTACATATTTACGTGACAAGTTTTTTGGACGTATAAGAACTACATCTCAATGTGAAGCGGTTAATGCAATAATCAAGAGTTACGTAAGGAAGAAAGGCTGCATTTTTGAATTTATGCACAATTTTGATGAGGCTCTTAGACACTATAGAAACAATGAACTGGTAACTGATTTTAAATTGAAATTTTCAGAACTGGTGTTGACTACTCACTTGCGTTTGATTGAGAGCGATGTCGCTAAAATTTATACAGCCGAGATTTTCAAAGAAGTTAAAGATGAAATTATGAAGGCTGGTGCGTTGAACATTAAGCGCTATGTAAGACGCGGTGATGTTAAGATGTACATATTGACAAAATATTGTCAGGAAAACTATGAAAGACGAGTTATTTATGAAGGTACAACATTTCAATGTTCTTGTAAGTTATTTGATTCTCGTGGGCTTCCATGTTCTCATATTTTTTATGTCATGAAGGAAAAACACGTTGAAAAAATTTCTAGTAGTATGGTTCTGTCGCGCTGGACAAAGGATGCCAAAATTGAATATTTGAACATGGTTGATAATTATACAGTTTACTCAAATTCGATTGAGGTTGCTCGTTTTGGTGCATATTGTTTTCTTTTTACTGCTTTTTGCAAAGAAGCTTCAAAAAAGAGTGGTGTTTACAGGGAAATAATGGAGGACATCATGAAGTTACACAAAAAATATTGCAGTACTGACGATCAAATTGGGACACAAAGGTCAGCTGTAGGTGATCCAATAACGGTGAAGAGTAAAGGTACTCTGAAGAAAAGAAAGAATGACACAAAAGCTGTCAGGCACTGTTCAAAATGCAATAGTACAACTCATAACGCAAGGAATTGTTCGGTAAGTTTGATAACTTGTGATCTGATTGTTAGAGTCAATGTCTTGTTTTATTTTAAACATAACATTTGTTATTGTTTAATTTGCAGAGTACAGAAAACGCGCCATCTGAGCAAAATGTTGAGTTGGAGTCGGTGTCGATAACTGATTCTTTAAGCCAAATTTCGAAGGTATTATATGTTTTTATAATTATTGTGTAATTATCTGTATTCAAATAATAATTTATTTTTATCAACAGAAGAAGAAAATAAAAAGAAGTTGTGATGGTGATAGAAGTGTGCAAAAGAAATTTTCAGCAAATGTGGATGTTGCAAGCAATGTATGGAATGAGTGATGGGGAAAATTCAAATTCGTGCTTCAGTCTACTACAACAAGTGATAAAATCTGCTGGTCATGATTGAGTATACCCATCTATGTAATTTGGGTCAAAAAAACAATGTTTTTAGGTAGTGTTTATGAAATCTGCCGGGCCTATGCTGGAATGTGATAATGTTCTCAACGTACAATGTTGTTTGTGGCTGAAATGAACCTGTGAATCTGCAAGTGTTTTGATCTTAATAGTATTTGAATCTGTATGTGTAATTCCAACATCTTATTTGAAACTGATGTGGATTAGTATGGCATTGTGTGATGACCATTTTTCTCTAAAATTTAAGCACCCTCACTGTACTGATATAACTTGTTGGAGTTTTGCAATGTTGCAATGTCTTGAAATGATCTTTGTTCATAATTATATTGTGGTATATCTCTTTTGGCCAACACATATTAAAACTCTACTAACAAAGATATGGCCAACACATAATCAATTTCTTGTATTAGTTATTCAACAAATGAAAACAATCCAAGATAAAAACATCAAGGTGTTGAACATCGTAAAATAACTTGTTGGATATTTGCAATGTTGCAATGTCTTGAAAAATGATCTTTGTTCATGATTTGTATTGCTTGGGTTTTCTTTGAAATGCCTAATATAAGTGTTTGGAACTGAATGCATGATGGCCTATGTTGTGTACATGATGCTGGCAGTAGATGAGTTATTTGGTGTGGATTTTAAGATGTTTTATCAGTTGAATCCTTCATGGTTTTATTGTGGTATCTGTTGAATCCATTTTTTGGTTAATCTGTTTTGGCAAAAATATACAAAACGTACATTGTTTAATGGTGTATCAGTTGAACAAATTATATGGTGTATCACAAATTAATGGTGTATCTTTTTTGACTAACACATATTAAAACTCTGCTAACAAAAATATGATCTGCCATTGGTGTATCAGTGGTGCATAAGTTCAATTTTTGATAAAGCTGAGATGAATACAACATTTTGACAATAATACAATAAACATCAAGATCTAAAACAGAGATGAACAACCTCATTTTGACAACATAATCAATTTCTTGTATTAGGCATTCAACAAATGACAATAATCCAAGAAAAAAAACAAGGTCTAAAACATCTTAAAATAACAAATGATTATAATCCAAGAAAAAAATAGCAAGGACTTAAACATCTTGGATGTGTTTCTTTTATTTTATAGTTTCATCTTCATCTTCTCTCCTTTCTTGCATTGAAGTTCTTTAATTATGGCAGTCATGTCTTTCAAAATATCTGCGCAGTTGCAACCACAACATTTCTTTGCACTGTGTGTATGGTCATCATTCGAATCCAACAACAAATTTCTTGTTTCATGTCCTATTTTACGAACATATGCAGGTTGACCATCAATATCATCATCCCATATGAACAGCTTACAGCTTGTCATTGCCTATAAATGAATCAAACGAAACATTAAAAACAAACATAAAATGAGAAATTGTTTTAACATAAGAAATTGTTTTAAAATTCATCATCCCACAAGAAATTCTTTTAAAACAAACAAAAAAATTAATAAAATCAATAACAGACTCCAACTCATAAAATAAGAAATCGTAACAAATAAAAATGAAATCCAACTCACCCCCCCCCCCCCCCCCCCAATTTGCACATTCCCAATACCTCCTTTTAGGGTTATCATTTGAATTGGAGATGAACAACCTCATTGGTTTATTGCAACCACATTCTGGTATTTGAAGCGGTAGAGAGTTCGAAACAGAAGCCGAAGACATGATTGAAGGGATGTTTATGAATAAATGATACTCAGAAGCTTTTGTTGGCGTGCAAAAAGTGCATTGGAACGTGGTAAGAGTTTTTGGGGGAGGATTCCCTCCAAAGAAATTATTCAGTTTTCACTTTGACATGGGTGAGAGAGAACGAAACATGAAGCGGCATAGAACATGTAGCAGCACGAAGGATTTGGATTCAATTCGGTGCAGCATATGCGTTGACATAGTATAGTTAATAGTCGTTCGATATAAATCAATGGTTAATATATATAAGTGACAGATTAATCACAGCCTTCCACAATAAATAAGCGGTCGTGATTTAAAATAGTGGAAAACTTTATCAAATTATACTGCAACAGATATTGATTATTAATTTAATCTATTTCATTTATAAATATTTCATTTAAAAATAGACAAATTGTCAAAACAACAATAATTTTTTATAAAATTCAAAAATTTTAATTTTTTCTAAAATTCAAAATATTTATTTTTCTAAACTAAAATTCGAAAATTATAATTTTTTAAAAAATTCAAAAATTTTAATTTTTTCTAAAATTCAAAAACTTTATTTTTCTAAACTAAAATTCGAAAACTACAATTTTTTATAAAATTAAAAAACTTTAATTTTTTCTAAAATTCAAAAACTTTATTTTTCTAAACTAAAATTCGAAAACTATAATTTTTTATAAAATTCAAAAATTTTAATTTTTTCTAAAATTCAAAAACTTTATTTTTCTAAACTAAAATTCGAAAACAATAATTTTTATAAAATTTAAAAATTTTAATTTTTTCTAAAATTCAAAAACTTTATTTTTCTAAACTAAAATTCGAAAACTATAATATTTTATAAAATTAAAAAATTTTAATTTTTTCTAAAATTCAAAAACTTTATTTTCTAAACTAAAATTAAAAAACTATAATTTTTTATAAAATTAAAAAACTTTAATTTTTTCTAAAATTCAAAAACTTTATTTTTCTAAACTTAAATTCGAAAACTATAATTTTTTATAAAATTAAAAAACTTTAAATTTTTCTAAAATTCAAAAACTTTAATTTTCTAAACTAAAATTCGAAAACTATAATTTTTTATTAAATTAAAAAACTTTATATTTTTCTAAATTTCAAAAATTTTGTGTCCAATGAATAGATGACACTCAACTATGTGTCCAATGAATAGATGATACTCATCTATGTGTCAAATACTAATTGATACTAAACTATGTGTCCAAGAATAGATGATACTCAACTATGTGTCCAATGAACAGATGAAACTAAACTATGTGTCAAATAATAGTCAATACTCAACTATGTGTCAAATGAACAAATGATGCTCAACTATGTGTCCAATAAATAGATGATACTCAACTATGTGTCCAACGAATAGATGATTCTCAACTATGTGTCCAATGAATAGATGTTACTCAACTATGTGTCCAATGAATAGATGATACTCAACTATGTGTCCAATGAATAGATGATACTCAACTATGTGTCCAATGAATAAATGATACTCATCTATGTGTCAAATAATAGATGATACTCAACTATGTGTCTAATGAATAGATGACACTCAACTATGTGTCTAATGAATAGATGATACTCAACTAAGTGTCCAATGAATAGATGATACTCAACTATATGTCCAATGAATAGATGATACTCATCTATGTGTCAAATAATAGTTGATACTCAACTATGTGTCCAATGAATAGATGATACTCAACTATGTGTCAAATAACAGTTGATACTAAACTATGTGTCCATTGAACAGATGATACTCAACTATGTTTCAAATAATAGTTGATACTCAACTATGTGTCAAATGAACAGATGATACTCAACTATGTGTCAAATGAATAGATGATACTCAGTTATGTGTCAAATAATAGTTGATACTCAACTATGTGTCTAATGAATAGATGATACTCAACTATGAGTCAAATGAATAGATGATACTCAAGTATATGTCCAATGAATATATGATACTCAACTATGTGTCCAATGAATAGATGATACTAAACTATGTGTCCAATGAATAGATGATACTCAACTATGTGTCCAATGAATAGATGATACTCAACTATGTGTCCAATGAATAGATGATACTCAACTATGTGTCCAGTGAATAGATGATACTCATCTATGTGTCAAATAATAGATGATACTCAACTATGTCTCCAATGAATAGATGATACTCATCTATGTGTCAAATAATAGTTGATACTCAACTATGTCTCCAATGAATAGATGATACTCATCTATGTGTCAAATAATAGTTGATACTCAACTATGTGTCCAATGAATAGATGATACTCAACTATGTCTCCAATGAATAGATGATACTCAACTATGTGTCAATGAATAGATGATACTCATCTATGTGTCAAATAATAGTTGATACTCAACTATGTGTTCAATGAATAGATGATACTAAACTATGTGTCCAATGAATAGATGATACTCAACTGTGTGTCAAATAATAGTTGATACTCAACTATGTGTACAATGAACATATGATACTCAACTATGTGTCAAATAATAGTTTATACTCAACTATGTATCCAATGAATGGATGATACTCAACTATGTGTCCAATGAATAGATGATACTCAACTATGTGTCCAATGAATAGATGATACTCATCTATGTGTCAAAAAATAGATAATGCTCAACTATGTGTCCAATGAATAGATGACACTCAACTATGTGTCCAATGAATAGATGATACTCATCTATGTGTCAAATAATAGATGATACTCAACTATGTGTCCAATGAATAGATGATACTCATCTATGTTTCAAATAATAGTTGATACTCAACTATGTGTCTAATGAATAGATGATACTCAACTATGTGTCCAATGAATAGATGATACTCAACTATATGTCAATGAATATATGATACTCATCTATGTGTAAAATAATAGTTGATACTCAACTATGTGTCCAATGAATAGATGATACTCATCTATGTGTCAAATACTAATTAATACTAAACTATGTGTCCAATGAATAGATGATACTCAACTATGTGTCTAATGAATAGATGAAACTAAACTATATGTCAAATAATAATTGATACTCAACTATGAGTCAAATAAACAGATGATACTCAACTATGTTTCAAATAATAGTTGATACTCAACTATGTGTCAAATGAACAGATGATACTCAACTATGTGTCAAATGAATAGATGATACTCAGTTATGTGTCAAATAATAGTTGATACTCAACAATGTGTCTAATGAATAGATGATACTCAACTATGAGTCAAATGAATAGATGATACTCAAGTATATGTCCAATGAATATATGATACTCAACTATGTGTCCAATGAATAGATGATACTCAACTATGTGTGCAATGAATAGATGATACTCAACTATGTGTCCAATGAATAGATGATACTCATCTATGTGTCAAATAATAGATGATACTCAACTATGTTTCCAATGAATAGATGACACTTAACTATGTGTCCAATGAATAGATGATACTCAACTATGTGTCCAGTGAATAGATGATACTCATCTTTGTGTCAATAATAGATGATACTCAACTATGTCTCCAATGAATAGATGATACTCATCTATGTGTCAAATAATAGTTAATACTCAACTATGTCTCCAATGAATAGATGATACTCATCTATGTGTCAAATAATAGTTGATACTCAACTATGTGTCCAATGAATAGATGATACTCAACTATGTCTCTAATGAATAGATGATACTCAACTATGTGTCAATGAATAGATGATACTGATCTATGTGTCAAATAATAGTTGATACTCAGCTATGTGTTCAATGAATAGATGATCCTAAACTATGTGTCCAATGAATAGATGATACTCAACTATGTGTCAAATAATAGTTGATACTCAACTATGTGTCCAATGAACATATGATACTCAACTATGTGTCAAATAATAGTTTATACTTAACTATGTATCCAATGAATAGATGATACTCAACTATGTGTCCAATGAATAGATGATACTCAACTATGTGTCCAATGAATAGATGATACTCATCTATGTGTCAAATAATAGATAATGCTCAACTATGTGTCCAATGAATAGATGACACTCAACTATGTGTCTAATGAATAAATGATACTCATCTATGTGTCAAATAATAGATGATACTCAACTATGTGTCCAATGAATATATGATACTCATCTATGTTTCAAATAATAGTTTATACTCAACTATGAGTGCAATGAATAGATGATACTCAACTATGTGTCCAATGAATAGATGATACTCAACTATATGTCAATGAATAGATGATACTCATCAATGTGTAAAATAATAGTTGATACTCAACTATGTGTCCAATGAATAGATGATACTCATCTATGTGTCAAATACTAATTAATACTAAACTATGTGTCCAATGAATAGATGATACTCAACTATGTGTCCAATGAATAGATGAAACTAAACTATATGTCAAATAATAATTGATACTCAACTATGAGTCAAATAAACAGATGATACTCGAATATGTTTCAAATAATAGTTGATACTCAACTATGTGTCAAATGAACCGATGATTCTCAACTATGTGTCCAATGAATAGATGCTACCCAACTTTGTGTCCAATGAATAGATGATACTCAACTATGTGTCCAATGAATAGATGATACTCAACTATGTGTCCATTGAATAAATGATACTCATCTATGTGTCAAATAATAGATGATACTCAACTATGTGTCTAATGAATAGATGACACTCAACTATGGGTCTAATGAATAGATGATACTCAACTATGTGTCCAATGAATAGATGATACTCAACTATATGTCTAATGAATAGATGATACTCATCTATGTGTCCAATGAATAGATGATACTCAACTATGTGTCAAATGAATAGATGACACTCAACTATGTGTCAAATAACAGTTGATACTAAACTATGTGTCCAATGAACAGATGATACTCAACTATGTTTCAAATAATAGTTGATACTCAACTATGTGTCAAATGAACCGATGATACTCAACTATGTGTCAAATGAATAGATGATACTCATCTATGTGTCAAATAATAGTTGATACTCAACTATGTGTCTAATGAATAGATGATACTCAACTATGTGTCAAATGAATGGATGATACTCAACTATATGTCCAATGAATATATGATACTCAACTATGTGTCTAATGAATAGATAATACTCAACTATGTGTCCAATGAATAAATGATACTTAGCTATGTGTCCAATGAATAGATGATACTCATCTATGTGTCAAATAATAGATGATACTAAACTATGTGTCCAATGAATAGATGACACTCAACTATGTGTCTAATGAATAGATGATACTCAACTATGTGTCCAATGAATAGATGATACTCATCTATGTGTCAAATAATAGATGATACTCAACTATGTCTCCAATGAATAGATGATACTCATCTATGTGTCAAATAATAGTTGATACTCGACTATGTGTCCAATGAATAGATGATACTCAACTATTTGTCCAATGAATAGATGATACTCAACTGTGTCAATGAATAGATGATACTTATTTATGTGTCCAATAATAGTGGATACTCAACTATGTGATCAATGAATAGATGATACTAAACTATGTGTCCAATGAATAGATGATACTCAACTATGTGTCAAATAATAGTTGATACTCAACTATGTGTCCAATGAACATATGATACTCAACTATGTGTCAAATAATAGTTTATACTCAACTATGTATCCAATGAATAGATGATACTCAACTATGTGTCCAATGAATAGATGATACTCAACTATGTGTCCAATGAATAGATGATACTCATCTATGTGTCAAATAATAGATAATGCTCAACTATGTGTCCAATGAATAGATGGCACTCAACTATGTGTCCAATGAATAGATGATACTCATCTATGTGTCAAATAATAGATGATACTTAACTATGTTTCCAATGAATAGATAATACTCATCTATGTGTCAAATAATAATTGATACTAAACTATGTGTCCAATGATTAGATGATACTCAACTACGTGTCCAATGAATAGATGAAACTAAACTATGTGTCAAATAATAATTGATACTCAACTATGTGTCAAATGAACATATGATGCTTAACTATGTGTCTAATAAATAGATGATACTCAACTATGTATCCAATGAATAGATGATTATCAACTATGTGTCCAATGAATAGATGCTACTCAACTATGTGTCCAATGAATAGATGATACTCAACTATGTGTCCAATGAATAGATGATACTCAACTATGTGTCCAATGAATAAATGATACTCATCTATATGTCAAATAATAGATGATACTCAACTATGTGTCTAATGAATAGATGACACTCAACTATGTGTCTAATGAATAGATGATACTCAACTATGTGTCCAATGAATTGATGATACTCAAATATATGTCTAATGAATAGATGATATTCATCTATGTGTCAAATAATAGTTGATACTCAACTATGTGTCCAATGAATAGATGATACTCAACTATGTGTCAATTAACAGTTGATACTAAACTATGTCTCCAATGAACAGATGATACTCAACTATGTTTCAAATAATAGTTGATACTCAACTATGTGTCAAATGAACCGATGATACTCAACTATGTGTCTAATGAATAGATGATACTCATCTATGTGTCAAATAATAGTTGATACTTAACTATGTGTCTAATGAATAGATGATACTCAACTATGTGTCGAATGAATAGATGATACTCAACTATATGTCCAATGAATAGATGATACTCAACTTTGTGTCCAATGAATAGATGATACTCAACTATGTGTCCAATGAATAGATGATGCTTAGCTATGTGTCCAATGAATATATGATACTTATCTATGTGTCAAATAATAGATGATACTCAACTATGTGTCCAATGAATAGATGACACTCAACTATGTGTCCAATGAATAGATGATACTCAACTATGTGTCCAATGAATAGATGATACTCATCTATGTTCAAATAATAGATGATACTCAACTATGTCTCCAATGAATATATGATACTCATCTATATGTCAAATAATAGTTGATACTCAACTATGTGTCCAATGAATAGATGATACTCAACTATGTGTCCAATGAATAGATGATACTTAACTATGTGTTAATGAATAGATGATACTCATCTATGTGTCAAATAATAGTTGATAATCAACTATGTGTTCAATGAATAGATGACACTCAACTATGTGTCCGTGAATAGATGATACTTAACTATGTGTCTAATGAATAGATGATATTCATCTATGTGTCAAATAATAGATGATACTCAACTATGTGTCCAATGAATTGATGACTCTCAACTATGTGTCTAATGAATAAATGATACTCAAATATGTGTCCAATGAATAGATGATACTAAACTATGTGTCAAATAATAGATGATACTCAACTATGTGTCAAATAATAGTTGATACTCAACTATGTGTCCAATGAATAGATGACACTCAACTATGTGTCCAATGAATAGATGATACTCAACTATGTGTCCAATGAATATATGATATTCATCTATGTGTCAAATAATAGATGATACTCAACTATATGTCCAATGAATAGATGGCACTCAACTATGTGTCCGTGAATAGATGATACTCAACTATGTGTCCAATGAATAAATGATATCCATCTGTGTCAAATAATAGATGATACTCAACTATGTGTCCAATGAATAGATGACTCTCAACTATTTGTCCAATGAATAGATGATACTCAAATATGTGTCCAATGAATAGATGATACTCAACTATATATCCAATTAATAGATAATACTTATCTATGTGTCAAATAATAGATGATACTCAACTATGTGTCCAATGTATAGATGATACTCATCTGTGTCAAATAATAGTTGATACTCAACTATGTGTTCAATGAATAGATGATACTCAACTATGTGTCCAATGAATAGATGATACTCAACTATGTGTCCAATGAATAGATGATACTCATCTATGTGTCAAATAATAGATGATACTCAACTATGTGTCCAATGAATAGATGACACTCAACTATGTGTCCAATTAATAGATGATACTCAATTATGTGTCCAATGAATAGATGATATTCATCTATGTGTCAAATAATTGATGATACTCAACTATATGTCCAATGAATAGATGACACTCAACTATGTGTCCATGAATAGATGATACTCAACTATGTGTCCAATGAAGATATGATATTCATCTATGTGTCAAATAATAGATGATACTCAACTATGTGTCCAATGAATAGATGACACACAACTATGTGTCCAATGAATAGATGATACTCAAATATGTGTGCAATGAATAGATGATACTCAACTATATGTCCAATTAATAGGTAATACTCATCTACGTGTCGAATAATAGATGATACTCAACTATGTGTCCAATGAATAGATGATACTCATCTATGTGTCAAATAATAGTTGATACTCAACTATGTGTCCAATGAATAGATGATACTTAACTATGTGTCCAATGAATAGATGATACTCAGCTATGTGTCCAATGAATAGATGGTACTCATCTATGTTTCAAATAATAGTTGATACTCAACTATGTGTCCAATGAATAGATGATATTCAACTATGTGTCAAATAATAGTTGATACTCAACTATGTGTCCAATGAACATATGATACTCAACTATGTGTCCAATGAATAGATGATACTCAACTATGTGTCCAATGAATAGATGATACTCAACTATATGTCCAATGAATAGATGATACTCATCTATGTGTCAAATAATAGATGATACTCAACTATGTGTCCAATGAATAGATGACACTCAACTATGTGTCCAATGAATAGATGACACTCAACTATGTGTCCAATGAATAGATGATACTCAACTATGTGTCTAATGAATATATGATACTCATCTATGTGTCAAATAATAGATGATACGCAACTATGTGTCCAATGAATAGATGATACTCATCTATGTGTCAAATAATAGTTGATACTCAACTATGTGTCCAATGAATAGATGATACTCAACTATGTGTCCAATGAATAGATGATACTCAACTATGTGTCAATGAATAGATGATACTCAACTATGTGTCAAATAATAGTTGATACTCAACTATGTGTTCAATGAATAGATGATACTCAACTATGTGTCAAATAATAGTTGATACTCAGCTATGTGTCCAATGAATAGATGATACTCAACTATGTGTCAAATAATAGTTGATACTTAACTATGTGTTACATGAACAGATGATACTCAACTATGTGTCAAATGAACAGATGATACTTAACTATTTGTCAAATGAACAGATGATACTCAACTATGTGTCAAATGAACAGATGATACTCAACTATGTGTCCAATGAATAAATGATACTCATCTATGTGTCAAATAATGAATATATGAAAGATGTGTTTTAATATAAAAAAAACTTAATGAAAACCCATAAATATAGAAGATGTGTTTAAAAGTTCATTTTAATTGGGAAAAATGTGTTTAACAAGTGATAATAAAACCATAACCCTAAACCTAACCCTAACCCTAACCCTAACCCTAACCCTAATATAATAGTTGTGCAATTAAATATTATTAATTTTTTGAAACATTAATCAGAATTTGAAAAGGCAAATGGGTCGGGAAAGAGTTCAATCCATATGTCCAGTCCATATAATGAGTGCAATCGATGAAAACGCATTGTTACTACATAAAAGCATTTTGTTCCTCCTTCTAGTTCCCAAAAAGGTCCGTCATCTCGCGATCGTGAAAGATTAAAAGAGAAATCAACAGCAATGGTCGGCCACCGTCGAACAACTAATGCATCAGGGTACGATGGTTTGATAGTTTAGATAGATTTTTTTGTGGTTAATGGAAAAAAAATATAAGTTTGTATGTAGTTGGGTAGTTTTTGAATAAAAGTGTCATATATTTTCCATGCATGCAATGAAATTATTTAATAGATCTTGTGTTGTTTACGTTTTAGTTTGGATGGCAAATGACTTGTCTTGTTGAGAAAAATCAATAAATGATTAATGTGAAAATTGTCATTATATGTTTGTAGTTCTGATGTGGTAGCTAAAGAAATTCCTGATAACGCTTAGGAAAAGGTAGTTTGGTTTGGATTCATTTCAAGCAAGAATGTTTTGGTAAGGGTTTTTATGTCCAACTTTTTCCATATTTGCATATGTTTTAAAGCAGAAATTTAATGAGTAACCGTTTGTTGTTGTGTGTAGCACTTTCCTAGAGCTGTAACAAGGACTCAACTAGGTTTGAACTAGAAATTGATTCAGCTTGTTGATGATGATACTGGGAAGACTTACCAAGCCAAGATACACTGTGCCAAGAGAGATGGAAAGGTTAATAAAATGGAGAAGTTTATAGGTCATGGATGGTATGAATATGCTAAGCAAAAAAGGCTTAGCAGAAAGGATAGACTTCGGTTTTGGGTAACCTATCCAGGTGATCGAATTTATGTGAAGCTGGTGGAGCATACAGTATTGGTTGGTAATGATTAAGGTTGTTTGAAGTATATGTTAAATTAGTTTTGGTAATGACTAATGGTTAGGAGTAATGGTTAAGGTTTTTATGTAGTGTATGTGAAACTTTGTTTGTCTAAAAATTGGTTAAGGTCTTATGTAAGGTTTTTATGTGAAACTTTGTGATGTTAAATGTGTTTCAAGGATTTGTTAAGGTTTCTATGTAAGGTGTTTATATAATATGAAAACTGTTTAAGGTTGTTTGTCTAAGTTGAAGAATTAAGAGTATTTGTAGTGTTGTTTTGTATGGTAATCTGTTTTGAAAACTAATCAATTGATTCTTATTTTCCAAATTCCTACTGATAACTAAACTATGAAACTGCCATTTTAAAAACAATTAGATCACATTCCCAATAATCATTAGATGACACACAAGATGACCATGTGATCCCTAAACAATTCAAAATGTTGCCCCTGTACTTTAACTTCTATAATGAATATTGTTTATAAATTCATCACTTCACCAATCAACTAAAACAATTCAAATGTAAAACAAATGTAAATCAATTCAAATGTTTATAATGAATAATGTTATCAATTCCGATGTAAAATAATTCCTTACTTCTTCAATCCTTTTCACCAAAATGATACAACTTTAAAACTTAATCGATATGGAACAACATTATGGTTCAACTAACTAAAGCCATAACGTATTGAAAACAACACAACATAATACCTGAAATACTTAACATAACAATTGCTTCATTGGACTTAAACAGTAATACATAAACAACCTTTGCATGTTGAGCCAAACATGATCATTTATACAAAAGATCCTCAAAACCACATTGTATCATCTAACATTAACTTACTATTAACTAAACAAAATAAAACTAAACATAAAAAAAAAATTCCACCAGCATTCTCCAAAAACACCCCATTAACTTTGACCTTCTAGCAACATCATCTTTAGATTCAACAGTTCAAACGAGTCACGGTCATACTTCTAACTGGGGGATATTTGATGTTAAATCCCAACACATCTCCTTTTTCCAGCCACGTGTCCTTTGCAAGTTCATACCACCCATGGCATATGAACTTCTCCACATAGTCCTCCTTCACATTTATGTGAAGATCACAAAGACAAGTATCACCAGTCGCAGAATCAACAAGCTCTATACTACTCTTTCCTATTAAATCATAGGTCTTTAACACTGTCTGAGGTAATTGCTGCACATTTTAAAAGCAACCGTCAATTAAATTAAATGAACATCCTTACTATAATAACACATAACTATCAATGTGTTAGGTTGGATCAATGAAACAATAACTAACTTACCGGAACATTTTTTTGCATAATCTTTAGATCATTGACTTCTATCTTCCAAAGGCACCATGCTTGCATTGCTGCACCATCACCAATGTTTGAATATTCAACAACTACTTCTTCCACATTGCTGTAGACAAATTACACACAAAGCATGTTAAAAAAATGCACTATTCAAATTTTTCTACTTTAACTCTAATCATTACAGATTTACAAATACTACTGCTTTAAAATATTAGCCTTTGAAGTCTTACCTTGAAATAAAATATGATCGTTTCAACCTCTTTGTGTTGTTCTTTTCAAACTCCACAAAGTTATCATCCATTAATTTTCCTCTCACATCTCTCAGATATACCACCTCCTCAAGGGATCTGGAAAAACGGATATTAAAACTACATACCAACAAAGAATAATCCATTTAAAGTTAACATGCAAACTTCATATTGATAGAATTTTACCTTCTCATGCCAATTGAAATGAAGTTCTTCTCCGATTCTATGGTAAAAAAATGGGTCGCAAATGACTTTGTGTTAATAGTTGATTCTCTGATTTTTATTCTTCCATTAGGGTTTAGGGTAAATATTAATTTTAATTTACCGACCACTCTGATTTTTATTCTTCCATACCGACCACTGTGCACCAAAACCTTTCTAATTATACCAATTTTAATTATATACTAAATATTAATTCTTCCACTGTGCTTTATTCTTACATTTTTTTAATAACACTAATATTATTTTTAGACCAATAGTGCACCATTTATTGTGCACCAACAGTTGCAGTTTTCAAGTGCATTAAAGACACAACATCTGACATGACTATTGGGCATTGGCATTCTAACCGTTGTGTTTTAATCATAATCATACTTTAACACTCCAACTTCCAAAACATTTTAACTAAGCACTTAGTCTTCCAAAACCTCACAAGTTCACAACTCCATTGACATTTGAAACACATTACAACTTCATAAACAATCAAAATGAAGCAAACTTCTCCAGCAATGGGAAACAGACGCACAAAACGCAACAAAACTGAAACCAATTCAACATATAAGATGAGCAAAAAGACTTCAAACATTTCAACTCATTCAAAACAAGTTAGGGACATTTACTCTGAGACTCGCATGAAGCACCTACAAACTGAGATTATCGAGATATCATCCGGGTAATAAATCATTGTTTCCTACTTTCTACTTTAGCAGTCAATCATTTTCTTCCCTTTATACTTCACATATTATGGTTTGAAAATGCATGAGAACATTGGCAAGTGTGTGTTTCTGTGCCCTGAGCTATATCGTTTTAGCAACAAAATTTTAGTTTGCCATGAAATTCTAAAGTCAAGGAAACTAGTAACCAATTATTTTCATTCATTTTTATGTAAACTTTCTTCAAATTTCATAAGGAGAGCATTTATTGTTTCATAAAGAGAGCAGTCACAAAAATTCTATGTGTATGTGTGTGTGAGATTCTATCATAAATTCAAGATTTTACATGTGTTTGATTGATAATTTTTTGAATTTGAGAATCAAGTTTTCAATATCATATATGTTGGTTATAACACATTGTGGAACTTTAGTTTGTATTCTACTTATATACTATTAGTAAACTGATTATTATAATGATTTGAATAGCCATCATACTACTACATTGGGCAGTGACAACTACGAATCACATGGTTATAAATCCTCAGCGTCTACACCTATCGTGGATCGCAAGCGTACCACTAAAAATTTTGCGGCAACTGAAAGGAAAGCCACAAAGTATAAAAGTAAGGCGACTATGGGCACAACCTCGGCTCCCCCGAAAAATAACAGAGAGGAAGGGGGTAAGAGAAATATAAATGACCAGAAATTACAAAAGATTCAGAAGACGCTTTTCAGTCAAGATGAGGAACCCTGCGATAATGAACCCTGCGATAATGACTTTTACATCAACTGTCATTTAGGTGAATTTGTTGGATATGAAGGTGTTCATGCTCCTACTACAATTCCTGACGTAAGTATTGATTATTTATTTTCAATAAATCCTAATACTACACGATATTATATAATTTCTTGTTAAAATATTCTTTGTTTCATGTGTATTTAATGACAGTGAATGCCAATCACATTTAGACCACCTCAAACCACGTATCTAAATGACATATGTTCTTACACAGCCGCATACATCTTTATGGGCGACGAAGAAGAACTTAACGGGTATTTTTTTTGTTAGTTCTTGGACTGGCTGGAATTTTGGTAAAACAAAGTGTGTTCAATGTTGATGTCAAGGTGGTGGTGTTGCAACATTGAGTCTTAACACTGGGCTGTGTTAAGTGTTTAATTGCTGAAGTTTGGATGTCTGATGTCACATGCGATGTTGTGACATTAGATCTGCATAATTAATAACATCAGGTTGTGATGTTGTTAGGGTTTGCGTGTTAGCTGGAATTGTGGAGAGCAAGCTGTCTCATTGGATGAGAATATCTTGGGATAGATATTTTCCGCTGCATAGGAGATTTGATGCAGATTTGTAAGAGATTTAAAAGGTTGAAGATTTGAAAAGATTTTAGGAGAAAATCTGTTTTGAATATTCAGTTTTAAATAACAAATCAGGTCAGATATTGTAGTAGGTCCAAGTCCAATTCAAAGAGCTATATAAAGCGCACCAGTTATAAATAAAATTGACGAAGAAAGTGAGCTAAAGACTGATTGTCGTTTGTGTCTTCGTTTATGATTTGTAAACCATTCTCGTGTGAATTGGTATTATTGTTTTGAGTTGTTCTTGATCAAAGCTGTGAAGTAGAATCAAGTAGTGATATTCAAAGAGTGTGATCTTAGAATTATCTCACTGAAGTGTTTTAGGGATTGAGTAGCGTTCTCATATCTAAGTGGTTTCTTAGGTAGAAAGTCACTAGTAGGAGTTAAGTTTAGGAGATTGTCAACTGGGTTGTTGAGTCTGTAAATTAATTCTACAAGTAGTGAATTTCATCCCTGGCTTGGTAGCCCCCAGACGTAGGTAGTTAGACCGAACTGGGTGAACAATCTGTTGTGTTGATTTATTACTGTTATTACTGTCCAATTGCAGAGTGTGTTGTTGTGACATCACACCTTAACATCACACGTCTGATACCAGAATTTCAATTGGTATCAGAGCAGGAATCCTGTCTGTCTCTGGGTGATATCTAGGGAAGTTACTTTCTGGTGTAAAGATGGACAAAGAAGTTGGAGGATTCGTCAACAGACCCCCTATTTTGGATGGATCCAATTATGACTATTGGAAGCCAATGATGACTACTTTCTTAAAATCCTTGGACAGCAGGGCATGGAAGGCTATTATTAAAGAGTGGAAAGCACCTGTTGTGTGTGAGAAAGATGATGCTGGCAAAGATAAAGAAGGCACCTCAAAGCCAAAGCCTGAAGAAGAATGGACCAAGGAAGAAGATGAGCTTGCCCTTGGAAATTCCAAAGCTCTAAATGCGATTTTCAATGGAGTGGATAAGAATATCTTCAGGTTAATCAATACCTGTGAAGTTGCTAAGGAAGCGTGGGATATTTTGAAGGTGACACATGAAGGAACATCTAGAGTGAAGATGTCTAGAATTCAGCTTCTAACATCAAAGTTTGAAAGTCTGAAGATGAAGGAAGATGAGACTATTCATGACTTCCACATGAGTGTTCTTGAGCTGGCCAATGCATCTAGTGCTCTTGGAGAGAAAATGTCAGAAGAAAAGCTTGTAAGGAAGATTCTTAGGTCCCTTCCTAAGAGGTACAAGATGAAGGTAACTACTATTGAAGAAGCTCAAGACATCAGCAAGATGAGAGTTGATGAGCTCATTAGATCTCTTCAAACTTTTGAGCTTGGTTTGAATGAAGAAGAACCAGAAAAGAAGCCTAAGGGTATTGCTTTGGTCTCCACTCCTGCAGAAGCTAAGGAAGTCAAAGATGATGATTCTCAGGAAGATTTGTCTCAAGCCATTGCTATGTTGGGAAGGCAGTTCAACAAAGTGTTAAAAAGGTGGAACAATAACTACAAGCCTAGTGACATCAACAAGCCAAAAGAGAAAGATGAAGAGAAGACTACCCAGGATAAAGGTGTTCAGTGCTTTGAATGTGAAGGGTATGGACATGTCAAGAAAGAATGTCCCACATTCTTGAAGAAGCAGGAGAAGGGCATGGCAGTTTCCTGGTCTGAATCTGATAGTGAAAGTGAAGGTGAGTCAGCAAGGCATGTTAAAGCCTTAACAGGAACTGTTGTGTCTGATGATGATAGTGATGGAGAAATAACTTATGAGGAGTTAGCATCTACTTATCAAGAGCTGTGTTTAAAAAGTGCTGAGATTTGTCAAGAAAACAAGTGTCACAAGCAACAGATTGCTCAGCTTGAAAATGAAAAAGCTGATCTAGAGAATGAAGTTGTACTAGTTAAGTCTCAGCTGAATCAGATGACAAAATCCGTTAGGATGATGAACAGTGGTACAGCTACTCTTGATAAGATTCTTCAGTCAGAAAAAGCTGCTGGAGATAAATCGGGTATAGGATATGTGGCAAGCACTTCAGGAACAAAGAAGGAGATGTCTCAATCATTGTCTCAACATCAACCTAAGAGACAGGGTCCTACACCAAAGAAGGTTGTTCAGCCCCAGAATGTTGAGAAGAAGAATGGTCCTCATCAGAGAAAGATGCAGCCCCAAGGAGTCAGTCAGTATATACCTCCCCAATATCACAAGAGCATGGAGGCTGTTGGGTCCAATCAGAACAGGTTTCATCATCAGGGTAACTAGCATGGAAATGAATACAACAATGTTGTGCCTCATTACTATGGAAGAAGGAAGCCTCATCACCATAGAAGACAGCCTAAGAGACAACATCCTCAGTACAGAAGAAGACAATCCAACTATGGAATAAGGAGACAACATTATGGGCAGCCACAACATTATCATCAAAGTGGAAGAAGATTTAACCACTTTAGAGATAACAGAGTCAGATGCTTCTATTGTGGCAGGATTGGACATATGCGGTCCTCGTGCTTCAAGCTTCATGGTTATCCAAATTCTGCTCCTCAACTCAAACAGAAAGAGGCCAGGCCTAAGGGGGTGAAACAATGGGTTCCTAAAGTTACCAGCTTGATAGCTCACACTTCCTTAAGGGTTTCTACCAAAGAAGACTGGTATTTTGACAGTGGGTGTCAAGGTACATGACTGGAGTAAAGAATCTGCTGGTAGATGTGAAACTTCAGTCCTCTGGCTATGTTACATTTGGTGATGGGATCAAAGGAGAGATAAAGGGGATTGGTAAACTAAACTGTGCTAGTGCTCCCAGACTGGAGAATGTTCTTCTTGTTAAAGGACTAACAGCAAATTTGATTAGTATTAGTCAACTTTGTGATCAAGGATTCAAAGTAGACTTCACAAAGTCTGAATGTATGGTCAAAGATGATAAAGGAGAAGTCATTATGAAGGGAGCCAGGTCTAAGGACAATTGTTATCTTTGGGTGCCTCAAAACTCAAATTCTTCCACGTGTGTGCTTGCTAAAGAAGATGATGTCAAAATATGGCATCAGAAGTTGGGACATCTTCACCTAAAGGGAATGAAGAGAATTATCTCCTCAGAAGCAGTCAGAGGGATTCCCAAACTTAGTATTGAGGAAGGAAAGGTGTGTGGAGACTGTCAAAAAGGAAAATAGACAAAGATGTCTCATCCGAAGCTTCAACATGACACCACCTCCAAGGTATTGGAACTTCTTCATATGGACTTGATGGGACCTATGCAAGTTGAAAGTCTGGGTGGAAAGAAATATGCTTATGTAGTTGTGGATGACTATTCAAGATACACCTGGGTGAACTTCATCAAAGACAAATCAGAGGTGTTTAATGTGTTTAAAGAGCTCTGTCAAAGACTCCAAAGAGAAAAGGAGAGTAAGGTTATCAGAATAAGAAGTGATCATGGAAGAGAGTTTGAGAATAGCAAGTTTAAAGAATTTTGCTCTGCTGAAGGTATAAGTCATGAGTTTTCATCGCCTATCACTCCTCAGCAAAATGGAGTTGTTGAGAGGAAGAACAGAACTATCCAAGAGTCTGCTAGAGCAATGATTCATGCCAAGAAACTTTCTTATCATTTCTGGGCTGAAGCCATGAACACTGCCTGCTACATTCACAACAGGGTTACCCTGAGAAGAGGCACTTCATCTACTCTGTATGAACTATGGAAGGGAAGAAAACCTAATGTTAAATACTTCCATGTTTTTGGAAGTAGATGCTATATACTGGCTGATAGAGAGCAGAGAAGAAAATTGGATTCCAAAAGTGATGAAGGCATATTTTTGGGATACTCTACTAACAGCAGAGCATATAGGGTGTTCAACTCTAGAACCAAGGTGATGATGGAGTCAATCAATGTGGTGATTGATGACAGTGACAAGATGGAAGATGATGATGTCCCAGATGCTGTTGAGACATTAGTTGGTGAAGTTGCACCAGAAGCTGAAGACAGAAGCGAAACTCCTAGTGTTGCTGCTGCTGAGCCTGAAGCTGAGCAACCTCATAAGGATCCCTCCATCAGAGTGCAGAAGGACCACCCAAAGGAGCTCATTATAGGTGATCCAAACTCTGGAGTAAGGACTAGGTCAAGAGAAATCATAGCTAGCTCATGCTTTGTATCCAAAATTGAGCCAAAGAATGTCAAGGAAGCTTTGACAGATGAGTTTTGGATAAATGCTATGCATGAAGAACTTGAGCAGTTCAGAAGAAATGATGTATGGGATCTTGTGCCAAAACCAGAAGGGGTGAATGTTATTGGAACAAAGTGGATCTACAAAAACAAGTCTGACGAGCTTGGAGTAGTTACAAGAAACAAAGCTAGACTTGTTGCATAAGGCTATACTCAAGTTGAGGGAGTTGACTTTGATGAGACTTTTGCTCCAGTGGCTAGATTAGAATCCATCAGACTACTCTTGGGTGTGGCTTGTAACCTAAGATTTAAGCTGTTCCAAATGGATGTGAAGAGTGTGTTTCTGAATGGCTATCTGAATGAAGAAGTCTATGTAGACCAACCTAAAGGATTCACTGATCCAAACTTCCCCAATCATGTGTTCAAACTGAGGAAAGCTCTGTATGGCTTGAAACAAGCTCCAAGGGCTTGGTATGAGAGGCTGACAGAATTCTTAGCAGCAAATGGATATAGAAAATGAGGGATTGACAAAACTTTGTTTGTCAAGGAAGAAGGCGGAAAATTAATGGTAGCCCAAATCTATATGGATGACATTGTATTTGGGGGACTGTCAGATGCTATGGTGAAACAGTTTGTTCAACAAATGCAATCTGAATTTGAAATGAGTTTGGTTGGAGAACTTAGCTATTTTCTTGGACTAGAAGTCAGACAAATGGAGGATTCCATCTTTATTTCTCAAAGCAAATATGCTAAGAGCATAGTAAAGAAATTTGGCCTGGATAATGCCAATCACAAAAGGACACCTGCTCCTACTCATTTGAAGCTATCCAAGGATGAAAATGGAGTGAGTGTGGACCCAAGCTTGTACAGAAGTATGATTGGGAGTCTACGGTATCTCACAGCAAGCAGACCTGACATTTCCTTTGCTGTTGGACTGTATGCCAGATATCAGTCGGATCCTAAGGTGAGTCACTTGAATCAAGTGAAGAGGATTATGAAATATGTGAATGGCACAAGTGACTATGGGATGCTATATAGTCATGATTCTGGGACTGATTTAAGAGGATACTGTGATGCTGATTGGGCTGGAAGTGCAAATGATAGGAAAAACACTTCAGGAGGCTGTTTCTTTCTAGGGAATAATCTGATTTCCTGGTTCAGTAAGAAGCAGAATTGTGTATCTCTCTCAACTGCTGAAGCTGAGTATATAGCAGCAGGAAGTAGTTGCTCTCAGCTGGTTTGGATGAAGCAAATGTTGAGTGAATACAATGTCAAACAAGATGTTATGACATTATACTGTGATAATTTGAGTACCATTAATATATCTAAAAATCCTATACAACATAGTAGGACAAAACACATAGACATAAGGCATCACTTCATAAGGGAATTGGTTGAAGACAAAATTGTTACTTTGGAGCATGTAGCCACAGATAAGTAGTTAGCAGATATTTTCACTAAAGCCTTAGATGCAAACCAATTTGAAAGATTAAGAAGTAAATTGGGAATTTGCATTTATGAAGATTAAAGGCAATGGAGAGTGTATTGTGCAGTTGTGTACTTTATTGAAAATTGATTCAACTGCTGAAAGCATACAAGTTGGAGTTCATAAAAAGCTACAAACAAAGAGTCTACAGATTGTCCCAACCCCCTGAATCTAGAAAAGTTTTCCAGTCTTTATCCCATTCATCATCAGAAGCATGTCGTTGCACTGGAAGTTTCTTGCTGGTCCTCATTTTTGTTTCTGAGGTCCTGCCAGCCCTTGTTGTTCCTGAAGAAGCTCCAGCCGGTGTCTGTGTTTTGCTCTTCCTCTTCAGTGGATCTAGTCTTTTGTCCTCCTGCTTGAGGGTCTTAGTTGCATCTTTGGAGTGTGTCTGGCTCATTCTTGGTTGCTAAGTGGTACTGCTACAAGAATGGCTTGTGTTTATATTGAAAAATAAGGAGCATCGTTTGTATCGACTGGATAGTCAATGTGTTGGAACTTGTGATATTTAACCATGACTTTATGTCAGGACATTGTGTTTGGTGTTTGTCCAATTGTGGCTAAAAAGGGGGAGAGTTAGCCTAGGTATGTGAAGTGCACAGTCCAAAAAGTGTTGTGCAGAAATTAAGGGGGAGTAATTGCTGAGTAATTGCTGGTTATTGCATTGAGGGGGAGTGCTAATTGCTGCTAATAATGGAATATGTGCAGCTGTTTGAATGTTTGAAGAGTGTAGCTGATGAACTTGGTGATGCAGCAGAGTTTTGTGAAGTGAATTGAAGATGCTGCTGCTGCTTGAAGTTTTAAAATCATTGTTTGAAGTTTTTCCGCTGCTGAAGTCTCTGAAGGTGCAGAGATTGTTTTAGCCAAAATTAGCCAAAGGGGGAGATTGTTAGTTCTTGGATTGGCTGGAATTTTGGTAAAATAAAGTGTGTTCAATGTTGATGTCAAGGTGGTGATGTTGCAACATTGAGTCTTAACACTGGGTTGTGTTAAGTGTTTAATTGCTGAAGTTTGGATGTCTGATGTCACATGCGATGTTGTGACATTAGATCTGTAGAATTAATAACATCAGGTTGTGATGTTGTTAGGGTTTGCGTGTTAGCTAGAATTGTGGAGAGCAAGCTGTCTCATTGGATGAGAATATCTTGGGATAGATATTTTCCGCTGCATAGGAGATTTGATGCAGATTTGTAGGAGATTTAAAAGGTTGAAGATTTGAAAAGATTTTAGGAGAAAATCTGTTTTGAATATTCAGTTTTAAATAACAAATCAGGTCAGATATTGTAGTAGGTCCAAGTCCAATTCAAAGAGCTATATAAAGCGCACCAGTTCTAAAGAAAATTGACGAAGAAAGTGAGCTAAAGACTGATTGTCGTTTGTGTCTTCGTTTAAGATTTGTAAGCCATTCTCGTGTGAATTGGTATTATTGTTTTGAGTTGTTCTTGATCAAAGCTGTGAAGCAGAATCAAGTAGTGCTATTCAAAGAGTGTGATCTTAGAATTATCTCACTGAAGTGTTTTAGGGATTAAGTAGCGTTCTTATATCTAAGTGGTTTCTTAGGTAGAAAGTCACTAGTAGGAGTTAAGTTTAGGAGATTGTCAACTGGGTTGTTGAGTCTGTAAATTAATTCTACAAGTAGTGGATTTCATCCCTGGCTTGGTAGCCCTCAGACGTAGGTAGTTAGACCGAACTGGGTGAACAATTCGTTGTGTTGATTTATTACTGTTATTGCTGTCCAATTGCAGAGTGTGTTGTTGTGACATCGCACCTTAACATCACACGTCTGATACCAGAATTTCATTTTTAATACACATGCTAAAACCTAATAATAAGTTTATTTATCACAGTTATTTTGATGATTATATTTATTTTCTCTGTAGTGATGAGGTTTTGGTCAAAACAACTACAAGTGTATATGGAGATAGGAAAGCTCTGAGGACGCTGATGCCAGAATGCCCTATGGACCAGGAGGTTATTGTTAATATGATTATGAGTATAATTTATCCCATTAATGTATAATTTTGTTAACATCATTTTCATTTGACTATACAGATTATCAATCTTGTCGTTTCAAGACAAAACTGGTTCATAAATAATATGGGAAAATCTAAGTCCTCTTGTATCTGCCTACTAAGTTTGCGGTGAGTACTACTACTAATAGTACCCTCAAATGTACATTCCTTTAGTATTAATTATTGACTTAAGATACACTTATTCTAATTGCAGCAATATGCCCTGAGCGGACATCATACTGCTGAATATGTGAGGAATATATACCAACCTTCCATAATGAGACCAAAAGAATGGGCTTCCTAGGTGAGTTGTGTGTCACTTCGTTGCCAAAACAGTAGGCACATAAAAAAATTTCATCCTACTACTAAATATTAAGTTTGTGCAGATTTTTATTCCCATGAACGACATAGGAGTGCACTGGTTTCTAATTGTTGTTATTTTTTGGACAACAAATTGGTTTGGTTGGACTCATGGGATTGTCCTGAAAGACATTATATCAAACACCGTGCAATTAAAAAATTGGTATGCATGTGTGTGCGAATTGGTTTTTATACTATCCAATCAATTGTTTAGCTTTTTTTAACTTTGGTTTGTAGTATGTGGCAGGCCATATTTCTTGAGAAAATTCTGATGCATGAATCCTTTTGTGATACCAAATCACCTAATCTTGTAATAACAACATTTAGCATATGTCAACCGACGTGCCTTCAACAACGACCCGGATCGTAAGTATTCATACATTACTGTTTTTTATTCAATTGATAGTATTACCTGTTATGTGTCACTAATGCACTTAGTGACTGAACGCAAAAATGCTTGTGGAGTTTGGGTCTGCAAATGGATGATTGAGTGTTGCTTACAATGGTGGTATTTAGATGATATCACTGTAATTTGAATTCATGTGAAAATGATTAATTTAATCATTTCTCTTGTAATTATATTTCTAATTGTCCTAAATTTTTTTAATTATATATAGGATTCGACATCGACAAGAATGAAACTAGCACTATTTTTGGTACATTAAGCCAATAATGTGTTGCTATATGAAGTGGTGTCAAGGTTAAAAGCTTATTGGAATAATCAGGAAAAGTGTCATAAGGCATCGCTGAAATGTGATTGAAGTTTGATGTTTAATGTTTGTATGATTGTGAAAAGCATTTATTACATCGTTGGGATAATCCTTGTGAAAGCATTGACATTGGTGATTCTTTAACAATTAAAGTTTTAAAACATTGTTTCATTTACATTGTTAGTAGGCTTATTTGTAGTTGGGGTGGCTGTTTCAGCTTACGTAATAGATGTTTACTATGTGATTTTGAATTTGGGAATTTTAAGACATCAAATCCAGTTGCATTGTTTCAACTTATCACAGTTCAAGTTTTAAAACATTGTTGCTTTGTTTACTATGTGTTTTGACCTTTTTGACAAATTCAAAACAAAATACTACTAGTACTAATATATGACAAATACACACCAAATCACAAAAATGATGATTTTTCACATCTGGATTTCACATACCTCTTTTATCTGGCCATGCACAACTGAATTGAACTAACGTCTGACTTGAGCGGTTCCAAGTTGACTTCACCTCTATTCAACACGATGCATACTCATATATGCTGATTCAAAATGCAACAAAACCACATTGTATCATCAAATCCAAATCATAAGCTCACCGTGATGATCAAATATTCAATTCGGATATTTTACAAAATAATACTAAATAAAATTTTAGACTAATTTTAAACACAATTTTTGACTAATCACTTACCATACTTTTAGACTACTTTTAAATGCATCAATTTTCCTGCAGCCATCAGGTGATCTCTGAAGACTGTACCACCTCCAAACTACTTCTTGAAGTTAGCATAAAAATGCATTAGACAAAATCCGTTTTCAATATCAGTATACTCTTCCTTAAATACTTGCATTATTCCCTAAACACATAATAACATAGATCATTAGTAAACTATAATGACAAGCAACTACAATAACCACCAATGGACCATTACACATACCTTTTGCTGATCAAATATGAAGTGCCACCTACTCTCACCACCAATGTCATCAAGAAGTAACTTGACAAACCAGCTCCAAGAGTCCTTGGTGAAGCTTATCTACAACCCCAATCTTCAACTTGTCAAAGGTAACTAACAACATTGAAAATTGAAATCATTACATTTGAAAACCATATACAGAAAACAAAATCAGGCATAAACCCTAATTCCCAAATTGAAATACCCATATATAGAAAACAAATTCAAGCATGAACCCTAATTCCCAAATTGAAATCAAATTTAACACCTCCAATTATAATTTATTCGAAATTAGTAAATCTTAATAACTAATTTCAAATAAATATAGCAAACAATTTCGTATTCACCTTAGCAACTATGTCTTCAATACGAATGTCGCCCTCGAATAATAATTGTGGTGTTATATCCGATGAGCAATTGAATCGGAAAACGCCATAGAATTGGAATCTGAGGTTGCTATTCGAAAGGTTTTGACTATGATTGAAAATGATCTGGAGTGTGAGGTTGCTATTAGAGAGAGTCATGTTGGGAGAACCTGTGAGGTGGTGTTTGGAGTGGTCCGATAATGGTGGTTTGAAGGTGGAAAAATGAAGAACGAAGAAGAACAAATCAATTGATACTCTGTTTTTTAATTTGCAAATTATATAATTTAAATTTAAATAAATGTTATATTTAAATTTGTAAATTATTATTAATTTAATGAAGGACTGATATGCAATAAATAAATTTTTTAAATAAATAGAGGTTCACTATAAATGTGCTGCACTATAATGTTGATGTGGCGTTGATTAAATTAGGGCTTGTTAGGACTTGCTTCTTATTGGTCAGATTAATGACTTCACCAAAGAAGTCATTTTAGTGACTTCGCCCAAGAAGCTCCCTATAAAAAAACCCATAACCTACCTCATAACCAAACGCTATAAATGCATAAAGAGAATAAGGTTTTAAAGCATCTCAGTGAAGAAACAAAAGTTCACGTTTGACCTACCCAGAAATCATTTCCAGACCAAAAAGATATTATTCTCCTCTACATTTTTATTGTTTTTGTGATTTCATTAAAAATTACATCGTTACGAGCTTTGCAAATAAACCAGACTACAACATATCAAATCATAATAAAACCACCCATATACTTAAACTTAACCCATAAAAAAAGAAAGAAAATGCTCGAACAACACCCTAATATCCTTATAAATTAATATATGTCACCCAACCACCTAAAAATATCATAGTAGAAAATAAATCATATTTAAAATCAAAATTACATGAATTAATATTATAGAAAAAAGTCTGTCTGAATAAAGTAATTCGCTTATGTTTATTCTTTTGATTGAAACTAAAATCCGTTCCATTTATTCTTGTCCTTAATCATTGATTGATGAAAGATTAGGGGATAAATGATTCTTGTCCTTAATTATTGATTGATGAAAGATTAGGGAATAAATAAATTAGGCATTAACTTAGTGGGCGTTTTAAAATATCCAGCGTTATGATTACGGGAAAGAATCACACGAAGTACTGCCAAAATAAACAAACCCATACACATGCCAACCTTTACACATGCCTCAATTCTTCAAAATGCATTTTGATAGTATCTCATTACTATTGAATCCGTTTTTTTATAGAGAAATGATAACTTGTGTGTTATTAAAGCATATTGATAAGAAGCACTTAATAACTCACCTCAAATCAGATTAATCGGTGCAGTAATCAAATATTGTTCGTCATAGCTATGAAAGGGTTAACCAGTCTTATTAACAAAGCAGTGGAGTTAAACTTTTTCAGAGGTTACCATTTCGATAGCGAGGTTACGGTGGACGTGCTTCAGTTCGCAGACGACACCATCATTGTGGGTGAGGGAACTTTTGAAAATCTCATGTGTTTGAAAGCTGTTATGAGAGGCTTTGAGTTGATGTCAGGACTTAAAGTTAATTTTAATAAAAGCAAATTGTATGAGGTGAATCTTGAGGGGAGTTATCTTGACGCCGCTTCTTCGTACCTCGCCTGCAGAATCGAAAGTCTACCTTGCAAGTTTTTAGGTGTCATCATAGGTGCAAACCCAAGGAAGAAAGTCATGTGGAGCAACTTATTGACGGCGTTAAGGAAGAAATTAGCGCACTGGAGGGGGATGAATCTTTCTTTTGCAGGAAAAATCATTTTAATCAATTCTGTTCTGAATGCTATTCCTATTTATACCTTGTCTTTTTATAAAGCGCCGACTGCTGTGATACGGGATATTCGTCGCATTCAAAGCAAGTTTCTTTGGAACGGTAAAGAAGGGAAACGTCCTATTTGTTGGGCTAGTTGGAACAATGTCTGTAAACCGAAAATCATGGGAGGGCTTGATGTCAAGGATGTGGAAGTTATAAACAGAAGTTTGTTAATGAAGTGGAAATGGAGGATTTTAAAGGATAAGAAGGCGTTATGGCAAAAGATCCTTTGTTCCCGTTACGGAAATATTGATTTAAAGGCCACAGCGGGAGGAGTGGAGACGCTGACTAAAAAAGACTCGATTTGGTGGAGAGATATTATTTCGAATGAGATATCCAATCAGCCTAATAAGGCTTTTGCTAACCTTTTTCATTGCAGGATCGGAGATGGAAAAACGACGTCGTTCTGGTATTCTAATTGGTTGGCAAATCAAGCATTGAAGGATGCATATCCTAATATGTTTATGGCTGTTGTTTCCATAGAGATGAGTATTCAAGAAGCAGGTGACTGGATCAATGATGATTGGCATTGGAACTTTCCTGGCATTGTTAGAGGATGGAATGATATGGAGGAGGACAGTAAGGCTGAGTTCGCGGAGGAATTTATTAATTGCAGTCCGACGAAGACAGGAACAGATGAGTTTGTTTGGAACCTAACTGAGGACGGAGTTTTCAAAGTCAACTCTTGTTATAAGGCAGCGCTCGAAGGAAGCAACCCGACTTGGTCTGATACGGTTAGATATGCTCAGAATTTTATGTGGTCCTTGGAGGTTCCGTCGAAGGTGAAGTTCTTCGGGTGGAGATTGTTAATCAATAGACTTCCTACTAAGGATCAATTGGCTCGGAGGAAGGTTTTGTCCAATCCGAGAGACTTGGTTTGTGGAATATGCTTTAATGGTGATGAAAACTTGTTACATCTGTTCTTTGGATGCAGCAGGATTATAGTTTTGTGGGAGAAATTGTGGCGTTGGTTAGGCGAAATTTCGAATTTGACGATTCAGGACTTTGCGGCTTTCCCGTTCGTGAATAGCCAGGCCATTAATGCAAAGGGCAGAACCACGGTGGGTCTCATTTGGTTGGCGGCGGTTTGGTGTATTTGGTTAATTCGTAACGACATCCAATTCAATGATGGTATGTTCAGTTTCGACGATTGTTTTACTTCGATCATTTATACGTCTTGGGTTTGGATGGGTCTAAAGAGCAAACACTCTTTTTGTATCAACTATTACGACTGGTTTTCTGATCCTATTTTGTGTGGTAGGAAATAACAGTTTTTGATTTCTGTTGTATTTTTGGAGTATTTCTCCTACTCTATCAATACAAATTGCTTATTAAAAAAAATATATATATATTTTAGTCGTGAAAATTAAAAAAAAAAGTCTATTTAAATTATTAAATATTTATTTTTGACATTTGTTTAATACATTATAAAAAAATACTGATAATAATTGAGTTATAAATCAACAATTTCCATCGTCTAACTCAAGTTGAATCACATATACTTTTTCCAATCACTACTATAAATATAAAAAATTATTTCTAAATTTATTATATATATATTTGTTAATGTAAAAAGATAAAATAAATTAAAAGTTTTACATTAAATAAAAAATAAATACTAATTAAACAACATATATATAAAATATTTTACAACAGTAATCACTTTGGAAAATTGTTTAAGAAAAAGTTAGATACTAAGCAACATATAAATGGGTGTTAATACTTTATGTTTCACAGACCAAAAGCTTTAATCACTATGGCTGAAAACATCACTCTCACAACAACCAATTTGCAATTGAGAATTTTGTTATATACTCTATAGTGTGAAAAAACACTATGAAAATTTGAAAACCTCTCTTAAATTCTAAAAAATACATCTTCAAACACATTATTTTCACAATAAAACACGTTTTAAATGAGACTCATTCTAAATTCATTCATGAATGAGAAAAAATAATTCAAAAATGTAATTCTGCAAAAATTTAAAAGTATATTTTCGTAAATTATTGAGATTTATTATTTGACTACATCTATCTTGGATGTGTTTTTGTGCCTTGTTGTCCTTGTAGTTATCAAACCCTCTCTCTTAGAGTATCAAAATTGTGTACCTTGTTTATAAACACTGGCCAACTAATACAAGTGAACCCACACAAAATATTTTAACTAAAATTTTCTAGTTTTTTACAGACTTAAATTAATGCATTATTTTTGTCAATCACCTCTTAGCTGATTTTGTTAGATGCATTATAATAAATAACGATTTTCATAACGAAGTTTTATCTCAAATAATAGAAAACTGAAGTATAAAGTCAATGCACATTATTTTTTATTATTTAAAAAAAATTAAAAACCATATATTCTCTTGGTTTTTTATGACACCGAGGTGAAAAAACAACTTAGTACAAACTTCGATTCTCAACTATCGCATTTTATGATTTTATTTGTTATAATTGCAAACAAAATGTTATAACCCTTTGATTTTCTATTTAACTGAGACATTAAATATTATGGTTTTACTATAAAAGCATCCGTTAAACAAATTTTTACCCTAATCCTTACTAATATGAAGTCGCTCCAAACTCGCAAACATCATTCTTTGAGATGGATTGCAAGATAGAAAAAATCTTCAATGTTCTTCTATCTTAAACAAAATATTTTTTTTCTTCCCTTACTATTCATCCCAACATAATGGTGTTGATGTTCTCGTTGTTAAGGAAGGGAGTTTAACCTTTGAACAAACAAAGAAATGCAACTAAATCTGAATATCAGCAAAGATATTCAGTAATAAGAGCAAATAAATATTTGTTGTAAACAATTTATTTTAATATTCTGTATAAATAATGTAATCTAAAAAAAATAATTATTCACCCCGACTTTCGTCATCATCGAGGTGATAGTTAAAAGGAGAAGATAAAAAAATCTCGGTTTTATTTTTATAATAAAACCGAGGTGTTTAATAATCATATTTTACTATAAAAACACTCGTTAAACAGATTTTTCTCTAAGACTAACTTATATATAGTCGCCTCAAAGAGAGGAAATATTCACTACCGTCCATTTGATCATGAGTTTCTACTACAGATCTCTAGGATGGATTGCAAGTGCAGAAAATAAAAAAATCTCATTGGAAAACAGACCTCTAGCATCTTGCATGAGACCTGGACATGGAAAATAAAAATTCTCATTTGAAAACAGATTTTACAATGTATTTTTAATATTCTATCTAAACAATGTAATTTAAAAAAAACTTATTCACCTCAGTTTTCTTCGTGACCGAGGGGATATTTAAGCGTTATTTTTACTATATTCAACGCCCTTAAACAAATCTTTGTCGTCCATTTAATGTTTATCAACGCTCTAGAATCTGCCATTACTGATCCGCGTGAAACCTAAGGGACGTCCATCATAAAAGCGTGCTGAATATTGAAAATCTAACCTATATGAAACATGAAGCGCTTGAAACATAAAGACATTTGAAAAAGCTCTCTAAGATGGATTGCAAGAGCAGAAAATTACTTGGATTTAAGATTTTTTTTCTTAAATATTTATTTGAGCACAAAATCATATATTTGAATATTTATTTTATTTATTTTACTCTTATTTTGTTTTGCTTCGGAATCAAATCCATGCAAAGCCTTGGAGCATATATTTGCACTAACATTTGATCTTCACCCACTTAGGAAATTTGATTTTTATTTTAATATTTTATGTAAACAATGTAATATTTTGGGTAAACAATGAAATATTATGAGTAAACAATGTAATATTCTGGGTAAACAATATAATATTCTGAATAAATCATATAACGATTTTCTTTTAAAAAAAATAATCTTACCCTCCGATTTTATTTGTAAACCGAAATGTAAGATAAACTAATTTTGAAAATAATAAAAGTATAGCTATTGGGGCCCGAACCCATGTCCATATAATTTTATCTTTTGATTTTAATTCCACCGAAGTAATAAGTGACGAGTTTTCACACCGTCCTTCGTTACCTCACTTTTTTAGCCAAAATATTATGCATTTTGCGTCCGAAATAAAAAACGCCTTTTGTAGTAGTGATGCTTGAGGTTAATTCCTGCTACTTTGCATTGCATATTAGGTTTATAAGTACTAGAGTTAATTGCTTAACTTAGTTTAGGGAACTTATATTGTTTAGTTTTATTATAAAATTTAATGGCCCTGTTTGTCTCTGCATATATTTAGGTTTCCTTCCTCTTACAAAATTTAGGATTACTTTAATATTCATCTTCTTTTTATAGTTGTGGAGCTATGACACATGTTGCCAATGCAGGCATGGAAAAACCATAGAAAGTAGGAGCAAAACATACAAACAAACACATTACTATAGATGACACAACCTGGTGCAAAGATTTCATAAATGTATTTTCGGAAACACTTCGAAAATGTATTTTCATAATTCATAATAAATTTAATTATAAAATTGGAGTACTGTTCAAAAACAGATAAATTGTGTGTTTAGGATGTGTCTAAAGATACATCTTTAAAATTTGGAAATTTTACCATAAAATGTATTAAATAATTCCCTTTGTAATTTCTCACGTTTCAAAATAGAAAACCTCTTTTGGTTTTTCCCTTTTGCATATTCCTTTTATTTGCAACAAAACAATCACCATTTTTAATGCCATTAAGCAATTTAATAATGACCCTTAAAAGTTTAAAATAATTTTTCCCCTTTACACAATGCACAATAAAGAAAAAGGACAGACAAATATAAAAATACATATCACAAAATTTATTATATAAATAATTTAAATCAAAATCAAAATTAAATAAAACAATATCTGTTTATATTTTAACACCGTATCTACCATATAAGTGTTGGAATTAAATCATTAACCGTCAATCAAATATACATAACAAAATGCGGAAATCAAGCATATATAATGATAAAGGATCGATGAATTGATTTTAGGAATACCTGGATCCATAGAGAAAAATCACTTTTTGGTAACCCTAAAACCTGGAAGATGATGGCTTTTGTGGTTCTTCCTCAAAAGATACTCCTTAGGCCTCGAATTCTCTTCAGATGGGGAGAAGAGATAATTGTTTGTTGTACGGTATATTGGGGACCATAGTCTATATATAGTGTGATGGCCAATTAGGGTTCCCATTATTCCCAAATGGGTCATCCTGACATCCACTCATATTTGAGCTCATACCAATTATTTAATTAATTAATTAATTAAATAATTTCTAAATAAAATCTAAATAGCCTTTTAACATTATTTGATCACATAATTTATTTAAGGCACTTTATTTGATAAAATAGCTAATATAATTAAATAAATATATTTGGCCACATAATTATTGGAATATTAATATATTACTAAATTATTAAAATATTCCAACAATTTTGCGCTGATGAGAGGGGAATATTAACTATATCAATTTTTTATTTTATGGATCCAACTTAATTTTTTTTTAATTGTGAAGAAAATTTAAATACTAATTTTATTTTATTAAGAAATTTTTTTTCTTTCGAGTGTTAATTTAAAATTTTTTAGCACCCTTCGAGTACAACCGGTTTATTATACCAGTATGTACATGACATAAACACAATTTTGTGTTTATTTTTTCAGACTTAATTATGCGAGTATTTTCTTGCATAATTAGGATAGTTTGATAATCATTTGATTATTAAGCGATCATAGTAAACATACAATTTGGACATTATATTTGCAGGTAATGTTTATGTGGATTTTAAAGACCTTCTCTTTTAATTTGTTAAACTAAAATTGTCTAATAATTTTGATTGGGTTAGTTAAAACAACAAGTTGCAAAAGTAACCTCTGTTATTTAAATTTGATTCAATTAAAATTATAAAAGATGTAATGTGTAATTTTTCATGCGAACTGTTATGGTCGGCCAAAAGGAAGACACAGTTTGGCCGAAAATTTACATACCTGTGATGGTAAATATGTGGTAATTATTGAGTTTATCCATGTGGCTAATGATTGATGTCAAAGGCATCCATTGTCTGACCGAACTTATTACTAATATTTGATCATTGCTTGAGAGTACCGCTTACAGTTAATTCTTGCAATCAAAGATTGGGAATTGATGGTGTTCTTGGTATCTTTTTCAGGTCTTATTTAATTTGCATATAAAGAATATTGTGCATGTCTATGTGGTTATTTGACATGCCTACTAATGTCATTGTATGTTTGTTATTCTTTTCTATGGATCCAGTTGCTGCCGCTGCCGCTCCAAATTTTGTTGCTCAGATTAACTCTATCCCTATGCTGAGTGGGATGAACTTTAAGTCTTGGAAGGTATCTATGGAGATCGTGCTTGGATGCATGGATTTAGACTTAGCATTGAGGGAGTATCTGTGGAGGTGGGACGCTCCTCCCTCAATGCTAAGTCTAAATCCATGCATCCAAGCACGATCTCCATAGATACTTTCCAAGACTTAAAGTTCATCCCACTCAGCATAGGGATAGAGTTAATCTGAGCAACAAAATTTAGAGCGGCAGCAGCAGCAACTGGATCCATAGAAAAGAACAACAAACATACAATGACATTAGTAGGTGTGTCAAATAACCACATAGACATGCACAATATTCTTTATATGCAAATTAAATAAGACCTGAACAAGATACCAAGAACACCATCAATTCCCAATCTTTGATTGCAAGAATTAACTGTAAGCGGTACTCTCAGGCAATGATCAAATATTAGTAATAAGTCCGGTCAGACAATGGATGCCTTTGACATCAATCATTAGCCACATGGATAAACTCAATAATTACCACATATTTACCATCACAGGTATGTAAATTTTCGGCCAAACTGTGTCTTCCTTTTGGCCGACCATAACAGTTCGCATGAAAAATTACACATTACATCTTTTATAATTTTAATTGAATCAAATTTAAATAACAGAGGTTACTTTTGCAACTTGTTGTTTCAACTAACCCAATCAAAATTATTAGACAATTTTAATTTAACAAGTTAAAAGAGAAGGTCTTTAAAATCCACATAAACATTACCTGCAAATATAATGTCCAAATTATATGTTTACTATGATCGCTTAATAATCAAATGATTATCAAACTATCCTAATTATGCAAGAAAATACTCGCATAATTAAGTCTGAAAAAATAAACACAAAATTGTGTTTATGTCATGTACATACCGGTATAATAAACCGGTTGTACTCGAAGGGTGCTAAAAAATTTTAAATTAACACTCGAAAGAAAAAAAATTTCTTAATAAAATAAAATTAGTATTTAAATTTTCTTCACAATTAAAAAAAATTAAGTTGGATCCATAAAATAAAAAATTGATATAGTTAATATTCCCCTCTCATCAGCGCCAAATTGTTGGAATATTTTAATAATTTAGTAATATATTAATATTCCAATAATTATGTGGTCAAATATATTTATTTAATTATATTAGCTATTTTATCAAATAAAGTGCCTTAGATAAATTATGTGATCAAATAATGTTAAAAGACTATTTTGATTTTATTTAGGAATTATTTAATTAAGTAATTAATTAAATAATTGGTATGAGCTCAAATATGAGTGGATGTCAGGATGACCCATTTGAGAATAATGGGAACCCTAATTGGCCATCACACTATATATAGGCTATGGTCTCCAATATACCGTACAACAAGAAATTATCTATTCTCCCCATCTGAAGAGAATTCGAGGCCTAAGGAGTACCGGTTGAGGAAGAACCACAAAAGCCATCATCTTCCAAGTTTTAGGGTTACCACAAAGTGATTTTTCTCTATTGATCCAGGTATTCCAAAAATCAATTTATCAATCCTTTATCATTATATATGCTTGATTTCCGCATTTTGTTGAGCATGTATATTCGATTGACTGTTAATGATTTAATTCCAACAATAAGAACTTCATGGTCTCTGGAAAAACCGAAAATGCCATTCTGTACCCACACCGCACCACGTGGCTTCCTACACAATATCTCTTCCAATCTATTTTGTTTGGCCACGCATGCTTTCAAATTTCAAAAACCACTTTTATTTCTTTCTCGTCCTTTCTCTCTCTATTTCTCTCTCTGTTTTCTTCTTCCTTCTGCATCTTCTTCTTCTTTCTCCCTCTTCCTTCTTCCTCTTCTTCATATACCTCGCTAATGAATCCCTAACCAAAGCCAATAAAACTATTGAACTCGATCCTACATATGCGATTTTGTATCTTTTCATTACTACAGATGATTTTTTCTTGCCGTTTCGTATCTGACTTTTTGTTGTTGATCTTTCAGAAGTATGGAACCGGGATTCGACGAGTAAGCCAATGTTTTGGTTTCTTCAACCATTGAATGTACTGAATCCATATCTTCTCAAGCAAACCCTAAAAGTTGATGTGCTGAAACCCAATGTTGTAGTTTCGGCCTTTGAAGTAAGTGTTTTATTTTCTGAGTAGCCCATTATAGTTGTTGTTAGGGGAGATTTTTCAACTAGGGAGCATTGAACATTGTGGGATTTCTTTTTCTAGAGCAACACTTTTGTGAGAGACACACCACATACTCACCCAAAACCTTAAGGTGATAGGTGTGTGAGTTCTCTCACTTATAAATGCTCAAGTCACCACACTCTTATTCAATGTGGGACTATTATCCACACTACTCACACTTGTTATACTTAACACTCCCCCTCAAGTGTGAGTCTATCCACAATGCTCCCCCTTAAGCGGAAGCTTCAACTGTGCAACTGCACTCTTACTCGCCACCCTTGTACCGCCGTTGACATTCTTCAACGGGACACTCATCCCACGACCTACGGGGATACTTTCGATACAATGGAGTCGGTCCTTCACTCGAACCAAAGGCTCTGATACCACTGTTAGGGGAGATTTTTCAACTAGGGGGCATTGAACATTGTGGGATTTCTTTTTCTAGAGCAACACTTTTGTGAGAGACACACCACATACTCACCCAAAACCTTAAGGTGATAGGTGTGTGGGTTCTCTCACTTATAAATGCTCAAGTCACCACATTCCTATTCAATGTGGGACTATTATCCACACTACTCACACTTGTTATACTTAACAGTTGTTGTGTTTGTATTATATTTTGTATTAATTTGTTTTAAATATGATTAGTTGTTGAATGAATCTAAAGCGATCCAGTCGTTTCTATTTAAATATGATTTTTCACATCAAATCTGGAAGAGATTCATGTTTAGGTTTTAATCTGTTATTTTTGTTTGTTGAAATTTGCTTTGAAGTTTGCTTTTAATCTGTTATTCATGTTTAGGTTTCAGATCTGAAATTTGCTTTTAATCTGAAGCGATACCGTTAATTGCTGAATGTTGAACATGGCTCATTTGTCGGAGTGATAAATTTCAATGATAATCAAAAGGTAGTAAAAAGTATATCATGAATGATAATCATAAAGCAAGAGTTACTTTTAAAGGTATGACTCTGGTTGTATTCACTGCCACAGAAGAAGCTTCTTTCTGAAATTCAATACTTTCTGAGCTTACAAACTTTAACTCATGTGTTCTAACTTTAAAGGAATGACCTTCGCAAATTCAATACTTTCTGAGCTTACAAACTTTAACTCATGTGTTCTGACTTTGCAATATAAGGTAAACATTTGGCAACTGCTTCAGACTAACTGATTCAGAAACCCATGACTGTATGTTCATTGTTTCTCTCAAGTTTATTCTAGGGGATCCAAGTGTAAGGAATTGGTGGAGAAAGGTACTCGGTCACTAGCAATGATAGATCAGAAAATTAAGCCACTCGATTAATTTTCTGATTTATTCAACTGATATAGAAATTATCATAATATATTTTTGCTGATATAAGTTTTATAATTCATTCTTTTTATATTCAATCTGTAAAACTGTCTATTACTAATTTTTGGACATAATTTTGTTGGATCTAAAGAGTGCAACAAGAAATTGAAGACCTTGCAAAGGAAGAAGGTATTTATGTGGAAAAGGGATACTACACAAACTTTTCACAGGGAGAAAATTTTGAAACTTACTTGAAGTTGTTTCAAGAGTAAATTTGATGTAGAAAAAAAATACTTTGTCATGTATTGAGAAGGTTTTTTTTGGCATCCGATGAGTTTTCATTACAGTGTCAAATGATTTAATTTACTTGATAAGTTTTCATTACAATATCATTTATAATAATTTTGTGATGCATGATTGAGGTGATTGGTGTGAGAACAATATATAGGTGGGATGTAGTTAAGTTTAGTCTGGCAGAAGTATGTATCTGAAGGTGGAATTCGGTAGTATGAATTGGAGTGTAACTGTGTTACTCAGTGAGACTGCTCCTGGACTTTCGCAGCGTGGCAAGTGTATCTGGTTCTTAATTGGGTGGGATGCAGTCAAGTTTAGTCTGGCAGAAGTATCATATTGTGTGAGTTTTATTCAAATCCAACCTTAAATTGCGTTTGGGTGATTTTGAAGGATGCTAGGCATCTGGTTTTTTCACAGCTGAGATAGGCCGTTAGCTTTCTAAGACCTTCGGTTGACTTTTTTAAGTAGGCATTTGAAGATGTCTTGAGTTTGTTGTGTATGAATGGTGGCAATTGGGGAGTAGGGTTCTGTTATTGATTTGCTTGGATTTCTTCTTGTTGGATGTCTCTGGTGTGATTCGCATGGAGTTTTTCTTGCTGGATGTCCCCTGGTGTGATTAGTGTTTTTCTTTGAAATATCTTGTGGTATTTGTACTGTATGTGAATGTCTGTTTGACATATATGTAACCATTATTTCTGTTGCAATAATAATTTGCCTTTTCCAAAAAAGAATCAAACATATCAAATTTTTTCTATTAAATATTATATATCAAACGAGTTATTTTTCTTTTTTATATTATTGTTTAATACAATTTAATTTATATAATTATTATTTATTTTAATTTACAATTAAGTAACACATTTGAAATTTAGATATGCATTTAATTTTTTATTTCAAATATTTTATATATTTATCTATTAATTTATACCCTTAGAACACAAGGTAGCATTATTTATAAATTAAATATTATATCTCTTTATTTCCTTTAAAAGCATTGTTAGTAATTTAATGGATAGGAAAATATATTTTTGCTACTAATTCACTTTAATGCACTTTAATGGAGATTTTTTTTTAACATTTATAGTAAAATGATTGATATAGAATAATTATATTTAACTGTTTTTAATTGTATTATAAAATATTTATGTATATCCTACACTATAGATCTACTTAAAGAGTCAATTACAGTTACATTTTGAAATTAAAACTGTTACTAAATTTATTAATTTATTGTATTATACTAAATTATATACTTCAAAATAAATATATCATAATTTTGTATATATTTAATAAAATATAATTTTTTAATCAAAATTTATTTTAATTATTTTCTTTTACATTTTCATTTTACTATTAATTTTAAAATAAAAATGCCCTTTATTTAGATAGATATTTTTGTATTTTTCTGTAAATTAACTTTATTAAAATAAGTATTGGCATCTACATCTACAGTAGAATGATGAAATTTTAATATATTTGAACATTTTTAAGATGTTACAATGGATAAGTTTACTAATTTGGTGTGATATAATTAATTATTATATTTGTGTGACATAATTAGTTAATAAATTCAATATGTTATTAATAAAATATAATGTTTATTTTTTTAATCAAAATTATTTTGAATTTCAAAATAAACAATCTCTTATCGGATGTTTTTGTATTCTTTTTATAATTTGCCTAGAAGGGATGTTTTTGTATTTTTCTTTGTTTTCATATATTTAACTCGAGCATTAGTCATAAATTAAATATTTATATATAATGCAGGGTATACATAAATATTTTATAATACAATTAAAAACAGTTAAATATAATTATTCTATATCAATCATTTCAAATATTTTATATATATATTTATCTATTAATTTATACCCTTAGAACACAAGTTAGCATTATTTATAAATTAAATATTATATCTCTTTATTTCCTTTAAAAACCTTGTTAGTAATTTAATGGAGAGAAAAATATATTTTTGCTACTAATTCACTTTAATGCACTTTAATGGAGATTTTTTTAACATTTATAGTAAAATGATTGATATAGAATAATTATATTTAACTGTTTTTAATTGTATTATAAAATATTTATGTATACCCTACACTATAGCTCCACTTAAAGAGTCAATTACAGTTACATTTTGAAATTAAAACTGTTACTAAATTTATTAATTTATTGTATTATACTAAATTATTTACTTCAAAATAAATATATCTTAAATTTGTATATAATTAATAAAATATACTTTTTTAATCAAAATTTATTTTAATTATTTTCTTTTCATTTTCATTTTACTATTAATTTTAAAATAAAAATGCCCTTTATTTGGATAGATATTTTTGTATTTTTCTGTAAATTAACTTTATTAAAATAATTATTGACATCTACATCTACCGTATATTGATGAAATTTTAATATATGTGAACATTTTTAAGATGTTAAAATAATGTGGATAAGTTTACTAATTTGGTGTGATATAATTAATTATTACATTTGTGTGACATAATTAGTTAATAAATTCATAAATTCAAAATAGACTACATATTAAGTGAATATATTATTAATAAAATATCTTATAATGATTTTGTTTATACAGGTTATCTTTATCTTTGACTACTTTATTAACTTTTTCTTTTTTATAATTAAATTTAAATATTTTTTATTTTATATAAATTTCAAAATCAAACTGGTGACGATTCTGCGGTCCACGCCCATACCGTGCGGACGCACGGTCCAAATTTGATATTTTTTTATTTTATTACATTTTGAAAACAAAAGTTGCGTACCACACCAGTACCATGTGAACGCATGGGTAACACACCAGTACCGTGTGAACGCACGGGTAACACACCAATATCGTGTGAATGCACGGGTAATCATACCAATATCTTGTGAACGCAAGGGTTTTAACTTTTTTTTTTATATTTTAAATACCAGTCCAAATTTTAATAAATACAACATTAAACTTAATTCTTTTATATCATTATATTTTTGGACTGTTATGTAAAATTATGTTTCTACTTATTTTCAACTAATTTTAATTTTGGATACTTATTTGTCTCATTTATTAAAATTTAGAAATCTTTTTATTATTATAACTCTATCAATCCTAAAAAACATATATTTTTTTTTTATATTTTTCACAATTGTTTTTTTACAAATTATGTGTTTAATAGTTTTTTTCAATAATAGTTTAATATTTTTAATTTTGTTTGAATTCTCATAACAAACTGAGTAATATATCCACGGTCCACAGCAGTACCTGTGCGGACCCACGTGTATATATAAAAGAATACAAATTTTTGGACTAACCTTTTTTTTTTCTTCCATGGCCATAAATATTGCTCTACTTTTATTTATACACTCATTTTAAAAACAGAAGGATATAAACCACAAGTCGAATGATTACCAAACCAAACCGTTTCTTTATCCTAATGTACTTTGAAAAACCATATTTTTTTTTCTCTCACCCTCATTATTTTTCTCTAAATCTTCTACAATAAAAATAGATGATTCTTTCTAGTTGATGAATCTCCATTAACATTATCTCATTAATATCTATCTCTCATTACTAGTTAGCTTCTCAAAAGGATATTGCTTTTGCCCATATACTTAAATGGATGCATGTATTCATAGTATATGCAGATGGAAAGTCTTTCTCAATTTATTAACAGATGGATAACCACACACAATCAAGTCTTATCTCTTTCTCATCTGCTTTTTTTTTTCTTTTCACACTCTAATTCTTAGGGGTAAGGGACTCTAGTAATTCAAAGTTCATGTCGAGAGGTACTGATACTAGTCAAGTATTGTTCCCACCCAAAATCGAACTTGCTTTTTCTTAGAAGGAGAAATTTTTTGTCCATTAAGTCAATCCATTAAGTATGTTCTACAAAAAGAGAAAGAGAATAGGTTAGATGAAGAAAGAAACATGAGTATTGTGTGTGAGAATGTATAGACATTCTCATTTATAGCTTTAACTGATCTAGATCATTGAATAAATCTTAGGGTGAATATTTTTTAATCCACCAATAAGGGACTTAATTAAACCATCATTTTAGGCAATTTCTTATCACACCACCCTTGTTTCTTAGGCACCATCTGAATTTCCGATTTTGCCACCTGATTCCGAATGTGCACATCCGGACGCACCAATTTTTTTAAAAACGTTGATTCTTTCCGGAAGTGCACATCCGGAAACATTCCTGATCTGCAGATCCGGAAAAAGGCAAAACATTATTATTTTTTTTTTAAAATCGGTTTTTTTGCTTGGTCGCATATGTTAATAAATCGTCGCAATTTAATATACATTTGACAACATCCATATATAAAATAAAATGATATATATATATATATATATATATATATATATATATATATATATATATATATATATATATATATAATAAATCTCTGTCAAAATACAGTGCATACATCTAATATAAATATAATACATCAAACAAAAAACTACTGCGTATGGCGAATGATCTCTCCTGGCTCCCCTGCTCCTCTGCCCCTACCCGCCATCCTGGATCGATGTCTGCAGTACTGAAGTGCCCCCTGAGCAATCGCAATAATCCTGTCCACGGCAAGTCTGGCACCAGAGCCCTCAGGGAGGTGACCGTCCGCAATGGCCTGCTGCGCTATCTACTCTATCTGACGACAACGTGGTAGGACATCCTGAGTGTGGTCCAGCTGAGACTGCCGCTCCTCTAATATCTCCTGATGAGCAGGTCTGGGTGGCGATCCCTCAGCAGTGGGCACCATGCATGGGTGTGAGACGGTGTAGAACCACAACTGGTGCGCCCCTCAACTGGCGCACCTCCGCATGTGCCTTCTCTGGGCTAGCCCCAAGCTCTGTAATCAACAACTCTATGCCATCCGCCTTCGTCATCCTACCGTGACTCAGAAGGGTACCCGTGATCGGTAGATGTAAGAGGCACGAGATGTCGTCTAGCGTGATCGTGATCTCGCCGTACGGTAGATGGAATGAGGATGTCTCAGGGTGCCATCTCTCAACAAATGCCCTCAGGATACCGTACTGGATCTGGGAATACCCAATCCTAGACAGGCCTCCAAGACCAGACTCCGCAAGTGCAGATGTGAACCACTCAGCCTCTGGCAGCATCTCAATCGTGTCCATAACCTTGCCCCCATGGTTATAGAACTTCTGTGAATCCTTATCCTGAAAATTTCCAAATAAAACAATGTTACAAATGAACATATTTTCAACGAATACAATTCTATAAATAAACCGAGAAAGGTTACCTGTCCTAGCCAGACTCGCCTGGCAGTATGCTCAGAGTACCCCGCGAGTAGGGACATATTAGACGGTCCCCCGGGGTAACCGCCCAGCTCATCGAAATCGTCATCATCGTCAACACCCTCATGTGTTGGGTGATCACCCTCTGGAACAGGAACATCAACAGGGGAACGAGGAGGAGCAGCTGATGGAGCTGTAGTCTCCCGACGACGCCTGCGTGCGGGCTGGGACCCTGATGAACTAGCAGTAGAATCCCGACGCCTCCGAGATGTAGAATCGGCGGCTGACGAGGGAGTGGCCTGAACCTGTGATGTGGATGGCTGTGGTGTAGGATGTGGTGTAGGATGTCCCTCAGCTGTAGGGGCTACCCCAACTCCCTCTGCGTCGGAAGCCTCGGCTGTAGACTGCATCCGCTCACGTCGGACAGATGCGTGCTGAGCTATCCGTCCATGTATGGTACGATCGTCTCTGCCAACCATCTAATCTGCAAAGCATAATAAATAAATTAAATTTTGTTTAAAAATAATTAAACAAAAACAAACAAACAAGCAAAATTAAAAAAGGAAAAAAAAATAGTCTTCCGGATGTGCACATCCGGAAGGACTCAGAATTTTAAACGTTAGGTATTCCCGGATGTGCACATCCGGAAAGACGCAGAATTTTAAACGTTGGGTATTTCCGGATGTGCACATCCGGAAACACTAAACGTTTCAATATTTCCGGATCTGTACATCCGGTACGTATTTTGAAGTTTAAAAACGACAGTCATGGCCACTATAACAACCAAAAGGGCATTTTTATGCCATGATCGTCCGTTTGAAGTAGTAAAAATGACCTACATTGTCTCTAACCTATGTTATTCATACAACCTAACAATTTCTACACCTAAATGTCTACTCTAAATCGATCACTCGAAAATTACTCCGAAACTCTAAAATTTGAAAACTTACCGATTAAAATGTGATACAGAGGATTTGGAGTGTGTTGATCGTTGTAGCAGTTGCTCTGCGCCGAACTCGAGTGGAAAAAATTGAGATTTGTGGTGATTGAAAATTTGAGAGTTTGAGAGAGTTTGAGAGATTTTGGAAATGGAAAGGTGAATAATGAGGGGGAAGAACGTCTGGCGCGAACTAATAAGAAATATTTTCGGATGTGGACATCAGAATTCTTTCCGGATATGCATATCCGGAAAATCTCTACGATTTTTAAAAATTTGGTGCGTCCGGATGTGCACATCAGAAATAGAGGGGCAAAAAAATAATTTCACGTGGTACCTAAGAAACTTGGGTGGTGCATTAAGAAATTGCCTCATTTTAAAATTCACCAAGAAGAATATATATGTTTTATATTTCTTTGGCCACATATTTAACCATCTTTAAGACATTTATTACAATTTCTTATTTTAATAATATTTAATTTATGATATTTTTCTATTATGTAATTTTCTATCTTCAACTCTAATCATGCAATTTTCTATCTTCCTTCTTCATTTATTGTTCTAATCATGCAATTTTATATCTTCCTTCTTCATTTATTGTTCTAATACGCACACGTATTTTATGATATTGATTTTATAACACAATTATCCGTAAATATTTGCGAGGTTATATGTTATAAATCGTCTTGCACACCCTCAAATACGGTTATTTATCTTAGTTGTGTTAAAGAGAAATAACTTGTGTTTAGCTTTTATTTTCCATTAATTTTGTTATCCATTAGCGAAAGTGGAGTAGGCCTGTGGTTTATGGAGAAGTTTTATATTTTACGGATAATTGTGTTATATGACCCATTAAAAAATTTCACAAATGTACTCTACTCATATATTTTGCGGTTGAATATGACCCATTAAAAAATTTCACAAATGTACTCTACTTTTTATACAAGATCTTTCAAAAGTTTAAGACAACTCTAAATATATACTTCTATATGTCCATCTTTAATGTGAGAATTATCCATCATTATATTTAAATGGTGGGTTGAAATTAAAAGACGGATATATATATATATATATATATATATATATATATATATATATATATATATATATATATATATATATATATATATATATATTATCTTACTTTAAATTCTAATAATTGTGTATAAATAATATTATTTTTAATTAAAAGTATATAAATCTTTTTTATTTAAAAGACATACAGGTGTTAGCGCAATAAAAAAATATACTGATAGACAATCTTATTTTTTTATTACGCTAATACGTGTAGTTTAGTTATGAAGTTTTTCATGTACTCCTCTCTCTCCCTAAATTTTAATATTTAATATTTTGTTTAACACCAGAATAGTAATTTACCTCCCAATAACCATAGGTGTTGAACACGATGATGATTTATCCATGTTAAATTTCTTAAGCTTATCACTTAGGTACCTTGATTATTGCAAATACAATTCTCCTGCATCTCTTTCAACCTTCATGCCTAATAATTAATGTAATTGTCCAAGATCCTTAAAATAAAATACTATATTGAGTTGTTTAATGAATGTCTCTAGGAATTTGGTGTTGCTATTAGTCAAGTAATTGTATCATCCACATAAATGAGTAGAAAAGTTAGATGATCAATACATTTAAGAATAAAGAGGGAAAAATCACTTTAATATTATGAAAACCTTATTTTAGGAGAGCATTTTTTCGGCTATCAAACCAAGCCCTTAGGGTCTGTGTCAGACCATAAATTGCCTAAGACAACTTGCAAATGTGATTTGGTTTAATTGGATCTACAAACCCTTCTAGTTGAAACACGAACTCAGTTTCCTTGAGATTTCTATTAAGAAATGAACTATTTATGTATAATCTCCTAATGTCCAAATTAAGATGAACGACAATTTACAAAATATTTCTCATGACACTTGCCTTAATAATTGAACTGGATTTTTCTTTAAAACCTAAGCCAACAGTTTGTTGAAAGTCTCTTTCCACTAGCCTTGTTTTTCTTCTTTTGATCCATCGGCCTTGTACTTCATTTTGAACACCCGTTTGGAGTCAATAATGTCATTACGACCTTGATTTGATAACATGATCCATGTTTTGTTTGATAACAGTGCCTTGAATTATGAGTCCATGACTTTCTTCCACTAAGGTCTGATAAGCGCTTCCTTCACATTAACTTGTTCATTTTCATTTTTGTTTCCTTGTATCAACCAAGTATATGGTTGTTTCGGCTTATAACTCCCATTCTACTTCTGATACGCATTGTTGGAATTATTGGGATGGTGAAAACTTGGAATGAGGACTTGGAGAGAATTTAATAGCATTAAGTTGGCAATAAATGAACACAAGTATCAGTTAGTGTGTATGAAGTGAATTTGAAAATGTTCATTAAATTCACACATTGGAGGGAGAACATGGTTTAATAGTGTTTATATATTCCAAGTTAGTCAATTGGATTGGGCCTCAAGGGGTATCCAATTTTTTAGGATTCTACTTGCCACTCCCCCAATCGTACCTGACACCCCCACACAACTAGTGAAAAGACTTAACTGATCCTAAATAAAACATTTTCATATTTCAAAAAAACCGGTAACTACGCGGATTTTTCAAAATTACAGGCGATACCGGAAATTTCGTTGACCATACTGGGGATTTCAATTTAACAAGTAAGATTTTCCGGTTTTTTTGAAATAACCGGTGAATATTACCGGTAATTTCATAAATCCCGGTATTTTCTTATCGGAAATTTCTAAATTACTGGTAATATTCACCGGTTATTTAAAAAAACTGGTACTTTTGATTTTTTTTGTTTTTCCGGGAATTTCAAATTCCCGGTAGTTATGAAATATTTGTTTTATTTTTTATCTTTTTTTTTTTGCAGTGAAAACCAGAGGCCGTGATGGTAGCATCGCTGAGAGGGCGCTTGATTTGGCAGGAGGTGGTAGGGGTAGGGCTACAGCTGCTCCTGATGCTGAGTCTGCGCATGTACGGGCTGGACGAGTGGTCCCAACCGGTTCACACCGGAAGCGGATAGCCGAGCAGCGGGGGCGTTTCCAGGCACCTCGTGCCGTTAGGCGACGTGGAGGTCTTTTTTAGTGCAGGCCACAGATGAGGACGTCCCTGTTATTCAGCCGGAGGAGGCTATTGTTGGAGATGTTCCGGTGGAGACTGTTGTTAGGGATGTGGTAGAGGAAACTGATGTTAGAGTGGCAGCTGAGGGTGAGAGTGAGGAGGTGGGTGATGCTGAGGGTACTCAAGAGGCTGCTGATACAGGAGAAGTTGCTGGTACAGTAGGGGTTGCGGAGACCATTGAGGCCGATGTCACGGTCCCTTCGACCGAGCCATCGGTACACACTGAGACAGGATTCCCTGGTGGGCCCATAGATACGTCTGTGCTTACAGAGTACAGTGAGCATGTAGCATTACGATTATGGCAGGGCCAGGTATATGGTTTTTACGTTTAATTTTAACTTTTGTTTATTTATACATAAATTGTTTATGTATTAACAAAGTTGTTTAATGGTTGGTGTCACGGGTATGACCTGTACTGAGGGTCCAGTCACACGGAGGGAAGATGAAGAAATTCCCGAGTATTCTCTTCCCTGCTGCTGTGAAGAAGATCGTGGAGGAGTTTGACCTGCTGCATTTTGGGAACTGCTCCCTGGCCATGTTAGATGCAGAGCTGCTGAGTGCCTTCGTCGAGAGGTGGCACAAGGAGACATCATCATTTCATCCCCCATTCAGAGAGATGACTGTGACTTTAGATGATGTCTCATCCTTGTTTCATCTCTCTATCGACGGTAGATTCTGGATGGCTCTTATCATGAGTGTGTCCTAGGCACATGCGATGGTTGTTCGCGATCTGTGTTTGTCATAGGCAGTGGTTGCACAGGAATTCGCCGATACACGAGGTGATCACTTAGGCATGTGATGGCTCCGGGATAGGTATGACGAGCTTGTAGCTGCTAGTAGGTATCAGGCTACCGCTAGGGCGTACATGCTGCATGTCTCTCTTTACGGACAAGTCTGGTACATATGTGGATGTTCGCTATTTGTGCCTCTTCAGCGATCTTGAGACGCATAATTGGGCTTGAGGTTGTGCAACTCTAACTCAGTTATATCATGCGCTCGGGGAGGCGACCCGGTTTGAGACGAGGCAGCTTGCTGGGTATCTTAGTTTGTTACAGGTATATCTTAATTCATGTTCTTACTTGTCGTTCTATTTTTTTTTATAAATAATACTATTTCTAATTTATTGTTTGTTGTGATCTCAGTGCTGGATCTATGAGCATTTCCCTAGGATATGCGATAGGAGGATCCAGCCATATACTTCGACTGAGCCACGGGCGAAGAGGTGGAGGGCGAGGCAGAAACACCCAGGAGGCATAGTTGAGTACAGGAGGAGACTGGATGAGCTGGTCGTAGAGGATATCATATGGACACCCTACGATGATCATAGAGCAGTCTGTGAGTTCGAGGAGTCGTCATTATACTTCGGCTATATGAGGTGGGAGACTTTGGTTGCCAGGCACCTGCCAGAGAGATGTTTGCGTCTGTATGGATACATTCAGACGCGACCACCAACGGTTCCCGATACACCCTCTGAAGGTATTGATCGGTGGTTTCAGACGCACTTCCTCAGTTCCGGTCGTGCCATCGTAGCTCGATCTGCACCTGTTCAGTATCCCTCTCAGTGTGAGGATGGCTACTTGGAGTGGTATCTCACAGTATCACATCCACACATCACTCCACCGCCGGCTGAGGATGCACCTTTTGGGGATGTACCTTCTAGTGTTCAGGAGCCTGTTGATGACGCACCTCCTCCTCCTCCAGCACATCACCCTGATGACACACAGCGCTTTCAGATGATAGCAGTGGTGGCTGATGAGCTCATGGGCTTGGTAGACCCTGATGGCAATATTTCTGCTGGATTAGCTAGGATTGCACACTTAGCCCGTGGGGGGCCTATTTAGTATTATTTGTATTTTCTAGATTATATGTATATTTTTGTATTATATGTATATTATGGCAAAATAATATATTATTATTATACCTTCATTTAAACTCTTACATTGCAGTGATCTTGATTAAACAACTTAAACAAATAAAAACCTAACATTACAACATAATTAATCAATATTAAAAACCTAAACACTACCAGATGCTTCAGGGCGTTTCAACATCTCCATTATTTCATCAACTGATCTTGACAGCTGCACATCTAACTCCATCGGACCCCTTGTTAGCCTACGGCGAAATGATCTCCACATTTTGATGACGTCTTCATCGTTCTTCAACTCAATCAAGTTGTATTTCACACTACCATCCCCCCAATCCTCCCGAAACTCAATCTTCAACACCTTTCTATTGTCACCATCAGGAAACAATTCCTTCAACTTCGAAGTCAGGCCAACAAAGGAGGTTGTGTCATTGGGAAGCATGAATTCGACAGGTCAAGAAGCTCTCTTGAAGTAAACTTCTGCCTTAAACAAAAATGCTAGAATAGCCATTTTTTTCAGATTTGTTTAACCACAAGACCTAACCCCTATTTATACAAACGTGCATCAATTCTGGGCCACACAAATTGTCGGTGCAATCACAACCATACAAAACTGTCGGCAAAATCTCGACCGTTAAAAAAAACCCTAAAATTATACCTACCGGGAATTTCAATGGATGTGAAATTCCCGGTACCAAACTGCACTTTTCAGCAATAACCGGATTTTTTAATACATACCGGTAATTTCAAATGAACTACCGGGAATTTTGATCCATACCGAAAATTTTTTTATAACTTCCGGGAATTTGTTCCGAATATTGCTTGTAAAATACTAAGGGACATTTTTGGCATTATTAAAATATGGGGGGTGCCAGGTACGATTAGGGGGGTGGCAGGTAGATTTCTCCCAATTTTGTGGTTATGTGAGAACACACTACATTGAAACATTACACACGCGCGCCCCCCGCTGCTATCCGGCCAACCGACTTAGGCTTGGGCTTTGATCCATAATTTTTTTGGTACCCAAAATAATGAAAATTATTTAATATTATCATTTAATATTAATTAATTAATTTAATAATCATGTGGTGTTAATTAATTAATTATTATTAATTATTTAATAGTGTTCTATAATTAATTAATGATTACTTAATTGTTAATTTATTATATTAATCTAATTGTTGACCACGCATTGCCTTGCCTTCCACGATTCTATGATTCTTGCTGACCAAGCCTCACAATGGCTAGTTTTGGGCCGACGCACTCTACTTCCTCGATGTTCTCTATTATTCTGGTAGATTTGTGTTTATAAATAGGGGCTTCCTTTTCTCATATTCTACATTCCAGAATTTCATATTTTGAATTCTCTCTTCTCTCTCGACTCCGCATCTTATTAAAATTTTCTTTTCAGCTTTCTGGTTGTTGTTATGCGTCATAAGCGAGTGCTTTTTTCCCAGAAACTGCGAGTGGTTTTAACACTATCATTGACTGGTCTTCGTACCATCTGAGGGTGTAACTTTAGAATGATTACCTACCGTGCAAGTAGTATTCGTACAAATTGGTTGTTTTATCCTAGAGGTTGCACAATAGTTTGACTGCTTTGTATAATTTTGGGCAGTGTCATAGAACGTCTTAAAGAGAGTGACCTAGTATGAGGCTCGACCTGATAATTTCTATTGTGGATGATTTTTAAAACCGCGAAACAACAATTTTAAGACATTTTTGAAAACTGTCATGGCTACGAAGAAATTATTGGTAATACTGTAGTCGATGTCTCTGACAAACCATTCAAGTTTGAGGGTTCTCACTTCAAACATTGGCAAGCTAAAATGAAAAATTTATTAACCTTAAAGAAGGTTGCCAACGTTCTAACTGAGGATATTCTTGTTGCTCCTTCTGGATCAAACGAACAAACTATTGGTAAGAAAACTGTGAGTTCAGACGAAATTGTTAATATGGCTAAATTAGACTCTACTGCACAGGCTAAAGCAGTAGATGATTTATAACTCAGGAATATATCGTCCTCTGGAAAGAGAATAATTATCTCTATAAAAACAACACTCTGAATGTACTTGCAGATGATCTGCATAATTATTACACTAACTGTAAGACTGTTAAACATGTATGGGAAGCTCTGCAAAAGAAGTATGACACTGAGGATGTTGGAACAAAGAAATATGTTATAAGTCGCTACCTAAAGTATCAGATGGTAGATGAAAGGTCCATGGAAACACAATGCCACGAACTTCAGAAGATTTCTAACGAAATCATTACTGAAGGCATGCCTCTAGATGGACAATTTCAAATTGTTGTTATCATCGACAAACTGCCCCCTGGTTGGAAATATTTTAAAAACTTGTTTCCTCATAAGACAAAAGAATTTTCAATTGAGAGTCTGATTACTCGCCTCCGAATTGAAGAAAAATCTCGGAGACAAGATTATAAAGATGAAGTCTTGGTTGTTTCTAACAATAAAAAGAAATTTAGTGCATTTCTGAAGCCTACTAGCAAACCATTAAATAATTAGAACCGTGATGCTATGAGCCGAATTAAGAACCCTTGAAAAGATTGGCGTAAAACTTCTTTCTTAATAGAGATGTGTTATACAAAAGGAATTATGACATGGTCTTGCTCAGATGCATGGATAGACACGAAGCAGACATGTTAATGCGGGAAGTTCATGAAGGGTCCTTTGGTACTCATGCCAATGGACATTCTAGAGCTAAGAAGATGCTTAGAGCCGGTTACTATTGGTGAATAATGGAATCTGATTGCTATAAATTTGTCAAGAAGTGTCATAAATGTTAGATTTACGCGGACAAAGTGCATGTGCCTCTGACTCTACTCAATGTTATTTCGTCTTCGTGGCCATTCTCTATGTGGGGAATTGACATGATTGGCCTGATTGAGCTCAAAGCTTTAAACATACATCGTTTCATTCTGGTAGCTATTGATTACTTCACTAAATGGGTCGAAGCGGTATCATACACCAATGTGACCAAACAAGTGGTGGTCCGATTTATCAAGAATCAAATAATCTGCCGATATGGTATTCCAAGTAAGATCATTACTGACAATGGTTCAAACCTGAACAACAAGATGATGAGAGAACTCTGTGAAAATTTGAATATTGAACATCACAATTCTTCACCTTACAGACCCAAGATGAATGGGGCTGTTGAAGTGGTAAATAAGAGTATCAAGAAAATCCCGCAGAAGATGGTTGTAACCTACAAGGATTGGCATGAGATGTTTCTTTTTTCTTTGCATGGATACCGGACGTCTATCCGTTCTTCAACAGGTGCAACCCTTTTTTCTTTAGTTTATGGCATGGAAGCATTGCTACCTATAGAAGTCAAGATCCCATCAATACGAGTCTTGATGGAAGCCAAGTTGACAGAAGCTGAATGGTGTCAAAACAGATATGACCAGATGAATCTAATTGAAGAGAAGAGAATGACAGCCTTGTGTCATGGTTAGCTGTATCAAAATAAAATGAAGAAATCATTTGATAAGAATGTTCGTCCTCGTGAATTCAGAGAAGGTGGCCTCGTGCTAAAAAAGATATTGCATATCCACAATGATTCCTGATGCAAGTGGACTCCCAATTACAAAGGTCGATATGTTGTCAAGAAAGCTTTCTCTGGAGGTGCATTGGTTCTTACAACTATGGATGGTGGGGAGCTTCCCCGTCCGGTGAACACCGATGAAGTCAAAAAATACTTCGCCTAAATAATCGAAAGAACAGCTCACTAATTTGAAAACCTGAAAGGGAGGCTTAAGCAAAAATAAGCGTCTCGGTGGACTAAAAACCCGAAAGGGCGGTCCAGGCAAAAATTAGAGACATAAACAGAAATAATTCATCCTAGTAGATTGAAAATCCAAAAGGGAAATCTAGGAAAAAGTTAGGGATTTTATGGTAAGTAACTACATCAGGCAAGGCTTGATCGCTTGAAGCAGCGGCATCATTGATCCGTAAGTCTCAGTTCAGTCACTCTTAACGGAAGCTAGAGTACATGAATTCAAAATTGTTAGGGAGAATAGTGGTCATTGTATTTCAATGTAGCCTTTCCATTTACCATTTTCAAAATTTTGTAATGATCAATGGGGTTATGCCTTTTGCGAACTACCATTCTATCAATAAAATCCTATATTTTTGCCAATTAATTTCAATTCTTATATATTTGTTTCTGTTGCAAAATGTCATTTATTTTCGATAATAATTTTTGAAACAAAGGTTTAATAATATATATGTTTTTGAAAATTACAAAATGTTTTCCTTTGACTCTTGAATAAACTAAAAGGAACGTCGATGGTGGTTCGAGATTAATCCAGTCTTGAAGTGCGGAACTCAGTTTCCCCAGTATAGTGTTCATATGGATTCTCCTATGCATATCCCTGGTTGATAACCCTGATTTCTTTAGCGATTTCGTGGTCAAATGATGGATTTTCTCCAGCCAGTTTTGTGGATGCAATGTTGAGTTGGGGTTTCTCCCATAGCAAAGCCAGCAAAAGTTTCTACGCCCTCAGAGAGCTGTTGATTTCTGAAGATTTTTGTCTCCAGTTTCCCTAGTGGATCTTTTATCCCCAGCGGAGGATCTTTTATCCTAGAAGATATTGCAGAAGACAAACTTTGTTGCTGGGTCTCCATCTAGCTAAGATTTGGCCAAGTAGCCCGTTCGCTGATTATTTTGGTTTCCCAATGTGTTCAGTGTGTTTTTTTGTCAGCATAAACATAACATTACATGCATTTTAGCATTCATAAAGCATTCATGCATAGCCGAATGCATATTCGTGCTCATTCACATGACCTTGGTGTCACTATGTCAACTTTCCTGGTGGTATTTTCCCTAAAGAGAGTTCATCTTTTGTCTCCCCACTGAGATTATGCCTCATGGAAGAATTGTGTTTCGGTTTTCCTCTTCATCTCATTTGTCAAGATGGAACAAATCCCCAATCAAGTTCATTCCTCGTTGGGTAGAGTCCTGTTTGACCGTTTCTCTCAAGTTTGTCCCTGGGTTGAACTTTGGTTTCCTGCAACAATTTTTTACTTCTCTAGGATAAGAACAGAGATGACGAAGAAAGCATGCTTTGCACCTTTTGGATCCTATTTTCCTCAGTAGATAAGACTTGTTCAATGGATGAAGAATCTAATTCTCCAATTTTTTCCAACAACAAGTGGCGGTCTCTTTATTTGAGAAGCTTGTTTGTTCCCGACATTATCAATTTTTATCTTCGGAGCAAGTGGCAATCTCTTCAGTCAATCTCTGACAGAGAAGCTTATTGTGACTAAACAAATCAAAGTTAACACAAGTTCGTTTTCTAACAGGTGGCTGTCTCTTTATTTGAGATGCTTGTTGCGATCCCCGATCAGAGTTAAGACATAAATCTCCAACAAGTGGATACTCGTTCTAGGTTGAAGACCGGAAATCATGGGAGGTTTGTTACCCTTTCCAAGTGTAAGACTTGGTTAAAGAAGAAATTGAGACCCGTTCTAGGTTGAAGACCAGAAGTAATGAGAGGTTTGTTACCCTTTCCAAGTGGAAGACTTGGTAAAAGAAGAAATTGAGACTCGTTCCAGGTTGAAGATCGAAAGTTATGGGAGGTTTGTTACTCTTTCCAAGTGGAAGACTTGGTCAAATAAGAAACTGAGACTCTTTTTAGGTTGAAGACCGGAAGTCATGGGAAGTTTGTCGCCCTTTCCAAGTGGAAAACTTAGTCAAAGAAGAAGCCAAGACTCGTTCCAGGTTAAAGACCGGAAGTCATGGGAAGTTTGTCGCCCTTTACAAGTGGAAAACTTGGTTAAAGAAGAAGCCGAGACTCGTTCCAAGTTGAAGATCGGAAGTCATGGGAAGTTTGTCGCCCTTTCCAAGTGGAAAACTTAGTCAAAGAAGAATCTGAGCCCCATTCCAGGTGGAAGACCAGAAGTTATGTGAAGCTTGTTATCAATTCAAATCATGGCACTACCTTCATCTATGAGTTGGTAGTACCGTCATCTATGAATCGGTATTACTTGTTTCTTTACTGTCATCTATGAGTCAGTATTATCCTTTTTACTACCTTCAACTATGAGTTGGTAGTAGTTCCTTTTTCCAACTGACTACCCAGGGTTGATTCCTTAGTAAGCTCAATGATTTTTTACTTACTGCATATTCACCAGTGGATGTTTCCATTGTCGCTTGCTATTTCTTTCACTTCTGGTTGTACTTTGGGTCATTCCCTAGTATGGGCCTTTGTGATGTTGTATTGCTCCCCAGTGGGTTATGTCTCCATGACAGGCCCTCTTTGAGTGTTCTCCAACATATCTTTTGCATGTATATCATAAGCATTGTGCGGTATCTTAGGGCTAAAAATTGGTTCTTTTGTATTTAAGTCTCTTCAATCCCGTTGATACTAAGATTTCAATCTTTATATCTCCGGATAGAAGAAACTTAAATAGGGGAATCTGTCATACCCTAATTTTTACCCCTAATATTCCACCTATCATATTATTTGCATCTCACCAAGATCACAAGCATGGTATCCTCTTAACCTTCATCTCTTTGGGATTGCCTTTGTGGGAGATCACTAAGCACCTTTGTGTTTCTTTTTGCCTTTATTGTTTGCTCACATTCTAACTTTGCTAACCATATTCAAAATACAAAAAATATGTGTTGTTTTGTTTTCTTATTGTACAAGGTAGGGACTTACAATCAAAGGATCAAGCTTGGTTTCTAAATTAGATTTTTGTTTCTTAAAGACAAAGTTTGGTCAACATGTGGTCCACAAGGGCTTTCACTTCAAGGCATGATCTATAATCTTAGGTCACATTATTGTCAAGCTTCATTCAACATCATTTGATCAAGAGAAGTTCAAGTTTAGAGGATTATTTCAAATTTGATTCAAGTATGGTTCATGTGTTTATTTCCATGCCATATTCATCCATTCTCAAGCAATTATCAAGAATATTAAAAGGACAATCAAGCTTTCTTCATTTGGTATTCAAGTTTTTATCATTGGGCCTTTGGATGCAAGGAAATAACAAGAAATCTCAAGTTGACACATGTTTGGTTGACCTAAAATCAAGTATGGAATGCCACTTGGTCCAAACACCATAACTTTCTCATTTTTCAACATTTTTGGAATCTACTTTGAGCCAAATGTCACAATTGAGCTCTTCTACAACTTTGCTTCAAGGGTCAAACATCAATTGAACCTTTAAGTCCATTAATTTTGGGATTTGCCTAGCTGCCCATGTGTGCACAAAAGTAGGCCCAAGACCTGGTCGACCTAATACCTGACCTGAAATTTCAGGCCACAACCCCAACTTTGAATCAATGCCATTTCAATCCAAACATCCTTTTGATGTGGTTCTTTTTACATTGAATTATTTGCAATGAGGAGAACATTTGGCACAAACAAAATTAAAAAATACAAGAGTGAATTTCATTTGACCTAGCTTCAAACATGGTACCTTGAGCTCTGCTTCTTATTCAATTTCAGGTCATGAATTTCATGTCAAATCTCAATTTGGGACCACCTGCACATGTGTGAACCTCTTGTACAACCAAAACGCGTGCAAGCAAGTTCAAAACGACTAGGTTTCATCATTGAATCACACATTTCACCCTTGCTCTCACACGGATTACAAATCACAAAATTCCAACTTGGTTCACACGTATTTCAAATCCATTTCACATGTGTGAGATCAACAATACTTTCCCTATAAATAAAGGAAGAATTTTCCTTCATTGGCAAGCTTTGAAAGCCAAAGAAACGCTGAAACCATTTGAACTCGATACCTCAAAAAACCAGTTAACCATTTCTTTGATTCAAGCTCTTTTTGCTTCGAACCTTTGCCCAGAATCACTCACTGGCTTCCTCTAAAGCTAACTGAAGCATTGTCGTGGCTTGAAACTTCCTTCAACCTTCAACTCGATTCCACCATTGTTGACCTTTGAAGCTTCAACTGAAAAGGTAGCTACAAGTTAAATTTCTGAGCAAACAAGTTACCAGTATGTTCGTCTCAATTCACATATTGAAAGCCCTTAACTACCTTGAATTTATTTTTTGTATTAGTCATTTAATTTTACTTTGAAGAACTAGGGTTCTTCGTGTTCTTGAGCAAATTCTCTTTGCTCAGAGCCAATAAATGGTTTTGATGCAAAGAGACACGAACAATGAAGTGTTTAGAAGCTAAATCCATGTTGATTCTTGCTAAAAATATGAGTTCATGGATCTGTAAAAATCAACTCAAGGTTGAAGATGAAGTCCTGCACGCGTTTTTTTCAAATCCTGAAACTAGCTGTTGGCGTCCTCATTAAAAAAAATTATTTTCTTTTTCTTTTCTGATTTATTTTAAATAGCTTCTTTATTATTTTTTACTCCAATTTTTTTTCATAAATCATAAAAAATATTTTCTACCACATATATATATATATATATATATATATTTTTAGAATTTAAAAATCATTTTTAGTAACTTTTGCTTATTTTCCTTTATTTTCTATTTAATTTTCATTTAACATTTTATTTTTAATAATTTGAAACATTTTTCACTTCAACTTTTGAGATCTCTTTATTTGCAATATTCTTGACTTTTCATATTTTTCTCAACCATTTATTTGATGTTTTGATGCATCATTTGAATTTTCCTTTTAATTTCAATTTTAAAATCATTTTTATGTTGTTTTATTCAAATTTCAGAATGTCTTGATATTGTCTCTTGATGATTGCTTGGTTGAACATCTTCTCAATATTTCAATTCCTTGTTTGATCATCCTTTGGTTGATTCAACCATCTTTGGTTCAAACATGTTAATGAATGATCATCTGAACATCTTTGACACTATATCAAAGATAGGTTATCCCTTGTTTGATCATGCTTTGAGTCATTTGACTTGTTGATGGATGATCACTATGTGATTGCTTGAGTCTTCACTTCATCTCCTTTTCCATCTTCTTCTTTATTTGGCTTTTGTTTTGTCTGTTGTGTTACATGTTTTAGAAGACTAACTTTGTGTTAGTTCTCTAACATGTTTAACACATAAATTGTTATTGACTAGCCTTAAATAGGTGTGAATTCTACATAAGTCCACTTACGATTGCTTAACATAGCGCTAAATTTTCCCGACTCAATTGAATTCTCATTAACACTAACATTGACATATTAATTGTGCTAACATCTAACATTTACTTTTATGCTCTTTACATTTATGGCATTTAATTTCATTTCTTTACTTTTATGTCATTTACATTCATTGTCATTTTACATTCTTGCCTTTATTTTTGCTCTTTACCTCATGCTTTATTGCTTTCTTATTTCAAAACAACAAAAACATTATAAAATGTCTAAAACCTTAAAAAACTTTAATTTGATCTTATGGACTTTGTGTTAATATCCCTTGCTTGAGGAGTATTTTGGACTTTGGACCTTAGAACTTCGTGCTTTTCTTTGCTTGGAGTGGTATCTGAGACTTTGTGATCCATCTCAGACCTTGTGATTCCTCTGGACCATTGTGATCTTCAATTCAAGACTTGGATGTCCTTTGTGGCTTTATGACTAGGTTGTTCATCTGGATCTATTGCAATTCATCTGTGCTTGTGCTTGTTCATCTTGTGGCTCAATCCAAAGGGAAGTGAATGCTTGTTTTGACCTATGTCAAATTCTTGCTCCATCTTGTGGTTAGTACACTTGCACATAGAAAGGCTTTCTATTGGGCTACCTTACAATGAGTCCCTTTACTTCATGTCTTTTTCTTTTTGCTTTAGGATAGTCTCTTCATCTCCTTCCAGCTTCTTTAATTTTCAAAACTTCTCCCTATTTCAAAAACTTCTTATTTTCAAACTTCACACCTTTTTCTTAATAAACTTTGACTTTGTCAAGTGATCCAGAAAATATTTTTCTTAATAAAATCTAAAAAACACTTAAGCATATTCAAACTCTTTTCAAAACTTCTAAAAAAGACAAACCTCATCAAAAAAATTTTGTGCCTTTATGCACTTTTCTTTAAGAGCCTCTTTTTTGAAAGATTGGATATTAGTTTATTCTTATAGTGATGCAAACCATTATACTTCTACAAGATGTAGATAAATGATTGACATTTTCCACTTGAATGTTGAGACGTGCTTGTGAGAAAGTCCAAGTAAAAGTTCTCCGTATCAAGATGATGCAAATGCTCATTTACTCATACTTGTGGGTAGTAAGTTGAGTTTTCCACTCGAATACGAAAAAATATCTTTTCAATTAAAATCAATCAACAAACAATCCAACTTTTTTATAATCACAGATTTGTAAATGGTTCAAATGGAGTACCATAGATGTGAGGGGTGCTAATACCTTCCCCTTGCATAACCAACCTCGTATCCAGATTCTCTCTTTTGTGGGTTTTGTTCGACCTTTTCCACTTTCCCTTTGGAAACAATAAAGTTTGGTGTCGACTTTTGCTTTTCGAGTTAAGTTAATCAATAGCTTAATCTCACAAATGTTTCCCGCCGCAATAACCTCAAAGAAATGATCAACATGTTTTCACCTGCTTCAATTATGGAAAATCAGGTCATATGGCTAAGAGATGTAAGAGCATGCATAAACCTATTGCAGGCTCTAATGCACAAGTTAAACTGATTAATGAGTAATTTATTGATATGATCACTGAAATCAACATGGTTGGTGGAAGTGATGGTTGGTGGATATACATTGGCGCCTCTCATAATGTTTGTTATGATCGTGCTATGTTTAAAACATACACGAATGTTGAAGATAATAAAGTGTTGTTGGGAGATGCTCACACCACTAATGTTGCTGGAATTGGAGACATAGAGCTGAATTTCACCTCTGAAAAGACTTTAATCTTGAAGGACGTCATGCATGTTCCTTAAAATAGGAAGAATTTTGTTTCTCGTTTTCGTTTAAATAAGGCAGGGTTTAGTTAGTCTATTAGGGCATATTTGTACACAATCACTAAGAATGGTATTTTTGTTGGGAAATGGTACGCTACTGATAGGATATTTAAGTTTAATGTTAATTTGAACAAAACTTCTCCTTCTGTTTACTCTTGGGTTATTTTAATGTTTGTCATGCTATACTTTGTGTTGTTAATAAGCGCATTATCTCTAATATAATCAACTTAGGCTTAATCCCAAAAATGAATGTCAATGGGTTAGACAAATGTGAATATTGTAGTCAAGCTAAAATAACTAAGACTTCACATAAACTAGTAACTAAAAAATCTGATACTCTAGATTTTATACACTCTGATATATGTGAATCAGATGGAACTTTAATTAAAAATAGTAAACGTTATTTTATCGCTTTTATTGATGATTATTTTGATTATACTAATGTATACTTAATGAAGAATAAAAATGAAGGGGTATGCATGTTTAATATGTATGTGAATGAAATTGAAAATCAATTTAGTAAGGAAATTAAGAGACTTCGTAGCGATAGGGGAACTGAGTATTATTATTTTTTATTTAATGAATTATATAAACAACATGGAATGGTATATAAAATGCTTGCACCTTACTCTCCTGAATGAATTGTAAAGCATAAAGAATATAACTAATATTAAACTTGTTCTCGCAATTATATTAAACACTGGTGCTGCTCCGCACTAGTGGGAGGAATTTGATGACAGTTTATTATACCCTGAATAGAGTTCTCAAGTCTAAAAATAAGATCTCTCCTTAATAGATATTGATGAAATGACAACCAAACTTCTCTTACTTTAGAACTTGGGGTTATCTGGCTTATGTCAGAATTTTGGATCCAAAACGAATTAAACTCGCTAGTAGAGCCTATGAATGTGTATTCATTAGGTATGCAGCAAATATTAAGGCATATAAGTGTTATGACCTTGTCGCATCTGCGAAAATTAAACGACGGAAAAGACAGAAGAATCGCCACCGAACTTTATTTATCCCGACGCAGGGAAAGGAAATGATCGAAGAAAACCTAAAAGAGGGAAAGACAAGCTCATCGCAACCAAAGTCTGGGTTCGGGAGTCGGTTATGCGAGAGGAAGATATTAACACCCCCTCGCGTCCATCGTACTCGACGGGATCCACACTTGTTGTTTCGATCAAAAGGTGTAGGTATCTGAAGCTCCACTGCTAACTGGAATGGAAATAAGAAACAGGGAAACGGGGGAAGAAAAGAAAAAGTGACTCGATAGGACATCTTCTTCCTAGACCTACGTATTCCATCTGGAGTAGAAAAGTCAGAGTCAACGTAGTTCGGAGGACTACGGGATTATGAGGGAAGGTTGCTCGCCAAGACATCGTCGCCTTGTGCCTACGTATCCTCAATCAGACAGGAGAGAGGAAGTCAGAGCAGTCGTAGTTCGACCTACAAGGTCGAAAGGGGGGAAGTGTGCTCGCCAAGACATCGTTGTCTTGTGCCTACGTATCCTTAATCATATGGGAGAGAGGAAGTCAGAGCAGTCGAAGTTCGACCTACAAGGTCTTTATTTGTTTATTATTTTTTAAGTGGAAGACGCTAACGTTCGCGTTCTAGCAGTTTAGGTGTTGTCGCTCGTTGCATGGAGACTTACGCATTTATTTGTTTACGGTAGAACGGAAATAACGTATCCTTTAAGATTGGAGTGAATGAGGTGAGAAGGGAATCCCGAAGGAAGACGATTGTTTTATTTATATTTTTTATAAGAAAGTGTTTTGATTTGTATTGTTTGTGATATGTTTCGTGCTAAAGACTATGACATAGGAGCAAATACTTTACAAGCTCGCTCCCAACAGAACGTTTGCAAAGCATCCTAGAATAGTAAAGGAGACCTTCACTAATAATTTCCTATGTGCTTAAGGCTCGTGGCGCACTCCACATACGATATTTATTAAGTGTTTTTGCTTTTCTTTTATAGAGAGAGGAGAGAGACTCAAAGGTCAAAAGAAAACTCTAAGGGGAAACTTCATCCTATGAGTTATCATGCATTGTGGCCCTATAGTTGAGGTTAAGGGGGGATTGCTACTTATACTTATGTTAGCATACTTGGATTGAAAGCCTAATGTCTCTCCTACCTCCAACTTAATAGGAAATTAAGTGGAACTAGGAATCCTAAGGGATCATGTGATCAAACACAAGTAAACATTATTCTAATCAATCACAAAAGAGAGAAGTAGAGAAGAAATGAGACGAAAAAGAAGTCATGTAAGTGTAAATAACCATGTAAACTATCACAAGTCCTTACCAACTCCAAGCCAAGCTCAACTATTCAATAGTTGAAAGCAAAATGCAAAACTATGCACCTATACCTATGCTAATGTCCTATTTCTAATCTAGGAGTAAAGTCAAACAATAAGCAAAGAGAAATGAAACCTATAGGTGTATGAAACTAAGAGGGGCAGTAGCTAAACCTACTATATCACATCTATGTTAGTGTCCTAAAAGGTGTCAAAAGAAATCAAGTTATGGTCTACATCCTAACTCAAACAAAAGTCATTACAAAATTCAAGTAAGTTGCACTTAACAAACTCAAACAAGTTAACCCTAAAGGGAAACAACATGGGGAAGTAGCATTTCATATCATAATCAATACAAAGTGATGTTTGAAATGTCAAGTAATGATCATCAAGTTCACATCAAGTCATGTTCACAAGATTTGAGAATTGTACACAAATATGTCATACTTATGGTGCATTAATCACTTATGAACATACAAAGAAAAACAAGCATGAAATTGGTATTTGAATGACCTAGGTCAGAATTTGAAACATGTGGTTAATGTCCATAAATGTCTCAAGTTTTCATAAGAGTTCATGTCAAACACATTCTCAAAAGTAAGGCAAGCATGGAACAAAACAATGTTTAAACGTCTCCACAAAAGCATGCTAGTTGTCAAGCAAGTGAAGAATGATTCAAGTCAACTCAAATGGGTACCCAAGCACATATGGCAGTACCAAATGACATGTAATATCATAAATTTGAGTCATGTAAACATCAACCAAAAGATGGCACACAAAAGCATTCAAAGAAGTTGTCAAAGTTAACAAGTAAGCATGCATCAATGTAACTTCAATTAGGAGCATGTAAAATCCTATAAATAGGATGAGAAGACTTTAAGTCAAGTCTAAACCAATGTACACATGTGTTTAACATATAAAATGAGCATCAAGACCTCACAAAGTTATCATGGCAACACATTTACAAAGTTTAGTACAAGTAGGGAACAAAACTATCTAAGTGTCCTCAAAAAGCATATGAACTTCAATCATGTAAAAGAGGGGGAAAAGACATGTCAAGTAAGTGTCAAACCATATAAGGAAGTACCAAATGACCTCTAATATGTCACAATTAGGTCACAAAAACATTGAGCAAAAATTGGCATACAAAAGCTCAAGCAAAAAGTGGGCAAAGTGGACAAGTTAACATGTACAAGTTCACTCAAAAAATAACATCAATTAGAGGTCATCCAAAGGACATATAAAGTGGCATGGGAGAGCTTTACATCATTTCATAACAAATATCAATCAAGGATTAAAAGATCCTAAATATATTGCATAAATGCATCCTCAAACATCCTAAGTATTAACACCAAAACACAAGTAAGAAAGACATGCATTTAGGACTCAAAACTAGCATCCAAATCATGATCAAAAATCAATGTCAAAACATCACAAATGTGTATAAGATGTCATCATGAATGTGTCTAAACAAGTCGAGAAAATTAGCTCAAGAAAGGTCACATATGGTCATTAAGTTTGGCCCTAATTCTAGCATACGTCAAAATATTAAACATGAAATGGAATATTCATGAAAAATGGTTAAAAGCTTTGAAAAATTATGGAAATTTTGTCATGTAATTTCAAGGTCAGTAGCTAATCATGCTCAAAAGAGTGACTCAAAAATATACACCAAAGGTGCTCAAACAATTGCAAACATTAGGCATGTTATTCAACAATTATCACTAACAACAAGCCACAAAAATGCTTTCAAAGATGAACCAAAAATCATGAAAAAAATAAAAAATGAGTATCAATATGTCATACAATCATGTGATTAATGGCATACAAAAATTCATCTCAAGATCCATTGGAAAAAATTAGTTTTGAGTTATTATGTGAGAACTAGGTCCATTTGAACACATTTACACAAAAATTCCAAAAAACATATCAAGACTATTAAAAATTGGAATTAAAAAAAAAAAAATTAATTAAAGTTTCAGGGAACATCCATGAATTAATCTGGAATTTTTAGCTGACTTTAAGTATTTTTAAAATAGGAAAAGCAAATGAAAATCACAAAATGGAATAACATGTACAAAGAAAATGAGGTGTAAAGCAGGTAATTTCCCAGTTAGTAGCTCACATGGGCCTATGGAGGGGGTGCGCATATCATTTCATGCGCTGGCCCATGTATTAAATCAAACAACACCAAAGATTAATTACCAGTGTCATTATGCTTACAGTTGCAGTACACATTACAAGAAGTAAAACGTGATATGCATGGTTGTAGTTACTCCACGGGTGGGCCCGCCTTGGATCAAAAACATGTGACTTATTATTATTATTCTTACTGGCTGGCAGTAAGGATAAGAGTAGAAAAACGTGGCATCCTAATGATGTGGGGCCCCCTTTTGCATCAAACCAATAACTATTAGTATTATTATTCTCATTATGTTTCTTCGCTAGCACTTGCAGCAAAATAAGAAAAGAAAGAAAACGTTGCATGTGTGCAACTACATACATCAATCGGTCATGGTGCCTTTTAGTATAATAAGACAAAAAAAATATTCTGGCCACTCAGGGGGAGACACGTGGTCGTCCCCTTCCCTCATGCATGCAGCCTGCGCGTGAACAGGGCCAAGTTTCATCAAAAGGGTGATTTCCACACATTTTACCACCAAATTTCGTCATCAATTCTTGACTAAAATAAGCAAAATAATATACCAAATTGAAGCCCTAAATGAGTAGAAAAACAATACACCATTAATTTTCACAAACAAGCATTTAATCACAGAGAAAAATGGCCACAAACATGAAGATTCAAGTATGTAAAACAACACACCTTCAAAATTAACATGAGATATTTGAACCTAGCTCCAATGCCTTATTGTAAAGGACTTCATATGCAAGATGTGGATGCTTCTATCATACATTTAAACCCTAAAATGAGAGAGATAAAATTGAAGCAACTTACCAAATGGAAACTTTGTTCACTTCCTTTTGTGGTGTTTAGAGATTAAGAAACCCAGAAAACTTCAATACAATGTCTTGAAATCTCTCTTAAGCAAAATAAATGCTTAACCTCTTCAAATCTTGAATGAATTGCAAATTGGTGATGGAAGAAGATGAACTTGTACGTGATGATATAATGGTTCCAGGTGCAAATAAATGCAAACAGAACCTTCTACTCCATGAGGTGATGAAGATGATGAAAGAATTCCAGAAAAAAAACTCAAGATGAGAGAGATTTGGATGCTTGAAGTTGTGGGTGTGAAATTCGTTTTTGGATCTATCTTTCTCTAATGGTGTAACTAACTTCTATTAGAGAGATAATGAGACTTTATATGGTGGGTTAGAGTATGGTTAAGAGCTAATCCTAGTTAAAAAGTTAGTTAGAGGTGGATTAGTAAAAGTTGAAAAAATGAGGGGTTATGGTGGTGTACGAATTTTACCATGTGGGTGGTGTATTATAGTTACCATGAAGTGCATTATGATGATAGTAATGGTGTAAGATGATGGTTAGTACAGCCAACAAAACTTGCTCACCAAGTTTTTGCAATTTGAAAAATGGAGTTTTTATGGTTTATGGCATGAAAAAATATCCATGGAGGTGACTTTTTTTATGAATTTCTTGAAGAATAATGAATCAATTTGCATGATTTTGATGTCATTGGAAAGGGGGTATTTGATAGAACAAAGTTGATGTAAAAAAGAAATAGATTTGAAGTCTAAAATCTCATAGAAAATGGTGTTGAAAACATGGTCACAAAACTGACTTTAGGGACTTAGAAAAAAATTCTAGGTTTTTTCATATGAACAACTTGATAATCCCAACTTTGGTTGATCATAACTTTTGATCTAGAAATTCAAATGGAACATTTTATATATGGATGGAAAGCTTGGAATCCATACTACAACTTTCATGCTTAACAAAAGTTGAAATGAAACTTGCATCATGCTGAAACATGGCTTGGAAGATGGCTACATGACGTGAAAAACTTTTCCAAAATGGAAAGTTCTAAAACCCTAGTTTTTTCCAAAAATGACAACTTTCCATAATTCTTGATTTTTCATGATTCCTTTGAAATTTCTTGATCAAATCTCACCCATCGACCATATTTGATATGATGAACATGAGTTTGACCTAAAAATTCAAGAGTTGACTTTTTCCTTGATCAGTTGACTTTATTCTCAATTTGTCTGATTTTTCAACCATCTGGCCGATTGAAATCCTTCTGAATGAAATTGTGGATCAAATGAGATGTCTTGAGTCTTGAGGAGCCTTTGTGGCCTGAGTGATTGAGCATATCCCATTCTCCTTGCTTTGATCAATCAATGATGAAGGAACCCTTGATACCATACCTGGTGAAGATCAATGATGCATGTGCAATGCTTATGACCTAAATGCATATGAAAGGTGAAGCATAAGCCACTTATTAAGGGTATAAATAAGAAGGCAAATTTTGGGGTGTTACAGCTGCCCCTATTCAATCAGCCGTGGACCTAAAAGGATGAGAGCAGCGGCTTTCAGACATTCATGGTACACGGGGATTGAATACCAACAACACCCGAAAATTTACAAACTGCGGGGAGATATAATGAAGTGATTGAGTGATTGCCAGCCAAAGGTGCGCTCGAAGATAGCGGATACCAACCAAAAGTTGAGATAGTGAAAGGTGATAGATGAGTCAACAAACAACGCCAACCAAGAGTTGGGATGAAAATGACACTGATGCAGAGTGAATTCTTGCCAACGAATACCGACCACGAGTTGGAATAAAGGATGTGATATCTACCACGATCTAGGGTAAAAGACTAAGTACCAACCAATAGTTGGGATACGGGACACTAATCATCAATTAGTATAACGAGGCTGCCGACCGAAGGCGAGCTCGCAAAGGGTATTAACCAAAAGTTGAGATAAAACCAGAGATTGTCCAGCAATAATTGGGAAATAGAGAAGACACCAACCAAGAGTCGAAATAGAGGTAACTAACCAAGATATTAAGATACAAGATATTGACCAAGATATTACCAACCAAGAGTTGGGAAAGAAGATACTAACCAAGAGTTAGGATGGAGTGGGTATACTAACCAAAAGTTATAATGGAGTGAAGTATACTAACCAAAAGTTGGGATGGAGTGAAGTATACTAACCAAAAGTTAGGATAAACTGAAGGGCACTAACCAATAGTTAGGATAAAGGAACATTAATCAAGAATTAGGACAACCGGAACGCCGACCGAGAGCGAACCCATAACGAAAGATGCCAACCAAGAGTTAGGATAACGGGTACTAACCAAGAGTTAGGATAGGGGATATACCGAATGCCGACCGCGGGAAAACTCAAAACAGAGAATACTAACCAATAGTTAGGATGGCGAGGACTCCGACCAAAGGCGTGCTCATAACGGAAGATACCAACCAATAGTTGAGATAGAAGATACTAACCAGGAGTTAGGATAACGAGTACGCCGACCAAAGGCGTACTCACAATGGAGGATACCAACCAATAGTTGGGATAGAGGATACTAACCAATAGTTAGGATGACGGGGACGCCGACCTAAGGCGTATTCACAATAGGGGAACAAGATGTATGTGGAACAAGATGTGCCAGCTTGTGTTCCAGAATTTGAGTGTGATTTTCCTTGTTGTTAACAAGAGATGTTTAGCTAAAGTACTTGATAGAGGCAGTCAATTGTTCTGGATGAAACAAATGCTAAAAGAATACAATGTCAAACAATATGTCATGACATTGTACTATGACAACATGAACGACATCGACATATCAAAAAATCCTATCCAACATAATAGAACCGAGCATATTGACATACACTATCATTTCATTAGGGATCTTATGGAGGATAAAATGGCCAGTTAAGAGCACATGACAACTGACCGACATCTAACTGGCATATTCCCTAAACCTTTAGATGCTATCCGTTTTGAACATTTGAGAAATGCACTTGGTGTATGCTTATGTGAGGTTCTATGGTGCACATTTATTCAGGGTGATTTATTAGTTTCCAATCACTCCCTATATTTGAATTTTCGATAGTGTCGAGAAAAAGGGTAGTGTAGCCATATTTTTAAATATACTATTTAGTCTACCCTACACAAGTGTTTGTTGTTCAACATGAGTCACAACCAGAAGAAAGCTAAGAAGAATTCATATAGTTTGAAAAGAACTAAGGAAACCAAAGAGAATAAGAACAAGAAAGTTGGTTCCTCCTCTAATGCAAGTATTGAAGGACCACATGGTGGACCATCTACTGGAGCAACTGTTACTGGGAAGACTTCAATAACTAGGATGAATATTTTGAAGAAGGATCCACTGCAAAATAGTGACTCAGATGCAAATGATGAATAAGTCACATATATTAACCCAAGAGAATGAACTAAAGAACAAATCTGAGGAGAGTTGTTTCTAATGGATTATGTGTTAGTAATGTTTATTTTGTAATATATAAAGGCTTCATAGCCTGTTAAGACTGGTGTATTCAAATTGGAGATTGATGTTATAGTATTTTTCTCATGTTGTTTGTTGGCTGGTTGAAGACCTTACCCTTTGCCAAATTATGGATAAAAGGGTAGTAGTGGTGTTGCTTAAGCAATAGGTGATTGTTTAATACCAACTGTTCAGAAAGTGCTAATGTTGTGCTCTTTGCTAGAGCATCGGGCATGACATGTGGTTCTTGTCCCTATATCTTATGAAAACAGATTTACCTATGTTAACCAAGACGCGCAAATCAGAATATTTCCCAAGAAAACCTCGTCTGGATGTGGATTTCGTGAAAACCAAATGTACCAAGACACAACGTAGGCTACACTACTTTCCACTCTAGTCCTATGTGTACGCTCAAGCCTGGGTATTGGGCTTATCTCTCAGAACACCCATCCCACCAAAGAAAACAGCAGTCCAGCATAGTCCAGTATATATGGCAATAATGAAATGTAGTAAAGCAAGTAAATGCGATAAAACAAATAAACATGCAATAAAGCCATAAATAAAGCAGGTAAAGCATACAGATAAACATCCAATAATCGAAAACAAACCAGCGCTAGGATTGACTAGCTTAGGGGTGGGTTCGTCCCCAGCAGATTCGCCAGCTGTCACAACTACGAAAATCAACCGACGAAAAAGACAAAAGAGTCGTCACCGAACGTTATTTATCCCGATGCAAGGAAAGGAAACGATCGAAGAAAACCTAAAGAAGGGGAAATACGAGGTCATTGCAACCATAGTCTGGGTTCGGGAGTCGGTTATGCGAGAGAAAGGTATTAGCACTCCCTCGCGTCCATCGTACTCGATGGGATCCACGCTTGTTGTCATGATCAAAGGGTGTAGGTATTTGAAGTTCCACTGCTAACTAGAAAGGAAAAGGAACGGGAAATGGAGAAACGGGTAAAGAAAACAAAAGGTGACTCGGTAGGACATCGCCGTCCTAGGCCTACGTATTCCCTTGGGAGTGAGAAAGTCAGAGTCAACGTAGTTCGGGGGACTACGAGAATTGTGGGGGAAGGTTGCTCGCCAAGACATCGTCGTTTTGTGCCTACGTATCCTCAATCGAACGAGAGAGAGGAAGTCAGAGCAGTCGTAGTTCAACCTATAGGGTCTTTGTTTGTTTTGTGTTTTTTAAGTTGATGACGCTAACGTTCGCGTTCTAGCAGTTTAGGTGTTGTTGCTCGTTGCGTGGAGTCTTACCCGTTTACCTGTTTGCGGTAGAACGGAAATAACATATCCTTTACGATTGGAGTGAAGGAGATGAGAAGAGAATCCTGAAGGAAGACGATTGTTTTGTTTATGTTTTTTATAAGAAGTGTTTTGATTTATTGTTTGTGATATGTATCATGCTAAAGACTATGACATAGGATCGAATGTGTTGCAAATCGACCCAAGATGAGACGCATGCAAAACACCCTAGATAAGATAAGGAGGGACTCTCGCTTATCACTTCCTATGTGCTTAAGGCTCATGGCGCACTCCACATACGATATTTATTAAGTGTTTTTAGCTTTTCTTTTAGAGAGAGAGACGAGACTCAAGGGGTGAAAAGAAAACAGCTAAGGGAAACTAAGTCCTAATGTTGTCATGCATTAGTGGCCCTATAGTTGAGTTTATGAAGGGATTGATACCTATGTTAGCATGCTTGGATTGATAGCCTAATGTCTCTCCTACCTCGAGCTTAATCGGAAATTAAGTCGAGCTAGGAATCCTAAGGGATCATGTGAACAAACACAAGTAAACATTAGATGATTCAATCACAAAAGAGATAAGTAAATAAGAAGTAAGATGAAAGAGAAGTCATGTAAGTGTAAACATCCAGTGAAAGTAACAAAAGTTCTTACCAACTCCAAGCCAAACTCAACTATTCAATAGTTGAAAGCAAAATGCAAAACTATGCACCTATACCTATGCGTATGTCCTAATTCTAATCTAGGAGTAAAGTTAAATAATAAGCAAAGATAAATGAACCCTAAAGGTATATGAACCTAAGAGGGGCAGTAGCTAAACCTACTTTATCCTATCTATGTTAATGTCCTAATCATTGCATACAAGAATGCAAGTCAAATCCTACACCAACACACAAACATTTGTCATTCATAAACTATGTCAAGTTAACCTCTACAAGTCACACAAATGGAAGTAAAGTCATGTATTCAAGTAAAATATGTGATATAAACATGTAAAATGTAAGCTTGAAGTAGTGAGAAATGATTATGGAATGTACATCAAATCATGTTCAAGAGGTGTGAAAGTTACACACAAAGATGTCACCTTAAGCATATGTTAATCATTCATGGTTACATAATGAGCAAACAAGCTTGAGATGAACCCATAAGAGACTTAGGTAATAAGTAGAGACATGTATTCAATGCTCAAGATCAACTTCAAATTGTCACAACATTTCATGTCAAACTCAATCTTCAAAGCTAATGTAAGTAAGGACCAAAACCAAACTTAAACATCTTCTAAAGCATGTAACTTATCACTCAAGCAAAGAGAAAAGAAATAACATGGTAAGGCAATGTCAAAGCATCCACATCAGAGGTAAAAGACCTATAATATTTCATGTTTGAACCCCAAAATAAATGAGCAAAGATGGCACACAAATGATGTCAAGGAAGTAGTCAAAGTTATTGTACAAATCATGTTCTCATTCACACAAAAATAAGATTAAGGTACACCAAATGACCTATAAATGGGATGAGGAAGTTTCTACTCATGCTCATGTCAATGTATACATGTTATACATATTCAAAAAGAGCATTTAGATTCCACAAGATCATCATGGCAACATGTTCTCAAAAGATATCACAAGTAGTGGTCAAAATCTTCCACTAGAAGCAAGAAACACCCAAGCATGTAAAAGTGAGGCCAAGGTCAAGACAATCAATTATTCATACATATAGGGAAGTGTTAAATGACACATGAAATTTCACATTTGAATATCAAAAGCATTGGCCAAAAAAAGACACCCCAAAGTTCAAATGCAAGGCAACAAAGTTGAATGTTTATTCATGTTCAAACTTGTGAAAGCATAATACCAATTAGGAGCATGTGGAATGACCTATAAAGTAATGTGAACAGGCTCGACCTCATGATAAACCTCATGTGAAATGATGCACAAAAATATCCCAAAGAGGATTGCATAAATGCATCATCAAACTAAAGCACCTAAGCAAGCATTGAGTAAGATCGGGTAAGCAATTTAGGGTTCAAAGAAATCATGTGAGTCATGATAAAAAAGCAACATCCAAGGATCACAAAGGCACACCAAATGGCATCGTGAATATGCTTAAACATGTTCTTAAAGTTGGCCTAAAGTGCCCACAAGCAAGTGTCAAACTTAACCTAGTTCTAGGCATACATCCACACAATAGGTACACTTTGACATATTCATGAAAAATGGTGAAATGCTTTGAAAAATTATGAGAAATTAACCATGTCATGTTAAGGTCAGTGGGTGGTCATGTACAAAAGGTTGGCTCAAAAATATGCACCAAATGTATCCAAAAATGAAAATAAAATTCATCAAAAATTAATTAAAGTATCATATAACAGCCATGAATTTATTTGGAATTCTTGGCTAAAAGAAACCATTTTTTAAATTGCAATTTCAAACGTGTATTAAAAGAAAAATAAAACCCCACAAAACTAGATAGGGGGTGTATGCATAGTAAATCCCCAGTCCAGGATGCTAGTGGGCCAAAATGGGGGAGGTGCGCATAGTAATGCGTTGGCCCACTACACAACCAAAAACACTCTCCATTCTGATTAAAAGAAAAAGGAAAAAAAGGAGAGAAAATAGAAATAAACACGTGCTGAATGACATGACCTCATTAATACGTTGGGAGCTCTCCATTGGTTGGTTTCAAACACTATCACACACGGGAAAGGATCACAACACGGTGGCAATAAAACAATCACATGGACGAATCACAACCCCACACGCCAACTTTGACCATAGACTAGGGTTTGAGCTCAAGTGGCCGGAGAAGACCTCCGATCGTCTTCTCCGGTGGGAGTCCACCGTCGCCAGCGGCCAAAAGTCCCAGAAATGGGAAAAAAACACCATGGTCGTGTTCGTCTCATTGCGCATGGTCCAAATCTACTCTTGGAATTTCCAAATAACCACTCTATAATGCCATACGAACAAGATAATTTAAAACTGAAATTTCAAGATCTCATGTTTCAGCCTATTCTAACCACAAACAGAGCCTATATACATACGACTTCAGATGCAACTAGGTTACATGACCCTAAACCTCATTCAATCACTACAATGATGCCTCAAAGTTCAAGAATTCAAACCTGGTCGAAGCTTCAATTTTTACATACAAGAAACCCTATAACTTTCTGCAAATCTTCTAATCTACACTGGGAAGCAAAGTAAATGCTTTAAACCCTTGAATTCGTGCATGGAAATTCCAGTTTGATGATGGAGATTGATGAGCTCGTATACGGTGAGATGATGATCCCAGGTGATATCTCTTGCAACCAGAAGCTTCTATGGAATACAGTGGTGACAATTAGAGAAGAAAGCTCAGAGAAAGCTTTAGGAATTAGTGAGTTTGAGAGCTCTAAACTTGAGAGAAAAAATGGAGTTTTTTCTGTTTTGGAGAGAATGAGATGTAACTGACCCTAACTGATTTAATCAGGGGTGATTAGAGGGTTATATATGGTTGGTTAGAGTATTGATCATGGTTAAGAGTGTGGTTACAATCTTGGTTAGAAAAATGAAAACAAGAGTAGTCATGAGTTAGGCACGGGTTAGTTGGTTTAATGAGGTGTGTTATATGGTTCATGATGTGCATGATAAGGATGTGGTGATGTAATGAAGTGTTGGTGAACGGTACAACAGGATCCTTGCTGATTAAGTTTAATTCTCTCTCTTATGGCTATGTGAAGAAAAGGTTCATGTATGCATGGTGTCATGTAAGGTTTTGCATGGCTATTTTGGGCAAAATGTGAGGGCATGATACGCATAAGGTTAGGCTGTAACAAGGGATGGCATGGTTTGGTACACAAGTCATGGCATGAAGTTGACAACCCCATTTATGGTATGGTTTTTGGAAGCTCACAACTTGGTGAATTTTGAATTAAAAGGAATGGTTTTTGTTGCTTTGGAAAGATGGTATTTCATAGAACACTTTTGATGTTGGAAATAAGTGGAATGGAAGTCTCAAACACCATGAGAAATGGTCATGAAAGTCCCATGTTACAAGCTGCCAAAAGTGCTGAAAATTTTATAAGTTACTTCATGTTTCACAACTAGCATGATCATGACTTTGGAACATCATATCTCCTTGAATATTGATCCAATCTTTAAGTTCTTGGTACCAAATTAAATAGGACACTTGATACTACAACTTTCATGTGAAAATCAGATTGAAAAAAGGCTTAGAACATGATGGAAATTGGTGTTGAAAACATGGTCACAAAACTGACTTTTAGAACTTAGAAGAAATTCTAAGTTTTTCATTTGAACAACTTGATGATCCCAACTTTGATTGATAATAACTCTTGATCTAGAAATCCAAATGGAACATTCTTTATATGGTTGGAAAGCTTGGAATACACACTACAACTTTCATTTGAAAAAGATTTTCAGATAAGGCTTGGATCATAGAGAAAAATGGCCATGAAGTTGGATGCATGCCATGAAAAACTTTCCCAAAATGGAAAGTCTCTAAAACCCTAACTTTCTAAATTGGGTAACTTTCCATAATTCTTGATTTTTCATGATTCCTTTGATATTTCTTGATCAAATTTCACCCATTGACCATATTGGACATGATGAACATGAGTTTGACCTAAAAAAGTTAAGAGTTGACTTTTTCCTTGATCAGTTGACTTTATTCCTAATATGTCTGATTTTCAATCATCGGGCCAATTGAAACCCTTGCGAAAGACATTGGTGGTCCATAATACACCTCTAGATACTTAGGAACACATAGAGAGCCATGGAATCAAGTCTTGCCCAAAAAATCAAAAATAAATTTATTTTAGGCAAAACCCTAGTTTTGGCCTTGAAAGTTAGGAGATATTGATCAATGTTCAAGACCCTATTTCCTTTGGACGTAATGGAAATCCTCTTAAACCAATATGTTGTAGGTGCTGAGTGTAGCGCGGGTTTTTGCGTGGTTGCAGAGCACTATCGCTTTGGGGTACTACAACTCGATTCATTTTTTATCCTATTGAAGCTGATGAAGGAAGGGAAATAGATGTCTCCAATTAACCCTGCTTGCAAACTGAGTTTGAACAGATGACTGTTGGTTTACAGATGCTACAAAGATTGTGGGGCTCTCTTAGGTTATTTTGTTAAAATAGTGTTTGGGCGATTGGTGGGAGGTTTAAGACTGATACTTTTCGATTGATGTATGAAGGTACGGGATTTTGGGTTTCTTGATTAGTGTGCTCGCTAAGATTTTTTTTTCCAATCTTATGCCTACGTATTCCCATTTAACAAAACAGGGAAATTAGAGCGATCGTAGTTCCTCCTATTCTATGGGGAGGAAAAAAGAGTTGTTTTGGTGTCTTGTTCAAAGTCGGTGTTTGTATCTTGTTCAAAGCCCAAGATGTGAAGTTGAAGGGTCTATTTGTATCTTGTTCGAAGCCCAAGATATGAAGCCAAACGGTTTTTGACTTTAGAGAGAATTTGTCATCTCTAAAATGGGGTATTTGGTCTGTTTGTCACAACTGTTGGGTGACTGATTATAAAGGAGAATTACTTTAACTGGGATATGTGAATCCAGTAATGCCATAATTTTCCTTTGTAGGGGATTTTAAACCTGAAGGAGAAGACTTTAACTCAGTGTAGAGCAATGTTATCTTTCCTTAGGAATTTCTCATGCTAAAAGAGGGACAGTGGCGTGGATGTAAATAATCCAGAGGCTTGCCGCTTATAGCAATTAGATGGGGGAAAAGGAGTTGTTGATGTTTGTATGCTGTGAACGAGGCACGGCTTTTGATGCTAAAAGGTTGATTGACTTAACTAGGGTTTCCTTATACAAAGCCTAAGAGGAGGCTATTGACCCAACAAGAGGGTGTTTTTATGTGTCTCGTATGAAGCCCAAGAGAGAGGCTAAAAGGGTTGACTCAATAAGAGAGTGCTTTTGTATGTGTCTTGTACAAAGCCCAAGACGGAGGCTAAAGGGTTTTGACTCAATAAGAGAGTCTTTGTACCTCGTACGAAGCCCGAGATGGAGGCTGAAAATGTTTGACTCAACAAGAGAGTCTTTTATACTTAACAAGAGAGTGATTTTTATCTCGTACGAAGCCCAAGATGGAGGCTAAAAGGGGTTTGACTCAACAAGAGAGTCTTTTATACTCAACAAGAGAGTGCTTTTATATCTCGTACGAAGCCCGAGATGGAGGCTAAAAGTGGTGGACTCAATAAGAGAGTCTTTTATACTCAACAAGAGAGTGTGAATAGGTTAGCTCCGCTGGGGAGAATCATTGTACAAAGCCCAAGAGGAGGCTAGTGTGTTGGTGACTGTTTCAGTTTAATGACAGGTCTAGTATGTTGGATAAGAGAGAAAATCAGTTCTTATAAAGGGACTGATTTAAAGGTATTGTTGTGCTTTGACACTGATCAGAGGATCGGGGTTATTTCTTGTTTTAAGGAAATTGGAAATCCAAAGGGTATTGAGACTATCCAAGTCTAAGGGTGTTTTGAGAAATCGATTCTCAGATAGTGAATGATCTTTGTACGATGCCCAAGAGAAGGCTGGTATGTTAAGGGATGAAGGTCAACCCATTAACAGGTCTGACACTTGACTCAGAAAGACAGCTCTAGCAAATGGATGACTAGGTTCTGTTCCTATACCTGTAGAGGTCTCTGGGTCCTTGTACTAAGCCCTAGAGGAGGCATGAGAGCTTTTAAGAAGCCGAATGGGTCCTTGTACAATGCCCAAGAGGAGGCGGGGATGCTTTTAAGAAGCCTGTGGGTCCCCAAACCCCGAGAAGTTCAAGACATGCCATTTATCGAGAATAGATCAAGCCAGGAAAGTCCGAGAATTTGGAAGGAACTCAAGAGATGCCATTCACGGAGAATAGATCATCCCTGGGGAGTAGAGTCTCTTTGACAATTTTTAAGGGTGACAGTCTGAGAAAGGGTTCACTGAGAATGCTGCCTTTCACGTCTCCAAATTGTTTAACCCCAAGAGGAGGGAAGACTGTGTCTGGTAATCCTACGGGGATCTAGTTTTGTCTGTATTTAAGAGTGACCAACAGGGCTTTACCTAGTGCTAGACGTAGTTGCCAGGAAAAACTCTAAATAACTATACCAGTATTACACAATGGATATTTGACAAGTATATAAAAGTTTGTGAAAGAAGACTTACAGTGAGCAGCCCCACAATACAGTTTACATATATATGAAAGCGGGTAAACACTTACTCGGTTGTAGAGCTTCTATGCTGTTTGGTTAGTTGTTCAACAAAGAAAGCTTTGATAATAATATTATATTCAAACTCAAAGGAGAAAGTGTTTTGAAAAGATTGTTGGGGCTTACAGCTCAAGGAGAGGCCCAAGGTTTTATCAGTGATTGCACTGTTGTTTTGAATTTGTACAGAGGGACTTATGCAAGTGACTGAGGCCCAAAAAGGTTTTCTGTACAAAGGGATGGGTCTTACACTCTCTCAAGAGGCCCAAAGGTGTTTAAAGAAAAAGAACGAGGCTTATAACGCGAGGGTAGGCCCAGATGATTTGTTTTTGAATTGGCAATCGCGCTGAGATTTTTCTTTTAACGCAGAGGGACTTATACATGTCTGAGGCCCAAAAATGGTTTAGGTTAAAAGGGGATTGGGTGTTACACTCTATAAGAGGCCCAAAGAGTTATTTTTGTACAAGTGATGGGGCTTACAACTCAAGGAGAGGCCCAAAAGGTTTTGTTTTAAAAGGCGACGATCGCGCCGAACTTTTTGACGGTATCAAGACTTATACAATACACTGAGGCCCAAAAGGTTTTGGCTTCAAAAATGGGTTGGGTCTTACACTCTATTAGAGGCCCAAAAGGTTTTCAGAAAAAGAATTGGGACTTATAGCTCGAGGAGAGGCCCAGTTGATTTTTTTTGTTAAAAAGGCGACGATCGCGCCGTTGTTTTTGAAAATACAGTGGGTCTTATACAATGACTGAGGCTCAAAAGGTGGTGTATTTACAAAAGGGGTTGGGTCTTACACTCTATTAGAGGCCCAAAGAGTTTGAAAAAGTTTGATGAGGGTTGAATTAATCAAAAACCCTAATTTGTTTTCAAAATGTATTTTAATTGAATAAAAATTCAATTAAAATGATCAAAATTGTTAAACATGTGGAAAACAAATTGTGATCTTGGATTAATGTTTCAAAAATTAGGTTTTGATCTACAAAATGTTTGGAAATCACTAAAATTTGAAAAGTCAAGAGGGAGAAAATATTTTAAATGTCAAAAACAATTAAAATATTAATTCTTTACAAAAATATCAAGTATATAAAATAAATAATATTTTTGGGATTTTTTGGGAAAATAAAATATTTTAATATTTTTGTGAATTATTAAAAAAAGAATCAACTCAAAATCATTAAAACTCATAGAGAAATTATTTTTGAATCAATTAAATAAAATCATAAAATGCAAATATTCAAATGTTAAAAAATGGCGCCAAGAACATGGCAAGAACACGCGCCACTCTCTGTTTTTGCAGATTTGCATTTTTTTATCCAATCTCACTGAATACTTGATGATATCATGCAATCTACATATCAATCTACTCATTTTCACCTCACGATCATGTCTATGGTCTTTAATTTTATTTATTTTAAACATGGAATAAGAAATCAAAGAGAAACCTCAAGAACCCTAAAATTTGCATGAAGTCTCAGAGATTCCATACACGATTCAAACAAACCAATTGATTGAGGGAAAACACTCTATGCATGATTATGAACATATGGCCAAATTATTGTGCAGCAAAAAATGCATGGATCATAGAGTTAGAAGAGCTCATGCTTACCTCTTGCAGCTGGTGATCGTGTTTTGTGTTAGAGGTGTTACAACTTGGTTCCAAGGATATGGACAGCTTCCCTATGTGCTATGGAGTGTGTCTGGATGCTTGGAATGAATGGAAATGATCTGGAACTGAATATGGTATCCCAACTGCAACTTGGTTAAAACCTTGAGCAGCTGGATGGTGATTCTGAGAAATCAGTGTTCCAGATGTTTTTTAAGTGCTTGGATCACTTCTATATGATTTTTATAAGGTGTGTGTGATTGGTTTGGTTGGAATAGCTCTCAAACTCGAAACCCGATAATGACTTGCTTTGGAAGGCAATTTTGGAGTGAAAGAAGAGATTTTGAAGAAAGCATCTGTTTGATGGCTTTGGTGTACTCAAACTGATCACAAATGAGCTCTATTTATAGTAGAGCAAGTTTGTTTTGCAAGGAGTAATGAATGGCAACTGTGCATAGGTTTGGCCAATGTTGATCAATGAGAATCCAAGTCTCCTCTAGCCATTGACTAGAGGTTAGGGCACAGGCTGCTGGTTCCCTTGGTCTTGGATAAGTCTTGACTGAATTCAGTTGGAAATGGCTCAGTCCATGCCACCTTGGTGCATCCATTAAATACTCCAATTCAAAATTGGAGTCTTGTCCCTCTTTTAGGTATTTCTAGGTTTGGCATGCTACTTTTGGTTCCAAAGGCTTTGGAGGCTTGGGATCAGAGTTGGTTCCTCCTTGGTCCCCCTTAAGGTGTTAAGATGGATAGAGTTGCTTCCCCTTTGCAAAATTTGAGCAAATCGAGCAAAACTCCCAAATCTGCCTTGCCATGACAGTTTGCAGCAAGGCATATTGGCATTGTCATATCTCATGGCTCAAGTGGACTTTGATGGAGTTCTTGGCCATTTTGGAAAGCTCTTATATGACACAACACATGTGTGATCATAGTTTGTCTTGATACTTTTTGGATCTTAGTGAAAAATGCCCCTACATTTTAAAAAAGTAAGACAGATTCTGACTTAGTGAAAATTTCACTAAGTGTTGCAAAAAAGTGACATTTTCACTTTTTGTGATTTTGATCATTCCATAACTTAAAATCCATGAGGAATTGGAATGAGTTGTAGTTGAAGCTTTTGTAGAGGGCCATGAGAGCTACAAATCCAGCTTTAGATGGGGAAAAATAGTCTTGTGGTTTAGGAGTTATGATCCTCCAAAGTTGGTACCCTAGCCACTTTGTTTTATAACTTAGAAAAATTTCTAAGTTTTTATGGTTACCCCTTTTACAAGTTACCCCATTTTTCTTGATTTTTCTTGATGAATGTTGATTCAAATCACACATTAGCATCATTGTAGGGTTAAGGAACCATAATTGTGAAAAATCTCAAAAAGTCAAAGTTGACTTTTGTGCACAGTTGACTTTTTGTCAGATGAATTCCAAACTGTGTGATTCTCTATGAAATCAAGTCCTTGACCTAAATCAAACTTGATGGATTGATTTAATAGGTGTTATAGGGTGTATTGAATCATGTCCTAGGGTTTGGGAGCATGCCCTGGTCAAAAGTCAAAGGCACAGTTGACTTTTCCCGTGAAACCCTAATTGTGGTTCTGATGAAATTGAAACTTGTTGCTCAAGCTTCTTAGACCAATCCATTGTTACAAATGGATCAATGTGGTGTGTTAGGGACCCTCAAATCATCTCTTGAGGTCTTGGCTCATGATTTGTCCCAAAAGTCAACTTAGGGGTGAATTAGGTCAAGAAACCCTAATTCCTGATTTTTAGTGAATGCATACCCTAAGGCTAAATTGACTTGATGATGGGGTCTATGAGGTCCCATGGAGTAATTAAAGTTATGCTTTGAAGCATTGGCTCATGCCCAGGGGAAAATTTCCATCTGGAGGCCCTGGTCGACCAAAACCCTAATTTGGTGACACTGGCGATCTTGAGGCTTGATCCACTTAGAAGCTTGCAGCTTTGTGCTTAATCCTTGATGTGTAAGTCCTCTTGATCCCTTGTGGATGTTTGAGAGGTTCGACAAGTTGAAGATCATGTCATTCCTTGATTGATCCTTTGTCTAAGAGCTCTGAGAGGGCTTGAAACCCTAAGCTTGATTGTAGTGGATGCTCACCCATCTTTGGGGAGACTAATGAGGCATGATGAATTACCCATATTGTGGTGATGATTTGCACAATGATGGGAATCTTAGTGGTCAAAATTTAGGGTATGACAGATGCCCCTATTTAATCTTCTTGGACCCGAAGGTGTGAATGGCGAAGGTATTCGAGCATTCGGGGTGCAAGAGGATTAAATATCGGAATACCCGAAATTTTGATGGTGGTTAAGAATGGCAGTTCACACATCCTTCTTCTTTTACTGAGCAATGATGCTTAGAAAAGGTAAACTTCCCCTCGATCCTGGTCTTCAGCCAAGGAACTGGTCTCAGTTTCTGAAATAAACTTCCCCTCGATCCTGGTTTCCTACTAAGGAACTGGTCTCAGTTTCTGATGTAAACTTCCCCTCGATCCTGGTTTCCTACCAAGGGACTGGTCTTAGTTTCTGATGTAAACTTCCCCTCGATCCTGGTTTCCTACCAAGGAACTGGTCTCAGTTTCTTTTGTCAACAAGCTTTCTTGACAAGGGACGCTATGTGTAGCGATTTCCCTCAAACTTCTCGCCGAATTTTCCTGGGGAGATGCCATTTGATAGAAAAAGATCTGATGTTCGACTTGCTGGGGAACCCAGCCGTCTAAGTTGTAGAGGTGCACAAACTTCTCTGTTGGAGATGCCATTTGTCGACTCTATCTGGGGAAAATGCGTCTCTTGAGAGACTGCTTTCTCTTGGGGATATTGCATCATACTTTTCTCGGGATCTTCTCGGAGAAATGCCATATGATGTGATCCAATTTTGAGGTGCTGATGACCTTTTCGTCAGTGGTTTTTTTGGAGAAAAACTGTCGTACTACCGAATCTCTAATTAAGAGGCTTTCTCTGAGGATTTTCCTTAATCTGGGAAAGCGGAGATATCATCTTCACTGGCGAAGAGTGATGTTTGTCGAAAGTTCTCTGGTCTTTCAGAGGTTCAAGTTATCAAAGTGGTCGACGAACCAACTCTAATCCAGAAATAAAATGGAGGAGAGAGATTGTTAGACACGACATTTCTTGACGAGGAAAGAACTGACAACTCGATTGAGAGGATTGTTGTCACTAGGGGATAAGACCGACTAAAGTGATAGTGATGCAATATGAATGTGAATGCAAATCAACAATGCATGATGTATGTATGTTTATGCTGACAAAACTGACGCGACATACAGACTAGTAGATGAACAAGACTGGATACTCGGCCACTACGGGGGATGAAAAGTATCAATGGTTCACGATAGCAATTCTGCCTTGCTTAGGAGAGATAGTCCCAGTGGGGACAACCGTTGGTCGGACTTAGGAGATAAGAACTCTGTCGGGGGTATCAGATGGGAAAGTCGCATCTGATACAGCTGATCCTTCATTCAGACGCACTGGCTTAGAAGGAGTACTTTGATTCTGCACTTTGAGATTCGAACACTTTTGGAGACGCAATCGATTTTCTTTTGATGTTCAACAGTCAAAAGAATTTGCCATCTTTATTAAAAGCAGAAAAAAATTTACAAGTAAATTCATTTTTGTTTTATTTCAAGAACCGTTGATCATGTTAAAATGTCGTTTTGTAAAGCTAAAACAAATAAGAATTGCAAACAAAAGCACAAGGGTTCAAATTTTATTGATAGAATGGAAATCAGCCAAGCGCGTGATTCTATAGAGTATTTACAAAGTTTGAAAATAGTAATTTAAGGGAAAAGGGCTACATTGAAACATAACGACCATTATCCTTCTACCAACTTTGAATTCGGGACATCCTGAGCTTCTGTCGAAGATGACCTTGACTGGAATTTTCTTTCGATGGATGGCATTACTGCTGAGGAGTTGAACTGATCATATGTAGTTACTTGCCATTATCCCTCACTTTTGCCTGGATTGTACTTTGAGATTTCCAACCCACCGGGATGTTTTTTGATCATGTGTCTAATTTTTGCCTGGACCGCCCTTTCGGGTTTTCAATCCACCAAGACGGTTTTTTAGGCGAAGTATTTCTTGACTACGTCAACATTGGTGGGGTAGGAAAATTCCTCTCCATCCATGGTTGCAAGTCTCAAGGCACCGCCTAAGAAAGCTTTCTTGACCACATAGGGGTCGTCATAATTCGGAGTCCATTTGCCCCGAGAGTCAGTGAGAAATGATTGTATCTTCTTGAGCACAAGGTCTCCTTTCCTGAAGACGCGAGGTCGAACCTTTTTGTCGAACGCCTTCTTCATTCTTTGCTGATACAACTGACCGTGGCATAGAGCCGTTATTCTCTTTTTTTCGATCAGATTCAGTTCGTCGTGTCGACTTTGACACCATTCAGCTTCTGTTAGCTTAGCTTCCATCAATACCCGGATTGATGGGATCTCTACTTCGATGGGGAGCACTGCTTCCATGCCATAAACTAGAGAGAAAGGGGTTGCTCATGTTGAAGTGCGGACAAATGTGTGATAACCATGAAGAGCAAAGGGTAGCATTTCATGCCAGTCTTTATAGGTTATAACCATCTTTTGAACGATCTTCTTGATGTTCTTATTAGCCGTTTCTACCGCTCTATTTATCTTAGGCCGGTAGGGAGATGAGTTATGGTGTTCGATCTTGAACTCTGCACATAACTCTTTCAACATCTTATTGTTCAAGTTAGATCCATTATCTGTAATGATCTAGCTCGGAACACCATAACGGCAAATGATATTGTTTTTGATAAATCGGACCACCACTTGTCGGGTTACATTGACGTATGACGCTGCTTCGACCCACTTGGTGAAGTAGTCAATGGCGACCAGAATGAATTGATGTTCGTTCGAAGCCTTGGGCTCAATCATGCCGATCATGTTGATTCCCCATATGGAAAAAGGCCACGGGGAGGAGAGAACTTTGAGATGTGTTGGCGGTACATGGATTTTGTCAAAGTATATCTGACACTTATGACACTTCTTCATGTACTCGTAGCAGTCGGATTCTATGGTCAACCAGTAGTACCTTGCTCTCAGAATTTTTCTCGCCATTGTGTGTCCGTTAGCATGAGTGCCAAAGGATCCTTCGTGAATTTCTTTTATCAACACGTTTGCTTCTGGTCTGTCTGCGCATCGGAGCAAGACCATGTCAAAGTTTCTCTTATAAAGTGTATCAGCGCTCAGGAAGAAGCTGCCAGCCAGTCTTCTGAGGGTTTTTCAGTCCTTTCTTGGTGCCCCAGGTGGGTACTCTTGTTTCTGAAGGAAGCATTTGATATCGTGATACCAAGGTTTGTCGTCTATGACTGCTTCAATCGTGAAGATGTAAGCGGGCCGTTAAAGGCGCATTATGTCGATCTTAGGTAGGTCGTTCCATTGATCTACACTAATCATGGAAGAGAGAGTGGCTAATGCATCGGCCATGTGATTCTCTTCATGAGGGATATGATGAAACTCGATTCTGTTGAAGAAGGGTAACAACCTTCTTGCGTAATCTTTGTAAGGGATCAGTCATGATTGGTAAGTGTTCCAATCTCCTTTGATCTAATTGATAACCAGGGCTGAGTCGCCATATACATCCAAGTTCTTGATCCTTAAGTCAATCGCTTCCTCGAGACCCATAATACAAGCTTCGTATTCGGCCTCGTTATTTGTACACTTGAATGTAAGTCTGGCGGTGAAAGGAATGTGGGTACCCTGAGGTGTTATGATGATTGCCCCAATTCCATTTTCATAATGATTGACAGCTCTGTCAAAGATAAGTCCCCATTGGGAACCTGGTTCTGGCCCTTCACTGGGTAGCGGTTCATCGCAGTCTTTCATTTTTAGATACATGACATCTTCATCTGGGAAGTCAAACCCGATTAATTCCTGATCGTCAATTGGTTGATGAGCCAAATGATCGGCTAAAATACTTCCCTTAACAGCTTCTTGAGTGTGGTATTCGATGTCGTATTCTGATAACAACATCTGCCAACGGGCAATCCTTCCCGTGAGAGCAGGTTTTTCAAAGACATACTTGATTGGATCCATTTCGGAGATTAACCAAGTGGTGTGAGGAATCATGTACTGGCGAAGACGTTTGGCTGCCTAAGCCAAAGCGCAATAAGTTTTCTCAAGCATAGTGTACCGAGTCTCGCAGTCGGTGAATTTCTTGCTCAAATAGTAGATGGCAGACTCTTTCCTTTTGATTTCGTCTTGTTGGCCAAGTACACGGCCCATGGAGTCTTCCAAGACTGTTAAGTATATGATCAGTGGTCTTCCTTCCACTGGAGGTCACATGATTGGCGGATTCAACAGGTATTCCTTGATACTGTCGAAGGCGGTTTGAAAGTCCTCTGTCCAAACGCAGTCCTGGTTCTTTTTGAGTAATTTGAAAATCGGCGCACATGTCGCGGTCATGAGGAATATGAATCTGGAGATGTAGTTCAAACGTCCCAGGAATCCTCTGACTTGTTTTTCAATTTTCGGAGAAGGCATTTCTTGAATGGCCTTGACCTTGTTAGGATCAACCTCAATTCCTTTCTGGCTGACGATGAACCCTAAGAGTTTCCCTGAACGGACACCGAAGGTGCATTTGTTGGGATTCAAGCAGAGTTTGTACTTTCTCAACCACTCGAATAGTTTTGACAGGTGGGTCACATGCTCCTCTTTTGTCTTAGATTTTACAATCATGTCATCGACATATACCTCAATTTCCTTGTGTATCATGTCATGAAACAGAGTAGTCATGGCCCTTTGATAGGTTGCCCCGACGTTCTTCAAACCGAACGTCATTACCTTGTGACAAAAGGTACCCCATGGGGTAATGAACAAAGTTTTCTCCATGTCTTTCTGCGCCATTTTAATCTGATTATAGCCCGAGAACCCATCCATGAAGGAGAAAACTTTGAACTTTGTTGTACTGTCAACCAGCATGTCAATGTGTGGTAATGGAAAGTCGTCCTTTGGACTAGCCTTGTTCAGATCCCGGTAGTCCACACACATTCTGACCTTTTTTGGAACTGGTACGATGTTGGCTAACCATTGTGGATATTCAGACGTGGCGAGGAAGCTCGTGTCAATCTATTTATGTACTTCCTCTTTGATATTGATGGCCATGTCTGGATGAGTTCGTCTCAACCTCTGTTTTACTGGTGGACATTCTGATCTCAACGGTATATGATATTCCACAATGCTGGTATCCAACCCTGGCATATCCTGATAGGACCAAGCGAATACATCGAGAAACTCTTTGAGAAGCTTTATCAAACTTTCTTTGACAGTTGGACTGAGTAAGGCCCCAATCTTGACCTCTTTTCTCTCTTCCTCTGAGCCCAAGTCGGCCGTTTCCAACGGCTTTTTGTGAGGTTTAATGGACCTTTCCTCGTGTATGAGTAATCGGGAGATCTCCTCTGGAATTTCGTTGTCAACTTCTTCTTCAGCCCCAAATGCCGGGAACTCAGTTGGGAGAAGGCATTGGATCGTATGTTTCAACAGGGTTTAAAACAAGCAATCTGCATGACGTGATGATTTGTGTTTAGAAGAGATAGAGAGAATGCAAGAGTGCGTGCAGTATTTTTTTCTTTGAAAACTGCTTGTTTTTATGATTGATTTGTTTTTTAGTATTGCCACTTTCGGAAAAAGCAAAAAGAGAAAACAACAATTAATGCAGAGATTACAGAACGACGTTATTTTATTTATGAACAAGTCGATTCTTGAAACTACAGCCCTATAAAAACAAAACCCTGTCGCTTTGGGCGAAGCGAAAAGGGCTATTTACAGAAAGCGAGCCCTATCAAAACATCCATTTCACCTGGGCAGGGTGAAGGGTTAAAGACAACAATTACTTTGACTTATGAACAATCTTCGGAACATCGACAGCAACCCATTGGCGGCGAACTCCTCGGTGAATCACAAAGTCGGGTACCTTCCTTGATTTGTCTTCAGAAATAACACTGATTTCTGGTGGAGCAGGATCATTGGAATCTGTTTCCCAGGCAGAGTTGTCGTAGGAGGATTCCTCTGTTGTATTTTGCATAGTATTTGTTCTCTCAGGTAAATCTCCCCATCCAGTAGGCTGGATGTCTGCGAACCTGATACGAGAGCTCTCAGGAGCGGTGTATTTGACCATGAAGTCGTATTTTCCACTTGGTTGTCCTAAGGTGTCCCACACTTCTATGGAACTAGAGGGGTCATCTCTCTCGATGACGTTGACCTCGAGAAAAGCATAGTTGATGAATTCTAGTCCGGCAAGCTTTGCCAATTCATCATCGTACTGGATAGGTTATGAACGACCTGAGTGTTGATCCCATGACATGGTGGGGACATAGGTATTCTGTTCAATGATGCTCAGCCGATTTTCATTGTTCGGTTGATTTTTTTGCCCCAAGTCTCCTGGGTACTACTTCCAGATAGGCAGGCCATCCATTGGGCCATAATAGTCGTGGTCAAAGTTGTCTTTCATTAGAGTGTCCTCCTCTAATGAATTTGGTGGAGCACGACATCCTTCTGGATCACAATCTCCGTATATCATTTTGACATCTGACCTGGGTATAAATCTCGAACTCTGTACGGGATAGCAAAATAGCGTAGGCACCTCTTCCTGAGACCTATAACCGTCCTTGTTAAGATAGGACTTTCATTCCCCATCTGTATCGAAGGGATCCTCCTCATTGATGGTATGGACTGCTTGAGACACTGGGTGAAGGAAAGCTCCACAGTGGAAGAAGTCCTGAATGGGATGAAGACTTTCATCGTTGGTAGCTGTCTGGGTACTGGTTAAAGAAAAACCAAGACCCTTCTTTGTTTTGTTATCAGTGGGAATGACAAGTTGTCCCCACCCTTTCGCGTTATTACTTTTGATCGCCTCGAGAGCATCTTTGTACGAGGAAATCGAGGTTCCTTTCTCCGATTGATTCTCATTGCTCACCGACAGTGCTTGGAACTGAGTTCCAACAACCTCCTCAGGTTCTACACAAGTAGATGATGATAAGTTACTCACGAGCAAGGCTTGTTCCCCACAAACCGTGACGATTTTATCGTTCTTGACGAACTTTAATTTTTGGTGCAGCGTCGAAGTGACAACCCTAGCCTGGTGTATCCAAGGTCTTCCTAATAAACAGCTGTACGCTACCTGGACGTCCATGACCTGGAAAGTGATTAGGAAAGTGTGAGGACCGATAGTTATGGGAAGGTCGACTTCGCTGATAACTGTTTTCCGAGATCCATCAAACACTTTGACGATGACCTCACTGCCCCTCATCGGGGATCCTTTGAATGATAGTCGCATTAAAGTGGACTTCAGCATAACGTTGATGGTCGATCCTATGTCTACCAGTACGCTGGCTAAAGCATCGTCCTGACAGTTAACTGTGATATTGAGCGCCATGTTGTGACTTTTGCCCCCCTCTGGCAAATCCTCATCACTGAATCCTAAGTTGTTGCAGGAAGTGATGTTAGAGATGATGCTATCGAACTGTCGTATTGACACATCTTGTTCCACAAAGGCCTGCTCTAAGACTTTTTGTAGAGCCTCCTTGTGGGCTTCGGAACTGAGTAAAAGTGATAGCACAGAGATCTTTGAAGGAGTTTGTAACAGCTGATCAATAATGTTGTATTCACTCCTTTGGATGAGCTTCAGCATCTCATCGTTGTTGTTTGAAAGGTCGGGATCACTAGACTGACCGACTGGAGGATTAGGAACTTCTAGAAGTTCCTTTTCTCTGTTAGGTTCTCCAACTCCTCGGTTGAAGATTCGACCGCTCCGTGTTACACGACTGATGTCTGCAATATTCACGATGGAGGGTAATGGAATTTCCCTTCCATTCTCAATTATCGTTGCATCGTATTTGTAAGGGGTTGGCTTAGCTGATTCATACGGTACTGGTCCCGGCAAATAGATAACTACAGAAGCCTTCGGATTTTTCTGATTGTCGTAAGTAACTTCAATCAGTTCCTTGCTAAGAACCTTTGATTCGTCCAGTAGAGGGATAATGGTACAAACATCCTTGTTCCTCTCAGGGTCAGAGATTACAACCACGTCTCTGATTTAATCTGCGAAGTAGACTGGCGTCCAGTCAACGGACCCCGAAGCTAGGTATGGGTGAATCTCCTTGCGATCCAGCTGACCTTAGGGAGCTGCTCGCACGAGGTAGCATCCTTGGTTATTCTCCGAGCAGACTCTACAATGTTCATAGTTGTGTGGTGGCACCTGGCCACGCCTGCTTTGAATGCAGTGCAACCTTACCAGGTTTGTTTCCATAGATCGGACATCCTGATTTTGACGCCGAGTAGGGTTTCCATTATGCACACTAATTTGTTGCGTGTCTTCATCCAGATAGATTGGAAGCCACCAGTGGTTTAACATGTGTTGTAAAGTTCTCTGAACGAGAGTGCACCCTTGGTTACTTTCACAACATCCTTTACAGTTATGGTAATCATGTGAAGTGAGAAAACCGAGTTGGACCTGCCTGGCATGTAACTCTACCAAGCTGGTATTTATCAAGCGAATATCAAAGATTTGAATCATGTTGATATGATAGGGATTCCTATCATGGTAGTCATGGATCCATCCAAGATCCATCTGACGCTGGAGGGCCTCTTGTACAAACGAGCATCCCTGTTGTTTACCAAGCAAGTCAGACAGGAATTATATTCGTGACGCGGCAGATTATGATACTGGCTGTGCCTTGAGTGCATCGTCACCAAGTTAACATTCATTGCACGGACGTCGTGGTTCTGAATGATGTTGGAATTCGTATAGGTCATGTTGACTCCACGAACTCGATGCTCTTGGATCCATTCGAGATCTAATTGTTCCTGTAGAGCCGATTGCACCACAGAACATCCTTGATTATTTTTAGAGTAGATATCACACTGGTGATAACTATGAGGTGGCACATGGCCATATCCACTCTGTCTACAATGCATCTTGACCAAGTTGGCCCTTAACAAGAGTACATCATGAATTTGATAGGTGTTGTTAGACTCTTCCTCTATCAAATTGACTGTAGCTTTCTTGTGTTGAGGCAGCGGGTTTGTGAGAACATTCGGATTCGTATCTTTGAAAGATAAGACCCCGCTCCTAACAAGCTTTTGCACATCAGTTTTGAAACTGAGACAGTTTTCTATGTTATGCCCTGGTCCTCCTTGATGGTAAGGACAAGTCTGATCCGTTTTGAACCAAAAAGGCGGATTCTCCAGTACTGTAAGAGGAGACATGTTTTGGACATGCCCCTTTACTAGTAGTAACGGAAACAATTCTGCGTACAACATGGGTATAGAGTTGAACCCTGGTGATCGCGTTGTACGGTTGTTGTTGTATGGCGGACGAGTCTGCTAAAGAGACTGTTGATTAGGTTGGCTCTGTGCAACCTGAGGTTGATACGTAGGAACAGGCGCAGGGTTGATAGTAGGGGTTACAGCTGCTACTGGTTGGTAACATCGCCTTTACTTTCCGAGAAAGATATTCCCAATATCTTGCTCTTTCTTCTTAGGGAGACCACTACCGTATCATTTTGTACTACTTGATTATCCAGCGTCTTTTACTAAACGTCCTTCTCGGTCTGCTTCCTCAAGACGAACTCCCATGCCCACCATCTCGGTGAAGTCACTGGGTGCACTGGCTACCATTCTGTCGTAGTAAAATGAGCTCAAGGTCTTTAAGAAGATCTTTGTCATCTCTTTTTCCTCAAGAGGTGGACAAATTTGAGCGGCAATTTCACGCCATCTCTGAGCGTATTCTTTAAAGCTTTCCTTATCCTTTTGTGACATCGATCTGAGTTGATCTCTGTCCGGTGCCATGTCCAGATTATATTTGTATTGTTGGACAAAAGCAGCGCCAAGATCTCTGAACGTGCCGATCGTAGCGCGGTTTAAACCCATGAACCATTTTAATGCGGCACCGGTTAAACTATCCTGAAAGTAGTGAATCAGTAGTTCCTGGTTCTTTGTCTGAGCTGACATTCGCCGTGCATACATCACTAAGTGGCTTTGAGGGCAAGAGTTACCCTTGTATTTTTCAAAGTCAGGCACTTGGAACTTGTGCGGAACTTTCACATTGGGGACCAAGCAAAGGTCTGCGGCGTCCTTTCCAAATAGATCCTGATCGCGAAGGGCTTGCAGCTCTTTCTGCATTTCCAGGAACTGTTCCTGGAACTCATTCATTCTGTCGAACATGCTTTCGTTTCCACCAGAAGGTATATGGGGAATCTGTCCTTCCGGGACAGTGTGTACAACGGGCGGTGGTATATTCATTATGGCCGAGACTCTCGGTGCCTCCCGAAGTTTGTAACCTTCAGGCGTTGTTGTCATGCCCCTGGCATCTTTGCTTTCCTGAAGTTTGTAACCTTCAGGTCCAGCGGCTCCTGCTGCGGTTCCCTGATCCTCAGCGATCGGTGGAACATATCCTTCTGGGATATAGTTAAGCGGCATGCCCCAGGGACGATCTTTCGGCATTTTGTACCTAGGATCATACTTCTCCACTATGGGCGTTGATGTGATCTCTGAGATCACAGTCCTTTGTTGTTGCATCTGAGCTTCTACTAAAGCTTGCACGTCGTTATGAAGCTTTCTCAGATCCTCTTTCATAGTGTCGATCTATTCTCTCAACTCTCTGTTCTCTTCCTCGAGATCAACCATCTTTTTCTGACGATTGGCCCGAGTATTGTACGAATGAGACAGTTTGACTCTAGAATCAAGACGCAAACGTGAGATTCATAGGTAAGAAGAATGCGTTATGCGAGAATGATGAATGCAATGCAATGGTTTTATTAATTATTTTTGTTTATTCAAAGTAAACTTCGACAATTAGATTGCAAATATCAAATAGTGGGGAAACCCCGCTGTCGCTCCCGGAATTTTCATCCAAGTACAAACGCGAAAGTGGCACCGAAACAGAGTCGCCAACAATGTGTATTTATCCCAAGAGAGGGAAAGGAAACACTGCGTAAACCTGAGAGAAGGAAAAGAGTATGGTCTTACGACCAAGAGAAAGGGTAAGGGAGTCGGTTACGCGAGAGGAAGGTATTAGCACCCCCACGCATCCATCGTACCCGATGGGATCCACGCTTGCTTGTCTCGATCAAAGGGTGATAGAAAAGGATACTGGAAAAGGAACTGAAAGAAATAAAGGAGAAAGAATGGAAAAGGAACTGAAACAAATGTTGGGAAAATAAAAGAAGTGCTCGAATGGGCCCTACCCCACTGCCTACGTATCTCATCGGGAACATGAGAATCAGAGCGACGTAGTTCCCCTCAACGAGGGTCGCTTTGTTTGTGTTTTTTAAGGAACGGATAACATTCTAGCTCAGGTGTTGCAGGATCGCTGGTCCGAGTTCGTTACCATCTTGCAAGAGAACGAGAAGAAGCACGTTCGTACGTTGAGAATGAGTGAGATGAGAAAAGAATTCCCGAAGGAAAGACGTTATTGTTTTTTTTTTGTCTTTTAAGAAAAATGTTTGTTATTTGTTCGCGTATGATAATGTATCTAAATCTTAATCATTGGAGTGTATACATCCTCACATTCCAAGATGGAATGAGTAAGAAAGTACACTAAGTGTGAAGAAGACCCTCACATTTAGTTCCAATTATTAAGGTTCAAATACACTAGCATACTGGTATTTATTAAGTGTTTTTGTTAATTATGAAATGAAGAAATGTTTTTTTTTATTGGTATCTTCAACAAGTATTGCATTTAAGTCCCTCATACAAAATCAAATGTTTAACACATTGACCCAAGATGGGCCATATGCTACACATTCTAAGATTATAAGGGAAGACCCCTTATAATCTTTTCTTTATATGAAAGGCCTAAATGCAATAAGTGCCTACCTTTATTAGATATTTTGAATTTTCTTTGAGATGAGGAGATGAAAGACTCAAAAGCGGATCAAAGGTGAAAACTAAGGGGACTAAGACTCAACCCTAATGTTATCATACATGGTGATCCTAAGGTTAATGTGGTTTAAGAAGTCTAATCCTAAAAGAAAGGAGAAGAAGAGCGAAAGAAACAACTTACTTCCAAAATGGAAGTTAAGTTGATCTTAGAGAATGGTGAAGAAAAAGTTATTCAAGGAAAGCATGTAAATGCTTAACAAAATCACAATTTGAATTATTAAAAGAAATAAGAGAGTATGAAAGAAAAACGTGCATGTGGAAGCATATCCACACACCTACTTACCTTTAGCACCTACATGAAAAGGTTAGTTCACAAAATATTTACAAGAGATCCTAAGTAAGAACTTGGTCAAACAAGCCAATGGAAGGAAATAATGAAAACAGCAACTATTACAGCCCATAAATGCAAGGCAGCAGTAAATCTATCAGGATGTACCAAACAGCAATTAACAGCACATGTTCAGCCCACAAAATGGGTGTAAAAAGCATTTGGCAGCACATACAACAGCACATATGTGTATAATCAGCAGTGAAAACTCAGAGGCAGCATGCATTAACACACAATTTCAATCATGAACAACCATTATTATGCATCAAGCCTTGCACATTCATCAAACAAACACGATCACAACCATATTACAAATCATGATGAACAATCCTTGAAATCAAACATGTTATAATGTACATTACAAAAGAATACACATTGTCAAGAATATGAGCAAGTCAAAACAAGTATACATCTCTTGAAATGGAAAGCAAATGAACATGCGCATAATGATTCCAGCAACATAACCTCAATTAGCAATTAATGAGCTCAAAGTGTGTGCATCATGTGTTCATCACATCAATTAATCAACAATGCAAACATAAACATTCATCGATTAATAATCAAAAACCGCGTATCGGCAAATTGTGTGCATATGATGGCGTGAGGTGCAACAGCATCAAAACAGTCATTAGATGAGTATCATATTAATCCATGAAGATTAAAAGTGAAACGGGATCGAAACATACTCAAAAAACGCAAAAAAAAACACATTCTGCAGCAGTGTTAACCGATTAACGCCTGGTGTTAACCCGTTAACAGGTCAAAATCAGGCAAAAAACGCAAAATTAATACATGTTAACCCGTTAACGCCTGGTGTTAACCCGTTAACCTGGGACAGTGACCAAAAAACCAGTTGCAAAAGCACTTGTCAGCAGCAAATGACTTATCCAAACATCCAAATGAACATGCAATCAATTAATCACGAAATTACATGGAATTACCGTCGTCAAACATTAATTGAATCCAATAATCAACAACATCAAGAATCGAATTCTAGCACATGAATCCAAATCGAAAATCCACAAAAATCTACATCGAATAAGTTGTGAATAAGCCAAAAACAGTGTAGATTTAGGGAAAACCAACCTACAAAGCAGAGACTTGCTTTGGTAATTATTGCAAAGTAATCTTGGTGCAGAAAATGAAAGAAAACCAGAGATTCCTTGATCGATAGCCGAAATGCGTCGAAACCGAACGAAATCGCGAAAATCCACCAAAATCCAACTTGCACCAAAATAAATGGTGAGAAACCTTTGGATTGAAGAAGAATGCTCTGAACTTCTAGAAATCCAACCAAAGAATGCTAAATGATGAAGGTTAAGCTCAAGAATTAATCACTTTTCAATGTAAAAAGTGATTATTCTTCAAGAAACAAGAGCTTTTGTGTGTGGTTTTGGAAGAGAGAAGTAGAAGTTGATGAAGAATGAGTAGAGAGATTAGAGAGAAATGTGAGAGAATTGAGAGTGAAAATGGAGCAAAAATGGTTGAGATCCTTGAAAATGAGTGAAGCATCTCTTAAATAGATTTTAGGTTTTGAGTATAAGTGGTTTGGAATGAGGTTCGGGTTTGGAGCTAGGGTCGGAGTTAGTTAGACTCAACTCACCGAGTCAAGTTAGTTAACTCGGTTAGTTAGGATCAACTCAGTTGCTTGGAAAACAAGGAACCACAATTGGTGTATTGGTGTATGACTTGGGCTGCAAGCAAGGCCTTGTGACTTGTGAACTTTCAGCATGAAACCACCATGTTCGAGCCCTCGTATGACCTTCATAACTTGTTCAAATGAAAAAATGTCCAACATCAAAGTTGAAGAGGACATGGAGATGAACAAAGTTGATGTTCAACAATTTTTCATTTGAAGCCTTCTTGATGGAGAAAATTGGCTTGACATTTGGCACGCCAACTGTTCGATGAAATTATGGCCTATGGGCCTGCACTTGCCTTGCCATGCCTTGATTTTTGCCTTGATTTTACTAAACTTTGATTGATCATAACTCCCTCAATTTTAATCCGATGGAAGAATTTTTTATATGGATTTGAAGCTTAAAACATGAACTTTAATTGGCTCAACTTGGGCCTGAGGTTTGGATCTTTTATCTTGGAGAAAAAGAGCCTCAAAGTGTGGTGCAAAATGGTCTAAACTTGCCATTTTGGAAACCCCAAAGTTTCTATTTTTGGCAGTTTTGTAATTTCTTGATTTTTCATTATTCCTCCATCATTTCTTGATCAAATCTTGTCCAATGAACATATATAACTTGAATTTCATGAATTTCATGAATTTGACCTTAAAAAGCCAGGAGTTGACTTTTGCACTGCGCAGTTGACTTTTTCCCCAATTTCTTGATTTTGAATCTTCTGACCAATTGAACCTCTTCTGAAATGAATCAATGGTCAATCTTCCATCCTTAGACACTTAATATCATGTAGAAAACATTGAGATCAAGTTTGTATCAAAATTTCATCAGGAGACCACTCTTGAATTCAAAACCCTAATTTGACCGTTTTTTTTTTATAAGAGATGCTGCACTGTTCAATCTTTTTTATGAATTCTCCTCTTACAATGCATTGAGGATCAATTGAGATAGTATGAGACATGAAATACCTCTTGGCTTGCCTTGAGGCAACTTGTTTGACCTTTTGTGCCTTGAATGATTCCTTGATTATCCATCTTTTCCCTGATCACATGCCTTGATGGTAAGAGGGATGTTATGTTTCATTTTTCTATGTTAAAGATGCAATGCTAGGCTAATGAGATGGATATGATATGATATATAATAATGCTATGCTATGATGACAAAAGAGAGAGCAAATTTTGGGGTATTACAGCTGCCCTTATTCAAACACTGTAGACCTGAATGCCGGAAAGCGATTGCTTTCAGACTTTCAAGGTATATAGTGATTGAATACCAAATATAGCCAAAAATTTGCTCTGGATGACGAAGAACAAAAGGGATATAAACCCAACGAGACCGCTGGACTGAATCCTCAATGAAACGTTGTCGGAGGGATCTGTCTTTTGAACGACGCCAGACGACTACTGGCTTGCCACTCAACTGGTGGACTTTAGCTGCTCTGCCATTCTAAACAATGGACTTTTACCAATTCGTGTTGGATTTCTGCCAATCTATCGTTGGACTTCAATGATTACCAAACCGGCTTTGGAATCTCAAAATTGCCATCCTCAGATGAACTTTTGCAGCTTTTCCAAACTAACATTGGACTTCGATGCTTACCAAACCGGCTTTGGAAGCTTTGCCAAACCAATGTTGGACTTTGCCGAGAATATAGTTATTTATCACCATCCCACCTGCTGGAACAATATAAACTACTGTTTGTATGATCATTCCACCTGCTGGAAAAACCACCTGCAATACTATCCCACCTGCTGGAATAATATGAACAACTATCTGTATGATCACCCCACCTGCTGGAACAACCATCTGCAATATTATCCCACCTGCTGGAATAATATGAACAACTATCTGTATGATCACCCCACCTGCTGGAACAACCATCTGCAATACTATCCCACCTGTTGGAATAATATGAACAAACTGTCTGTATGATCATCCCACCTGTTGGAACAATCATCTGCAATACTATCCCACCTGCTGGAATTATATGAACAACTGTCTGTATGCCAAAAATAAATTGGACTTTGAGTTGTAAATGAGCAATGCTGAGAATTACACCACCTGCTGGGTAATATCATATGCTGACACTTTGCAGAAGAAGAGATTCCCTCGATCTATTTAGACCCTGCTGGGGAAATTACTGTCAAAATGTTGAACTCTGTGGGGAGATAAAACAATTCAGCTGGGAATTATTCTTTGACAAATTTCACATGCTGAAACTTGCGGGAACTATACCCTGTTAACACTACCACTTGCTGGTAAATCCTGCTGAGAATAAACTCCACAGGGAATGTTACTGCGAGAAGCTTCGTCTCCTAAGAGGCTTTTATAGAAAACCAAGCGTTTTCAAACTCTTAGACGAACACCCTGTCTTCAACTTCCGAACATTCGCTCTTGCACTACCCTTCACATCGTCTGCGAGGTACCAGAAGATTTGCACTCATTATGGACATGGAGTGCTCACTGCATTAATAACCGTTATCAACACAGCAGAATTCAATCTTCGACAACCGTTGTCGTCACAAAACCTGGTGGGAAATCTTGAATGAAAGAATCAACTTAATAAGATACAACAGTATCAAGTCATAGCAAATATCTGTTGATTATGCTGAGAGATAACTTTCGTGCTGCTTGGATCGATCGTACTCATTACCTGCAACAGAAAAAAAATATGCACATGCCCCAGGATATTGCATGGTTTTTTTTTTTAGTCCACCATCCAAGGTTGTCCAACAAGCAAAGTAATTTTAATTGTCTTTTTTGTGCATGTTTTTGCAAGGCCATGATATTTTCAAAGCAATGTTTTATTATCAAAAATCGGACGTTTTTGCAAACAAAACAGTAAAATGAAAATAAAAGCTTGTGAATGAATATTCAATTTTATTGATAAAATGCCAAAATCGACGAATTTACAATTGGAAGCAAACCCCTGAAAGAGTTGATTGCCATAAAATTAAGAAAAGAAATCTATCCTAATGACAATGCGGAAATTGGATTCCAACTGATTTCTGATTCTGTTATAGCCAGTATGTATTCCAACTCTCTTGATTATCTTCGCCTTCGGAAGCTCGTGGTCAGAACAATTCCTCCTTCGGAAACTTTGCTATTCTGCTGAAGAGTAGAGAATGTACAAATCAATTCAGACTGCAGTCATTCGCTTAAATCCCTCTTTTACGTGGATCGCCTTTTCAGGTTTTCAATCCACCGGGATACCCATTTTTGCCTAAGTTGCCCTTTCGAGTTTTCAACTTACCGGGTGTACAATTTTTCAATTATATCCTTAATTTTTGCCCGAACCTTTATTCTGTTTTTGGTTCGCCAGGATGCCCTTTTTTGCCTGGATTTTTTTTTCTTCTTTTTTTTTCTCTTTTTTTTTTATCCAGCGGGTCTATTTATACAAAGTATTTTTTAACTGCATCTGAATTAACAGGGGATGAAAAGTCTTCACCATCCATGGTGGTCAGCAATAAGGCTCCACCTGAGAAAACCTTTTTAACCACGAATGAACCTTCATAATTAGGAGTCCATTTGCCCCTGTGATCTATACTCGGAGGAAGTATTCTCTTGATTACCACATCTCCGACCTTGTAAACTCGAGGTCGAACCTTTTGATCGAATGCCCTCTTCATTCTGCGCTGGTATAGCTGGACATGACATATTGCTGCTAATCGCTTTTCCTCAATAAGGCTCAACTGATCAAATCTGGCTCGTACCCATTCAGCTTCAGCTTCATCTAGTTTAACGTCCATCAATACTCGAAGAGAGGGAATCTCAACTTGGATCGGTATAACTGCCTCTATACCGTATACAAGTGAGTATGGTGTTGCCCTAGTGGACGTGCAGACTGATGTTCGATACCCATGCAAAGCAAATGATAACATCTCATGTCAATCTTTGTACGTGACAACCATCTTTTGCACAATCTTCTTGATATTTTTGTTGGCCGCTTCGACCGCGCCATTCATCTTTGGGCGGTACGGAGAAGAATTGTGATGTTCCATTTTGAAGTCCCGGCATAGCTCAGCCATCATCTTATTATTCAAATTAAAACCATTATCAGTAATGATTCTTTCGGGAACTCCATAGCGACAAATGATATCTCATTTCAAGAAACGAGCTACCACTTGCTTAGTGACATTGGCATAAGATGCTGCTTCAACCCATTTAGTGAAGTAATCAATGGCGGCCAAGATGAAACGATGGTCGTTTGAAGTAGTAGGCTCAATTTTCCCGATCATATTAATGCCCCACATTGCAAAGGGCCACGGAGAGGACATGACACTCAACGGATTTGGAGGAACGTGTACTTTGTCTGCATAGATCTGGCATTTGTGACACTTGCGGGCATACTTGCAGCAATCCGACTCCATTGTCAACCAATAATACCCCGATCTCAACAATTTCTTAGCCATCGCATGTCCTCTGGCATGGGTACCGAAAGAGCCTTCGTGCACTTCAATCATCAACAGGTCTGCCTCGTGTCTATCCACGCATCTGAGCAGAACCATGTCAAAATTTCTTTTATACAGCACGCCATCTTTGTTCAAGAAGAAACTACCGGCTAGCCTTCTTAATGTCTTCTTGTCTTTGGAAGATGCCCCAGGCGGGTATTCTTGATTTTTCAAGAAGCATTTAATGTCATGGTACCAAGGTTTGTCATCAGACACTGCATCAACATCAAACACAAAAGCAAGTCTATCAAGACGAGATACATCAATCTTGGGTACAAGGTTCCAACCATGCACTTTGATCATCGAAGATATAGTGGCCAAGGCGTCTGCAAACTTATTTTCATCTCTAGGAACATGGTACAACTTGACAGTTGTAAAGAATGTCAGCAATCTCCTCGTATAATCTTTATACGGAATCAAATTCTGCTGATGTGTGTGCCAAGTTCCCTTTACTTGATTGATTACTAGTGCTGAATCACCAAAGATATCGAGGGTCTTGATTCATAAATCAATAGCCTCCTCAACCCCTAGTATGCAAGCTTCGTATTCTGCTTCATTGTTGGTACACCCGAAAGTTACTCGGGCAGTGAAGGGCATGTGAACGCCTTCTGGCGTAATGAGAACTGCACCAACTCCGCACCCATTCATATTAACTGCCCCGTCAAACATCAAACTCCATTTGGATTCAGGGTCAGGCCCCTCCTCCAGAAGTGGTTCCTCGCAGTCTTTCGCTTTGAGAAACATGATGTCCTCATCAGGGAAATCAAACTTCATGGGCTGGTAATCATCAAGAGGCTGTTGTGCAAGATAATCTGACAGTATACTTCCTTTGATTGCTTTTTGCGAAGTATATTGAATATCGTACTCTGTCAGTACCATCTGCCACCTTGCAACTCTGCCTGTAAGTGCCGGTTTCTCAAAAATATACTTGACCGGATCCATTTTTGAGATCAACAGGGTTGTATGGGTGAGCATATATTGTCTCAATCGCTTTGCGGCCCATGCGAGTGCGTAGCATGTCTTCTCAAGCATTGAATAACGCGATTCATAATCTGTAAACTTCTTGCTCAGGTAGTAGATAACATGTTATTTCCTACCTGTCTCGTCGTGTTGACCGAGAACACAACCCATGGATCCTTCGAGCACTGTCAAGTACATAATCAGTGGTCTCCCTTGAACTGGAGGTATCAGAATCGGAGGTTCCTGCAAATATCTTTTTATTTTATCGAATGCATTTTGACAATCATCATTCCACCTGACCGTTTGATCTTTTCTTAGCATTTTGAATATCGGTTCGCAGGTGGCAGTTAGGTGAGATATGAACCTTGAAATGTAGTTCAATCTCCCTAGAAAGCCGCGAACTTCTTTCTCAGTTCTCGGTACAGGCATATCTTGTATAGCTTTCACTTTAGCAGGATCAACCTCTATTCCTTTTTCACTGACAATGAAACCAAGCAATTTTCCGGACCGCACGCCGAAAGTACACTTGTTAGGATTTAGTCTCAACCTGAATTTCCTCAACCTCTCAAACAACTTCTTCAAGTTGATCAGATGTTCCTCTTCTGTCTTTGATTTAGCAATCATGTCATCCACATAGCACTCGATCTCTTCATGAATTAGATCATGGAATAACATCACCATTGCTCTTTGATAAGTTGCCCCTGCGTTTTTCAACCCAAAAGGCATCACTTTGTAGCAGAAGGTACCCCACGGGGTAATGAATGTCGTCTTCTCCATGTCTTCAGGCGCCATCTTTATCTGATTGTACTCGGAGAATCCATCCATAAATGAGAACACTGAAAACTGAGCAGTATTGTCAACCAGCACATCAATATGAGGGAGTGGAAAATCATCTTTAGGGCTCGCCCTGTTGAGATCTCTGTAATCCACGCATATTCTGACCTTGCCATCTTTCTTCGGCACCGGTACTATATTGGCCACCCAGGGAGGATAGTTGGTTACTGCCAGAAAACCTGTATCCAACTGTTTCTGTACCTCTTCCTTGATCTTCAAAGCCATTTCTGGTTTCGTTCTGCGTAACTTCTGCTTGACCGGTGTACAGGCCTCTTTCAATGGTAGTCTATACACAACTATGTCTGTATTTAAACCTGACATATCTTGATATGACCAAGCAAAGATGTCAACATATTCACGTAGCATGACTATCAGTTCTTACTTTACCTCATCCCGCAGATTTGCACCGATCTTGATCTCTTTCTTGCTTTCTTCTGAACCGGTATTAATAACCTCAAGATCTTCTTGATGAGGCTGAATGGTATTTTCTTCCTATTTTAACAATCTAGCCAACTCTTCCGGGAGTTCATAGTCTTCATCATTTTCCTCCTCAGCTTGATAGATCGGATTGTCGAAATCATACGTGGGCATAACAGAATCATTTTCAGGGGAATTCACAAAATCAAGTCTGCATGATTGGATTGATGCTTTATTTTAGATTATTTTTGCTTGAAAACAAAAGAAAAGAAAGTGCATTATCATTTTTAATTTTCTTTGTGCAAAAAATAAAAATAAAGAAGGAATAAAGGAACACAAATTTGTAAACAAAAATGTCCTTTTTATTGATGTTTGAAAATTATATGAGAAAATATGGTGGCCCTACAAATGGATCCACACACCTTGGGCAGAGCGTGGGATTTTATGCATTATGAAAGACAATAATTATTACTCTGAATGGTGTACAACATGAATGACTTCTTCATTAGACCAGTTTTGCAATGCCTCGCCTGGAGCCAGTGAATACACCCATCTGTCCAGATAATCTGAGCTTTCAGCATCATCTTCTATTGTTGAGCAGGACTGATTAGGGTTGACAATTCCTCCACTATTGAAATTGATTGGCCCACGGAATCGGGGACCTGGCGTCTGGCCCGGTTGGTATCCAATGCCGAACTTATCTTCTTTCACAAACACGTCGATAGCTTTACCCCAACCTTGGGAATTTCCGCTTTCAACCACTTCTCTGGCCTGCTTGTAGGACGCAATTGATGCACTCGGCCCAACAGGCACATTTGACACCACTGATGTTGAAGTAGGTTCTGGGAATTTGTTGATATTCAGGGCTTCAAAAGACTGGCACAGGGTTTCATGAATTTCTCCATCCATTTCCACACATTTGAAATTGGATAGATGACTCACAAATATATCTTCTTCACCGCAAACGGTAACCACTTGACCCTCGAACACGTATTTGAGCTTCTGATGTAGTGTGGAGGTCACTGCGCCTACTGCGTGAATCCACGGTCGTCCTAACAAACAGCTGTAAGCAGGCTGAATGTCCATAACGTGAAAGATTGTCTTGAATATTTGTGGACCAACCTGTATTGGTAATTCTACCTCTCCAAACACCGATCTTTGGGATCCATCGAAAGCTCTCACAATCAGATCGCTGGGTCTAAGAATCAATCCATCTACTTCAATTTTCATCAGGGCCTTTTTGGGTAATACATTCAAGGAAGAACCTATGTCGACCAGCACATGCGACAAAACAGTTCCTTTGCATTCAAGTGTGATGTGCAACGCTTTGTTATGATCACGTCCATCTGGAGTCAAATCCCTATTCGTAAACCCCAACCCGTGGCTCACATTGACATTAGAAATTACTCCCTCCAACTGATTCACAGTAATCTCTTGGGGAACATATGCCATATTCAAAACCTTCAACAAAGCAGCCCGGTGTGCATCTGAACTCATTAACAGGGATAATATTGAGATTTTAGAGGGTGTCTGATTGAGCTGATCAATGATCTTATAATCGCTCTTTTTTATAATCCTCATAAATTCCTCAACATCACTATCAAAATTGACTTTAGGGTCCTCTTCCTGAACAGGCACCTTGCCACCAACAACCTGTTTTCCTTTTGTTTTTGTAGCTGCTTCAGCTTCTTTATCACTCCTTAGAGTCTGAGGAGCAAACAGTCGACCACTCCTGGTGAAACCACTTGGTCCACTGACATTCTCAACACTGGTACCAACAGCAGCCTCTGCTTTCTGTTGACTTCCTCCTTGATGAGTATTAGTTCCATATTGCCATGGAACTGCCCTATTAGACACATAAGAAGCAGATTCAGGAACTATAATCGTAACTGGTCTCGGCCTCTCGGGCACGATGATAGCAACAGGATCTTCAACGGGCACCTGTATTTCAATTGGATTATAATAAATGGTAACGGCTGAAACATCTTTTTCCTTCTCTACCTTATCAAACTGAAGGTTTCCTTCGTCCATAAGATCCTGCAGTCCAACTTTCAACTTACTGCAGCCATTAATCTGTCTTGAACAATCCTCACAATCAGAGCCACATCCAGGAAATACCTTTCCTTTTAACAAACGCTCCTTTACAATCAACAGCGGAGTCTTTACCAAATTAACATCGGTAATCAGATTCAATTTCTCACCATCAGAAATAGCATGTATGCCTACATCTCCATGACGAGGCATTAGATTATCACGAACATTCGGCGGCTTAGAGAAATTAATAGCTTTTGCGTCAATCAGATCCTGAACCTTATGTTGAAAGGCCCAGCACTTTTCTATCGAGTGACCCGGCGCACCAGAATGAAATTCACATCGAACATTAGCATCATAATTTTGAGGCAATTTTCCAGTATCTGGCGCCCTCATAGTCCGAAGTTCAACCAACTTCTCTCTGAGCAATTGTGGTAACAAAGCAGCATATGTCATAGGCAAGGGATCAAACTTACGGTCCCTTTGTCTATTAGTCTGGAATCGGGGTCTAGCTTGCTGATCTGGAGCTTGCTGTCCTGCTGGAACCAGAATGGTTACAGCGTCCACCTAATGGCAGGATTGAGTCCTGCCTCTGCCCTTTCCTCTATGCACAGCACTGGACTCCCCTTCTCTTTTCCTTGGTCCGTTAGCAAAGGGTTTCCTCGAACTCGAAGCACCAGTCCCACTGACGTCTTGAATCTTACCCAACTTCAGCAAACTCTCTATTCTTTCCCCAGCGATAACAATGTCGGCAAACCCTGTTGAAGGACACGCAGCCAATCTATCCAAATACGGCCCTTGGAGTCTGCTCATGAACATATCAGCCATCTCACGATCAGCCAAAGGTGGTTGAACTCAAGCAGCCAATTCTTTCCATCTCTGCACATACTGCTTAAAGCCCTCCTTGTGATCCTGAGTCATACTCTGCAGCTGAGTACGATTGGGCGCCATGTCCAAATTATATTGATACTGCTTCAGAAACGCAGCGCACAAATCTTTCCAGCTCTTTATATGAACCCTGTCCAGCTTAATGTACCATTCCAGGGAGGCGCCTGACAGGCTGTCCTGGAAGAAACACATCCAGAGCTTTTGGTCTTCAGTATAAGCGGCAATCTTGCGATTGTAAGCTTGCAAATATGTTTTGGGACAGGTACTGCCATTGTACTTATCCAATGTAGGAAGTTTGAACTTGGGAGGGATTCTCACACCTTGCACGAGACCCATGTCCTCTACGTCAATCCCCAGAGGATTTTGGCTCTCAATAGCCTTGAGTCTTTCATCTAACCCTTCATACTTCCGATCTTCATTGTAGAAACCCATGTCATTGTTGAATGCCGTAAACTGGTCATCTTGACCATCCTCTAAACCATTATTATCAAATCCCATATATACCCCACCAGTGGGGATGTTGCCAACAGGGGGAGTGCGCACATTGTGATTTGGGATTTCAGTCTCCAGCCTCTGAATAGTGGCTCTCATGGCATCTTGACCAACCCTCATGGTTTCCTGACCGGCCCTCAGCTCCTGCTGACCTTGAGCAATCCCCTGCATAAGGTTCATGAACTGCTCCATCCTCCCCCTCAAATCAGCTAATTCAGTCTGAACTTGTTCCATGACTCTGGCTTGATTGCGTCGGGTAGAATATCGGTGAACTGGGGTATCAGCTATCGTGCCTGAAAACCAAATAAAGGTTAGCAGGCGCCTGCAAAAAAGAACACCTGTAATGCAAAAATGATATGCTATGCAAATGCAAATGCACAGTTATGTTTGTCATTTCAAGATACTTTTCATATCCTGATTCCAATCGTAACCACGAATTCCTGACGACCAGAAATCATGATTATTGAGTTTTGCCAATCACAAATATCCGATGACCAGAAATAGTGATATCGTAGTGTGCCAGTGTGCAGATATCTTATTACATCACATATATCTGAAGACCAGAAATTGTGAACAGAAATAGCTCATTTCATACGAACTCCCTAAAGTTTTCAAGCACATTTGTCAGAGTTTCAGCAACAGAATAAGAAACAAGCATTCAAATGGATCCATCAATAATTCTGATGGTAACCATTGCAAATTACAAAGAAATGACAAAAATCATTAATCTGATAGCTCTACGTCCTTCAGCTTCTGGCTGGAATACTTAATCTCTTCGAACAGGATGCGGGTACGCTGATGATGTGGCTTCTTAATCAGCTCTTTGATTACGACGTCCCTTTTTTCCAATGCATCAGCTAATGAGCCCATGTGCATCAGCAAGGCTTCATCTTGATCGGCTCCTTTGCGCCTCTTAATTCCAGCTTGAATTTTAACCAGCTTCAGATCTGCCGTGATATCTTCAAGCTCTTTGTTGGAAATTTTCAGCTTATCTTCAGCATTCCTTACCTGTTCTTGACTTTTGCCAAGGTCCTCTCGATACCTTCTTCTTTCTACATGTGCTTTCTTCAGCTCTTCATCTTTATCTTTTAACTGGGTCAGCAATTCAGAGTTTTCAATTCTGACTTCATCCCAAGCTTGACGAAGTTTAGCTAATGAATCCCTGCTTCGGGCTAAAGCCTGTTTTGTAGTCTTGTGAGCCTGACTAGTATCATCTGCTCCCAAAGTAAGCTTCAAGAAGTACCGAGCTCTATCATCAAAATCTTCTTCTTTGTCTGCCAAGATTTTCTCCGCTTTCAATGCTCTCTTTTCCAACTCTTTGTTGTCAGCCAAAGCTTTCTGAAGACATCTGCTCATTCTAGAGTTCTCTATCTGCAACTCTTTAACCATTTTCTTCCATTTCTCCCACTCTTCAGCCGGTACCATGGAGTGTTGATTTGGACATAAGAGAATTTCTCTTGAAAAGGGTAGCAACAGCTCTTTGACCTTCATCTCAATCCAAGCATCGTAGTCAGGGTATGATCTACAATCTCCTTTGCCAAAAATTAACTTTCCCTCTCTTTGCCTAAATTTCCAGGCATTTATTACTTCTGGCACTCTTTCATTCTTGGTTCCCACGAAAAACAGAGAAGCACTAATCTCTTCATCAGCAGGAGGATTTCTCGAAGCATAACCAAATTGTCTAACAGCCAACACCGGGTTGTAATTAATCCCACCTCTTCTTCCAAGTAGAGGCGCATTCGAAAAACTTCCACATTTAACAGTAAGCTCTATTGTCAGTAATTTGGGATCAAACCAAATGATGTTATTGGCAGTCAAACCTATCAATCTCTTAGACCATTTCATTGTCTCAGTAGTTTCTACGAAAGCACCAGTTCGAGGTAAATGTTTGAAGAGCCAATGACATAACAATTGGGTACAACAACTAACCAGACTTACTCTTCCCTTCTCATTTTTGTAGTGTACTGAGTAATAAAAATCCCTTAGCAGGGTAGGAATCGGATTCTTCGAAATGAACACTTTCATCGCTTGCATATCAACAAAGTCAGGTTGACCGGGGAAAAACACCAAACCATAGATACAAAGAGCTAACACAGCATTGTAAGTAGTCCAGTTTTTAGCCTTGCAGCTTCCTGAGCTTGTTGGAAAAGAAACTCCAAATGAAATCCTTCATCTTCTTTAAGTTTACTCAGGCCACTTTTCACAACAGACAGGTCCAGATGTAGAACAGCAGCAATTACTTTGGGGGTAAGAGCATCTTCAGAAAAATACGGTATAAAAGACGTGACTGGAATTCCCAAAATAAATGAGAATTCCTCCAAAGTGGGCATCAAAATGTAGTCAGGGAACGGGAAACATCTCATTGATGGTTCATAGAACTATAAGAAAGTGTGCAACCCATCCTTCTCATACTTTGTGAATGCACATACCATTTTAATCAGCTCTCCATATTCCTTCTGAAAAGTGCTGAGAACACCAGAACCAGCCATGCCTATCATCTTGTTCAATGAATCCAGATTAGGATCAGGGAATTTATATGACACATTATTCTTCCTTTTAACCTCAACTTCTTGGAAACTCGTGATTGGAATCAGACAATATGGTAGGTACCTGAAATGACAAACATAACCTGTTATGATATGAGTATGCAAATGCAAAAGGCATGTGATCAAGTATTCAGGTGTCTGTGTCTATGTTGAACTGTGTGCACTGTGTCTCTGTACTGAATCTGGCAATATATCTGAGATGAATACTCAAACCACTGTCGTAGGATACACTGTCTGTAACAATCATAGAATCACAAGTAAGGTATGTAGGAGGCTAGGTTACCTGCAAACCTGTAAACATCCCACCCATACTCACGTGTGGTTCCTAGAAAACAAGGCTTGCCAGCTTCAGAGGTTTGAGAAGCGATAGCACATTCAGCCCGTAGGATACAATGCTATGCCAATCAAAGAGGTCGTCCACTGACTCACCTTAGAAAATAAAGGTCATCCTATGCAAGTTCCAAAGTGGGCCCTCGGGTGCGAGTGGGTTTGCCACAGAATGTGGTCTGCCACTGTCACCACTAAAGAGAGATGTTTCCACTAAGTTCCTCATGATCGGTCACTAGAGTCGACAGCTCTCTAGATCGACATCCTGGAATACGCAAGATGCGTACGCCATGATGGGTCCCAAGATAACCTCGTCTAGCTGTGAATTTCGTGATTACCCAACGTACACAGATGGTACGTAGGTCCCACTACTCTCCACTCTAAATCTAAGTGTGCACTCAAGCCTTGGTAATGGGCTCCTCTCTCATAAATCCCATCCCGCCAAACAGACAGAACAGTACAACACAGTATAATATATGAAATGTAAATGCTAACATGCTGTAAATATGGTACAAGTAATAAAATACAGTAACCAGCAAATACAATACAACAGTAAATACCCAATGAAAGAAAAGCAAACAAGCGCTAGGATTGACTCACTTAGGATGGACCAGCAATAGGTCAACCTGTCCCCAGCAGAGTCGCCAGCTGTCGCTCCTGGGATTTTCATCCAAGTACAAACGTGAAAGTGACACCGAAACAGAGTCGCCAGCAATGTGTATTTATCCTAAGAGAGGGAAAGGAAACACTGCGTAAACCTGAGAGAAGGAAAAGAGTATGGTCTTACGACCAAGAGAAAGGGTAAGGGAGTCGGTTACGCGAGAGGAAGGTATTAGCACCCCCACGCGTCCATCGTACCCGATGGGATCCACGCTTGCTTGTCTCGATCAAAGGGTGGTAGAAAAGGATACTGGAAAAGGAACTGAAAGAAAGAAAGGAGAAAGAATGGAAAAGGAACTGAAATAAATGTAGGGAAAATAAAAGAAGTGCTCAAATGGGCCCTACCCCACTGCCTACGTATCTCATCAGGAACATGAGAATCAGAGCGACGTAGTTCCCCTCAACGAGGGTCGCTTTATTTGTGTTTTTTAAGGAACGGCTAACGTTCTAGCTCAGGTGTTGCAGGCTCGCTGGTCCGAGTGCGTTACCATCTTGCAAGAGAACGAGAAGAAACACGTTCGTACGTTGAGAATGAGTGAGATGAGAAAAGAATTCCCGAAGGAAAGACGTTATTGTTTGTTTTTGTCTTTTAAGAAAAATGTTTGTTATTTGTTCGCGTATGATAATGTATCTAAATTTTAAGCATTGGAGTGTATACATCCTCACATTCCAAGATGGAATGAGTAAGAAAGTACACTAAGTGTGAAGAAGACCCTCACATTTAGTTCCAATTATTAAGGTTCAAATACACTAGCATACTGGTATTTATTAAGTGTTTTTGTTAATTATGAAATGAAGAAGTGTTTTTTTTAATTGGTATCTTCAACAAGTATTGCATTTAAGTCCCTCATACAAGATCAAATGTTTAACACATTGACCCAAGATGGGGCATATGCTACACATTCTAAGATTATAAGGGAAGACCCCTTATAATCTTTTCTTTATATGAAAGGCCTAAATGCAATAAGTGCCTACCTTTATTAGATATTTTGAATTTTCTTTGAGATGAGGAGATGAAATACTCAAAAGCGGATCAAAGGTGAAAACTAAGGGGACTAAGACTCAACCCTAATGTTATCATACATGGTGATCCTAAGGTTAATGTGGTTTAAGAAGTCTAATCCTAAAAGAAAGGAGAAGAAGAACGAAAGAAACAACTTACTTCCAAAATGGAAGTTAAGTTGATCTTAGAGAAGGGTGAAGAAAAAGTTATTCAAGGAAAGCATGTAAATGCTTAACAAAATCACAATTTGAATTATTAAAAGAAATAAGAGAGTATGAAAGAAAAACGTGCATGTGGAAGCATATCCACACACCTACTTACCTTTAGCACCTACATGAAAAGGTTAGTTCACAAAATATTTACAAGAGATCCTAAGTAAGAACGTGGTCAAACAAGCCAATGGAAGGAAATAATGAAAACAACAACTATTACAGTCTATAAATGCAAGGCAGCAGTAAATCTATCATCATGTACCAAACAGCAATTAACAGCACATGTTCAGCCCACAAAATGGGTGTAAAAAGCATTTGGCAGCACATACAACAGCACATATGTGTATAATCAGCAGTGAAAACTCAGAGGCAGCATGCATTAACACACAATTTCAATCATGAACAACCATTATTATGCATCAAGCCTTGCACATTCATCAAACAAACACGATCACAACCATATTACAAATCATGATGAACAATCCTTGAAATCAAACATGTTATAATGTACATTACAAAAGAATACACATTGTCAAGAATATGAGCAAGTCAAAACAAGTATACATCTCTTGAAATGGAAAGCAAATGAACATGCGCATAATGATTCCAGCAACATAACCTCAATTAGCAATTAATGAGCTCAAAGTGTGTGCATCATGTGTTCATCACATCAATTAATCAACAATGCAAACATAAACATTCATCGATTAACAATCAAAAACCGCGTATCGGCAAATTGTGTGCATATGATGGCGTGAGGTGCAACAGCATCAAAACAGTCATTAGATGAGTATCATATTAATCCATGAAGATTAAAAGTGAAACGGGATCGAAACATACTCAAAAAACGCAAAAAAAAACATTCTGCAGCAGTGTTAACCGGTTAACGCCTGGTGTTAACCCGTTAACAGGTCAAAATCAGGCAAAAAAATGCAAAATTAATACATGTTAACCCGTTAACCGCCTGGTGTTAACCCGTTAACCTGGGACAGTGACCAAAAAACCAGTTGTAAAAGCACTTTTCAGCAGCAAATGACTTATCCAAACATCCAAATGAACATGCAATCAATTAATCACGAAATTACATGGAATTTCCGTCATCAAACATCAATTGAATCCAATAATCAACAACATCAAGAATCGAATTCTAGCACATGAATCCAAATCGAAAATCCACAAAAATCTACATCGAATAAGTTGCAAATAAGCCAAAAACAGTGTAGATTTAGGGAAAACCAACCTACAAAGCGGAGACTTGCTTTGGTAATTGTTGCAAAGTAATCTTGGTGCAGAAAATGAAAGAAAACCAGAGATTTCTTGATCGATAGCCGAAATGCGTCGAAACCAAACGAAATCGCGAAAATCCACCAAAATCCAACTTGCACCAAAATAAATGGTGAGAAACCTTTGGATTGAAGAAGAATGCTCTGAACTTCCAGAAATCCAACCAAAGAATGTTAAATAATGAAGGTTAAGCTCAAGAATTAATCACTTTTCAATGTAAAAAGTGATTATTCTTCAAGAAACAAGAGCTTTTGTGTGTGGTTTTGGAAGAGAGAAGTATAAGTTGATGAAGAATGAGTAGAGAGATTAGAGAGAAATGTGAGAGAATTGAGAGTGAAAATGGAGGAAAAATGGTTGAGATCCTTGAAAATGAGTGAAGCATCTCTTAAATAGATTTTAGGTTTGGAGTATAAGTGGTTTGGAATGAGGTTTGGAATGAGGTTCGGGTTTGGAGCTAGGGTCGGAGTTAGTTAGACTCAACTCACCGAGTCAAGTTAGTTAACTCGGTTAGTTAGGATCAATTCAGTTGCTTGGAAAACAAGGAACCACAATTGGTGTATTGGTGTATGACTTGGGCTGCAAGCAAGGCCTTGTGACTTGTGAACTTTCAGCATGAAACCACCATGTTCGAGCCCTCGTATGACCTTCATAAATTGTTCAAATGAAAAAATGTCCAACATCAAAGTTGAAGAGGACATGGAGATGAACAACTTTGATGTTCAAAATTTTTTCATTTGAAGCCTTCTTGATAGAGAAAATTGGCTTGACATTTGGCACACCAACTGTTCGATGAAATTATGGCCTATGGGCCTGCACTTGCCTTGCCATGCCTTGATTTTTGCCTTGATTTTACCAAACTTTGATTGATCATAACTCCCTCAATTTTAATCCGATGGAAGAGTTCTTTATATGGATTTGAAGCTTAAAACATGAACTTTAATTGGCTCAACTTGGGCCTGAGGTTTGGATCTTTTATCTTGGAGAAAAAGAGCCTCAAAGTGTGGTGCAAAATGGTCTAAACTTGCCATTTTGGAAACCCCAAAGTTTCTATTTTTGGCAGTTTTGTAATTTCTTGATTTTTCATTATTCCTCCATCATTTCTTGATCAAATCTTGTCCAATGAACATATATAACTTGAATTTCACGAATTTGACCTTAAAAAGTTAGTAGTTGACTTTTTCACTGCGCAGTTGTCTTTTTCCCCATTTTCTTGATTTTGAATCTTCTGACCAATTGAACCTCTTCTGAAATGAATCAATGGCCAATCTTCCATCCTTAGACACTTAATATCATGTAGAAAACATTGAGATCAAGTTTGTATCAAAATTTCATCAGGAGACCACTCTTGAATTCCAAACCCTAATTTGACCGTTTTTTTTTATAAGAGATGCTGCACTGTTCAATCTTTTTGATGAATTCTCCTCTTCCAATGCATTGAGGATCAATTGAGATAGTATGAGACATGAAATACCTCTTGGCTTGCCTTGAGGCAACTTGTTTGACCTTTTGTGCCTTGAATGATTCCTTGATTGTCCATCTTTTCCCTGATCACATGCCTTGATGGTAAGAGGGATGCTATGTTTCATTTTTCTATGTTAAAGATGCAATGATAGGCTAATGAGATGGATATGATATGATATATGATAATGCTATGCTATGATGACAAAAGAGAGAGCAAATTTTGGGGTATTACACCCGCTTTATTGAATTCAAAGGATTGCGGAAATGGAAATACAGTAGATTACAAAGTGCTAAAAAAGGAAACCTAAACTAATGGATCCTGAGTCCTCTCGGAGGAGAGCTCAAGTGCTGGTTCTGGTACTTTCCTTTTCTTTGACCAGGGCTCTTCGGCCATTGTCAGACTGTCATTCCTTTGCCAAGTGAAAGGAGCGAGCAAATTCCTTTGGTCATCCTGATTTTCTACAGCATGTTGCTCTAAAATCTCAATTAGAGCATCTTTTTCTCTTAACAGTTACTGTATTTTCCTGCACTCCACATTGAGAATACGGTACTTGTTCCTCCAAGACCTCTTCTCCTGCTGAACTTTGCTGAGAGTAACTTAAAGTTTTTCCATCTCAGACATAAAATAAAGGGCAGAGTCCCTTAATGGAAGAACTTCCTGGCGAGGGTAAGGCATCCTTAGCTTGAGAGCTCTAGTTTGTACCCAACGGAGATAAGGCTCCATCGAGACACAGTCTAGTTTCCCTAGAGACTCTCGTCCTTTCCTATGAACGTGTTTCCAGGCGTGCACTATTTTTGTCTTTAGTGCACTGTCATTTTCTCCTTCCTTGAAGAAAAGACCTTCCAGATGAGCATTCCGTGGGACGTGTCTCATCGGGTATCCGAATTGACGACGAACGAGAATTGGATGATAGTTGATTCCCCCCTTAGTTCCTATAAGGGGTACATTTTTGAAATTTCCACAACGGTCAATGATCATGATCCCGTCGTAGATTCGATTGTACCAATCGATGTCAGAGTTGGTAAGAGACATGATTCTCTAAAACCAACGTAAAGTATTCTTTTGATCCCAAAATGCAGCAGACTTTAGTAAGTGGGAAGTGAACCATTTGTAAAGCAGGGGTACACAACACGTGATCATTCCTCTGCTGTATAAATTCCTTAAGTGTATCGAATGATATGCATCTGCGAGTAAGGTCGGTACGGGGTTCCCAATCAGGAGAATCTTAATGGCATTGAGATCTACAAAGTTATCGATGTTGGGAAACAAAAATAACCCGTAGGTGAACAAAACAAAGGTGCTCTCGAAAGCGGCCACGTTCCCTATACTAGCAAAGTACAGGGCTTTCTTTGTTAAGAACTGGGCTGGCAAACCTTGGATTCCACCCTTAGTGGTCATGTGAGTCCTGACTTCTGACTCATCCAAATAAATTGCTCTTGCAATGGTCTGATCCTTTGGAATTTCTTCCAGTCCAGAAAAGAGAGCTTGATCAGTAATATGTAAACCAGTCAGGTGAGAATACTCCTCCAGCGTTGGTGCAAGCTGATAATCCGGGAATGTGAAACAGTGATAAACCGAATTGTAGAACTGGATTAACGTGGACAAGATTCCTTCAATTACGTGGACCCTTAACAAGGACAACAGTCCTCCATACTTGGCTCTGAAAGCCTCGTGGTTGGTGATCATTCTCGCCAAACCTCTCAAATCCTCCAACTTTGGAACCTTGAAGGTGTACTTATGAGTTTTCCTTCTACCAAAATCCATTAGCGCAATCTCCTTTCTCTGATATTTGCAATCATTGTCTCAGTTTAATTTGAAAAAGAGAGACTAGAAGAGAAGATTTTCTTTATTTTAATGTTTTTTAAATGAATGTATGAATGCAACATACAAAAACATAGAAAAAACATGGGGTCAAAGGGTCGGTGTCATGAAGTCAAGGCTCTACCCCTCCCCCCCCCAAAGGTTTTATACTGGTGATTTTTTGTACCTGTCCGCAAAATCATTGACCCCTCTGGGATAACAATAGCAAGCAGATCGCCAGCGAGCTTATGTATCCTGGAGTGATCTCAGATGAAGATAGTATCGCGTGACAACTATTTCTGATAGCTTCCGCACTACAAAATGGCTTAAGTCTACTAAAAACCTTAGCTTCTCAGATAACCTAGTCGACCACACTACTTTCAACAACCGAAGTCGTATAGGCAATGTATCTGCAAAGGGAGTCTCCACTGAGTTTAATGGTCGATCGGGGGATCTTAACTGGAATTCACTCCCAGTAAGATTACCCGTATTGCCATCACCTATCTTAGGTGTATACTCAATCTTTCCACATGCGGCATCACACACATTCCCATTAGCAGAAAAATAAACACTGATATCAATTAGGAAAAGCAGTATATATATTTGTCTTAATAATCCTAGACATCTAGTCTTATGATCCTATACAGACAATGACTCCCCAGCAGAGTTTGCCATTTCTGTGATACGAAATTAGGGTTTCGTCCCTTGGGAAAGCAAGAAAGAATGCCTCCCACTGTGGTCACCAATCTGCTGCGGCACTGTCTAAAGTTTCTACCTCAGAAATAAGATTATACAATGGTTGTCCCCAACAGAGTCGCCATTTTTTGGTAGCGCGAGTTTTTGCGTGGTTGCGAAGCACTATCGCTTTGGGGTACTACAGCTCGATTCATTTTTTATCCTATTAAAGCTGATGAAGGAAGGGAAATAGATGTCTCCAATTAACCCTACTTGCAAATTGAGTTTGAACAGATGACTGTTGGTTTACAGATGCTACAAGGATGTGGGGCTCTCTTAGGTTATTTTGTTAAAATAGTGCTTGGGCGATTGGTGGGAGGTTTAAGACTGATGCTTTTTTATTGATGTATGAAGGTACGGGATTTTGGGTTTCTTGATTAGTGTGTTCGCTAAGATTTTTTTTTCAATCTTATGCCTACGTATTCGCGTTTAACAAAACAAGGAAATCAGAGCGATCGTAGTTCCTCCTATTCTATGGGGAGGAAAAAAGAGTTGTTTTGGTGTCTTGTTCAAAGCCCAAGACGTGAAGCTAAAGGTGTTTGTATCTTGTTCAAAGCCCAAGATGTGAAGCTGAAGGGTCTATTTGTATCTTGTTCGAAGCCCAAGATATGAAGCCAAACGGTTTTTGACTTTAGAGAGAATTTGTCATCTCTAAAGGGGGGTATTTGGTCTGTTTGTCACAACTGTTGGGTGACTAATTATAAAGGAGAATTACTTTAACTGGGATATGTGAATCCAGTAATGCCATAATTTTCCCTTATAGGGGATTTTAAACCTGAGGGAGAAGACTTTAACTCAGTGTAGAGCAATGTTATATTTCCTTAGGAATTTCTCATGCTAAAAGAGGGACAGTGGCGTGGATGTAAATAATCTAGAGGCTTGCCGCTTATAGCAATTAGATGGGGGAAAAGGAGTTGTTGATGTTTGTATGATGTGAACGAGGCACAACTTTTGATGCTAAAAGGTTGATTGACTTAACCAGGGTTTCCTTATACAAAGCCTAAGAGGAGGCTATTGACCCAACAAGAGGGTGTTTTTATGTGTCTCGTATGAAGCCCGAGAGAGAGGCTAAAAGGGTTGACTCAATAAGATAGTGCTTTTGTATGTGTCTTGTACGAAGCCCAAGACGGAGGCTAAAGGGTTTTGACTCAACAAGAGAGTCTTTGTACCTCGTACGAAGCCCGAGATGGAGGTTGAAAATGTTTGACTCAACAAGAGAGTCTTTTATACTCAACAAGAGACTGATTTTTATCTCGTACGAAGCCCAAGATGGAGGCTAAAAGGGGTTTGACTCAACAAAAGAGTCTTTTATACTCAACAAGAGAGTGCTTTTGTATCTCGTAGGAAGCCCGAGATGGAGGCTAAAAGTGGTGGACTCAACAAGAGAGTCTTTTATACTCAACAAGAGAGTGTGAATAGGTTAGCTCTGCTGGGGAGAATCATTGTACAAAGCCCAAGAGGAGGCTAGTGTGCTGGTAACTGTTTCAGTTTAGTGACAGGTCCAGTATGTTGGATAAGAGAGAAAATCAGTTCTTATAAAGGGACTGATTTAAAGGTATTGTTGTGCTTTGACACTGATCAGAGGATCGGGGTTATTTCTTGTTTTAAGGAAATGGGAAATCCAAAGGGTATTGAGACTGTCCAAGTCTACGGGTGTTTTGAGAAATCGATTCTCAGATAGTGAATGATCTTTGTACGATGCCCAAGAGAAGGCTGGTATGTTAAGGGATGAAGGTTAACCCATTAACAGGTCTGACACTTGACTCAGAAAGACAGCTCTAGCAAATTGATGACTAGGTTCTGTTCCTATACCTGTAGAGGTCTCTGGGTCCTTGTACTAAGCCCAAAAGGAGGCATGAGAGCTTTTAAGAAGTCGAAGGGTCCTTGTACAACGCCCAAGAGGACGCGGGGATGCTTTTAAGAAGCCTGTGGGTCCCCAAACCCCGAGAAGTTCAAGACATGCCATTCACTGAGAATAGATCAAGCCAGGAAAGTCCGAGAATTTGGAAGAAACTCAAGAGATGCCATTCACGGAGAAAAGATCATCCCTGGGGAGTAGAGTCTCTTTGACAATTTCTAAGGGTGACAGTCTGAGAAAAGGTTCACTGAGAATGTTGCCTTTCACGTCTCTATATTGTTTAACCCCAAAAGGAGGGAAGACTGTGTCTGGTAATCCTACGGGGATCTAGTTTTGTCTGTATTTAAGAGTGACCAATAGGGCTTTACCTAGTGCTAGACGTAGTTGCCGGGAAAAACTCTAAATAACTATACTAGTATTACACAGTGGATATTTGACAAGTATATAAAAGTTTGTGAAAGAAGACTTACAGTGAGCAGCCCCATAATACAGTTTACATATATATGAAAGCGGGTAAACACTTACTCGGTTGTAGAGCTTCCATGCTGTTTAGTTAGTTGTTCAACAAAGAAAGCTTTGATAATAATATTATATTCAAACTCAAAGGAGAAAGTGTTTTGAAAAGATTGTTGGGGCTTACAGCCCAAGGAGAGGCCCAAGGTTTTATCAGTGATTGCACTGTTGTTTTGAATTTGTACGGAGGGACTTATGCAAGTGACTGAGGCCCAAAAAGGTTTTCTATACAAAGGGATGGGTCTTACACTCTCTCAAGAGGCCCAAAGGTGTTTAAAGAAAAAGAATGGGGCTTATAATGCGAGGGTAGGCCCAGATGATTTGTTTTTGAATTGGAGATCGCGTCAAGATTTTTCTTTTAACGCAGAGGGACTTATACATGTCTGAGGCCCAAAAATGGTTTAGGTTAAAAAGGGATTGGGTCTTACACTCTATTAGAGGCCCAAAGAGTTATTTTTGTACAAGTCATGGGGCTTACAGCTCAAGGAGAGGCCCAAAAGGTTTTGACTTCAAAAATGGGTTGGGTCTTACACTCTATTAGAGGCCCAAAAGGTTTTCAGAAAAATAATTGGGACTTATAGCTCGAGGAGAGGCCCAGTTGATTTTTCTTTGTTAAAAAGGCGACGATCGCGCCGTTGTTTTTGAAAATACAGTGGGTCTTATACAATGACTGAGGCTCAAAAGGTGGTGTATTTACAAAAGGGGTTGGGTCTTACACTCTATTGGAGGCCCAAAGGATTTGAAAAAGTTTGATGAGGGTTGAATTAATCAAAAACCCTAATTTGTTTTCAAAATGTATTTTAATTGAATAAAAATTCAATTAAAATGATCAAAATTGTTAAATATGTGGAAAACAAATTGTGATCTTGGATTAATGTTTCAAAAATTAGGGTTTGATCCACAAAATGTTTGGAAATCAATAAAATTTGAAAAGTCAAGAGGGAGAAAATATTTTAAATGTCAAAAACAACTAAAATATTAATTCTTTACAAAAATATCAAGTATATAAAATAAATAATATTTTTGGGATTTTTTGGGAAAATAAAATATTTTAATATTTTTGTGAATTATTAAAAAAAGAATCAACTCAAAATCATTAAAACTCAGAGAGAAATTAATTTTTGAATCAATTAAATAAAATCACAAAATTCAAATATTCAAATGTTCAAAAATGGCGCCAAGAACATGACAAGAACACGCGCCACCCTCTGTTTCTGCAGATTTTCATTTTCTATCCAATCTCACTGAATACTTGATAATATCATGCAATCTACATATCAATCTACTCGTTTTCACCTCAGGATCATGTCTATGGTCTTTAATTTCATTTATTTTAAACATGGAATAAGAAATCAAAGAGAAACCTCAAGAACCCTAAAATTTGCATGAAGGCTCGGAGATTCCATACACGATTCAAACAAACCAATTGATTGAGGGAAAACACTATATGCATGATTATGAACATATGGCCAAATTATTGTGCAGCAAAAAATGCATGGATCATAGAGTTAGAAGAGCTCATGCTTACCTCTTGCAACTGGTGATTGTGTTTTGTGTTAGAGGTGTTACAGCTTGGTTCCAAGGATATGGACAACTTCCCTAGGTGCTATGGAGTGTGTCTGGATGCTTGGAATGAATGAAAATGATCTGGAACTGAAGATGGTATCCCAACTACAACTTGGTTAAAACCTTGAGCAGCTGGCTGGTGATTCTGAGAAATCAGTGTTCCAGATGTTGTTTAAGTGTTTGGATCACTTCTATATGATGTTTATGAGGTGTGTGTGTGTGTGATTAGTTTGGTTGGAATATCTCTCAAACTCAAAACCCGATAGTGACTTGTTTGGAAGGCAATTTTGGAGTAAAAGAAGAGATTTTGAGGAAAGCATTTGTTTGATGGCTTTGGTGTACTCAAACTGATCACAAATGAGCTCTATTTATAGTAGAGCAAGTTTTTTTTGCAAGGAATAGTGAATGGCAACTGCTGCATGGTTTGGCCAATGTTGATCAATGAGAATCCAAGTCTTCTCTAGCCATTGACTAGAGGTTAGGGCACAGGCTGCTGGTTCCCTTGATCTTGGATAAGTCTTGACTGAATTCAGTTAGAAATGGCTCAGTCCATGCCACCTTGGTGCATCCATTAAATGCTCCAATCTAAAATTGGATTCTTGTCCCTCTTTTAGTTTGACATGCTACTTTTGGTTCCAAAGACTTGGGAGGCTTGAGATCAGAGTTGGTTCCTCCTTGGTCCCCCCTTGAGGTGCTCAGATGGATAGAGTTGCTTCCCCTTTGCAAAATTTGAGAAAATCGAGCAAAACTCCCAAATCTGCCTTGCCATGACAATTTACAGCAAGGCATATTGGCATTGTCATGTCTCATGGCTCAAGTGGACTTTGATGGAGTTCTTGGCCATTTTGGAAAGCTCTTATATGATACAACACATGTGTGGTCATAGTTTGTCTTGATACTTTTTGGATCTGAGTGAAAAATGCCCCTACATTTTGAAAAAAGTAAGACAGATTCTGACTTAGTGAAAATTTCACTGTGTTGGGAAAAAGTGACATTTTCACTTTTTGTGATTTTGATTATTCCATAACTTAAAATCCATGAGGAATTGGAATGAGTTGTAGTTGAAGCTTTTGTAGAGGGCCATGAGAGCTACAAATCCAGCTTTGGATGGGGAAAAATGGCCTTGTGGTTTAGGAGTTATGATCCTCCAAAGTTGGTACCCTAGCCACTTTGTTCCATGACTTAGAAAAATTTCTAAGTTTTTATGGTTACCCCTTTTACAAGTTACCCCACTTTTCTTGATTTTTCTTGATGAATGTTGATTCAAATCACACATTAGCATCATTTTAGGGTTAAGGAACCATAATTGTGAAAAATCTCAAAAAGTCAAAGTTGACTTTTGTGCACAGTTGACTTTTTGTCAGATGAATTCCAAATTGTGTGATTCTCTATGAAATCAAGGTCTTGACCTAAATCAAACTTGATGGATTGATTTCATAGGTGTTATAGGGTGTATTGAATCATTTCCTAGGGTTTGGGAGCATGTCCTAGTCAAAAGTCAAAGGCACATTTGACTTTTCCTGCGAAACCCTAATTGTGGTTCTGATGAAATTAAAACTTGTTGCTCAAGCTTCTTGGACCAATCCATTGTTACAAATGGATCAATGTGGTGTGTTAGGGACCCTCAAATCATATCTTAAGGTCTTGGCTCATGATTTATCCCAAAAGTCAACTTAGGGGTGAATTAGGTCAAGAAACCCTAATTCCTGATTTTTAGTTAATGCATCCCCTAAGGCTAAATTGACTTGATGATGGGGTCTATGAGGTCCCATGGAGTAATTAAAGTTATGCTTTGAAGCATTGGCTCATGCCCAGGGGAAAATTTCCATCTGGAGGCCCTAGTCGACCAAAACCCTAATTTGGTGACACTGGCAATCTTGAGGCTTGATCCACTTAGAAGGTTGCATCTTTGTGCTTAATCCTTGATGTGGGATTCCTCTTGATCCCTTGTGGATGTTTGAGAGGTTAGACAAGTTGAAGATCATGTCATTCCTTGATTGATCCTTTGTCTAAGAGCTCTGAGAGGGCTTGAAACCCTAAGCTTGATTGTAGTGGATGCTCACCCATCTTTGGGGAGACTAATGAGGCATGATGGATTACCCATATTGTGGTGATGATTTGCACAATGATGGGAATCTTAGTGGTCAAAATTTGGGGTATGACACTGAGATGGTATCAATGCCTCAAGACTCATACTCAATGGAGTTGTCATATACTCAGATGCATAAAACCCTAGTTAGAGGATCAAGAGACAAGAGGAGGTGATTCTCTTCAAGTTCCTTGTCAATCTCAATCTCTTGATGAAATGGTGAACCAAATGGGATGTCTTGAGTCTTGAGGGGCCTTTCTGGCTTGAGTGGTTGAGCAGATCCTATTATATTTGCCTTGATCAGTCAATGATGGAGAGACCCTTGATACCATGCCTTGGGAAGACCAATAATGCATATGTAATGTTCATGACCTAACTGTATATGAAAGGTGAAGCATAAGCCCCTTATGATGGGTATAAATAGGAGGGCAGATTTTGGGGTGTTACACTTGTCTTGTTAAAAATGGGTTCTAATTTGTTTTCTTGAATGTTCTCATTTTTTCAGATTCATCATCACCACCTTAACAAATACAAGAAGTATACTTTCGCTATGTTACATATGGTTTGTGTAGCTATGAAGAAAAATACAAGAAGTATGAAGCTATTGTGTTAACTTCATTCACCTTGTACTTTTTTTCATAGCTTCATGAACTAGATGAAATAGGAAAGTGTCTCAGCAAATCCTTCCATAAAGTTTCACCGTATACTTTTTTTTCATTCTTTTCCATAAAGTTTCCATCAAATCTTTCCATTTAAATGTCTCAGCAGTCCGGCTGTAGCCATGGAAGCAGGTCCTCAAATCATTCAAGGTACGTATGCAAGTGTGGTCTCAACACTCTGTTGATGACGACATGGACCGACTCGAACCCAGGCCGCCGTTTCTATAGTTGTGAGATGTATAAGATTCAAGGATACAAACAATGCTCTCACTTTGCTTGGTTGGATGACGAGATGGATCCTAGAGCAAAACAAATAATTTCTTCACTAGTAAAGAACTTGAATGAGGAGAAGGGAATGGTTAACACCTGTAAAGCCAAGGAGGTCGAATTGATGTTGAAGGTGAAGATCCTGAAGAAACAGTTGAAGATTACCTGGATTTTTTTATTTTTAGTGTTCATTGCATTTGTTGTAATGACGAATTAGGTTATAGTTAATTATGTTTGTATGTTTACCGATGGTGTAATGGTTGATGTATTTGTTACATAAGATTAATGTGATGATGTTATGGTGTATCGTGAATATAATACAATTAATACTATTGTAACTTTATCACAAATTTGTGTTGTATTTACTGTTGTGATATGGTGAACAGTAATATAGGTTAAAAATTGGTATAAATTATAAAATCAGGATATAATTGTAAATTATGCAGAAAATTTTACAACGATTATTTATCATAACCGTTAAAATAACTCGCGCGTTGTCCAGTAAAAATTAAAAATAAAATTGCACAGTTGGGAATCGAACCTAGGACCATCACTTTATCACAACGTTTTTTTGGATAAACCGTTGTGATAGGGCGCGCGTTTTCCAGTTTATTACAACGGTTACAGGGCCGTAATTGTAAGTATCATATATACAACCACACTCTACATAACAACGTCTGGTCCTGCGTGGTTATATTTCTCTCCCAACCATTGTTAAAGGTATGTTCCGTAGTAGTGAAAACCCCTAAAAGAAAGGATAAGATATGGTCATCGCAACCAATATCTAGGTTCGAGAATCGTTTATGCAAGGGGAAGGTATTAGCACCCCTCACGTCTGTTGTACTCAACGAGAACCATTTAGTTAGGGTCAAAAGAATGTTAGTTTATGCTAATTTCTAATCTTTTACTTATTGAGCGGAAAAAGAGAAAAATAAATGTTTTTTTAGGCTTTTATTAAAGATAAAGAACTTAAAAATATTTTTATTACTATGGGGCCTGACAAAATTTCGCAATCATGCTCCTACGTATCTCAAAAGAGAAATCAAGGCACGCGTAGTTCTGGGCTACGGTGAAAGGGAAAAAGGTGGGAGGTGGCTCGCCAAGGATTAGGGCCCTTGTGCCTACGTATTCTCATTAATAAATGAGAAATCAGAGCGTCTGTAGTTATGGATAAAAAATTTTGTTTGTTGGTCGATTTTAGCGAAAGATATTTAGTCCCATTTGACAGAAAACATTGCTTTACCCAAAATAGATGAGGAGCGGACGTTTGCATCACAACAAAATGGATTTACAAATCAACATTCGCAGGAAACGCCTCTTATCTCAAACCAAATTAATTTGTGGATGAAGCAAGGTTTTGGGTCGTCTCAGGATACAATATCTTTCATTTATGAAAAAGAGTTTAGGGTTATTCGCATGACGGCGAGAAAAATAGTTTGATTGGTTGGATGTATTTTAAGTGAATGACGAACATTTGATCAAATGTTCAAAGAGTTACGCCAAAATGTTATATCCTAACGACCCTTATTCATTCAAGTTGTTATGGAAATTATTTGATTGACAACGAACATTTGTCGATAATCAATTGCTCAAAGAGTTATGCCAAGATGCTAGATCTTAACGGCCCTTATTTATCCAAGTTGATATTAAGTATTTTAAGAAACAAAAGAATGAATGAACGGCTACCCCAAATGCGCGAGGCTCGAGACCGATCATTCAAGGTTTATGCTAGAATGCTAGATTCCAAAAGTCATCTTCTTTCACATTTATTTAGAAAAGGATTTAACATTTGATTTTAAAAGTCACTCAATGCTTGATCGAGGTTTGATTCGTATGTTGAAAATAATTTGTGAAATTGTTTGAGGTTAATTGAAAATTGTCCAATTTAATTATTAAGTGTTTTAAGAAACGAAAGAATGAATGAACGATTATCCCAATGCGCGAGGCTCGAGACTGATCATTCGAGGTTTCTGCTAGAATGCTAGATTTCAACAGTCTTTTTCTTTCGTGTTTGTTAAGAAAATAGTTTTTAACATCGATTGTTTGATTTGGAAAAAGGTTAGAAATGATTTGTAATCAATGAGGATCAATGAGGTTTTGAAGACTAGCTTGCTCTAAAGTGTCTTGAGGGGCTAACTATGCACCCATCTCTTATCTTATCTTAAATAGATAATGGTCTAACATCACATTAAATAAAAAAAACATATAATTATCTGTAACTTCAAATTGTAAACAGGTCATATAAACATATTCATACTCAAACAAAGGTCAAGCGAAATAAGTCGATCCAAGTTGAAATCATTTTTAAATTCAAAATTTTTTTGAAAGGAGAAACTTTTATTTTTACCATCATTTTTTAAGTTTTTTTATATATTACTAAAATAACAGAATAAAAGAGTTGTAAAAAAAAGAAAAAGAAAGATTCAATTTTTAATAATGAAAACTAATTTATTTTTATTCTATGATGAACAACTAGTAACAAACCCGTGCCTACGCACGTGATACGTCTGTGGGTGAGATATGGTTTTGGACGCGTGTTTGTTTGCAGACTGTCATAAATTTTGAAAGTTGAAAATAGAAAAAACTTAAAAATAATAGTAAATTTAACTTGAAATAGTAATACATGTAGAAGATGAAAGGTAAACAACAATATCATTAAGAATATGATTAACAAAAACTATTGAAACTTGTATTAGATAAATTAATTGTTTAAGTTTATTTTAACAAATTAAACAATTATGTTATAAGATAGAATACAATGGTCGATAAATTTCTATAATTCAATATTTGACTCAGTAATAAAGTCGGTCCCGTTTATACAATAATATTTGTTTCCGTATATAAAAATATTTTATTCAACAATATTTTTTTTCCTGTCTATAAATATTATTTTTGTTTTGACAATATAAAAATATTTGAATCAATAGTAAGGTTATTCCCGTTTATAACAATAGTATTTTCTCCCATATGTAAAAACATTTTAATCAACAATGTATTTTTTCCCGTATATAAATATTAAATTTGGTTTGACACAATTTATAAAAAATGAATCAATAGTAAAATTGTTCCCGTATATAAAAATATTTGAATCAAAAAGTAAAGTTGTGATAGTTTATAACAATATTATTTTTTTGTATATAAAAATATTTGAATAAACAATGCGTTTTTTCCAGTATATAAATATTATTTTTGTTTTGACATTATTTATAAAAATATTTGAATCAATAGTAAAGTTATTCTCGTTTATAAAAATATTTAAATCTTTCAAAATGGAAAAGCTGATGACTTGAGTATGCATAAGGTTAAAGAGTTGGTGATGCCAAAAGTGGAAGCAGATATGAAGATGTTAGCTTATTATCAGAGGAACTTATAATTCTTGCCATTAGCTTGCTATTTATTGCTTTTATTAGTCACCTTGTAGCCAGGATCGTATTGATCGGCGTGTATTAACTGTTTTTGGTTTAATATATACTCTCTTATTCCAAAAAAAAAAAAAATTAAATCAAAATATTATTTTTGTTTTGAAAATATAAAAATATTTGAATCAATAGTAAAGTTATTCATGTTTATAACAATAATATTTTCTCACCTATATAAAAATATTTTAACCAACAATATATATTTTTCCTCTATATAAATATTAATTTTGTTTTGACACTATTTATAAAAAAAATTGAATGAACAGTAAAGTTGTTTCCATATATAAAAAAATTTGAATCAAAAATAAAGTTGTGTCCGTTTATAACAATAGTATTTTTGTCGTATATAAAAAAATGTGAATTGACAATGTATTTTTTTCCATATATAAATATTATTTTTGTTTTGACATTATTTATAAAAATATTTGAATCAATAGTAAATTTGTTCTCGTTATCATTCAATATTTTGATCAATATTGTTATATTGTAATGGCAAAATTTGCATCGGTACTGGTGTCGTACGCACATTTGTTAACATACTTAAAAAATTTGTCAACAAATTTTCATTTTTCAAAATTTAAATCAATAGTATCGTTTTTCCCATTTAATATACTCGTGCATCCACACGGGTAATTGTATATTTGGTTAGAATATAATAGTATTCCGATATTTATGTAGTGTCGCATAAATTATTACGTTTATTTAAATAATTAACTAATAAAAGGTATTTATAATTTATTCAAGATTAATTAAAAACTATTTATTTAAGATTTATAATGGACCAATAAAAATTATTTTTGAATACATGTTTGAAATTATAGATAAATTAATTAAAGATTCATTATTTAAATTATTACGTTAATAATATTTCAATATTTTATCAATAACATCATATAAATAATCATTTTGAACATGAAAATTGAAATTTGATAGTAAAATATTTAGAGTATCATATTTTAAAGAAAATTTAAATGAAATTAAGAACAAAAGTTATTATATACAAAAGATAAACACATACTTAATTCTATCATTTAATATTAATAAATTATAAACTTAAATTTAAAACAACAATTTAATATACTTGATTAAAATTATTTTAGTTTTTTATTTTTTTTATCATTATTAAATCATAAAATTAAATAAAAATTAATTTTTAATTGTATAAATATTCCTAATTAATAACATTAATTATAGCTCACTTTTTCTATATATTTATTTGGGAAATAATATTTAACGCGAAAGAATGTGTCTGAAATTTATAACAAAATAAATTGTTGGTTGCACTATACCATCTTGATTTACTTCCAATGCAGATTTTTAATTAACTAATTTATTGTTTAAAATGCAGATAATATTAAATTGTATCATTAAAATTTAAAATTTTGCCGCATAAGTGTTAGTTATGTTTGGTGAATGAAAATTTTGCTTTATTTATCATTGCTCATTTTCTTTTCCTTACATTAAGTATACAAAAAATTATCTTTAAATGTATAATAAATATTTTTTAATCATTCATTTATTCTAGTTTATTATAAAACTTTTTTTTTTCAATTTCTAAATCTTAAAGTTAGTTTAATTTTGTACTCTTTTATTACTTTTATAAATTGAGAAATTTAGAACAAAATTATATTTTCAATATGATTCTTTTTTATTTTAGAATATCCATTTTAACATGCATACGTTTTTTTGGCGGGAAACAATTTTGGACGTACATTTGTTTGTACAACATAGCATTTTATGTATTTTTAAAGATATTCAATTTAAATATTTTATAGTTTTAATATGTAATTTTTGTCTTACAATAATATAAAAAAAAATAGGTTTGTTGTATACATATTTGTTTCTAAAATATAATAAAAATTAAATGTAAGAGACAAAATTACTTAACCAAAAGAGTTTATTATTTTTAAAATAAAGGTAGATTTTTATTTATATTAGTATATTTTTTCCCCTATATAAATATTAATTTTGTTTTGACATTATTTACAAAAAAAAAATTAAGATTCACTCATTAATTTAAAAATACTTTAAATTAATTTATTGGAAACATATATTTTTCTCGTATAAGTATACTGAAATTATTTTTTCAAATTAACTACTATTTTAGTAGTAAATTAACGATCATTTAAAATGATCATATTAAAGGTTCTATTTTTATTAAAAATAAATTATAATAATGATCATAAATAAACGATTTAATTTATTTAAAAATTTATAAATGAGATGATAAATTAAAACAATACGAAATAATTTATTTAATTTTTCATAAATTTAATTTTTAATATCATTAATTATGTTTTAATATGTTCTAGTATTTATAATTATAAGTAATGTATTTTAATTTTAAAATTAAAAAATGAAATATATATATATATATATATATATATATATATATATATATATATATATATATATATATATATATATGAAAAACTTATAATTTTTCTATGGTTAATAAAAAATATAATCTAATTAAACATAACACATACATCTAAAACATCAACATTACACAAAGAATTTCACTAAGAGATACTGATCACATAAAAATGAAACAGAATTCCAAGGCAAACACTTCCTACAGCAAGTCACTATTCTGCCTCAACCACTATCAATGTTATTTTCAGAAACTGAATAAAAGACCTCATTGGTATCTGATATGTGGCCATCCAATTTAATTACGATAGTATCATCCACTCACAGAGGTTGCTGCATACATGGTTGTCAAACTCGCGAGTAGACTCGTAAACTCGTACGAGTTTACGAGTCTAGGAAGCAAAAACGAGTAAACTCGCGCATAAAATCATTTTTTGATAGACTCGAGTAGACTCAGGTAGACTCGCACAAACTCGTATAGACTCGCGAGTCTATTGCGAGTTTAGGAGTCTATAAGTTTTTTTGAATTTTGTTTTTTTTAACCCAAAAAAGGCCAAAATTTCCCAAAATCTTTTATTTATTTATTTTTTTTAAATTCCTTATTTTTTGCTTGTACGAGAATTAGAAAGCTTCTCTTTTAGTCTCTTGTTTCAGCAAAGTTTCTTCATGCCTTTATCCCTTCATCGAAGGCATGTGTTTGTTTTGTCTCTTGCTTTGTTCATATTCATTCCCATAAATCAATTCTTCATTGTGTAAGTATTTTCTTATATGTTTCACTTCAACATTTCTCTTGTATATTATCTTGTATATTCTTTTGTGTAAAGATAATAAATGGATAACTGAAGATCCTAATGAAGAAAATGTGCAAACTGAAGTTAATGTTGAGTAAGATAATGTTATTGTTATTAATGTTGTAGAAGCTGATGTTTTTATTGCTAATATTGTGTAAAGTAGTGGTGGTGGTGGTGGCAACGTTGAATTAGGTGGAAGTGGAGCTTCAAGAAATCCAACTTTGTTTAATGATGAATAAGGTGTATCATCCGGGGTAGAGTTTGATGATGATACTCAAGATACCGATGAAAATGATGGTGATGATATTGGTGGTGATGATTTCACTGGAGCTTTGGATGTTTAAAGCCATTAGGATATCTATTTTATGATTTTTTTTGCTTTATGTAGTAGCCAATTAAGAAGAAATTAGTACTTTAAGTCTTTAACTACATTATTTGCTCTTTTTTTGTTTTATTATTGAGTATTTTTGCTAAAAAAATTTGTTATGGAGTATGAAATTTAAATTTTGATGTTAATTGGTGATCTATTATATACATATGTATCATATATGAGGCATTTACAAGTTTAAAAATACATGTGTGTGTCATGTCTGTGTCACATATATATTTTTGAAAGTCATTTTTATTTTTTCATAGACTTGTACGAGTTTGCGAGTCGAGTCTACAGACCCTTTACGAGTCTGAGTAGACTCGTGAGTTTGACAACCTTGGCTGCATAAAATATCAATTGAATTGCAATATCAAAATTCTCTGCAAGATGCCCTTTCATCAATTTTTTTAAAGCAAAACAACCTTAAAATAAACATAACATAATATAGTTTTTCACAACAAAAAACATCGTAGTATAAAACATTACATGTTAGAAACACCATGTTACAGTCTAACTGATGTCATCGAATTTACAAGTTAGGTATGTCATACTCTTGCAAGCAAACCAAAATCATACACACATCACACATTACATATAGTGATGAAGATAGTAAAGTGTAACTTTGCTTGCATTAAAAGTCCACAGATGATCCTCAATCCGCTATATTTTCAAATTTTTAGAAAGTTTTCAAAAAGTAATTTGTAACTGAAAAAGAAAAAAACTTACTGGACGTGATTACAGGGTTGTAATTTGACCAGATAAGTCCAGTAGCCATGACAGTTGTGTTAAAATCAAAAGGAATAAACAATTTTTAGATGCAATTAAACCAAATACATGACAATATACGCTTACAACACTATACTTTGTATATGAAAACAGAAGTTACATTAATAATGAAAAACAAAATCAATTTCCTAACCATGAAAAATAGAAAATCTCGTAAGAAGAAATCCGAAAAAAATTGATTAGAGCATGTTCATCGAAAATAGTAACAATGAAAATAAATGGGTATGGAAGGAGAATTCTTTTTACCTAACTCATCTTTGAGTTCTCTTACTTGAAGACATTGTTAAACTTGATGTATGGTTTCGTAACCTATTACCATAAACACAATTTATGAGTATGGAGGAAGATTAGTCATAAGAACAAATCAGAAAAAAAATTAAAGCATGTTAATAAAAAAAAAGTAAACATGACTTACTTTAACAATAAAAAACAGAATCATGAAAAAACAATGAAAAACAGAAAATTTCATAGAAATAAAAAAACAACTGCAATACATAGATTTTTAGGGGAAATACAAATCAATTATTTGCATCATTATTATTTTATTTTGGTGAAGGTATCATCATTATTTTGACAATGAAAACATTCAATCAATGAGCACTCAATTAAATATTTATGTTACCTCCATGTTATTCAAAGTCAGAATAATTTCTTTTAGTTGTTCTTCAACTTTGGCCTATTATGAACCATGTTAACATAAATCTCCTACTATACAAAAAATAGAAAAATCATTAAAAGTGGATGCTTTATATACTCTAAATATGTGATGTGACTTTTTCCCTCACCTGCTTAGAAACTTGGGAATCATGGTCCTCATAGTTCAAACTTGACAGACAAGGACTATGAGTAGCCAATATGGCCTAAGCTTTCACTTTTGATTTGAGATCCTGCATGTCTCTGTTTGTAGGTCAAGAAAAGAAACCAATGATTCAGAATCAATAGATTAAAAACCAATAATACCACTGATTGAAATGAATCATTAAAAAATGGATGCAATTAGCCATATCATTTCAACTTAATTATTTCCCCATTAAAAGTATACTGCCATAACAAAATTGTTGATGAGAAATCATTACAACATTTAAAATCTGCATACATTTAAAAATTATTGATGAGAAATTATTACAACAAAGTGGTATAAATTACAGAGGTAGAAATTTGTATAGCCAATTGCATTTAATAATTATGTCACAAATAAAATCGAGATCCAGCATTTAATTGAGATTATAGACAATACCAGTCATTTTGTCACATACATAATTGAGACTAGCATATTAAAAATTTTATATACCTTTGATATCAGTAGTCATATGAGGAGTCCATGAAAGTTCTAAAAGTCTCCCCTCTGCCTCCCGTGAGTAATTAAAGTCCTTATGTTACTGACCATTGATACATGTACACCTAACAAAAGATATATTTGGCTAGGCATAGGTGTATTTAAAACAAAAGAGAAAAAGGCTAAAGACAACACAAATATAAATGTAAATTTTTCTTCTTTGCCTTTCAAATTTGAACCTTTTTGTGGTTTACCTTCCATAAACATAATATATAAGGGATATAATCTTACAATGATGAAAGATATCATACCACTCAAACTTCCAACAATATGATGAACAGGAAAAATCATTCCAACTATTCATATGTAGCAATCAAACCTAAATCTGAAATGTCACTCATGCAGATTACACTTTTGAGATTGCAGTTAAACATATTATTTAAGCAAAAAGAGTAGAGAGTCAAGGACATCCAACAGCACATATGATTTTTCAATCAAATTGAAATTATGCAAGTGAAGCAACAATCACCTTTTTGACGATTTTATCGATAACTTGTTTCTCCTTAATGCCTACTGGAATAACCAACAAATTCATTGGGCTTAATTTCTACACAATGTAATGACATATAAAATAATTTTAATGAAACCAAAATAAAATCAATCATACCATAACCAATCATAATGAAAACCTGGAAAACAGACATCGAAACATTAAAATACACAGGTAATGTCAAAAACCCAATCAAACACAAAACAAACTTAGTTGAAAAAAGAGAAGATGAACACAAACAAATTTCCATAGGTTAGCTAATTCAGAAACATAGCAGCATTTACAATACTTCTTTAAAATTAATCCCACCTTCTTTCAAAGATTCACCTGCGAAGCTTGAAAATGTAAATGCAGAATTTAGCGGCTGTACGGAAAAGTTCGCAACTTTAACACCTTCAACGATTCATCATCCAAACCCATAAAATTAAAAAGCATAAGCTGAACCCTGAACATCAAAAGGCAAGACTCAAAATGAAAGATTCAACAAAACATTAATGTAGTAAAAAAGTTGGCTTTTACCTTGCGACCATGAGCTAAACGCAAACGTGAAAGAAAGATCTGTAAATCTCTGTAAATCAAATAAATTTCAAAACCCAATATTTATCTTGAAATACATTGATTCATAGATCTGTGTAAGTCTTCCCAAAACTCTGTAGTCTTTGTTGAAAAAAATCAAGAGAAAAGAAAGAAGAAGAGGAAGAGAAAGGCAGTAAAAGAGAGAAGGAAGAAGAAGAAGAATAGAGACGCAGCGGACGAGAGAAGAAAAAAGAAGAGAAAGAGATAATCAATAAAAGTGAGAAGAAAGAAGAGAGAGAGAGAGAGAGAGAGAGAGAGAGAGGGAGAAAGAGAGAGAAAGAGAACGTGATCTGTAATTTTTTTTTGGAAAAGCAGATGAAAATTTTGAATAGGAGTTGGCATTAGGAAAAGAGAAAAGAGGAAAAAAATTACAATTGAACCATGTGACATCATTAATTGGTCCAAATCTAGCAAGCAAAGGCATAATACAATAAACATGTAGTTGAAATTGAACAATGTGACATCATTAGTTGCAAAAAGTAAATTTTGAACCAAAATTGCCCTTATTTTGATGAGGTGGCAGATTAAGAGGAAATGGCAAATTAGAATTTTCCACAACGTCTAATTTTCTTATATTATAGATAATTTCAAATTAAAAAAAAAAAAAAGAGACAATGGGCCAGGAGGTGGGTTCAAGTAAACTAATAAAGAGGGAGGCCCAAAGAATATAACCCGTCAAGCCAACTGGGTTGAGATCGACCCGGTTAGGATCCGACCCAGAAACATAAAGGAGAAAAGAGGTCGCCTTACACCAACCCTAGCCATCTCTTTTCTTTCTCATCTAACGCCTCCTTCCTTCCTTCCTTCCCTTTGTCTGCAATTCTGAATCCCTTCCCATGAACCGAATTCAACATATCAACACACACAAGATAATGAAATCGCTAATCGTTAATAACAAATCACCATAAACCTAACTTCTATAAACCATACCAGAAACAAAATGAGATCAAGATTCAATGATGAGCAAACTTGTTACATACCAAACGAGAATCAACAGTGTATAACATACAGACATTGAAAAGACATAACAGAAATCAAATCGGAGCAAGCATGAGAATTTGAAATGGGAGTGAAATAACGATGGCGAAAGTTAACAATTCGAAAAACTTCTACCTACCAAACAAGTCGCAAGAGAAGGTGCTCAGGTAATTTGCTACTACTATTCTCCTTCCTTCTTTTGCATGAGTGTAATGTTTGTTGTTGTTGTGATACGAGTTTCCCTATGCAAGCTCGGTGAACATCTTTGCTTTTGGTTTTTTCAACACGTTTTGCAGTAGGCCATGTTTCGTGTATTGTAATGGTTGCTGAATTTTTGTTTCTAAGTATTGATGCTTCAGGTTATGAGAAAAAAAAAGCTCTGTGTTTTGTGTTTTTATTGAAGAACTTTTCCTTGTGTTTCAACTTGGTTGTTAATATGTTTCTGTTTTTTCTGTGATGTGATTTTCGACCTCTCCCTCTTGCTCATCTCTTGCTTCGAATTTATACTCCCCAAGTTCTTGTTGTTAATTTCTTTGTGATTGGTACTGATTAAACTTTCTGAACTTATGAATTGTTTTAACATTTTTGTGAAAAAGGTTGCTTGCTAATAACCTCTGAATCACTTTTTTTGTTTAATTATGACTCATACCTATTTATGTGTTAAAAGTTACTTAGCTTTTGTTTTGGCATATACAGGACAAAAAGAGAAATCAGAGATGGTAGGAGGAATAATGTCTTATGCAAGAAGCAGACAACTTAGGCTGAATAGCTAGCTCGAGGGACCCTTTCTCAATTGGGAAGAAAACTCTCATTTTGTATAAATGTATTTATTTATTTACTTGTTTTTGATGTAAAAGAAAAGTACACAAGACAAATGATTGTGTAAACATAGTTATTTATTATTTTATTTTAAAAATTGTGACCATGTATTTTGCTTTATTAAATTCAAATTGGTATAAACAAATACATTCTAATCAAGATTCTAATTATATATATTTTTAATTCAAATTTGTAAATCAATTGTAATCAACATAAGAAAAACCTTATGCTAAAACTTATGAAATAAAAACAAGAATAAGACAAAATGAAATAACATCTAAACTTATTTTGGATTGAAATGCAAAGATAATAATCTTAATTGATTAAAGCTAATCTTTTAATGAAATTCACCAAACAAATCTCTAAACATTCATGTTATCAAGCACCTAATGCAATGCATCCACTAAAACAAAAAATGAAGGTTCACAATGAACCTTAAATAATCAATCTGATAAAAATGAAATTCATCACCAAATGCTCATTATGGACAAGTAATGAATAGAGAAATGTAGGGATTTGTCAGAAGAGAAAAATCAAACGAAACGACTATTATCCTGACTTATGTATGGAAAATGAAATCTTTATGACCAGAAGAAATGGTCATAAGGAATCAGTTCAGATAATGAGATGCAAATGAATGAATTCTAATGGATAAATGCAAATGAATTAGGTAGATGAATGACTCAAATGTAGATGATTTGGGCAGGGAAAAATTTAGGACATGACAACAATTAGAAGTATAACATTTATGCAACAATCACAAAGGTTTTCAAACTTTCTAAGATTTCTAAGATAATCTAAGATAAGAAATCTTAAGATCTTATGTTATAACAGTTTTAATAACAACTCAGAGTTATGCCAAGATCTTTCAATGCGTTGTGATGTTGTAACCCTCCTTTGAATCTTCAATTTCCTTTTATAGAGGTGGAGAAAAAGTCGTTTAAGGTTTGAACAACAACAAACTTAGTGAACAACTAGACCAAGAGAAACGTTGGAGAGTTGTATCCGGTCAAAAGTGAAGGCTCTAAGTTTGAATAAATTTTGGTAAAACATGATGTTGAACAAGATGTTCTAATATGAAGAAATATGTAAAGTACAACATGTCGGACAAGATGTCCTATCTTGAGGACTCGACATCTTGGTATGATACAACAGGTTTGTTGCAAATCTGTTCCAAGATTTAAGGCGTAATCAGAACATGGATCAAAGAATGATTGGACAGAGATTTCGAAGCCCATGGACAGCTGAAGATTATAAAAGGAAGGCCAAGACCTAGGTCAAATCACTAGTCCTTGTTAAGACTTTTGAAAAGCAAAAATAAGGGTTTAGGATTTTGAGAGTCGTGTGCTTTTCTTGTATTGTAAGTCACCCTTTGTATCGGTTTGATACATTGTGGTAGACATAGTTTTTCATATTCAGAAACCGGTAGGTAATGAATTTTATATTGTTCTTGGATGAAGCTTTTAAGAAAATTCAAGTATTAGTGTTAGTCAAGAGTATTGACTGAATATTATGTTGAAGGGGTTGTCTTTCAATTGAACAATTTGATACAGTCACCAAAGGTTGTGACTGTTAGATATCACTGAGGTGATTTAGGAATTGAGATGTGTTTCTCTTATCTAGATGGGTTTCTAGGTAGAAGTTGCACTGGGTAGGGAATTAAGTGATAAGTTACCGGAGGTTGTATACTTAGAAATAATACTACTGATAGTGAATTCATTCATGGCTTGGTAGCCTCCAGATGTAGGTGTTGTTGTACACCGAACCAGTTCATCATATCTTGGTGTTATTTATCATTTTATTATGTATAATTCAGTCTATTCTTATGCTCTAAAATATATGTCTTAACAGATGTTGAAACATCTGTCATGACATTGTTATGACTTTGAGATATCAGAATGTTCTTGTTTTGTCCTTGTTTAGAAAAGCAGAGATCAATGTCTCAACATTTCTTGAGACATATGTTATCTATATACCATAATTTCAATTGGTATTAGAGAATGCATCATGTTGTGTTTTTGGATGAGTTATAGGGAAGATACTTTCTGGTCTTTTGAACAAGGAAGGAGATTGTATGATCAGACCATCCATTACTATTATTCTTAAGGGGATTAGAAGCTAGGATGATAGCTTTTTGAATCCAGCCTGACAACTACTGATGGTTGACTGATACTTCTGTGAATATTCTACCGCTGCTGCTGATAATGATGTTATTGTTACGCATGATGCCTTATAAGATGTTCTGACATCTTATATGGCGCTTGTTGAAGATGGTGTCAGCCTCTATAGATGTTCAAGCCATCACTAGCTAGGAGTAATATAAAGGATAGAGCATTGTGATCTGGCTTCCACTAAAGGATCTTCCTATGTTGCTTGGGAGATAGTTTCAACCAGGTACCATGAATGGCAATAGGAGGAAAAAGGTTGAGTTGAGGTCTTGTTTATCAAATTCATGATTTATGGATTTGGTAAACACTCTATGTCACGTTTAAAGTAGCCCAAGATACTTGAGTTTTCTCTCAAGTCCACTCATAAAGGCACTTTTGAATGTGTTTGATAAATAGAGTTCAGAAGAGAAGATGGTCAAGAAGAAGATCCATGGTACTTATTTAAGAAGTGTGACATGAGAATGTCATATCATTGAAGAAAGACATGAGAAATTTATTTTTGCTACCAACCCTATAAGAGATTGTCTATGTTTGAGGATTCCCTATCAGAATTCTTGGAAGGCAGTCTATTCTAAAATAGAAAAGAAGGAACAGTATGTGTTCTGGACTGGGCCGAGGCTGCCCTACAGTCGAGCAGGCCCAACCCATACTGCATGGGGAGGCCCAATAAGGCCCTTCTGCAAGGCACATAATTGGCACGTGTAAGCCACAGTTTCGCCGGGCACTTAAGGTGTGTCGGGCACTTGGTGTTTAGCTTCTCCCCACGAGAATGCTATGCAACGCTCCTCGACTACCATGGCTCCTCCCCGCGAGGCCATGTCCGTTCCACGATACATGTCCCTCCTCGACGGATGCTATCCCTCCCCGCGAGGCCTGCCTTTCTACGGGCTTCACATCTCCTCGACCACTAAAGGCTCCTCCCCCGCGGGGAGCACCCAACGATCCACCCCGCGTGGACACGTTCCAAGTAACCTCCCACTTCCAAAAGACTCGGTCTGCCCCACTTTCGGAAATCTAGGAGCAGTTACTCTAGGGCGAAGACCACGTGCTGGTCTTCACTACTACACGTAAGCCCTAGCAGTTACTTGGAGTGGGCCTAGTTGATCCAGCCCATTGCAGGTAACCGTTGGCCCCGCGCTGGGGGCGCTTTATAAATACCCTCTCATTTGAGAGGTCAGGTTAGACACTTTCCTTCCTACCATTCTCACTTCTTGTATTTGCTGATATTCTGTGCACTCTCTCACTTGAGCGTCGGAGTACCTTGCAGGTACACCCCCCCCCCAACCATCTCTCACCATCACCGGGGCTGCTATTCTAGACGCCGTTGGCCACCATCACTGTCTGATCCAGGTACGATCAGTGGCGTCGTCTGTGGGAACAACATAAGCTTCCCCGTTTTTCTGTTCGATAAACCAAAGCTTTCTCCGTTCAACAACTATCATGGCCAACCTGTCTGCGAATCAAGCTCTAGACAACGTTATTGCACAGCTCAGCACTGGCAACCACGTCGACAACAGCTCCGCCCGACCCATCGTGGAAAACGACGTCAGAGACGGACACACCGCCTCCCCGTCTTTCGACGAAGTGGAGTACGAGACAGCTCACCAAGACGGACAAGAAACAGTCCTCCAGCCCGTCTTTTAGCCCGTGGACCCGCCGCAAAATGCGGATCCAAGCACTGCCGCCCTGTTTGCGTTGGTCAATCAGACCAACCAGATGATCTTCAACCAAAACGTCCGGATCGAGGCGCTGGAGAAAAGTCGTGGTCGGTCTTCCCCGCGAAGGCACCGACCACCTCCATTCCTAAGACGTTCGCAGTCCCTGGAGGCATCGCGCAGTCCTTCCCCGGTTCCCAGAGGTCGCAGGCCACGCTTAGAGCGTACCTAGCCGGAACAGCCTCAGAAACGCCACCGCTCCCCGCCACCGAAGGGACCAGTTCGATCCTCAAAGAATAAAAGGAACAAGACGGAAATCGAGGAGCTGAGAGAACGCCCAAGAGACCACTCCCCGAGACGTCACTATGCTCATGGCCGACACTCTCCCTCCGTATCGCCGGTGGCCAGCGAGGACGATGACTACCGGACCCCTCTGGCCAGGCACATCATGGACGCCCCTATTCCTAAGGGCCTGGAGAGGCCCCCATCCTTAGAAACCTATGACGGGACATCCGATCCTGATGACCATGTCGAGAGTTTTGAAGCTCTGTTCGATTTCAGGAACGTCTCCGGCACCATCAAATGTCGACTATTTCCTACAACTCTTCGGAAAGGGGCCATGGCTTGGTATAAAAACCTAGCTTCTGAGTCAATTACGTCGTGGAGGGTCCTGAGGGAGTGCTTCAGAAAACACTTTACGGCCTCTCGTCGACATCCAAAGACGATAGCCTCCCTAGAAGCCATCTTTCAGGGGAAGGATGAACCTCTCCGGAGCTACATAGAGAGGTTCAACAAAGAGGCGGTCGAGATCCACGCAACCGACCACATCAAAATGTATCTCATCATCAAGGGATTGAGGATAGGATCCAAGTTCGCAGAATCCGTCGGGCTGCACCATCCCCGCAGCTTTTAAGGCCTCCTCGAGAGGGCTCAATCGCATATTGAGTTCGAGGAAGCTGAGGCTGCACAAATTGCCCTCGACTCAAGGCGCAGAGAAGGCCCCCACGGCAACAAGGAAGAAGACTCCCCTCCACCCAGGCGAGGTGGAGACAGGAGAAGAGGAGACTCCCCTCCACCCAGGCGAGGCGGAGAAAGAAAGAAGGAAGCCCAGACCAAAGAGCCCCGCGAATCGCGGGGACCGTCTGGCCTTTTCAAAGATTACACACCGCTAAACGTGTCCCGCTCGCACATCTTCAGTGACTGTGCCAATTCGGAGTTCGTCAAAGGGGGAATCCGCTTCCCGAAACCGACGGCTTCCAAACCAAATGCTGACAAGTCCAAGTATTGCCGATTTCATCGCAGTCACGGGCACGTGACTGAAGATTGCGTCCACCTTAAGGACGCAATCGAAACGCTGATTAAAGAAGGGTACCTGAAGAAGTACGCCAAACAGCAAGGGCCCCCCGCCCCAGTGGCCAGGAGGCTCAGAATGTCGAGGAGTCAACTCCCTCTCCCAACAACGGATCGCTGCAAGTCGCGTTGAGCGTCACGCGACCTGAAGACTTCGGTTTTTCGGGAGAACTCGACAGCCCTGAAGCTGTCCGGGACATGTGGAAGAACTTCCCGGCTGAAGACTCGATAAGTGCCCGAAGCACCTGGGAGTCTTTCCCCCAAGCCCTGGTCATATCGGGCGGAGCCCCTGACCGCTTAACCGTGGGGTCAATAAAGAGGAAGTTTGACGAGCTGAAAGCAACAACACCTCGAGCTCCTACCCTCGAGAGGGTCAAAGGACTATCAAATCCGATTACCTTCTACCTCGAGGAACTGCCCGGCGGGGCACCGAACGCTAACATCCCTCTCCTGATCCGGGCGCAGATGGCCAACTTCGATGTCCACAGAATTTTGGTCGACCAGGGGAGCTCGGTGGACATCATGTACGTCCACCTTTTCGAGACCCTCCAGCTGACCAAGCAACACTTGTCCCCGTACGTAGGATCAGACCTACAAGGTTTCAACGGCGCGACCACCAGACCGTGGGGTTTCGTGGAATTGATGGTCACCTTCGGGATGGAGGAAACTGCTCGACAGGTGAAGACGCGTTTCTTAGTGGTGGACTGCCCGTCCCTCTACAACTGTATAATGGGGAGGACCACGTTGGCGGAGCTAACGGCAGTACCATCAACAGTCCACCTGAAGATGAAATACTACACGAAGCGCGGACGTGTGGTCACCCTCCACGGAGACATCAACGCGGCCAGAAGATGTTTCGACGCAGCAATCAGGGGTCTGAGCATCGTTGGCGGCATCAAATCTAAGACTCAGGCCGATACACCTTCAGACGTCGTGCAGGCTCCACTCCCGCCGGTCAGCGCGGTCGACCTTGACAGCCGATTTCCTGGGGAGCAGGAAGAAACTGCTGGTGGGGACCTCCCACTTGAAGTCAAAGGGCAGCCACTCCACCCAACGCGCCCCGTTCCAGATGGAGATTTCGAGTTGGTTCCTCTCGGCGACAGCCCAGACCGAAGCGTGAAGATTGGCTCCGGACTCCCCGACCTAGCGAAGAGGCAACTGAAGGCGTGTCTCCGCGAAAATGCAGATTTGTTCGCCTGGAGTGCTGCAGAGATGCCCGGACTGAACCCTGAGGTAGCTTGTCATCAGCTGACTATAGATCCGGCCGCTAGGGTCGTAGCTCAACGTAGGCGTAGGCAGTCTCCGGAAAAAATGGAGGCTGCTGAAAAAGCTGTAAAAGACCTCCTAGAGGCGAATTTTATTTCCGAGGCCAAGTACACAACTTGGCTCTCAAATGTTGTACTCGTTAAGAAAAGTAATGGAAAATGGAGGATGTGCGTTGACTACACGGATCTTAACCGGGCATGCCCGAAGGACTCTTATCCCTTACCTAACATCGACCAACTAGTCGATAATTCTGCAGGATTTAAATTACTATCCTTTATGGACGCTTATTCGGGATACAACCAAATCCCCATGGACGAGGCCGACAAGCGGCATACCGCCTTCATGACCGAGTCGGGCAATTACTACTATAACGTAATGCCCTTCGGCTTGAAAAATACCGGCGCCACCTACCAACGGATGATGAACAAGGTCTTCCGGGCAGATATCGGCGACGTGCTCGAGGTTTACATGGACGACATGATCGTCAAATCCGCAGAGGAAATCGACCATGCCGCTCATCTCCAGAAAGTGTTCGACACGACGAGGAAATGTCGCATGAGATTCAACCCCGACAAATGCACTTTCGGTGTTCGCGCAGGGAAATTCCTCGGCTTCTACCTCACGGAGAGGGGCATCGAGGCGAACCCCGACAAATGTAGGGCGTTCTCCGAAATCCCCACCCCGAACTCAAAGAAGTCGATCCAGTCACTTAACGGAATGCTGGCATCTCTCTCCCGCTTCGTAGCCAAATCCGCTCAATACACACTCCCCTTATTCAAGCTTCTCCGACAGAAGGCGACCTTTGAATGGAGTGAGGAATGCGAACAAGCCCTCCTCCATCTAAAGCAAGTCTTGTCTCAACCCCCAGTCTTATCCCGACCAAATACCGGGGAAACACTTTTCTTATACTTGGCCGTCAGCGGCGAAGCGGTTAGCGCTGTCCTTATACGGGAGACCGCCGACGGACAGAAACCGATTTACTTCACGAGCAGAGCTCTTCAGGGCACCGAGCTCAGATACCAGCAGATTGAAAAGGTCGCCTTGGCCCTCGTATCCGCAGCCAGAAGATTACGTCATTACTTCCTGGCCCACACAATCGTGGTAAGGACAGAGCAGCCTATCCGACAGCTCCTCAACCGGCCAGATATGGCGGGGAGAATGCTCCGATGGTCTCTTGAGCTATCCGAGTTTGACCTACGATACGAAGGAAGAAAAGCCTTGAAAGCCCAAGTACTGGCCGACTTCGTAGCAGAGATAACCGTACCGGAATCCTCGACCAACGGCTCCCAGAAATGGACGATTTACGTCGACGGGGCCTCTAGCGCAAAAGGCAGCGGAGCGGGCATCATCCTCGAAAATGAACAGGGCATCCTGATAGAGGTCTCCCTTGAACTGTCCTTCAAAACATCGAATAACCAAGCCGAATACGAGGCCTTCCTCGTGGAACTTCGACTCGCAGAAGACCTCGGCGCAAGAGAAGTCAAAATCTTTACAGACTCCCAGCTCGTGGCATCGCAGATGCGGGGAGAATTCCAGGCCAAAAACGACAGTCTCATCGAGTACCTGACCTTGGTGCAAGAAAGGTTGAAGAAATTCGTCTCCGCAGAGGTGGTTCACATACCGCGCGAGCACAACACTCGAGCAGACGTGCTCTCCAAGCTTGCGAGCACCAAGAAAAAAGGAGGAAACAAATCGGTTATCTAGGAGATACTGACACAGCCGAGCATTAACAGAATCGCACCAACAACCGAAGTCAATGCCATAGGGGACGCAAACTGTTGGATGACCCCGGTTTACGAATATTTGACGATGGGCAAACTGCCCGACGATCCTAAAGAAGCAGGGGTAGTCAAGAGGCGAGCATGTGCGTATACCGTCATCAAAGGTAAGTTATACCATCGAGGATTCTCTATTCCCTTGCTCCGGTGCATCAAAGAAGGCAAAGTGTCTGGGATCCTCCAAGAGATCCACGAAGGGATCAACGCCCAGCACCTCGGCGGGAGGTCCTTAGCCCGAAAAGCACTCCGAGCAGGGTATTATTGGCCCACTATACAGCAGGATACAAAGGAGCACGTTAAGAAATGTGACCGCTGCCAAAGACACGGGGACATGCACCTCGCTCCCCCAAACGAGCTTAAGTCATTGTCCTCCCCGTGGCTGTTCGCGTGGTGGGGAATGGATATCCTCGGACCCTTCGTCGTGGGGTCGTACCAAAACAAGTACCTCATAGTGGGGGTGGATTACTTCACGAAGTGGATTGAGGCCGAGGCGCTAGCCAAAATCACCGCTTTCAACATACTTCGTTTCTACAAGAGAAACATCCTCGCCCGATTCGGGGTGCCCCAAGCCATTATCACCGACAATGGGACACAGTTCACCGACAGGAACTTCCAAGACTTCGTCACCAAATTAGGCACAAAGCAGCACTTCACGTCAGTCAAACACCCTCAAACTAACGGGCAGGCCGAAGCAGCGAACAAAGTGATACTCCGGGGACTCAAGCGACGACTCGGCGAGGCCAAACAACGGTGGGTCGAGGAGTTGCACAGCATCCTCTGGGCGTATCGAACGACCCCACACTCCACGACCGGGGAGACCCCGTTTCGCCTAACGTATGGAACCGAAGCGGTTATCCCCGTCGAGATCAGGGAACCCTCGAGGAGAATAGAAGCTCCCCTTGACGATGAAACGAACGACGAAGCCCTGCGCGAGGAACTCGACCTTGTCGAAGAGATAAGGACCGGCGCTTCCCTTCGAGAAGCCTCTTTAAAACAAAAAATAACTTTGCGTTATAATGACAAAGTTATCAAACGAGACTTCCAAGTAGGCAGTCTTGTCCTGCGAAGAAATCAAAAAGATTCACGCGAAGGAAAGCTGGCCGCAAACTGGGAGGGCCCGTACCGCGTCACTGCTAAGACGGGGACGGGTGCCTATTACCTCGATAACCTCCACGGTGAACAACTTGCTCGACCATGGAATGCTGAGAAGCTCAAGCAATACTACAGTTAGACACTGCCCGGGACAATACAACGTCGCGAACACGGGGGCGTGCAACGGTACATGCGCGACACCTCTATATATCACACGGCGGCCAAAAACCACGAATTGTGTGCGTGGGGCTTTTTGGCCCGGCGAGGAGCCCTCAACCGAGCTCCGTCGTTGACGTACCAAATAGGCAGAACACCCAGCTCGCGATGGGACGTTCACGCCGCGAAGCTAAGAAATCGACCACTTTCTTAGCCTCATCGAAGGTCGGGGTACAACCCCTAACCACTCGGCTAAGCTCTCTACGCAGTCGAGCATCATCAGAGTCAAGCAAAAGCCCAAGGCGCCAGTGATCTCAACTACTTAGACAAAAATAAGTAATGCATAAAATATCACACACAAGCAAAATTAATAAAGAGGCATAACGAAGTAGGAAAATTGGGCAAAACCCTTAGTACAAAATGTCACGGTTACAAGCCCAAAAGTCGGGCGAAAATAACCATTGTGCTAATAAGTACAACAAAAAAGCCCACAAGCCGGGCAAAAATAAAATGGCACGTAGGCCAAGCAAACTATGTCCCTACTCTGCGGTAGTCTCGGTGGCGTCCGACCCACCTCCCTCGTTGGCGTCGTCTCCTTTCCCGGGCGGCACTATCCGTCCGTCGACCACTTCAAAATCAGCATCTGCCCCCTCGGTCACCAGGTTGGGGTTTAGGACCCGAAGCTGCGCCACCGCATTTCGGAACCCTATGCCCGCAGTTTCAAGAGCATCGTCCTCAAATAGCCGGAGATCCTGCTCGAGTTTCCTGAGCTGACCCACCAGCGCTGCTCGAGTGGTTAGGAGCATGTCCTCCTCGGTTTCGCCATCGGCCGGCCGCACAGCATCCTCCAACTCGGCGATACTCTCCTTGAGCTGCTTCTCCTCCGCCTCCAGCTCGGAGATTCGGGCAAGGTGGCCTTTCTCATTCTCCTCGACTTCCTTCATCTTCCTCTCAGCCCGGTGCTGCTGCTCGCCTTGTTCTTTGTTCAGGTCCCTGCACTCCTTTAACTCCTTGCGCAGGTCGAGCATCTCAGCATCCAATTTCTCGAGCTTCTCTTGCAGTCGAGAAAAATCAGCAGCAGGGCGAGTCTCGTCGTTCAGGACAATGGCGGTTGAGCAAAGCCGCATGACCGCAGACAGGTCCTCGAAGATCGTCTTCCTCCTCGCTTCCGCGGCGGCACCCAGCACAGCTTGGATTTCAGAGGGAGGGACACGAGGGTAGATGACGTCGGAGAAGAAGTGAGGCTTTTGATGGCATGGTGGAAGTTCGAACCTTGAAGGAGGTGGGGGACTGTCTTCGTGGCCTAGGTCGACGATCTCCATGCTCGAAACCCGTTGTCGTTTTGGCGTCCCTTGAGTACCCGGACACTGGCTCCCAGCGGGAGGTGTCCGCCTCTCTGAAATCTCCGACGCAGTGGCAGCAGGCTGAGACTGACTCGAACCTTTGGGCATGGTGGCCGAGGAACCACCCTCAGGCATGGCCCCGGAGGGAGCAACATCTTGACCTTTTGAGCGGGACGCCTTTCCCCGAGCTTGCTCCTCCCTAGCCCTCTTCGCCTTCAATTTTTTGAACCTCTCCTCGGCTCCAGCCATTTTTCCTGCAACAAAAAAGAAAATGTTAGTAAGGCAAAGAATGAAAGGAATTCAGATGTGAGGAATGCTTAGATCGTGGATGTTTTCACCACCTAACAACTCGATGGCCTCTTCGTCGGAGAAGGTCTCGAGCAGAACGCGGGTATTGATCAGACGACGCTGTTTCTTCACCTGCCCGTCTGCTCCCATTATGCGCTAGCCGTCCAGTGTTTCGTGCTGAGCCTCGTTGAAGCTCTCGACGAACGCGACGATCTTGTCGTAAGCTTCCCGGTCCTCGACGTCCAGCTGATTATGTCTCACCTTGTATTTGTCGACCCCCTTTTTGAAGTGCTCCTCCGTCCAGTATAGGGGGAACCTCGGCTCTAGAACCTCCTCGGAGACACCGTCGACCTCGCGAGTAACTTTCCGGTACAACGAGTATACAACCTCGATGGTGACCAGCTTCACGAAATAATAACGGAACTTGAAGTCCCGGATGGAATCTAAATATGTGTGAAATAGAGCTTTGCTCTGCTTGAAGGACACCCATCCATGTCGTTCACCGGCCGACGACCTCTGTAGATGGAATATCCGGAAAAAGAGGGACGCCGTCGGGACGATTTCTAAATACTTACAGACAAGCTCGAAGGCCCGGATAAAAGCCAAAGAGTTCGGATGAATTTGCGAGGGAGCCAGCTGCAACCAGGAGAAGATTCCCTCTTGTAAGTCCGTGAAGGGCAACCTCCACCCCGCCTTGTCGAACATAAATTCATACAACGGGATGCGCATTCCCCGGTAAGGCGAGCATATCCGATGATGCTCCTCTGGACGAAAAACTTTCCAAGATTTGTCGGACCCGATGAGCCTGTGCTCGACGGTGCAGAACGCGTCATCCACGTCTTTGTAGACGAAGATAGACGACATCTCCAGGGCTTCTTTACAAACCCACTCTTCGAGCGGGCGCTCTAGTGCGAAAGCCATATGGGCCATGGGGGAGTCGGGTTGATCGTCGTCTTCTTCGAATGATCCTACGGCCACATTCGTAGACAAATCGTCCATTTACCTGAAAAGCAGAAGGAAACGGTGAATTCGATGGGTCGTATCAAATTCACCCCTCCACCGCTGTTCAAGCGAACGGGCGAGGAAGGGGCAAGGCTCTCTCTGTTCCCCGACATAACCGGCCTAGGATCGACACGTTCACTAGGGAACTCATCGCCTCCCCGGAAGATTCTGCCCCGTGTCCCCGTGACGCTAAGGAAAGAGAGTAACTATTGGGGACCCCGAGACATTCAACGGGTCCCCGACATGTTTATCCCTAGTCCCCGAAATATTCAACGAGAGCGGTGAAGTTCTTAGCACCCCCTCTCTCAACAACTAGAGATTCCCGCCGTATTCGCCAGGAATCCTCTCATTTCTCGTGAGAACATCATCAGTTCATCAAGGAAATGCCATATACTAGATGAAATTAAAGAGAAATGTAAGAAAAAGGCCAATTTTGAAACAAGTACCTTGTGAGTAGCGGTTTAGGGTTCCGGCACGGAGTCTCCGGCAGCTCTCCGGCAGCGAACGAACGGTTGTAGGAGAAACTGGGTTTCCGGCACGGAGTGTCCGGCGGATGACGGCGGCGAACGACAACTAGAGAGGGTAGAGAGAGAAGGAGAGAGATTCTTGAGAGAGAAATGCAAAAGTGGAAAATGAACGAGGGGAGCGGCTTTTATAAGCGATTCTCGAGGAACTCGAGGGGCATAGGGCACTCGAGTGCGCTACCCTAGCCAGCCGCCCTAGCCTCCCTAGGTAATAATGGCAGGCGACATGTGGCACGCATGCACCGCGCGTCTTCCCACGCGTGTCATTTCACTTTTCCCCAATGTTTCGAATCTGAAACCTTTCATCTCCCTGACGTTATGATCAGACACAGCTGTCTGATGCCCGACTCATGTGCTACTGCATGAACGTCGAGCATGAGAATGGCCTCCTCAGTTTCCCTCTTGGCGTATCCCCGATGTGCTAGTAAGCCTTAAGTCATTACTCTGACACCTCAGAGCAACGACTTGGGGGGCTCCTATTCTGGACTGGGCCGAGGCTGCCCTACAGTCGAGCAGGCCCAACCCATACTGCATGGGGAGGCCCAATAAGGCCCTTCTGCAAGGCACGTAACTGGCACGTGCAAGCCACAGTTTCGCCGGGCACTTAAGGTGTGTCGGGCACTTGGTGTTTAGCTTCTCCCCACGAGAATGCTATGCAACGCTCCTCGACTACCATGGCTCCTCCCCGCGAGGCCATGTCTGTTCCACGATACACGTCCCTCCTCGACGGACGTTATCCCTCCCCGCGAGGCCTGCCTTTCTACGGGTTTCACATCTCCTCGACCACTGAAGGCTCCTCCCCCGCGAGGAGCACCCAATGATCCACCCCGCGTGGACACGTTCCAAGTAACCTCCCACTTTCGAAAGACTCGGTCTGCCCCACTTCCAGAAATCTATTAGCAGTTACTCTAGGGCGAAGACCACGTGCTGGTCTTCACTACTACACGTAAGCCCTAGCAGTTACTTGGAGTGGGCCTAGTTGATCCAGCCCATTGCAGGTAACCGTTGGCCCCGCGCTGGGGGCTCTTTATAAATACCCTCTCATTTGAGAGGGTCAGGTTAGACACTTTCCTTCCCACCATTCTCACTTCTTGTATTTGCTGATATTCTGTGCACTCTCTCACTTGAGCGTCGGAGTACCTTGCAGGTACACCCCCCCACCGTCTCTCACTATCACCGGAGCTGCCATTCTAGATGCCGTTGGCCACCATCAGTATCTGATCCAGGTACGATCAGTATGGTTGTTCAAATGTCAGCATAATTGTACTGACATTCAACTAGGTTGGAACTGGAGTAAAAGTTGATCAATGTCAAAGCATTCTTATGAGTGTGAAGACATAGGATCTTTGTGGAGAAATTTTTCCTACTGATCTCAAGAGCAACTACATGAGGTTTCTAACTCTTAGAAAATGATTCTGATTATCCAAGGATATTACTGGTTTGTCTGAAGATGGTCTTCTAAGGAAGATTTATGCTTTGAAGATTTCTTCCTAAGTTGTGCTGGATGTCTTATTCCTGATCTTGTAGCTAGAGTAAAGAGGGGTATCAACATGAAGAAATAGGAGTCTGTAAGGACTGAACAGTTGTAAAGGGCTCATCTAGTGAAGAGGTTTTTGGAAGATTCAAAAGGATATGGTTTTCCTAGTCTGAACACCAAAGAAAACACTGAACTGTCAAGAGGTTGTGTATCAAGAAGCAAGTTGAGTCATGGATGTTAACCCTAACGTCTCAACATTGTAATCATCATCAGGATTCTCTAGCTATAAGGGAGTCTAATGACATTTGGTGACTGAAAAATATAGAATTTGGATTTAAAATCAATTGCTATTTGTGGCCTTAACAAGTATTTAATTGATTATCCTTTTGCTTGGTGTTCCAGAAAGATGATGTCAAAATGTCACACCAGAAGGTGCAGCTTCAGACAATTGCAAGAACTCAAGAACCTATTCTCTGTATCTGATTTGTCTTAAAGAATGGATATAGTCGATATCATCTGTGAAGTTCTCAAAAGGTCCTTGTCTTGTCCTTAAATGTAATCAAGGTGTGTAATTCTAGTAATGGCTTCAAAATCAATTTCAATGATCTGTTCGTTGGAAAAGGAACTGATGTTCAACCAGATGTTGAAATATCATTCCAGAAGAGTGTGTGCAGAATCCTGTTGATCCAAGGAGCGAACTTCTTGGACAAATGAGTGATGTAGCATATGCTCTGGATGCTAAACAAATGTGTGTTGATCAAAAGTGTTGGGAATCTTCTTCAGATTGGACTTGAAGAGACATTTGGTTTGCAGTCTAGGAAGTCTTTATCCAAGAAACTTGTTATGGATAGGTGTGCTGATGGAAGTGAAGATTAATACATGATCATCTTGATGAACATTCCTTGGGTCAGTTTATTCCTGATCTAAGGGGGCGTTTGTTTCGCGGAATCAAAAATTTATTCCCAGGAATTATTTACCCGAAAAAATAAAGATAGGAAATTTATTTCAAGGAACTTTTTGAAAAATTGTTTGGCAAACATTTTGATATTCCTTGGAAAAAATAAGGTTTTAATTAATTTTTAAAAAAATTTTTATAAAATTTCATGGGAATCCACATTTCCATCCTTTTACTTGGGAATAATTTCATGGGAATATAGGAAGTTACGAGAAGTTATTTTCTTCCTTGGAATCTTTATACCCAGGAATAATTATTTTCAATCTTGTAACAAACATGGGTATACTCATTTCTTATTCATATATTCCCAGGAATCTTATTTTTAAACTTGAAACAAACACCACCTAAGTGCATAAGGGTGCAAAAGCTATGTTCCAGTATCTCCTATAAGAGTATGTGTTCTAATTCCTAGTGGAGGATTGTTAAAGGCATCTCAACCAGATTATATGGAGGTGAAAATCAAATATCTAGGACTTTTTCTCAGATATCTTGAAGATTCTTCTGCTCATAAGAAGCCAGATTTGTGTGAACCTGCTTGTGGATACTCTTTTTAAATAAAATAGTCTCTGGTATGGATGATTATGTTGGAGAAGGGAACTTAAAGAACCAATTGATCAATTTGTTTTTCTTAAAACAGGATGGAGGTTGTTTACTCAAACTTGAATATAAGTTTCAAGTCTATGAGAACATGGAACTCTTGTTCTGTTGAGGTAGAGAAATCCTTCAAGGTGGGATGAGCTTTTCAAGAATTATGTCTGGAGCAAGGAGGAGTTAGAATTGGAAGATTCAGTTTCTCTGGTGGATCAAAAGACCACTCTTCTGGAACTCTGATTGATCATCCTTGTAGGGAGCTGTGTCAAATAACCATAGTTATTTGTATGCTCAAGGGAGGTTTCTCTTTTTCTTAGGGTCCAAGATATATGTGTCATCACATGTTTGGAACATTTAATCTTGCAAGTGATGATGTTCTTGACTTTATGAAGGTTTGTGCAAAAGGGTAATAAACAAAAAGTTAAAGGAGAAACTGTTTCTGTCCATGCCTTGGTGCGTGTAGAAGAAATCCCAAGGTTCTTAAGGATGATTGATGTCTCTAAAACACCAGATAGATTATTTACATATTCTGTTTCTGGTATAAGCTTCATGAGATGCATGAGAGTTTATTTGCCTCAGTGGTTTTCTGATTCGTGTGAAGATTAAGCCGATACAAGTGTGTATCATATTAAGATCTTCATGTGTACCTTAACGAGGTGTAAAAATTACTATGCAAATGGTAAGTCCTGTGATTGGTGTTTCAAGAATCAAGGTACATGGCTCCTCTGATTGAGACTGATGTCCTAAATGATGTTGGAACATCATTCCTGCTATTTGTTATTCTTGGAGAATGACTGAGTTTGATTTTCATCTTTAGAGCTATATCTATTCATTTTGGAGTATGATGTAGAGCTACTGGTCAAGACTGTGTGGATTCTGATTATCTGTGAGTAGATGGTAGGTTCTGCTGGAAGTATCTCTAGAAAAGATTGTATCAGGCAGAATCTTGAGAAGGAAGCAGGTTGAGGATGCATCTCTCTTCATATGGAGAAGGGGTTTGATGTCTTCCAAGTGTGGATGACATCTTGGCTAACCAAGGAGTTAAGAGAATTTATATGTCTCTTTCGGGGATGTGAGAATTCCAGGTTTGATTGGATTTATTCTCAAAGAACAAGGTTGTCTATGGCTGTAAGATTTAAGATGAATTTGTACAGTGTGTGGATGTGTTCAGGGGGAGAGTGATCAATGGTGTTATTTGGTCTCAATCCAAGAGTTTACTGGTTATGTTGAAAGGATTGTGATCCTGGTATTTTCTCACTTATGAGCATGAAGATGTTCATGTGATTAATGTGAGGTTGTGATGTCAAACAAGATGTCTTGACATCATGGTGTGTTGATCCTTTAGCTTAGTAAGTTCTGCTTGTGAGTTTGAATTGTTAAGACTATTGAATTATTTCAACTATGTTCATAATTCTTAGGAGAGACCTGAGAAATAGGATTGGATATTGTCTGGGAGAATTTATTTTTCACTGCAGATTGGGATAAGGTTCATGGAAGCTTTTGTTGATAAATGGGAGATGTCACACATAATATCTTGACATCATGGTCAGGTTTTTCTAATTTTGGCTGAAAGGAGTATGATTGGAGTTCATTGGAAGGCACTGTGACTATGCTTCAAAGTTTACAAAGACAAGGTCTGACTGGGTGTCAGGACATTTTTTAGGACTCATGTTTGTTTACAAGTGGCTCTATGTGGACGGTGTTCCTTGGACGGTGGAAAACGTGCCTTAAAGAGGGCGTGAAAAACATGTTTCTTCGGTACATGCATATTCTTTGGACGGTTCTCATTAAAGAAGAAACAATCAAAACTAAGTTGGCCGGTGCACATTCATTTTTGTTGAAGTTATCTTCCTCAATTTACGTTCTCATTGAATTGATCTTCGGTAATATCAATGGGTCGTTAATTCCTAAGGAAACTGCTCGGGTATTTAAAGGGGGTCTTTGCTTCTTTTGTCTCAGGTCGTGTTTTTGTTGTGTCGTGATTTTATGGCATTTGTCCGGGTTTGGGTGAGTATTGTTTGGGTATGGAATTGTGTTGGATACTTTTGTTAATTTTTGGCTAAAAAGGGGGAGATACGTTGTTTGTCTATCTCAGGTGTGTGTTGTTCCTTGCAACACATGACTGATCTTCATTTGTGTCTTGAGTATGTTCTTGTAGTTATTTTGCAAGGATGTTGGATATGATGCTCTAACATCCTGTCTGTATCTCATTTGTGTGTTGTTCCTTGCAACATACGACTGATCTTTATTCGTGTCTTGAGTCCGTTTTTGCAATTGTTTTACAAGGATGTTGGATATGATGTTCTAACATCCTGTCTGTGTCTCAGTTCTTTTTGTTCTGAGTCTTCTTTTTGTGTCTTGTGATCTGAGTTATGAACTCAGTTGTGTCTTGTGTTATGAGTTATCCGGAGTTGAGGTTTGGTCCACTGAGCCTTGATCTGGATAATGGAGGATGGTAAATTGGGACTGGTTTTGAGGGGGAGTGTCTTGTATCTTCCTCCTCATGTACACCAGGGCAAAAGGTACACGTCATACAATAAGTGGTGTGTGTTATATAAATCACCCGAATAGCTGTATAGGAAGAATGAAAGCTTTTAAGAGTTACATTATTTTCTGCTAAACTCGTCATAGGTCAGGGGAAATGACTTCAGGACTTTCTACTTTTTCTACTCCTTGATTTCCTGGGTTTATTGTACAAAAGGAGTTTTAGCCAAAATTTGTCAAAAGGGGGAGATTGAAGGCTCTAAGATTTGACTAAATTCTGGTAAAACATGATGTTGAACAAGATGTTCTAATATGAGGAAATCTGTAAAGTACAACATGTCAGACAAGATGTCCTATCTTGAAGACTCGACATCTTCGTTTGATACAGTAGGTTTGTTGCAGATCTGTTCCAAGATTTAAGGCGCAGTCAAAACATGGATCAAGGAATGATTGGACAGAGATTTCGAAGCCCATGGACAGCTGAAGATTATAAAAGGAAGACCAAGACCTAAGGCAAATCACTAGTCCTTGTTAAGACTTTTGAAAAGCAAAAATAAGGGTTTAGGGTTTTGAGAGTCGTGTGCTTTTCTTGTATTGTAAGTCACCATTTGTATCGGTTTGATACATTATGGTAGACATAGTTTTTCACATTCAGAAACCTGTAGGTAATGAATTGTATATTGTTCTTGGATGAAGCTTTTAAGCAAATTCAAGTATTAGTGTTAGTCAAGAGTATTGACTGAATAATGTGTTGAAAGGTTAGTCTTTCAATTGAACAGTTTGATACAGTCACCGGAGGTTATGACTGTTAGATATCACTGAGGTGATTTAGGAATTGAGATGCGTTTCTCTTATCTAGATGAGTTTCAAGGTAGAAGTTGCACTGGGTAGGGAATTAAGTGATATGTTACCGGAGATTGTATACTTAGAATTAAAACTACTGATAGTGAATTCTAGGGATGGCAACGGGTCGGGTCGGGTGCGGGTTTCACACTACCCAAACCCGCACTCGAAATCACCACCCGAACCCGAACCCAAAAGCTATTCGGGTGGCAAAATAACACCCACGCCCACACCCATTGGGTTTGGGTTTTTCCACCCAAACCCGAACCCGTAGCAAAAACGCAAAAATACAACAACAACATTGAAATTATTTGAAATTATATATATATATATATATATATATATATATATATATATATATAGCGGGTTTGGTTTCGGGCGCGGGTTTCACACTACCCAAACCCGCACCCGAAATATCGGTTGACACTCGAACCCGAACCCAATCAACTCGGGTTTTCACCCGTTGACTCAGGTTCGGGTGCGGGTGGGCCCCGCGAAATTGGGTCTGCCTGCCATCCCTAGTGAATTCATTCCTGACTTGGTAGCCTCCAGATGTAGGTGTCGTTGTACATCGAACTGGGTCATTATATCTTGGTGTTATTTATCATTCCGTTATGTATAATTCAGTATATTCTTATGCTCTAAAATATATGTCTTAACAAATGTTGAAACATCTGTTATGACACTGTTATGACTTTGAGATATTAGAATGTTCTTGTTTTGTCCTTGTTTAGTAAAACAGAGATCAATGTCTCAACATTTCTTGGGACATATGTTATTTGTATACCAGAATTTCAAAAAGTATTGTCCACTGAATAATAGCAATATCCACAACACCTTTCGAATAACTAGGTATCTACCAGAAGGTAGAACACACTGAAGATGTCACATCACCATCCTTGAGCCTTGCAAAACCAAACCTTAATTGACTATGTCCAGAAATCCGTCGCTTTGATAAGACTGGTCAGCTTTGGTGCAGAGTACGAATTAGACATACCTTAAGCCTTTAGGGTTTGAGCTATCACCAGAGACTGGAACAACACACCAGAGTCTGAACCTTCAGATACTGACGAACATATTCAGATTCTGATCATCCAAAATCTAAGTAGTATTGCTTCTTCACTTATACTTTCAACAGGGTTAATTCACGATGAATTCTTAACTTATGATCCTGCACACTTGAACATATGTTAGTATACTCATTTTTCTTTCTAAATACTTTGTTATAATTAAAACCCAAGAAATATGAACAATCTTATTCCAACAAATAATACACATAATAAAACAACACAGTTGTATGCTCAATTTCAACATATATTTAAGAATAATTTGAACAAATTAAAGAATTAAAATAAAATAAGATAACCAGAAGGAATTTAACTCCAGTTCTCGATCCTACCGATTGAACCGACTTTTTGATCGATAAGAGTTTTAAAACATATAGAAAAGTACTCGGTTTAAATAAATTTTAAATTTTTTCTCCTTTCTATTAATCCATCTCTTATTTTAACTCTAAATCCATTCTTCACCTTCTCCACTCTTCAGTCCACCCCTCTTCTTTCTCTCTCTCGTCGCCATCAACCGCGTCTCTTCAAATTCAGCACTCAAAAAGGTACAATTTTTTCGATTCTGCGTTATACTATTATTTCATTCTCTCTTCAGTTTTGTTGCTATAAACAATCATGCATGAAGAGATTCAAGTTAGTTCGTTTATCATCTCAAAATCACTAATTTATTAAGAAATCAACACATTCAACTTCACGCTTCATTCACAGGTAATCGAGTTTTGTTTTAACTCTGAATTCGTTGAATTGATACTTTGAAGAATTGTATTGAACTTCTACTGGAATTGATTTTGTTTTTTTTAGTATCTAAAAATGGCATTTAGAGGGGCATTGGTGTAATAATCGAAGTATTTGAAAAAATCCTGTTTTTTTTTTTTTTTTTTTTTTTTTTGCAAATTGTAATTATGATATATAAACACTGTGTAAGTGCTTGGTGGAATTTGATTGGGTTAGAATAGAATGTAGTTGAAAATCGAAACATGAAAGAATTGGGGTTTTTCGGTGCGAATTGTTTTTTAACTTATTTAGGGGGAATGTATAAGTTGTCAAATGTAGACTTAAATCTCAATGTTAAAAACAATGCTTGTTGAACGCGGTTTTGGAGTGTAATAGATAGAGAAGTTGAGAAACTCTAGTGCCAACAATTGGGTGACAAAAAAAAAAGAGTAGTGGTTGCAAAGATTGGGAAGTGTAAAAGAATGGGGATAGTTTTTCTACTCGATCGGGATGGGATATCTTAGGATGCTTTCATTTTTTTATAGGAAGTCCATTTGGATGGGTGAGAAGGAAGAAAATGGAAGAAGCAATGAACCAGTTAATTTTCAGGCTTACTTTGAGGGAAATGGTGCAATAATGAAGGAATTGAAGGAAACCAAAGGTGTTCATCTGGGTAGCATATTGCCAACTTTTCAACCCCGCAAAAGCTGGGATGTAGAAAGAAAAACAGTTTAAATAGTAGACATCTGTACGAGAATTTTATTCCCTTTAAGTTTCTTTTTTGTGTTGTATATGTTTATTATTCTCCCCGAGGGTGAACCATCCAATACAAGGAATGGTTCTTAATACTCTTTTCATTCATTTTCTATTCCTCATGACCTTTTTTTTTTTCATTATTCCAAACAAATTGTCAGTGAATTATAAACTTGGGCCTCTGATACGAGGAATACTTTTTCTTTCTTTCTTTCTTTCAAGTCAACAACTATATAATGATCAAGGCAACATCTAATTATATACTATACTGTTTGTTATATATCAAAACAATAATAATATTCATAAAGGACTTAAATGTCATCAATTGCTATACACATTAAAATCTGTCGGACAATTATTTATTGCGGACACATTTCAGGAAGTTATGAACGGAAGCTTAAATATTCTCGAACAAATTAATAATGAAATTCTGTTCTATGCTAACATGTGTACTAGCTAAGAGGGTTAAAGTTATTATACTTCGTTTACTCTACATACATTGTATATGGTATAGTTATGTCCTATGGTTAGATATTGAAGATGCTAGGGTAAAATATTGAAATGGTTTATTTTTGTTAAGAGTCCCACATCGGACAATATATGGCATGAACATGTGTTTATAAGTGGGGGCAATCCTCACTCTACAAACCGGTTTTGTAGGGTTGAGTTAGGCCCAACCACAATTTCTTAACATGGTATCAGAGCCTGGTTTAAGATCCGGTGGGCCACCTTCTATGGTTTCCGCTATCGGACCACCCACCATTTATTTCCACGCTTCAGTTGTCTAGTCCTGAGCGTGAGGGGGTGTGTTAAGAGTCCCACATCGGACAATATATGGCATGAACATGTGTTTATAAGTGAGGGTAATCCTCACCTTACCAACCGGTTTTGTAAGGTTGTGTTAGGCCAAACTCTAATAATTTTTATGGCTTATTTTTTCTCAAGAACCTAAGATAAAGTTGTTTTTATTCAACAACTGCAAGTTTTGTTTGTTATGTGTCAAGAGTAATATAAATATAATAATGTGTTAATGTACTATTTACATTTAATTTATTTTTGGCCCGACCAAATTATCTTTTTATTAGTTACGGGAGAAAAATTTGTTGAGTCATAAATACAAACTGAGCTCATTATGCATAAAGGCTCAAGTAATACAAGCCTGGGCATTTTACTCAGTTTGAGCAACATGTGAGCTTGAGGTGATTAGAGCTCGAGCCTATAAAACGAGCTTTAGTCTCATTGAGCTGACTAGGTTTGATCATTTTAACTCTTCTAATACCTGGTTGTGCACTTTTACTAGGTTCATGGCTCATTATGGTGCATAATATGAGGATAGGTGCAATATGACATTTTGAGTGATGTGCAACATGATGGGGATGGACTTTTAGATGGAATGAAATTTGTGCTTAGATTATGATTAGGAGCATTTACTATAACTATGCATTTAGAGAAAATTGAACTTCAATATTTAGGTGGAAATCTATCTATCATTAAACTTGCTATGAAGTCTTTTTTTTTTTCCGCAGCTTCTCTTCGGTGTTGAATATTGTACATGAATTATTTTTAAAAGTCTACTGGATAGATATGCACAATGATTGATGAATCATTTTATATACTTGCTTTTTCTGTCATTTTCAATCGTTTTAAAGAGGGGGATTTTGCTCCCTTTTCCCCGGTATCTTCTTTTTCTTGTTTTTTGTTTGATAAGAAATCTTTAAAATATGACTAGAGTATGCTTGTATGTTGCAGGCACCTAAAAAACCAACCATGTTTATTCATACTAATGTACATCACATTAATAAGCACCTTTTCTCAATATGTAAAGTCAATTACTTGGATAAAATGGCAACATAATGTCTGTGTCATGTTAATACATATAGTTAATTTAATGTAGCATAAAATCTTAACCTACTAAAATGTGCCAATGGTTAAGTATATGATGCGACACGTGGGTCATAAAAATAGGAAAGTGATTTTTTACCCGTCTTTATGAAACACATCACTTCAAAAGTCCGATTAAGCGAAAGAATCTTAGTGTAGGTGTATTGAAAACAAGGTGGGACTAGTTGTAGTCAAATGGTAAAACCTGTGTGCGGGCATATGGTAAAACCCGTGTGCAGGCATCTGTAAAAATATTAGGTATTTGAAAACTCGATAAAACCTTTGCATTAGTTATGCCATTTGGACTAACCCTTATATCTCTGCCAGCCACCCCCTTCTCTCTTTCTCTAAACCCGCCCCCCACATGTTAATCGGTTTCAAAACAACACAGGCAGATACTGCACGAACAAGTAGCTAATCTATGGCGTCCAGGTCAGTATTAGATTTTGTTGGTGACCAAGTTGCAAATGATGTACAATACCTAGGGTTACTTTTTTCCAATCTGAATTGTGAACTTCCTGTGATTTGCTTTGTGCTAAATTTTGGTTTTATGGTATTGAATTAAGAAATAGTGGTAAGAAATATGAGCGCATTCCTTTCATTCTTTTTTGTATAGTCTTTTATTTGTTGAGAAAAAGAAGATATTTGCGTTATCTGCTTGGTTAGGAAACTCTATGGTGGACATGAATGCTTGCCAGAGATTTTTTAAAACATTAGACGCGCAGCCGTGTTACATTTTGTTGGCGACCATGTTGCAAATGATGTACAATACCTAGGGTTACTTTTTTCCAATCTGAATTGTGAACTTCCTGTGATTTGCTTTGTGCTAAATTTTGGTTTTATGGTATTTAGTGGTAAGAAATATGGTCACATTCCTTTCATTCTTTTTTGTATGATCTTCTTTTTTTTGTTGAGAAAAAGAAGATATTTGCGTAATCTGTTTGGTTAGGAATGGCGGACATGAATGCTTGCCAGAGATTTTTAAAAACACTAGACACACAGCCCTCTAGATGGTTTTGCCAAAAAAATAAACTAATGATGAGGCTACTGATTCTGCAAAAGTCTTATTTTTAATTGGTTAAATGTGCGGGCGCCGTACTTAGTTGATACACCCACAAGGGGACATGATAACATTGTTAACGGATAATCTCAATTCCTAATTAACATCCGTTAACATGAGAAACCTAGTAACTCTCCTATTAAATAGTCCCTCTAAGATACGGCCCTACTTATATCTTCTGATGTATTGTAGGTCTACTATCAAAGACTAGCTGCATCTCTTTCCAATGTTTAAAGTAACGTTTGTCTTATGCTTACACATGCATATTGTATCACTGGTTATTTGTGCTATATATGCACAATTTTTTCTGATCTATTATGCTGACACAAGGCTCTTTTGTTTTCATAATAATTTGCAAGAATGGGGATTGCTAAGGAAGAACCGCCTCGCAGTGGTGAGCAGGCAAGTAGTAACCACATGAATGTGACTAGGATCCATGATACTACTTTTTTTTTCCGACATCAACCATTAATTTGAATAAGTTCCATTTATTTGCTTGAACAGACATTAAACTTGATGTCAACATTAAAGGAATTGCATAAACTCAACTCTCGGGACCTTTATAGATTAATAAAGGATTCTGGAAGTGGAAATTTATCTGTTCACTACCTTACTGAAAAAGGAGTGCTTCTGAAGGTCGTCTCATTCTTAGGATCTTGCTTTTATTTTATTTATTTATATCAGACTGTTCTTTCTAATTGTATTTGAATACACAGGTTGATATGGGCAAGCTTGCACAATCTCTTCCATTGCATCTTACTACAATACTAATTTTTTCTAGAAGAGATGAAGATGTGTTCCAATACGTGTTATGTGGTATTCGTCTGTTGCATTCATTATGTGATTTAGCCTCTCGACATCCTAAATTTGACCAGGTTAGCAGTAGTAATCCTTATGATCTTATTAACATCTATTGTATTTTGCTTGTGGTTTTCTGGGTTTGTTTGCTTTTATTTATGGAAAGACATGTTATCTAAAAGTTGAATACAATCAAACTTCCTTCAAAGTTTGAAAAATATCTTGTGTGCTAAATATTTGTCCACTAACCGTCAATTGACTCTCTATGTTATCGGTATTATATATTAATGATCTTTTGTGCTAAAGCATACAAATTCATTTTGGAAAGTAATAGAGTCTGATTTCTGCACGTGGAATATGGTTACAGATTTTTCTACATGACGTGAAAGTGGTGGAACAACTGATTGATTTGATTTTATACATCCTTACTATTCTTAGTACCTACAGACAGGTTTTCTTTAGTTCTTATCTCTGCAGTTTAATGTATTGAGTTTATCTGTACCCTATCTCTATACTGTTTATCTGTATTGAATTTGCGCTTGTGCTGCAGGAAGATCATACTTTTAGACTTATGTACCTTTCGCATTCTGCTCTCCTAGCATGCAGCTTACATCTAATAACAGGATTTATATCAACACAGTTTCAAGATATTGCCAATGTTTTGCTTGCACACCCGAAGGTACAAGTTCACTTGTACTTGTTGCTTTAGTTGCTAGATTTAAAACTACTATTGTTAGTGTCCATTAGACACGGCATGGCTTGTAGAAAATGATTTTCATAATATATTAAGCATTTACACTTTTAAATTCTTTTTATGGGTAACGATTTAAAATCTTTTTACTTATCTCTCAAATGTGATGAACTATGAAAAGGGACTTTTGGTGTTAAAAGTTGTTTCTTTATCCTGAAAAGGACACAATACCTGCATAAAGAATTGTTTTCCAGTCAGTTAATTATTTTTCTTACATAATCTCTGCTCTCATGACACAATTTCAATCTTATTATATAATATATCACATCTATACTGTAGCTAATTATTAAACTTTCTGTGATAGGTTGACTTATTTATGGATGCAGCTTTTGGATCAGTTCGCGTGGCTGTTAGGTGTCTTGAGATTACATTGATAGCTTGCTACAAAGATTTTTCCATGGAATCAACTCTTTCATCTGAACAAGTAGTATATTTTCTCTGCCAGCAATGTGAGGCTTCTCTACAGTTTATTCAGTCATTGTGCCAGCAGAAATTGTTTAGGGAGCGCCTGCTCAATAATAAGGTTTTCCAAACTAGACTTCTTTAAAAGATTTGGAGTAGCACATTAAGACGTGATTATGTCTTTAAATCTATTCGAAATTTGGCGCAACACACTGGTTTAAATCAAAATCAATATTATACTAACAAATAACTTTTCATAGTTTGACTTTCCCACGAAATCCAGTTAGATCAAAAGTTCTGCTATACAGGTCTATAAATTTACATTGATCCAAAGTTGTTTTTATTGAGAATATGAGAGACATGCAGAAAACCTTATGTTTCAACTACACAACATAGTCTCTTTATATAGACTTGACATAATAAATGCAAATAATTACATGATATTCTACTCCTAATTGCATGATATTTTAATTTTAATTATATGATATTCTATCCTTATTGACACAATTTTATTTTATTCTTAACACTTCCCCACAAGCCGGAGCATATAAATCATATGCACCAAGCTTGTTACATGTATAGCTGATTCCAGGAATTTCTTCTGTTGATTTGAACCAGGTGATATAAATATACTTTGCTCAGGAAAAGTAGTCAGTAGTCGTCATAGGATTATGTTCAAGCTATCATTTTTTTTTTTCTTTCCAACAGTTGTGTTTTTACTTTGACATGTGGGAGGTCTACAAACCCATTTTTGTACCTTTATTTTTGCGAGAAAGGCAAAGTCTCCTCTCCTCTCCAACTTTAACATTTTTGGGTTTGTAAATCTATTTTCATTTCAACTGTTTCCTCGGGCTCATTCAGAATACCACTTTTCATAAAATGCTTGACATTCTTCGATCTCAACTCAAGCCCTTGTTATTTTTGTTGCCCTGGACAAAAGCATTTGATGAAAAGCATTTGACAAAAGGGATGTATGATTAGGGGAGAAGCTGGAGTTCATGGTGCCAAGTACTTCATTTGATGAACTGGCTACGTGCAATCTAGAAACTATGAACGATGAATAGATGATTAATATCATTCTACTTATTTAGTTGGTTGATGCAATGAATTACCCTTTATACATGCATATATGAACTATGTGTATGATTTATTTTTGGTTACAGGAACTATGTGGAAAGGGAAGCATTCTTTTCCTCGCTCAATCTATCTTGAAGTTAAACATTCAATCATCTTTTCCAACTAGGATCATGGCTGGAATTTCAAGGCTGAAAGCCAAAATACTATCCATTGTGAGTCATATGGAAAATCATACAGATATGGCTGATTTTAAATTTAATCTATTATATAATTTGTACAAACTAGGGGGTAAGACTTGGCACAACTGTTAGGTTGCTGCCATGTTACTTGATGGTCACATATTCTTGCTATGGAAATATTCTTCTGTCACGGGGGTAAGGCCGTATATTATAAAAGAATAACACTGTCACCGCTTTTTTCTTTGCAGCTGCTGAGTTTGTGTGAAGCAGAAAACATTTCTTTCCTCGATCAAGTAGCCACCTCATCACAAAGTTTAGATTTGGCTAAATCTGTTGCATTGGAGGTTAGTTTTTGGAGATGGAAATTGTTGCCCGCAATAGTTTAACTTTGTTTGAATGAGAGAAAATAGAGGCACAATGCTTGTGAAATTGTGTGTTCAACCACATAACGGAGTTGATTTTATATGGGCTAAACTCAAGGCAATAAATACAAATAAATATTGGAGATATTATTCCTATTTACATGATATGTTTTGTCTATACAATAAATAGAAAGATCTTAATATATTTTTCATAGAATTATGGTTGGATCTAACAATTTTACAAAATCAGTTTGGAATTTGAGGATTGTCCCTACTTATAAACATATGTTCAGATCATATTTCATTTGATGTGTGACTCTTAACACACTCTCTCACACCCCACACTATTGGACCTGGTGTGTGGATATAAATGGTGGGTGGCTCGATAGCGGAAACTTGATAGCACGTGGTCCAACAGATCTTGGATAGGCTTTGATACCATCTTAGTAGTGTGGTTGAACCTAACACAACCTTACAAAACCGTCTTGTAAGGCTAGAGTTGCTCCTACTTATAATCATATGTTTAGGCCATATCTCATCTGATGTTGGAGCATATCTATCATATGCACCCAACTTGTTACAAAGATAACTGATTCAAGGACCTCTTAGGGATTTGGTGAAGGTATCTTCCCATTGATCATTAGAGTTGATAATACTCGCGGTAATGTCTCATGATGAAATGACATTCTATCTCAATATGTTTGATCATCTTATGGAAAACAGGGCTAGAGGCAATATGCAGTTCTTCTTTATTATCACATATTAGCGTCATCACCCAAGTTGCTCCGAATTGTAGCTTTTTGAGTAACTGTTTCAGCCAAATAAATTCAGAAGTCACCAATGCCATGATCCTGTTTTAAGTTCATGCACTGGCCCTGGCATCTGAACTTTGATTTTTACTTTTCTAGGATATCAAATTGCCTCCAATAAGTACACAATACCGAAAAATGGGTCGCTTGTTAATAGACGAGCCTGTCCAATCAACATACGAGTAATCAAATATTTGAATATGTCTTTTATCTTCATAAATGAGTCATTTTCTTGGAGTAAATTTGATGTATTCTATTCGTATCACAAAATACCAATGGTTCTAACAAGGATAATTTAAGAGCTGGTTTACCAATCAAAAGAAATTTCAAGATGGGTGACAGCAAGATAGCTCAATTTTCCAACCAGTCTTCTGAATCTCCCTAAAACTAACAATGTCTCCCTCCGATTAGGTAAAAGTATAACGTGAATCCGCATCAGTGTCTAACACGCGCTCTAGCACGAGTTTGTTAATGAAAACAGTTAAACAGACGATCCCACAGTTGATGAGTGTGAGTGCTTCCTAGAACATGAAAGAGAATCTCACCAAAAAGAGTTGATTGAAGCCTGGACAAAAGCATTTGATTTGATCACGTCGAAGCCATAACATGTATGCAGGGTTAACCAAACCAGTACGACGAGCTTCTTCATCCATAAATTGAGAAGGAATACGAGTGCACACCACAAACTCAGTGAGATTTTGCGCATTAATGTATGGCTCAACTTGTTGATGCTATATATGAAAGTTCTTTTTATCTAATTTCTCTGAAATGTTTAGCGAAAACTGAAGTTGATGTGAATCGTCAACTATAGTGGATTGCACCGATGGAGGAACCAATGATCCTTGGGCGGAAGAAGGTGAGATAGCGATGGTGGTGACGAAACTGCCACGGATCGAACTTAGCAAACTGATACCATAATAGAATCCATAGAGAGTATTCATTTCTTCTAAAAATTGTTTTTCATTATTAAAAAAGTTGGTTACAGGAGAGAGAGAAACAGTTTGCATCTATAATTGCAAACTGTTTACCTGCTGTAGCAGGTTGCCCTATTACGAAGTGACAAGTGTCAGTCACCTTAGACAACTAGGATAACTAACTTGTAGAGTTAGTTATCAGATAGGTGACGATAATACTAGCTAAAATAAACTAGCTAATCTATATCTCTAATACATGATAACCGTAAATGATGAGACAGACGTGAATTAAAGAAAAAACTGGAATAAGAGTTTGAGATAAAGAAGCTGGAAAAACTTAAACATTTCCTTGGTATTGAGGTGACATATTCTACTTAAGGGATATTCATATCTCAACAAAAAATATGTAATTGATTTCCTGGAAGAAACTGGAAAAACATGTCCTAAACCAGGTAACCCCTATGGACCCAAATACCAAACTGAGAGAAGCCCAAGAGGAACCAGCCGTTGACAGGAAAATGTATCAAAGGTTGGCGGGGAAGTTTATCTAACTTGCTCGTACAATACCAGATATTACAAACTAAGAGAGTGTATTAAGTCAATTTTTGCACAATCCAAGAAAATTTCATCTTCATGCCACTTATCAGGTATTACATTGCTTAAACGGGAGGCCGGGGAAGGGAATTATGTTCCAAAGGAACAATCCTTTGGTCTTGGAATCCTGCAATGATGTTGATTATACTGGATCTTTGATGAATAGAAGATTTATTCCTGGTTATTGCAAGAATCTGAATTTAGATCTATTTCTCAAGGAATATGCAAGCTACTACGGTTGAAGATTATTCTTTGATGAATAGAAGATCTATTCCTGGTTATTGCAAGAATCTGAATTTAGATCTATTTCTCAAGGAATATGCAAGCTACTACGGTTGAAGATTATTCTAGATGATTTAAAAAGCGAATTAAAGGACCCTATGAAACTCTGTTCTGACAAGTAGTAAATTATCAATATTGCTCGTAACCTGGTACAACATGATAGACAACACATATTGAAATTGCTAGATACATTGATTTTTTTTTTTTTGGAGGAAGATTTGGTATATATGCCCTATATCCCATTCGTTGAGTTTATGTGTTTTAGATAAAAGGAGGAGAGAAATACAGAGAACTTAGAATATTGATGATAATATCTGAATACTAACTTCATACTAAAGACTAAGCAAGCACTAATCCCTATTTGAAAGAGGTAAATCATGATAATAACTAAAAAATATGAAAAAAAAATCCTAAGGGATAATCAAAGATACTTTAAGATTAGAAACTGACCCGAAGAGATAAACCAAAATATTCTAACACATATCAAGTCATCATGAGATATTGTTTTATGATTGAGAAGACAACTCAGGGATGTTGAAAAGTCATAGAGAATCACTGGAATGATAGTTTGGCCAGAAAGCTGGATTGATATAAGCCTACCATGGGTTCTTCTGACCTGGGGTCGCTGCTTGAGAAGGAGGGTTATTGAGCCATGGGTCCCCAACATGTCAGCCGCGCTACCATCACCAGATGGAAGTTGCTCAGATGCTGATGAAGGTAATGATGCTAATGCAGCCGACAAGAGTTAGCTTGTACAGGAATGTGACAGCAAAGATCAAGAGGGAATCACAAGAGAAGTATGAAGTAGGAAATAACATCATGGCTTATTTAGGGGAAGGTAATAAAAAAAAAAGGGCATGAGAAATATGAAGTAGGAAATTGTGGGTGCTGGGTGTTGGGACGGTTCTTATCACAGTAAGGGGTTTCTTTCTTCTCGAGAGCAGTCCATGGCGGAGAGCCAAAATCCCGCCATACCAGCCGCTTGGTGGCACTGTCATAGCCGATTATGACGGAAAAACCCGCAATAGAGGCTAGCCCAAAAACCACTACATATATCCGCCATAGTGCCGCCATGGCCAATATTCGATAACACTGCTTGAGAGTGACATTATCATTTATGCAGCTATATCCCCATCCCATTTTTCATCGCAGTTCCTTACAATTGTTATGTAACATGGATTTATTTCTCTGGTTTAGTTATTTCAGTGTCAATATAATCCAGTATGTCCCTTTCATATTTTGGTTCCTATCAGTTCCGAATTCTAGTATTGTTTTGATGATGCAGGTATTGGACTTGTTGAAGACTGCTTTTGGAAGAAATCCTGGGCATCTCACTACTACCGATAGAAGATACCCAATTGGGCTTTTACAACTTAATGCAATGCGCCTAGCTGACATTTTCTCTGATGATACATACTTTCGATCTTGCATCATAGTTTATTTTGTAAGTTATCATTATGTGAATATTAAGGATAACTTGCTTTAGTGTCGTAGAGTTCATTTTCATTCTGTCTCTGAAATGATTTTTGTGATGATTTTTTTGTATGAGAAACAATCAATTAACGACCCTTCATTTTTCTTATTCATTACGGTTGATGCATTATCTGCTATTTCTTTGATTTCTCAAATGTTTATTCAGCTTTATGGATTTGATTGGATCCTTTGCCTGTGATTCCAGACTAAAGTTCTTACAGCAGTACTATCACTCTCCCATATGGATTTTTTATCCTCTTGGTGTTCGTCTGATCTCTTGGAAACGGAGGAGGATGCAAGTGTTGAATATGATATATTTGCTACAGTTGGATGGATTTTGGATAATAGTTCATCTATGGATCTACAGAATTCAACAGTCTTGGAATTGAATATGAAACGTAACATCATGCCTTCTGCTTCTTATGCACATCATAGGACTTCATTATTTGTCAAAGTCATTGCAAATCTTCATTGTTTTGTTCCCGACCGCTGTGAAGGTTGATTCTTCGCCAATGCTTGCTAATGTTTACTATAAATTTGATTTTTTGATAGCTGTATATATTTCCTCAAATAATATATATATTTTTTCATTTTAAATCTACTCCACAGAAAAGGAGAGAAACCTTTTCGTTCGAAAGGTCCTGGAGTGCCTCCAAATGGATCTATCTAATTTGCTTCCTGGGTTTTCTTTCGCATCTGATACTCCTAAAGCGGACACTGTTAGCAAGAATCTACGTAATGGTTGTTCTAAAAAAATAATTGATTTATCTGCAATATATTTCTCTTTTCATACAAGTAACTTTCTTTTGTAGGCTCTTTGTTAAATCATGCACAATCTTTGATGCCAAATTTTTTAGACCCAGAGGATCTACAAATTCTAAGGTAACTTGTCCCTCTTTTAGTTCTCTTTGTTGGGGTAACTGTAGTAGCCTAATATGGAACAGTTATTTTGATGGTTGGTTGTTTGTCAGCCACATATATAATGAATAATGTTTGAACAGCATGGTGTTAATGGCATCTCCTTATGCTGCTAGAATATTAGATTATTCCTAAGTTTATTTTCAGGAAAATGGACAAAATTGTTATATTATAAATGGCATTGGCAGATGTTTTGACAAAGTTTCAAGCATGGTCCGAAATATGGGTTCATGGTTATGGATTAGGCCGTTATCTAGTAAATGTCGTTAGGTGGTGTCGTAAATATTTTATTTTTACTGTAGTTATTTTTACAATTGTTGGTAGTAATTTATATTCGGGCCTTTAGTCCATTAGTTAGGCCCATTAGATTAGAATAGTCTATATAAAGATATTAGTGTTTGTACATTTTTTTACATGAAATATATTATTCAGTTTTCAAAGGTGGGAAAAGGAGAGGTTGTTGCAGGCACCAGAGGAAGTCGAGAACTTTATCGTTCATCCTTTTTTAGGCATACCTGATAATAAGAACTTTGAATGACAGTGGTGAAATACTATTGATAATGAGAATATACTAAGATTAAACAGTAATCCTTATTTATAGGAGTACAAAACTCCTAATTCTAAATAAATAGGAGAATTAGGAAACAAATCAGGATTATGATGAGTTATTCTAAGATTCGAAACAATCCTAGGAGATTAACTAAGATACTCCAATATAATATAGATATTGTAAGATTTTTTCTTATATTCTTACCCTCTAACATGGGCTGCAATATAACAACTCATGAGCATATGGCCCTTTGGGGAGTGTGATTTTGTAATCATGGGAAATGAGATGGGGTGGTTATATAAAGAGTGAAGGTGTGTATTCCGGGGGGGGGGTTAGTCCTGAGGCAGTGAATAGTTTCAAAAAGGTCTGGGCAAGCATTATGCTTGAGGGAGGAGTTCATCTTTTATTTTCTCATTACCTGTCTTTGCATTCTTTTTGTTTCTCTTCTGTCTTTACAGTTTTGTCTTCTGATTGATTGTAAGGAGCATAGCTCCGTATTTTCATATACTTTCTATTACATATATCTAGTTCCTACAAAATTGGTGTCAAAGCTCAGATCTAAGGTCTTTGGAGTTTCTGGTGTTTAAACAAAATGGAAGTGATGAAAATAAGGGGTACTTTGAGAAAAGGACTTCTTATTTTTAATGGAGAAAAAGATGCTCACTGGTGGTTGATTTATATTGTGAAAGCACTTTGATGCCGTGGAAACTTCAGAGGAGAACCTTGGAGAGACATTGTGGGTGGCAATCAGACTAGCTCTTATTTGGTATCGATGGTGGACTTTGAAAAATCCAGGGTTGAAAAATTGGACTAGCTCTTACATTCAGATTGGTCTACTCTGGCAATTTAAGCTATAATGCAGGGATGTTACCAACAATCAAAGAAGATGAATTACCACCATTGTAATAAGAGACCATAGTTAATATGGACGTCGTGACTGAGATATTGTTAAGAAGAGGACACATTGATCATTGTTAGATGGTCACATTGAGCACATCGTGAATCTTTTCTGAGGGGAGTATTGTTAGACCCATGAGTGTTAGGAGGACACAATGAAATATATTGAAAATACTACTCAAGACTGAATAATGATTATCTAATCATGTGAGTAGAGAATACACTATATATATGCAAGAGTTATTGTAATCAAAACTAAATATTAAGGGAAGAATCAATCAAAAAAAGGAAAGTATCCCGAAAATACAATCGGGATATTAATATGAAAAATTCTAATCAATTACTGATCTGATTTACAATATATCAACAATATTCAATATGGTTTATAATATAACAGACTGGATGGACATATGATACTGGAGGATTTGGAGTATGATTTTGTAATCATAGGAAATGGGGCGAGGTGAAGAGAATGAAGGGTGGAGTGAGGCAAGGAATATTTTGGAAAAGGTCTGGGCAAGCATTACGCTTGAAGGAGTTCATCTCGTATTTTTAGTTAGCAGTCTTTGCATTCTTTCTGTTTTTCTATTCTGTTTACAGTTCTGTCGCCTGATTGTAAAGGGCACGGCTCCATACTTTTCAAATCTTTTCTAATTCATATATCTACTTCCTATCTGTCACATTCATCCTTCGTACTTTAGATATTTGGAGGACAATCTAGCAACATTCGAAGTAATATTTCTATCCACAGAACGGGGAAAATAGAATAGACTTTCTCTTCTAGTTGTTGTCTATCTGCCACTGTGGATTTGAATCCTCTCATACTGGAATTCAACATGAGTGGGTTACTTTTGGAAATCTCACCATTAAAATTCATGATTTTTACAACTTCATAAATATAGAAAGGGGGAAATGAAAAAAATCATTGTGAAAGGAATTTGAGAAAAGGTTGAGGTTGAGTGAAGAGAATCAGTTTCAAGCAAATTGTGAAAGGAATTTAAGGAAAGGTTGAGTGAAGAAGTTGGTTCTTCATCCGGAAAGCATAGTCATAGTTTCTCTAGTTTCTAATTTTTGTTTGTTCATCTTGTAAGGGGCATAGCTCAATGCCACTGTCCGTATCAAATTCTAGTCCCTATCAATAATCACGTTACTATTACTAACTAATGGTAACTCCCTACTTTTTAGAATAAAGTTTACATGGTAGGAATAGGCCAACATTAAAGTCAAACTTTGACATTATAAATTAAATATCTACTTTGCAAATTTATATTTTATCTATGGCAGAAACAAGAATTAATGAAAATTCAAATTTGTGTATGCATTGGATGTGTGGTAAGACTAGACGAGATAAGATTAGAAATGACAATATTAGATAAATAGGGTGTTGAAAATAGATTTAGGTGGTTTGGACATGTCAGACCCGACCATAGGGGTAGGCCAACAAAGCTACCGCCTAGGGCCTCATTTATTTAATTATTCATAGGTTAGGTTTTAATTGACTGTTATAAAAGAGCAATATTTTCTTAGATTATTTTTTTATGACAATTAAGTACTGTCATCTATTTATACTTAGAAGACAATTTATATCTGGTCTCGAGATTAACGAGTTGAATAGAAACATGGTATTTGCCAAAACATTATGGTGCAAATTGATTCAAGTAGATGTAGTAGATGACTCCACTTAGTGGAATAAGGCTTGACTGTTAGTTGTCAAATTTGTGCATGCCTTTTAAAAATTGAAAAGTGCTAGCAAGATAATATCTAGAAGAACTATGACTAACATATTCTTTTCTATTAGTTCTAAAATTAGTTTTTATTTATATTTGTACTATCATGTTGTTGAAACTTGTATATTTTAAATTTGCTTGCAGGGTATTTTTTTGCGAAATGCAAACACAATTTAATTCTTCTGGCTCTGGGGAAAATCGTGTTCAAGTAAATCTTTTTCTTTGAATCCAAGCTGTTACATAATTTGTTTCTAGGCTGTTTTCTTTAAAACTTTTTGCTTCTGTTATGCTGGAGAAATTCAGGATAGAGAATTTGAAGAATCATTATCATGGGATTAGTTTTTTTTTTTTTTTGAAATTTGGATTGAACCTAACTTAACCTTACAAAACTAGCTTTTCTGATTACTTAGTTTTAGGCTTTTTGCTTGTCATCTACGTAATGAGTTGAACCATAAAGTTTGATTCCCTGTAGGAGGCTCAGCGTATAGGGATCCACCCGACGCATATACAAATAAAAGAACCCGCTGAACTTGATAAGAAGCTTGGTAACTTGAAGGAGGGAATGTCCGAGAATTCTGCATTTCCAAGCATAGATCAGCATAATATTAGAGTTGAAAACACAAAATTAGGCGAGGACTTAAATAGGCCACATCAGGTAGGAGGTAAAAGTCTGGCTAGTAAGACTGTGTTAACAGGAGCAAGAGGTACATATAAGGATGCTCAGAACGCTGAAACAAGTGGTTCAGATACTAGTTCTGCAAAAGGAAAAAATGTCCTTAATCATGCAGACGACGAATCAAAATCAATGGAGCATCTTAGAAAGGTTGTAGTTGATGAAACTCCAGTGGATGAAAAGGTTGAACCTCTACAAAGAAGAGACCGAAAGCGGACTATGATGAATGATAAAATGGCGGAATCGATGGAGAGTGCACTCTTGGATGAGCCAGAAGATGAAAAGGTTCAAAAGAGAAGGCGACGAACTATAATGAATGATAAAATGGTGGAATTGATGGAGAGGGCACTCTTGGATGAGCCACAAATGCAGCGAAATGCAGCTTCTCTTCAATCATGGGCTGAAAAATTAAGTCACCATGTATGTAAATTCAGCTAAACCTACATTTAATATTTTGACTCATTTTCTTCTCTAAGACATTCCTGCTTTATGTTTTCCAGGGTTCTGAAGTTACACCCTCTCAGCTTAAAAATTGGTGAGACTACACCCTCATTCTTCTCACATAAAATATTTATTTGCACTTCTGGATATTGTTGTTGAACTTCATTTTTGCTATCAGGTTAAACAATCGAAAAGCTAAGCAGGCCCGCACATCCAAAGATAATCCAGCGCCAGATAAGCAAAAAGGGGCAGTAAGAGTGTCCTCTGACTTACATGACAATCTCTGTGAGCTAAAAAAGATCTCAATCTCATAAGAATAACAACTGGTGATAATTCCGAACCTTAAATTGTTGAATTTCTTGATGCAGGTCCTCTAGAAGTCAATGTTGGTCAGAGCGCCGTGCTTGTAAACTCGCGAGGAGAGGAGATTGGCATAGGAAAGGTAGTTCAGGTGAATGGCAAGTGGTATGGGAAGAGCTTGGAGGAATTAGAGGCCTATGTTATGGATGTTTACGAGCTACATGCTGATAAAGGGATGAAGTTACCCTTCACATCAGAAGCTACTGGTACTTCATTTGCAGAGGCTGAAAGAAAGTTGGGTTCCATGAGAGTGTTGTGGGATTCGCGCAGAATTCTTGTACTGCAATCTGAATGAACTCAAATGTTCAATGATTGCTGCCTAGCTTCAAGGTGTTACAATTTTACAAATACCAATAGTTATACCCCATACAAACAACTTTTATGAAATGTTCAGAAATATTAACTTAAAAACAAATTAAAATATGAAAAATATAAACATTATGAACTATGAAAAATTGGTTTAGTTAATTGAAAATTAGTTTGATAATTATTCTTCTAAACGCGGAGTCTCTGCAATAAAATTATCTTGCAGTTACTCGTGTTAATCATGATTATTGATTTGAGATTAGATGACCCAAATTACACTGTAAATTACTGCTAAAAGGTTTTGACCATTAATTTGAGATCAGTCGGTCAATATCTGTAATTTTATAACAAGGAAATCATAATTTAATTTTTTTAATGACCTATTATGTGTAAATTGATTGATTGAAGAGATTAAAATTATCATTTATAAAAATTAAAAATGTTATTATTGCTTTCAATATTTAATCAAAGCAAAAATCTTTATGGTTGGTCTGATTTAATATAAAAATAATAAAAATTGTAGAGTATCATATATGTTTTGAAATTAGTAATAAAGGAGTCATGGGTTGCCGCTTGTAGTTAGAAGATAGAAATTTGATATGATTTGAGTGCTAGAAACACTTTTTTAACTTATCAACTTGTTATTAATTTATTAAATTTATTAATTTGTAAGCTATTATTATTTTTTTAAATTTCTATTTAAAAATAGTGAAATAACTTAAGTGATTTAATGATCTTTAAAATTTATTTACATTTATTAATTTCTTATGCATTGGAGTTTAAAATAATTTAAATGATTTATCATAGATGATAGCATTGTGTTAAATCTGTCTATTATAATATATTAATTCTGAGCCACACAACATTTGATTGACAAGTTATTTCACAGTTAACTTTTTTTTTATTTTGATGTCTTATCTTACATTTCCATGATCCAAACTGAAATTCTGACACATAGATACTAGATGTCAAGTGTAATACCCCGTATTTTACTAATTTGGACTTTAGAGACTTTTTGGAAATTTAGTAGTATTATTTCTAATACTAAGTTTGTTACTTATTTTCCTTCCACTTTCCAACATATAAAAAGAAAAAGATAGTAAGAAAGGAAAGAAAGAGAAAAGAAGGAAAAGAAGAGGAAAGAAAGAAGAAAGGAGAAAAAGAGGAGAAAAGGGTTTTGGAAGAAAATCCAAGAACAATCATCATCCATTGATCCAAACTTCATCCAATCATCTCATCTTCCTCATTTTCATCATCTATCCAAGGTGGGTTCTAGTTAGTACCAAGTTTTAGAAGTTTTGGAATTGTTTGGTTTAGGTCGAATTTATGGAAATCGATGTTTTAACGGTTAGAATTCGTTAGAAATCGAAATGAATGATCAATATGATTATAGAAACATGTGTTGTTGATTGTTTTGATGTTTTGTTTGATTTTGATGATTTTGGAAAAAGCTAGGTTTATAGAACTTTTGTGTTCTTGATGAAATATGTGTTTTGAAGTTATTGTTGTGCAAACCATACTCAAACTATGTTGTTGAACTTCTGTTGGTGGTTGTTGGTGGTTTGGAGGAGGTTTGGGGTATAGGAAATTTCTGTTGTTGCTTTGATATTTTCTGCATTTTTCGCAGAGCGCGCTCAACGCGTAGGGGCTCGCTCAGCGCGATGTTGAATTCCCGCAACCCCTCCAGGTAGAAGCTTGCGCGCTCAGCGGGCAAGAAGGTGCGCTTAGCGCGACCTGGGACTTGGGATTTTATCCCTTAAGTGAGAAAATTCATAGCTTTCGGCTCGTTTATCGGATTCGATCATTCTTTATATCGATGTAAAGCCGAGGAAATATTCTACGCAATGGAGATGAAATATGTCGATTTTACCGACCGATTAAATAATCGAGAAAATTTCAAAAGTGTTTAATTATGTTTTAATTGTTATAAATTATTCTATTATGCAATTGTGAGATGCCTTGCCTATCCTATTATTGTTTAGCATGATTGTAATTGAATATGCATGTTAATATGGAAAAAGAAATAGAAAGAGTGAGGAAAACCCCCTTATGAACTATATGAGAATTTAGAAGGTTTGGAGACACTAGTATGGAACATGTTGGTTAACCTTTGTGGTTTGAAAGGCGAGAGAGGCCTTGAGGCATGATAGCCTAGTGATTGTCGAATACAATCATGTTCGTGTGTGTGATTACGTAATCGTAACCGGTTTATCTTGAGTGTAGTTTCATGAGTCTCGGACTCCTCTGAAATGGATGCACAACTACTTGGCAGGTGAATGGCGCCCATGGAGCGTATGCTTGTGACGGTTAATGACCCGTGTGAAGTGACGGTTCATAATGGTTAATGGCCCGTAGAACCCGAATCCATTCGTATGTCAAGTAGATTACAAGGATCTATGACTCAGGTCGCCTTCTAGACGTAGAAACGGACGGGAACAGGAGGTACCTTGGTATAGTTATCGATTAGTGATACTTTTGAGTTGATGAACTCATGGCATGTTTCCATATAGTGTGAGAATTGAAATGTGAACTCAAGAGTCCTTTCACCTTTCCCCGGACTTGAGTTAGGATTGTTAGAACCTTGTTAATCCGAGAGAATCCATAAAATAGGAAACTCACTGAGATTTGATGTATCTCACCCCACGTCGTTGATGTATTTCAGGTGCTTCAGGTTCCGAGAAGGGTAAGGATAAGGTCGTGTGATCTTTTCCTTGCTTGTTGATGGCTAGCTTCCGTAGCGAAGTGTATTTTGGGATCATTGTTGATCTAGTTCTTAGTTTTTATCTTTTGAACATCTTGTGTATAATATGCCTTATGTTTTGTACTTTGTACTTTAGAGCATTTATTTGTATACAATGTGTTAATTAGGAGCTTATGTGTTTCAGTACCAAACACTTGGATCTATATATAATATTTATGCTTTGATGTATGAGTTTTATATATGGGTGTTACAGATGGTATCAGAGCAGGTCGTAGCCTCGACCTAGCCATGAAATAGTATAAGTATTTCTTTCCGTTTCATATACGTTGTGTCGCCATTGGTCTTAAGTGTTATATTTATGGCATTGAGCCTGATCAACTTAATCCTATTTGTATGACCTTTAGGAACATGGCTGAAGGACGTAGAAACACTCGTGGTAGACCCCGCACCACTCCTGAAGGGACGAATCCGCCGGGCGACGACGACAATGCTCCTCTGTATCAGTTTATGCAACAGATGCAGCAGCAATAGAATCTATTCATGCAGCAAATGGTGCAACAAATAAATGGAGGTTTGCATCCTACGGTAGTTGTTCCAGAAGCTGAAGGTGGGTAATTCTGAGATTTTATCCGCATGAATCCCCCAGAATTTCATGGTGGATTAGATCTCGTGAAGGCTCACGAATGGATTTCTGGTATGGAGAGGATTTTCTTGATAGTCCAATGCAGCGAAGAGAACAAGGTGTTGTTCGCTTCTCATTCATTGAAGGGTCCCGCTATGAGATGGTGGGAGAGCGCTTCGGCCTTGATGGCTATTCAGGAAGTGCCAAAGGTTTGGGAGCAGTTCAAGGTTATCTTCATGGAGAAGTATTTTCCGAGCTCTTTGAGAACTCAGAAAGAGTTTGATTTTCAACAACTAAGACAAGGTAGTATGACTGTGGCCAGTTATGCTGAAAAGTTTGAAGACATGACTGCTTATTCTAGGCAGGCTATGTATGCTCCAGATGAGAGGTGGAAGGTGGACCAATTTATTTTTGGACTTTGAGTTGAAATATCCCATAGTGTATCTCAGAGGGAGTTCACTACTTATGCTGAAGTTCTAAAACAATGCTATGTAGCTGAACATAGTTTGAAGAAAGTCCAAGCGGAAGGTGTTAAGAGTAGGGTGACTCAAGGGGATCGCGGAAGATCCAACCAACAATTCAGGCCTAGGCAACAAGCCTTCAAAGGAAAGCAGGTTCAAGATTCAAGGGCGAGTACACCTCCGGTGTGTCGCACTTGTGGAAGGATGCATTATGGAAGGTGTGGTATAGACAATGTGAAGTGTTACCAATGTCAAAAGGTGGGTCATTTGAAAAGGGATTGTCCTCAGAATAGGACTCAACCACAAGGAAGGGTTTACACTTTAGATGCAAGGAAGAAGAAAAGTGACAACTCTTTAATTGCCGGTACGTGCTTCGTTAACGGATTTCCTTGTTTTGTTTTGTTTGATTGCGGAGCTACACACTCTTTTGTATCGATGCAATGTATGAAGCGACTTGGGTTGCGGTCCGTTCCTTTGTCTCCTCCTATGGTGGTCACTACCGCCATGGATGAAATATTTGAGACACCGTCGATGTGTGAAAATTGTGTTTTGTCTGTGGACGGTAGAGTTTTTCAGATTGATCTTATTTGCTTACCACTTAAGAAAGTTGATGTCGTTTTGGGAATGAATTGGCTTTCTACTAATTCGGTGTTTATTGGGTGTGAAGAGAAGCTTATCATCATTCCGTCTGTTGAGGCCACACCAAAAGATGTTTTAACAACTATTCTAGAAGGTACGGTTGGAATGATAATTTTCTTGTTCGAAGAAGAGAAATCTGTTCTGTTGGTTCTCACTAAGGAAGGGAGTAGCGACCTTTAAGTTTCGAACATTCCTGTAGTTTGCGAGTTTTCCGAAGTTTTCCCCGAAGATTTCACTTCTGTTATTTCTTTGATTTTGTGGTTGGCATTTATTTTGCTAAAACTATTCTAGCAGCAAGATGTTGAAACAAGATGTTCTAACTTACTGCATTCAACAAGTCGGATAAAGATGTCCCATCCTGGATCATAGGACATCGCGTCTGTTATTGGTTTACAAGGAAGATTTTGTTTGTTGTCATTTGTTACTGAATATTCTGTGAATATTTAGTTATCCTATGTGGCGTCCAAAGTAATTGAGTTGAGATTTTGTGTTGGTTTTTGGATTTTCACTACTTTCTAAATATGGAGACATATTAGGAAACTTTAGATTGAAGACCTATTTTCTTGGAGATTATTTTGCAGAATTGTGTGCAGTCTCTCTGCTGCGTTTTGAAGCCCAACCCAGTCCAGATTTAATGCTATATATTGACTGGTGTAAACCTAGTTTAGGTGTGGAACTTACGTGTGTTTTTGTTAGGGTTTTTGATTGTTAATTGTGAGCCTAACTGGTATCATTCTGATAACAGTATAAGGACTGGTTTTGTGTTGTAAGTTCTGTCAGTTACTCATAAGCTTTTAAGCATTGAGTTTCTTGTGTGTCAGTTCTCATAAGCTTTGAAGTATTGAGAATTGTGTGTTTTTGAAAGTGTGTCTTTTGTTTTGTTACTTGTGTGGAAAGGAACCAGTCAGGGTTTGTGATTGAAGAGGGATTTGAGGAGGGCCTCATACCTAGGCGAGTCTTAGGTAGAAGTCATAGGAAGGGTAGTGATTAAGTGAGCGGATTGTAACCGGGTGTGGCTGCTGTATGATCTGAGAATTGATACTATCGTATATTGATTTCGTCCCTGGCTTGGTAGCCCCCAGAGTAGGATTGTTGATCCGAACTGGGTAAACGTATCACTGTGTTCTTTACTTTTTGCAATGTTATTTTTATTGTTACCTTGTTCATTGTGTTGGATATCCGTGTCTCAACATCTGTGTAGGACATCTGATATCTGTGCCAGAATTTCAATTGGCATCAAGAGCTTGCACCCTAGTTTATTTCTGGGTGAGATTCAGGGAAGGTACTTTCTGGTGCAATGGACAAGGATGAAGGATTTTTGAACAAACCACCTCTGCTTGATGGTTCCAACTATGACTATTGGAAACCAAGGATGATAACATTCATCAAATCCATGGATGATCAAGCATGGAAAGCAATTATCAAAGGATGGGAACCCCCAAAGGTTAGAGATGGAGAAGGTAATCCTACTGATGTGGTGAAGGAAGAGGAAGACTGGGATGATGCAGACTACAAAGGGTCTTTGGGAAATTCCAAAGCCATGAATGCCTTGTTTAATGGTGTTAACAAAAATATTTTTAGGTTGATTAAACATTGCACCATTGCAAAAGAGGCTTGGCAGGTCTTAAAGGTTGCTCATGAAGGAACTTCAAAGGTGAAGATGTCAAAACTTTAGCTTCTCACTACAAAGTTTGAGAATTTGAAGATGAAGGAAGATGAGAGCATTCATGATTTTCACATGAACATTATTGAGATAGCTAACGCATCAAGTGCCCTAGGTGAAAAGATGTCTGATAGCAAACTGGTCAGAAAAATCCTCAGATCTCTACCTAAGAGATTTGACATGAAAGTGACTGCTATAGAGGAAGCTCAGGACATAGATAAGATGAAAGTGGATGAACTTGTGGGATCACTTCAAACATTTGAATTGGGGATCAGTGAAAAGTCTGAAAAGAAGAAGAGTATAACTTTTGTGTCAAATGCTGGTGATTCAGAAGATGAAGGTAACCTGGTCAGAGATGAAGGGGTATCTAAAGATTTGGTATTGCTTGGAAAACAATTTAACAAAGTGCTGAAAAGGATGGACTGGAAGTCAAGAGCTAATGTTCAGAACAAGTCACTCGACATCAGTAGAAACCAGGATGGAGGCAGAAGGTCCAGAACTGAAGAAGACTCCAATCAAGGGAAGAGAGTTCAGTGTTTTGAATGTGAGGGATTTGAGCACATAAAAACTGAGTGTCCCACATATCTCAAAAGGCAGAAGAAGGGCTTATCTGTGTCTTGGTCAGAAGGAGAGTCTGAGAGTGATCTTGAAGAAGAATCAGCAAAATTGGTGACAGCCTTGACTGGAATCTGTAAATCTGATGGAGAAACAACTTATGAGTCTGATGAAGGAACAAGTTGTGATCCTGACAAAGAATCTTACATTGGAGAACTTACTAAATAGGAAGTTATCACTGGGTTCTCAGAGTTGTGTATCAAGAATGAAGAGAGGGGCCATATAATATTAGAACAGAAGGTTCTGATAGCTTAACTAGAAGCTTAGAAGGGAGAACATCTATCGATCATTGCTGATCTTAAAGAGGAAGTTGTATTACAAAAGTCAAAACTTGACAATATGACCAAATCTATAAGAATGTTAAACAATGGTTCCACAGTGTTAGATGAGATTCTTCAGACTGGGAGAAATACTGGAAATGTATAAGGTCTTGGTTTTAACAATCAAGTGGAGAACTACAAGCAGTCTGTAGTAAAGTTTGTTCCTCAGAAAATAAAGCAAGAGGAGAAGATATCAAATCACATGTTTCAACATCAGCTAAAACATCAGAAAATAGCATATAGTTCAAGGTATAAACCATGGAGATGTCATTATTGTGGAAAGTTTGGTCACTTAAAGTCCTTTTGCTACAATTTGCATGGTTATCCCAAAACTGTTCATCAACCAAATAAAGAACAAATTTGGGCTAAAGTAAAGAAAAGATGGACTCCTAGAAATATGGTGGCTGGTCTCATAGCGCATACCTCTCTCAGAGCATCTGCAAGGGAAGATTGGTACTTTGACAGTGGTTGTTCAAGACACATAACTGGTGTGAAGAAATTTTTGTCAGATATCAAGCCTCACTCTACCAATTATGTCACTTTTGGGGATGGATAAAAAAGGTGAAATAAAAGGTGTTGGAAAGCTGGACTGCACAGGACAACCAAATCTGGATCGTGTTCTATTTGTCAAAGGGCTGACTGCAAATTTGATTAGTATAAGCCAACTGTGTGATCTAGGGCTCAAAGTAAATTTCACAAAATCTGAATGCCTAGTAACCAATGAAGAAAATGAAGTTGTCATGAAGGGAACCAGGTCTAAGGATAACTGCTATCTGTGGAATCCTCAAGAATTAGAAAGTTTGTCTACCTGTTTGATGTCAAAGGAAGATGAAACCAAACTGTGGCATCAGAAATTGGGTCACTTACATCTGAAAGGGATGAAGAAAGTTCTGTCAAGTGAGACTGTTAGAGGTATTCCCAAGTTGAAGATTGTTGAGGATAGAATATGTGGTGAATCTCAAGTTGGGAAGCAAACTAGGATGTCACATAAAAAGCTTCAACATCTTACCACAACTTCTAGAGTTTTGGAGCTGCTCACATGGACTTAATGGGACCTATGCAGGTTGAAAGTCTTGGAGGGAAGAAGTATGCCTATGTTGTCATTGATGATTACTCCAGATTCACCTGGATAAGCTTTATCAGAGAAAAGTCTGAAGTATTTGCAGCTTTCAAATAATTGTGTCAAAGGATTCAACGAGAAAAGGATTGTGGCGTTGTTCGAATCAGAAGTGACCATGGGAAGGAATTTGAAAATAGCAGGTTTGAAGAGTTTTGTTCATATGAAGGAATCACTCATGAATTCTCATCACCAATCACTCCTCAGCAAAATGGTGCGGTGGAACGCAAAAATAGGACTATTCAAGAGTGTGCAAGGGTCATGATTCATGCCAAAAAACTTCCATATCATTTTTGGGCTGAAGCCATGAATACTGCTTGCTATATACACAATAGGGTGACTATCAGATCAGGTACTTCTGTTACTCTTTATGAGCTATGGAAAGGAAGAAAGCCAAATGTGAAATATTTCCGTGTTTTTGGGAGTAAGTGCTATATCTTGGCAGATCATGAGTAGAGGCGAAAGATGGATCCTAAGAGTGAGGAAGGGATATTTTTGGGATACTCTACAAACATCAAAGCATATAGGGTATTTAATTCCAGAACTAAGGTGATGATGGAATCTATAAATGTGGTGGTTGATGACTCTGGCAGAGACGAAGATGTCCCAGAAGATGTTGGAACATCCTTTCCCATGAACAATGAAATCTCATAAGACACTGAGTCCGTAGAAGATAATGCTCAAGAGACTAGTACTAGACCTGAGAATGAAGAGGTAGAGGATGCTAACAGGGGACCCTCTATAAGGATTCAGAAGGATCACCCTAAGGAGTTGATTATTGGAAATCTGAATGAAGGTGTAAGAACTAGATCGAGGGAGGCTGTGTCAAATGCATGTTTTGTTTCAAAGCTTGAACCAAAAAATGTTAAAGAGGCTTTGACATATGAGTTCTGGATAAGTGTTATGCAGGATGAGCTTTGTCAATTCAAGAGAAATGAAGTCTGGGAACTGGTACCACGACCAGTAGGAACAAATGTGATTGGCACAAAGTGGGTATATTAGAATAAGTCTGATGAACAAGGAGTTGTTACCAGAAACAAAGCCAGACTAGTTGCTCAAGGATACATAAGATTGAAGGAGTAGATTTTGATGAAACATTTGCTCCTGTGGCTCGCTTGGAATCCATCAGATTGTTGCTAGGTGTGGCATGCCTTTTGAAATTCAAATTGTTTCAAATGGATGTTAAGAGTGCCTTTCTGAATGGCTATCTTAATGAAGAAGTCTATGTTGAACAGCCTAAAGGGTTTGTGGATCCAAATTTTCCTGATCATGTATTCAAGTTAAAGAAGGCTTTGTATGGTTTAAAACAAGCTCCAAGAGCTTGGTATGAAAGGCTGACTGAGTTCTTAGTCAAATATGGATACAGGAAGGGTGGTATTGATAAAACACTTTGTCAAGGAGAAAGATGGGAAACTGTTGATTGCTCAGATTTATGTAGATGATATTGTGTTTGGGGGGATGTCGGATGAAATAGTTCAACATTTTGTCAAGCAAATGCAATATGAATTTGAAATGAGCTTGGTAGGTGAATTGACTTACTTCCTTGGATTGCAAGTCAAGCAGTGGAAGATTCCATTTTTATCTGTCAGAGCAAATATGCTAGGAATATTGTGAAGAAATTTGGATTGGATAATGCCAAGCATAAGAGAACTCCTGCTCCTACTCACTTGATGTTATCCAAAGATGAAAAAGGAGTGAATGTTGAACAGAGTTTATACAGAAGCATGATTGGCAGTCTGCTGTATCTTACAGCAAGTAGGCTAGACATAACCTTTGCAGTTGGTGTATGTGCAAGATACCAAGCAGAACCCAAGTTCAGTCACATCAATCAAGTTAAGAGAATTCTTAAGTATGTGAGTGGTACATGTGATTATGGGTTGTTGTATTCCCATGACTCAAGTTCCATTTTAGTAGGATACTGTGATGCTGATTGGGCTGGAAGTGCTGATGATAGGAAGAGTACCTCTGGAGGTTGTTTCTTTTTGGGAAATAATCTTATTTCATGGTTTAGTAAGAAGCAAATTCTGTATCCTTTTCTACTGCTGAAGCTGAGTACATAGCAGCTGGAAGTAGTTGTGCTCAACTGGTGTGGATGAAGCAAATGTTATTTGAGTATAATGTCACACAAGATGTCATGACATTATTTTGTGACAACCTGAGTGCTATTAATATTTCTAAAAATCCTATTCAACATAGCAGGACTAAGCACATCGATATCAGGCATCATTTCATCAGAGAACTTGTGGAGGACAAAGTCATAACTCTTGAGCATGTTAGCACATAAAATTAGCTTGCTGACATATTTACCAAGGCTCTGGATGCAGTTCAGTTTAAAAACTTGAGGAGAAGACTTGGGGTTTATATTCATGAAGAATTATAGCATTTAATGTTCTTTGTGGCTGCCAGATTAAAAAGAATAAAGGTAATTTTGGTAGTGCAGCTGGTGCAGGTGTTTATGAAGGGAAATATGCTGAAGTTTGTGCATGACATTTGGTCATGTGATTGTGTGTGCATCTACTATCTGATGCTATTTATTCTGGTGTATGATTTGATCATTTCTCAAAATTAATAACTGTTCTACTTGCCTTTGTCATATTTATGGCTAAAAAGGGGGAGTAGTGTGCTTGTGCTGGTGCTGCAGTTGAGGAGGAGTTTTTTTTGTTATGTTTCTGCAGTTGAGGGGGAGTTTTTTTGCTGCTATGCTGTGTTTTTCGCTGCTGTCTCTGATATTTTTGTTTTGCTTGATTTATCTGTGCAAGATTGTTTGTTGATTTATCTTTGCAAGATTGTTTGTTGTGTAGTTTTAGCCAAAATAAGCCAAAGGGGGAGATTGTTATTTCTTTGATTTTGTGGTTGGAATTTATTTTGCTAAAATTATTCTAGCAGCAAGATGTTGAAACAAGATGTTCTAACTTACTGCATTCAACATGTCGGATAAAGATGTCCCATCCTGGATCATAGGACATCGCGTCTGTTATTGGTTTACAAGGAAGATTTTGTTTGTTGTCATTTGTTACTGAATATTCTGTGAATATTTAGTTATCCTATGTGGCGTCCAAAGTAATTGAGTTGAGATTTTGTGTTGGTTTTTGGATTTTCACTACTTTCTAAATATGGAGACATATTAGGAAACTTTAGATTGAAGACCTATTTTCTTGGAGATTATTTTGCAGAATTCTGTGCAGTCTCTCTGCTGCGTTTTGAAGCCTAACCCAGTCCAGACTTAATGCTATTCATTGACTAGTGTAAACCTAGTTTAGGTGTGGAACTTACGTGTGTTTTTGTTAGGGTTTTTGATTGTTAATTGTGAGCCTAACTGGTATCATTCTGATAACAGTATAAGGACTGGTTTTGTGTTGTAAGTTCTGTCAGTTACTCATAAGCTTTTAAGCATTGAGTTTCTTGTGTGTCAGTTCTCATAAGCTTTGAAGTATTGAGAATTGTGTGTTTTTGAAAGTGTGTCTTTCGTTTTGTTACTTGTGTGGAAAGGAACCAGTCACGGTTTGTGATTGAAGAGGGATTTGAGGAGGGCCTCATAGCTAGGTGAGTCTTAGGTAGAAGTCATAGGAAGGGTAGTGATTAAGTGAGCGGATTGTAACCGGGTGTGGCTGCTGTATGATCTGTGAATTGATACTATCGTATATTGATTTCGTCCTTGGCTTGGTAGCCCCCAGAGTAGGATTATTGATCCGAACTGGGTAAACTTATCACTGTGTTCTTTACTTTCTGCACTGTTATTTTTATTATTACCTTGTTCATTGTGTTGGATATCCGTGTCTCAACATCAGTATAGGACATCTGATATCTGTGCCAGAATTTCAACTTCTCTTCCTCCGGAGAGGGAAGTGGAATTTTCTATTGACCTGGTACCGGGAACGGCTCCTATATCCGTTTCTCCGTATCGGATGGCACCATTGGAGTTAAGGGAACTAAAGGAACAATTGGAAGGGCTTATGGCTAAGCATTTTGTTAGACCTAGTACCTCACCATGGGGAGCCCCAGTTTTGTTAGTAAAGAAGAAAGGCGGCGGGATGCGATTGTGTATTGATTATCGTCAACTGAATAAAGTCACCATTAAGAACAAGTATCCCTTGCCCAGGATAGATGACCTATTAGATCAATTGAAAGGAGCCTGTGTGTTCTCGAAGATTGATTTGAGGTCGGGTTATCACCAAATTCGAGTGAAGAATTCTGATGTACCTAAGACTGCATTTAGGACCCGTTATGGTCATTACGAATTTTTAGTGATGCCTTTCGGTGTGACTAATGCTCCAGCTGTTTTTATGGATTATATGAATCGGTTATTTCAAGCTTACTTGGATCAATTTGTTGTGATCTTCATTGATGACATTCTTATCTATTCCCGTACTCCACAAGAGCACGAAGGACATTTGAGAATCGTCTTATCGATCTTACAAGAGAAGCAACTTTTTGCCAAGTTAAGCAAGTGCGAGTTCTGGATGTCTGAAGTTAGTTTTCTTGGTCACGTTATATCACAGGGTGGTGTAGCGGTGGATCCATCAAAGGTTGAAGCTGTGACTAATTGGGAGAGACCAAAGAATGTATCAGAAATTAGAAGTTTCTTAGGTCTAGCAGGTTATTACAGAAGGTTTATTAAAGGCTTTTCGCAATTAGCGTTGCCAATGACTAAGCTTACTCGGAAGGATTGCCCCTTTGAGTGGGATTCGGCGTGTGAACAAAGTTTTATGAGTTTGAAGGAAAGATTGACTACAACTCCCGTTCTAACTATTCCCGATCCTAGCAAGTCGTATGAGGTATTTTGTGATGCGTCTAAGATGGGATTAGGAGGAGTTTTAATGCAAGAAAGTCACGTTGTGGCTTATGCTTCTCGACAATTGAAAATTCACGAGAAGAATTATCCAACCCACGATTTGGAATGCGGCGGTGGTGTTTACTTTGAAAGTGTGGCGTCACTATTTGTATGGAGTATATTTTGAAATGTTTAGTGACCACAAGAGTTTAAAGTACCTCTTTGACCAAAAAGAGTTGAATATACGTCAAAGGAGGTGGATGGAATATTTAAAGGATTATGATCTAGAGCTAAAATACCATCCGGGTAAAGTGAACAAAGTGGTCGATGCCTTGAGTAGGAAAGTTTTGAGAAAGGCCGAATTGATGATGTTAGAATATTCGTTGTTGGAAAAGTTTAGAGATTTAAATCTTCAATTTGTGTGGACTCCTAATGGAGTGATTATGGGAAATTTGAATGTCAATTCTACTTTAAGAGTTGAAATTCAACAAGGACAATTATTGGATGAGAAGTTGCAAGAGATGCTAAGTCAACCGGGTTTTGTGCACGCTAGCGATGGGATGATTATGTTTAACCAAAGGATTTGCGTTTCGAACGATGCGACTTTGAAAAGAAGGATTTTAGAGGAAGCACATAAGGGTACCTTCACTATACATCCGGGTTCTTCAAAGATGTATCAAGATTTAAAGAAGGACTATTGGTGGTCCGGTATGAAAAGAGATGTTGCGGTCTTCGTGTCGGAATGTGCGGTATGCCAACAAGTCAAGATTGAACATCAAAGACCGGGTGGATTATTGCAACCATTAGAAATCCCAATTTGGAAATGGGATAGTATTTCTATGGATTTTGCAGTAGGTTTACCCCGTACGCAAGGTGGTTATGATTCGATTTGGGTAATAGTAGATCGATTGACAAAGTCAACGCATTTCTTGGCCGTGAAGACTACCTCCAAAGCGAGTCATCTTGCAAGGTTATTTATTGCCGAAATTGTGAAATTGCACGGTATTCCCTCTAATATTGTGTAGGATAGAGATCCGAAGTTTACTTCAAGGTTTTGGAAAGTTTTTCAACAAGCTATGGGTATGGAGTTGCGTTTGAGCACATCTAATCATCCTCAGACGGATGGTTAAACTGAACGAACAATACAAACAATGGAGGATATGTTGAGAGCTTGAGTACTAGAAAGTAAGGGTAATTGGAAAGAACTTCTACCATTGATTGAGTTTTCTTATAATAATAGTTATCATGCGAGCATCAGTATGGCACCGTATGAAGCATTGTATAGGAGAAAATGTAGAACACCTTTGTGTTGGGCGGACGTTGGTGAAGATAGAATCTTAGGACCCGAAATTATCCAAGAGACTACGAAAAAGATTCGAATGATCGGCGAGAAAATTAAGCAAGCACAAGATCGACAAAAGAGTTATGCGGATAACCGGAGGAGACCTTTAGAATTTGAAGAAGGTGACCATGTGTTTTTGAAAGTCACTCCGAGATTAAGACTGAAAGGACCGTTTAAGTCACGGAAGTTAAGTCCGAGATACGTGGGACCGTATCAAGTTTTAGAAAGGATTGGCGAAGTAGCTTACAGATTGGCCTTACCGCCTTCTCTGTCGGAAATGCATGATGTTTTTCATGTATCTCAACTTCGCAGATTTGTTCCAGATCCTCTTCAGCCAATTCTACCGGATACGATTGAAATAGAAACAGACTTGACTTTTGAACCTCAACCGAGTCGCATTGTGGGAAGAGAAACAAAAGTATTAAGGAACAAGGACATTTCTCTCGTTAAGGTGCAGTGGGATGTAACGTATCTGGGTGATGCAACTTGGGAACTTGAATCGGAAATGCGAGATGCTTACCCTCATCTGTTCAGGTAATCTTTAAATTCGAGGGCGGATTTCTATTTAAAGGGGGGAGGATGTAATACCCCGTATTTTACTAATTTGGACTTTAGAGACTTTTTGGAAATTTAGTAGTAGTATTTCTAATACTAAGTTTGTTACTTATTTTCCTTCCACTTTCCAACATATAAAAAGAAAAAGATAGTAAGAAAGGAAAGAAAGAGAAAAGAAGGAGAAGAAGAGGAAAGAAAGAAGAAAGGAGAAAAAGAGGAGAAAAGGGTTTTGGAAGAAAATCCAAGAACAATCATCATCCATTGATCCAAACTTCATCCAATCATCTCATCTTCCTCATTTTCATCATCTATCCAAGGTGGGTTCTAGTTAGTACCGAGTTTTAGAAGTTTTGGAATTATTTGGTTTAGGTCGAATTTATGGAAATCGATGTTTTAACGGTTAGAATTCGTTAGAAATTGAAATGAATGATCAATATGATTATAGAAACATGTGTCGTTGATTGCTTTGACGTTTTGTTTGATTTTGATGATTTTGGAAAAAGCTAGGTTTATAGAACTTTTGTGTTCTTGATGAAATATGTGTTTTGAAGTTACTATTGTGCAAACCATACTCAAACTATGTTGTTGAACCTCTGTTGGTGGTTGTTGGTGGTTTGGAGGAGGTTTGGGGTATAGGAAATTTCTGTTGTTGCTTTGGTATTTTCTGCATTTTTCGCAGAGCGCGCTCAGCGCGCAGGGGCCCGCTCAGCGCGGTGTTGAATTCCTGCAATCCCTCCAGGCAGAAGCTTGCGCGCTCAGCGGGCAAGGGGGTGCGCTTAGCGCGACCTGTGACTTGGGATTTTATCCCTTAAGTGAGAGAATTCATAGCTTTCGGCTCGTTTATCAGATTCTATCATTCTTTATATCGATGTAAAGCCGAGGAAATATTCTACGCAATGGAGATGAAATATGTCGATTTTACCGACCAATTAAATAATCGAGAAAATTTCAAAAGTGTTTAATTATGTTTTAATTGTTATAAATTATTCTATTATGCAATTGTGAGATGCCTTGCCTATCCTAGTATTGTTTAGCATGATTGTAATTGAATATGCATGTTAATATGGAAAAAGAAATAGAAAGAGTGAGGAAAACCCCCTTATGAACTATAGGAGAATTTAGAAGGTTTGGAGACACTAGTATGGAACATGTTGGTTAACCTTTGTGGTTTGAAATGCGAGAGAGGCCTTGAGGCATGATAGTGTAGCGAGCGATTTTGGACGCGGTTCTTAAGCGCTGGTCGCTCTCTGCGGTTGAGTTTACTACAGGTCGATTCATTTTTTATCCTATTAAAGCTGATGAAGGAAGGGAAATAGATGTCTCCAATTAACCCTGCTTTGCATACTGAGTTTAAACAGCGGTCTGTTAGGTTACGGATGCGATCAATGTGGGGGGCCTTTGTATTGGTTATTTGTATTTTCGCCAATACTGTTTTCTCTCTTTTTATTTTGACAGAATGTTTCTGGCGGGGAACAAGGATTAGGATGTTAGGACCAATGCTTTTGATAGATACATGAGAGTATGGGATTTTGGGTTTTTGTTTAGTGTGCTCGCTAAGATTTTTCTTTCAATCTTATGCCTACGTATTCCCGTTTACCGAAACAGGGATATCAGAGCGTTCGTAGTTCCTCCTATTCTATGGGAGGAAATGGTTGTTTTTGGTGTCTTGTTCAAAGCCCAAGACGTGAAGCGAAAGGTGGTTTGTATCTTGTTCAAAGCCCAAGATGTGAAGCTGAAAATGTGTTTTCTTTAGAGAGAATTTGTCATCTCTAAAGAGGGGTCTGTCTGTTACGACTGTTTATAAAGGAGAATTACTTTAACCGGGATTTGTGAATCCGGCAATGCCATAATTTCCTTTATAGGGGATTTTATCCTGAAGGAGAAGACTTTAACTCAGTGTAGAGCAATGCTATCTTTCCTTAGGAATTTCTCATGCTAAAAGAGGGACAGTGGCATGGATGTAGATGATCCAGAGGCTTGCCACTTACAGCGATTATATGAAGGGGCTGTTGATATTTGTGTACTGTGAATGAGGCACAACTTTGATGCTAAAAGGTTAATTGGATTAACCAGTGGTTTTCTTATATAAAGCCTAAGAGGAGGCTAGTATGTGTCTCGTACAAAGCCTGAGAGAGAGAGGCTAAAAGGTTTTGACTCAACGAGGGGATCTTTTGGTATCTCGTATAAAGCCCGAGATGGAGGCTAAATGACTCAACAAGAGAGTTTTGTATCTCGTACGAAGCCCGAGATGGAGGCTAACATTTGTTTGGCTCAATATGAACCGTTTTGTATCTCGTATAAAGCCCGAGATGGCGGCGAAAGAGGTGATTGACTCAACGAGGGAGTCTCTTATGTGTCTCGTACAAAGCCCGAGAGAGAGGCTAAATGTTGTTTCAGTTAAGGGACAGGTCCAGTATGCTGATTTTGAAAGAGAAAATCAGTTCTTATATGAGCAACACTGTACTCATGGATTCGATTCAAGGATCCGGGTTATTCCCGTTCTTTAAGGAAGCGGGAAATCCGAAGGGTATTGAGACTGTCCGAGTCTACGGGTTTTCTTCCTATTTTTGAAGGGTGCTTGAGAATGTCTTTGAGACTCAAGGAGATTAGACTGTCCAAGTCTAGAGTTTTAACCTTTGTACTATGCTTTGAGAAACAGTAGTAGACTCTTTGAAAGGACTGTTCTATTAAGATGACTAAGTTCTGTTCCATACCTCCAGGAGGTCGTCGGGACAATTTGTACGAAGTCCAAGAGGAGGCTGGAAGCTTTTAAGAAGTCGACGGGTCCTTGTACGAAGCCCAAGAGGAGGCTTTTAAGAAGCTTCTAAGAAGCCGTAGGGTCCTTGTACTAAGCCCAAGAGGAGGCGGGGATACTTTTAGGAAGCCTGTGGGTCCTTGTATGATGCCCAAGAGGAGGCCGATTGCTTTTAAGAAGCCGATGGGTCCCCAAACCCCGAGAAATTCAAGGCAAGTTATTCACAAGGAATAGATCAGGTCAGGAAAGTTCGAGAATTTGGAAGAAACTCAAGAGATGCCATTCACGGAGAAAAGATCATCTCTGGGGAATAGAGTTTCTTGACAAGTGCTCTTAAGAAGCCTGTGGGTCCCCAAACCCCGAGAAGTTCAAGACATGCCATTCACTGAGAATAAATCAAGCCAGGAAAGTTTGAGAATTTGGAAGAAACTCAAGAGATGCCATTCACGGAGAAAAGATCATCTTTGGGGAGTAGAGTTTCTTGACAACTTCTATGAGTGACAGTCTATGAAAGGGTTCACAGAGAATGATGCCTTTCATATCTCCATATTGTTTAACCCCAAGAGGAGGGAAGACTGTGTCTGGTAATCCTATGGGGATCTAGTTTAGACTATTTCTAAGAGTAAACAAAACTGCGTCACCTAGTTCTAGACATAGTTGCCGGGGAAACTCTAAATATCTATACTATTATTACACAGTTGATATGAGTTTATGAAAGAAGACTTACAGCAAAACAGCCCCACAATACAGTTATATGTATATGAAAGCGGTTAAATGAAAGCGATAACCACTTACTCGGTTGTAGAGCTTCCATGCTGTTTGGTTAGTTGTTCAACAAAGAAAGATTGAAAACAACAGTATATTCAAAATCAAAGGAGAAAGTGCTTTGAAAAAGAAAGATTTGGGGCTTACAACTCAAGGAGAGGCCCAGGGTTTTATCAGCGAGCGCACTGTTTGAATTTGTACAGTGGGACTTATACAAGTGACTGAGGCCCAAAAATTGTTTTTTGTACAAAGGGATGGGTCTTACACTCTCTCAAGAGGCCCAAAAGGTTTAAAGAAAAAGAATGAGGCTTATAACACGAGGGTAGGCCCAGTTGATTTTTTTCGTTGGAAATGGCGATCGCGCCGAGGTTTTCTTTTAACGCAGAGGGACTTATACAATAAGTGAGGCCCAAAATGGTTTTGGTTAAAAGGGGGTTGGGTCTTACACTCTATTAGAGGCCCAAAGTGTTTTGAATGGGTCTTATAACTCAAGGAGAGGCACAATTGGTTTATTTTTCAAAAGGCGACGATCACGCCGTTGGTTTTTGACGGTATCGGGACTTATACAATATCTGAGGCCCAAAAATGATTTGGTCAAAAAAGGATTGGGTCTTACACTCTATTAGAGGCCCAAGTGTTTTGAAAATGATTTATGAGGGTTGAATTAATCCAAAAACCCTAATTTGTTTTCAAAAATGTATTTAATTGAATAAAAATTCAATTAAAATGATCAAAATTGTTTTACATATGAAAAACAAATTATGATCTTGGATTAATGCTTCAAAAATTAAGTATTGACCTACAAAATATTTAGAAAGCATTAAAAGTTGCAAAATCAAGGTGGAAAAAATATTTTAAATGTCAAAAACAATTAAAACATTAATTCTTTGCAAAAATATCAATTATACAAAATAAATAATATTTTTGGGAAAATAAAATATTTTAACATTTTTGTGAATTATTAAAAAAAGAATCAACTCAAAATTATTAAAACTCAGAGAGAAATTAATTTTTGAATCAATTAAATAAAACCACAAAATTCAAATATTCAAATTTGGAAAAATGGCGCCAAGAACAAGCTGAAGAACACGCGCGTGTTCTGAGATTCCCAGATTTGCATTTTCTCTCTAATCTCACTGAATACTTAATCATATCATGTAATCCACATATCATTATGCTCGTCTCAACCTCACGATCATGTCTATGTCCATTAATTTCATTTAAATTAAACATATAATAAGAAAACACAAAAAATCCTCAAGAACCCTAATTTCTGCATGAAGGCTAGGATTTTTGATACACGATTCAAACAATGCAATTAATTGAGGGGAAACATTCTATGCATGATTATGAACATATGGCCAAATTATTGTGCGAGGAAATATGCATAGATTGAGAGATGACCAAGTATATGCTTACCTCTAGGCCGTGACAGCAAGTGCAATGTGATTTTTGATTTGGAGGTGTTACAGATGAGTGGTGATGACCTGGACAGCTTCCCTACACCCTATGGAATGTGTTTGAATGCTTGGACTTGATTGAAATTGGCTGGATCACTTCATGGCATCTCAACTGCATTTTGGTTAAAACCTTGAGCAATTGACTGGTGATTCTGAGAAATCAGTGTTCCAGTTGTTGTTTAAGTGTTTGATCAGCTCATATGTGATGTATATAAGGTGTGTGTGTGATTGGTTTGAGTGGAATTGCCCTCTAGCTCAAAACCCGATAGCTACCTTTCTAAGAAAGGCATTTTTGCCAAGAGAAAGAGATTTTGAGAAAGGCAAGTGTTGTAGGCCTTTGGTGTACTTAAACTGAACACAATTGAGCTTTATTTATAGTAGAGCAAGTTTGTTTTGCAAGGAATAATGAATGGCAACTGCTGAGTAGGTTTGTTCAATGTTGGCCAATGGAAGTTCAAGTCTCCTCTAGCCATTGACTAGAGGTTAAGGCACAGGATGCTGGTTCCCTTGGTCTTGGATAAGTCTTGACTGAATTCAAATGAAAATGGCTCAGTCCATGCCACCTTGATGCTTCCATTGAATGCTCCAATCCAAATTTGAAGTCTTGTCCCTATTTTGGCAATTCTAGGTTCAACATGTTTTTTCTTGTTCCAAGGACTTTGGAGGCTTGGCTCAGTGATTGTCTCCTTTAGATTCAATCCTTAGATGTGTCCAAGTGGATAGGAGTGTTTGGATTTGCACAATTTTGGCAAGTCGAGCAAAAATGCAAATTCTGCCTTGCCTTGATAGATTTCAACAAGGCAACTTGACAATGTCATAACTCATAGCCCAAATGGAATTTGGCAATGTTCTTGGCCATTTTGGAAAGCCCTTACATGATACAACAACTGTTTGAACATGTTTGGTTTTGATCTCTTTTGAATCCAAGTGAAAAATCCCCCTACATTTGGAAAAAAATGAAGACAGATTTGGACTTAGTGAAAATTTCACTAAGTGTTGGAAAAAGTGACATTTTCATTTTTCAGCCATTTTGATCACTCCATAACTCAAAATCCTTAATGATTTGGACTTAGGTCTAGTTGAAGTTTTTGTAGAGGGTAATGAGGGCTACAAATACATCTTTGGATGGGAAAAAATGGCCTTGTGATTTAGGATTTATGATCCTCCAAAGTTGGTACCCTAGCCACTTTATTTTTAACTTAGAAAATTTTCTAAGTTTTTATGGTTACCCCTTTTACAAGTTATCCAACTTTTCTTGATTTTTCTTGATGAATGATGATTCAAATCATACATTAACATCATTTTAGGGTTAAAAATCCATTTTGGTGAGAAATCTCAAAAAGTCAAGGTTGACTTTTGTGCACAGTTGACTTTTTATCAGATGAATTCCAAATTGTGCAATTCTTCATGAAACCATGTCCTTGACCTAAATCAAACTTGATGGACATGTTCCATGGGTGTCATAGGGTATATTGAGGCATGTCATAGGGCTTGGGAGCATGTCCTGGTCAAAAGTCAAAGTTACAGTTGACTTTCCTCCTTAAAACCCTAATTGTGGTGCAGATGAAATTGAGACTTGTTGCTCAAGCTTCTTGGATTAATCCATTATTCCAAATGGATCAATATAGTTCATTAGAGACCCTCAAACCCTCCTTTGAGGTCTTGGCTCATGATTTGCCCTAAAAGTCAACTTAGGGGTGAATTAGGTCAAGAAACCCTAATTCCTGATTTTTTATGAATGCATCCCCTGAGGCAAAATTGACTTGATGATTGGGTGCATGAGGTTCCATGGAGTATATTAGGTTAGGTTTTGGATCATTGGCTTGTGCCCAGATGAAAAATTTCCATCTGGAGGCCCTGGTGACACTGTCGATCTTGAGGCTTGATCCACCTAGAAGGGAGCAACCTTGTGCTTAATCCTTGAAGTGGGAGTCCTTTTGATCCATTGTGGATGTTTAAGAGGTTAGACAAGTTGAAGATCATGTCATTCCTTGATTGATCCTTTGTCTAAGGCTCTGAGAGGGCTTGAAACCCTAATTTTGATTGTAGTGAATGCTCACCCATCTTTGGGGAGACTGATGAAGTATGATAGTTCCTCCATATTGTGATGATGATTTTCACAATGATGGGAATCTTAGTGGTCAAAATTTGGGGTATGACAGATAGCCTAGTGATTGTCGAATACAATCATGTTTGTGTGTGTGATTACGTAATCGTAACAGGTTTATCTTGAGTGTAGTTTCATGAGTCTCGGACTCCTCTGAAATGGATGCACAACTACTTGGTAGGTTTGATTCCCCGTATTGTACGAATGGCGTCCATGGAGCGTATGCTTGTGATGGTTAATGGCCCGTGTGAAGTGACGGTTCATAACGGTTAATGGCCCATAGAACCCGAATCCATTCGTATGTCAAGTAGATTACAAGGATCTATGACTCGGGTCGCCTTCTAGACGTAGAAGCGGACAGGAACAGGAGGTACCTTGGTATGGTTATCGATTAGTGATACTTTTGAGTTGATGAACTCATGGCATGTTTCCATATAGTGTGAGAATTGAAATATGAACTCAAGAGTCCTTTCCCCTTTTCCCCGGACTTGAATTAGGATTGTTAAAACCTTGTTAATCCGAGAGAATCCATAAGATAGGGAACTCACTAAGATTTGATGTATCTCACCCCACGTTGTTGATGTATTTCAGGTGCTTCAGGTTCCGAGAAGGGTAAGGATAAGGTCGTGTGATCTTTTCCTTGCTTGTTGATGGCTAGCTTCCGTAGCGAAGTGTATTTTGGGATCATTGTTGATCTAGTTCTTAGTTTTTATCTTTTGAACATCTTGTGTATAATATGCCTTAGGTTTTGTACTTTGTACTTTAGGGCATTTATTTGTATACAATGTGTTAATTAGGAGCTTATATGTTTCAGTACCAAACACTTGGATCTATATATAATATTTATGCTTTGATGTATGAGTTTTATATATGGGTGTTACATCAAGACAGATGTCTAGATACTGGGATCAAGACATCAACCAACACTTATGCAGAAAAAAATAAGAGATTTGAAGGTGTAAGAAAAACACAAGAAAGGGGGGGGGGTTGAATTGGGTTTTCAAACTGAAAGGTTTTTGTGAAACTCTAACAAAGATCACAAATAAACTAGCAATAAAGAAAGACACATGATATATCTTGGTTCACTTAAAAACTATCAAGTTAATCCAGTACACCCGCCAAGGTGATTTTGCCTTATACACAAGGACTTAATCCACTACAACCAAACTGATTACAACTACACTAGCAACTGCTGGTGACTAACATACACAGACTAACCGTCTCTTCTTAAAGATTCTGACCCAGCTGGTTCCTTAAGGAATACAAACAACAGTTTGATCAAATATGATGTCTACAATGAAATGCTTCTACACAAGCTGATATAAACACAATTTCTAGCTCAAACTAACTTAGAGAAAATCTATAAAGTATGAATAAAATTTCTTCTTTGTATTGTAGTGCTTTACTGTTCACTCATGGATTTCTCTATTTGTATTTCTATGTTTCTTTCTCATATGAATCAGTGTCTCAATATATATCTTTTTCACACTTGGTGTTCCACTATTCTTTGAGTGATCAAGTCTTTATATAGCCAGAAAAAGATCCGTTGAAGGGCAGATCAGGAATATCAGTAAAATTACTGGCGACTTGAAATAATGTCGTTATGCTGGGATGAAAATCGTACACTGAAGTTGTCCTTTGTACCACCAACTCAGGGTAGTGGAATGGTAGTGGAAAAGAACGTGTTTGGTCTGTACTATGTACTATTTTCCCTTGCAAACATTTCATCTTCTTCTATTCATCAGAGACTTCTGAATTGATATGATTGAAGCATGATCAGAAGAATTGATCATTGGGTCTTCAGAGTCTTGAGTCTTAAGAGTCTTCAGAACTTGTTCAATAGAACCTTGTCTTCAGAGTCTTCAACACTCCTTCTTCAGAACCGTTGGTTATCAGAAACTTAAGTCTTCAGAGTCTTCAGAACGTTGTTTAGCAGAACCTTGTCTTCAGAGTCTTCAGAACTTGATCTTCAGAAACTTAAGTCTTCATAATCTTTAGAAAGTTATTCAGCAGAACCTTGTCTTCAGAGTCTTTAGCACTTAGTCTTCAGAAGATAAATATCAGAGTTATATTTAGAGCCAGAATCCAAGAGAACATTGCAGCAGCAACATATTGTCTTCTTAGAATTTTTCTGAAGTAGAGTAGATCGGAAGCAAACTTGCTTCTTTGACGCAGAAACGACCTTTGATTAATTAAGAGTGACGTTTCACATGATTTCTATAAGAGTCAGAGCTATCTTTATCAGAGTCAGAATTATCTTTATCAAAGTCAGAACCTGTTTGTCAACACTTTAGAAAACAAACGTTAGATTACCAAAATTGTTCTCACACAAATACAACTTTGTTATTATCAAAACTTATAGATATATTGTAGAACCAAATCTTGTTCCAACAATCTCCCCCTTTTTGATAATGACAAAACAATGTATTTTTATAACACAATTTTGTACGAAGATAATTAATAAGAATTGACTCAGATAAGTTCAAAGTTAACTTCCCTTTATCAAGCTCCCCTTGAATCTAAGACTTAAAAAAATCTTATCAGATTTGGGATACCAGAGCCTGATTGTAAGGATCTACTCAGATCCAAAATATCAGAGCTTGATTATAGTGGTAATGCATTATGATAACAGAGCTTGATTAGTCAAATCAGAGCCTGGTTGATATCAGAGTCATATTGCCGATATAAATATTGTTCTTGAAAAGCATTCTAAGAGAATTTTGCAATTAAAGTGTTAAAATGTTAGAGCTATGATTCATAGACAATATATTTATCAAAATAACTTTCCATTTAAATACTCCTCCTTTTTGTCATAATAAAAAAGGGTAATAAAAAAGATAAGTTCAGTGTACAACAAGATAAACAAACAGTCAAAGACAAACTACGGGGTAGCCTAAAAAGTGCCTAAGGTTGAGAAGGAGGAGGGAGCCTCTGAAGGATATGAGCAAGTGCATTCTGAATGTTGACAGTGACTCCATCTTCCTTGTCCATTCTAGTTCTGAACAACTCTTGCTGCTTCTGAATGGTAGCCAGAGTTTTCAACACTGGATCAGAAAAAGAGTTTTCAGCAGCTTCTTTCTCAGCTTGATCTTTAGCTTCCTTAGCCAACCTTTCAGCCTCTCTGTCTATAGCTTCTTTGGATAACTTCTCAGCCAATTCCCTTTCAGCAGCGAGCTTAACTTCTGCTTCCTTCTTCTCTTTCAACCTCTTTTCAGCTTGCTGAACAAAGTAATCCTTTGTCTGAGCGGAAAGATTTTGAATCTTTTGAAATTCTTCAGACATCCACTGATTGAATTGATCCCATGGAGCACCCAAGGCAGAAGGGCCTTCTCTAGAATTTGATTCATCAGAGACTGTCTTGAATCTCATAACCACAATGTCCTTAAAAACAGAGATTACTTCATCTAGGTTAGGAGGAAGGCCAGAGGGTTGATTCTCAGGTAAAAGTTAATTTTCTTCAACAGAATCACGAATATTGGTGGTATCATTGTTTGAAGAAGGTTCAGGAATGTTTGTTGAGGCGTCTGGTATGATTTGTGGAGTGGTTAATGGAATGGTTGATGGAGAGTTGGTTGTTTGAAGAAGCTCAGTGGGAAATTCTTCAGAATGAGATTGAGTGTTTAATGGAAGGGAAATGGTTGGAGATGATTGTACAATAATGATGGGGTTTGATTGTATGGATATGGTGGAAGATGGTTGAGTTGATGTGATTTTTAGTATAGTTGGTGAAAACTGTATGGATGGTGCAAATGTTGGGATTATTTCAGTAGGCGATTCAGAAATGGGTGTTGGAGGGATGGTGACAATAGTAGAAAATATTGGTGGAGGAGTGAAGAATAATGATTGAGTTGTAGGGGGTGGTGATGATGTGGGAAGAGATGAAGAAAAATTTATGTTAATGATAATAGGTGTAGTTACAGAGAGAGATTCAGAAGACTTACTCTTGTGTTCTGGATATGATGCCAGTGAGATGTTCCTTGTGCTGGCTTCACCGAGATTTTTCTTCTGCTTCTTTGCAGATTTTATCTGAGGAGTTGTGTTGGAGTAGAGTCTCTTCTTCTTCATCATATCAGGAGGATGTTCCATCAGATCTTCAATGCTGAAGTTAGATAAATCATAGCCTTCAGCATCTCGAAGCTGTATATATGCTTCTATAACTTCTGGATTATCATGTTTGGTGAACAGAGGATATCCATCTATCATCAGTCTTTTTGACTTCAGACTCTCCCAATCTGTTGCGATGCTCGATTCAAATCAGATTTCTTCAATAATCTGCATTCTCTTCAGATTTTTGCAGTTCAGAGGAGTTCCAGTTATGATATCTAATTCATTTGTGACTGGCATTTTAGACAGATGGTCAATCATTCCACTCTCAACCAGAATATCTGAGATCAATCGACAAAAAGGAACGTAGTTCTTAGATCTCTTTGATTGATATCTTGTTTCTCTTACTGAGTCTCTAAGGTATCTAAATAGAACTGAGGGAAGACAGATTTTCTCTCCTTTCATCAGATAGTAAAGCATGAATTTTTGATCAGCATTAAGAAAATAAGAACTTGAATTTGGTCTGTGGTAGATGCATCCCAGAATAATTTTCAGCCAGACACGAAGCTCCTTTGATAAATCTTGAGTCTTGAAAGGTGGTTTTCCACTGGACGATTGAGTGAAAATTGCAGGGTTGACCACATCAGAGAGAAACTTTGATTTATAATTCATTTTGTAAATTCACTTTCCATCAGATTTTTCCATTCCAAGTAGCGTGGATATGGATTTTTCTGTAATGATGAACTTGTTTCCCAGAACATGTGACACAATGAAGTGTTCATCAGCATCAACAAATCTCCAGAATTCCTTGACGAGATTTGAATAAATGGGACCGTAGAGACGATCAATATAGGTTTTCCAACCTTGAGCATTTAGATTCTCAGACAAGTCTATTCCATTTTCCGTCAGGTTATCAAAGTCTATCAGCCATTCACTTAGAACCTCTAGTTCTGAGAAGGGAGTAACCAGATGAACATGAGCAGGACGATCCACGATGTGAACTACAATAGGTTTCTGAAAAATGGATAGTGATTGATGAAGTGAAGTTGATTCAGATTGAGCAGTAGTTGATGAAGCCATTGAGGTTGATTCTGCTTGTTGATGTTGTTGAGAAAATTCAAAAACACTTTGTTGTTGAGGATCTAATTGAAGACGATGAAGAAGTTACAGAGTACAAAAAGGGTTTTTAGGGTTTCTAACAAAAAATGTAGGAAGTGAGAGTAGCGTAGTGTGTGAAAGTGAGAGAGTGCGTATTTATAACAAAATATTGATGATGATAAAAAGGTGGGAGTAATAGGAAATAATTACTTGAAACCTAGTCTCACGAAATCACAATGCTCGAGGTGTCTCTTCAACAGTAGGTATGATTTGATTTTGGACAGGTGTTACAAATAATCATAACCGTTTGTTTTCAAGAGAGCACGTTTGATATTCCCAAAGTCAAGAATACCAAGAGGTATTTGACTGGTCTAGTTTCTGATCAGGACATCTTCTAACTTGTAGAAGTATCATTAATCAGAAAGTCAAAATAATAAAATAATAAAACACTTTGCTTAACATCAGAATCTTAAATCAGAAGTTCTGGTGACTTGACACATCCAAGTATCATCTTCTCATTCTGGACAAGGTTTAATAAATAGATTTTTCATAATGAATACGAATCTATCTTCAGCAAGGGGTTTTGTGAAAATATCAGCCCACTGATGATCTGTATCCACAAATTTTAAGTGAAAAGTACCATTCTGAACATAGTCACGTAAAAAGTGATGTTTTATTTCAATATGTTTTGCCCTAGAATGTATAATAGGATTCTTAGATAAATAAATTACAGAAGTATTATCACAGAAGATAGGAATGTTACACTCGTGTAAGTGATAATCTTCAAGTTGATTCTTCATCCAGAGTATCTGAGTACTGCACAAAAATGCTGAGATATATTTTGCTTATGCAGTTGAGAGAACAATTGTTGATTGTCTTTTGCTTGCCCAAGAGACAAGGTTACTTCCCAGAAAATGACAGTTTCCAGAAGTACTTTTCCTTTCCAATCTGTCTCCAGTATAATCTGCATCACAGTAACTAGAAAGCTTGCACTCTGATGTTTTCTTATACATCAAGCCATGGTTAGTTGTTCCTTTTAGATACCTTAGAATTCTCTTAACAACAGTTAAGTGAGTTTCCCTTGGATCTGATTAGAAATGAGCACAAAGACATACGCTAAACAGAATATCTGGACGAGAAGCAGTCAAATACAGGAGAGAGCCTATCATACCACGATAAAGCTTCTGAAAAACCTTTTTACTTACTTATTCTTTCTCCAGAATGCATGTCGGATGCATAGGAGTCTTAGCAAGTTTACTTTCTGACATATTGAACTTCTTCAGAAGTTCTTTTGCACACTTGCTCTGATGAATGCACGTTCCTTCTGGATGTTGATCAATCTGAATTCCCAAAAAGAATCTGAGTTCTCCCATCAGACTCATTTCAAATTCAGTCTACATTAACTTAGAAAATTTCTTGCACAAGGAAATATTAGCAGAACCAAATATAATATCATCAACGTAGATTTGAACAACCAGAATGTCATTTTTAAAGGCTTTACTTTTCCTCTAGTAAAGTCATTTTCCAAAAGAAAATTACTGAGCCTTTCATACCAAGCTCTGGGAGCCTGTTTCAGACCATATAACAATTTTTTAAGTTTGAAAACAAAATCTGGGTTTTCAGAACTCTCAAAACTAGGAGGTTGGTGAACATACACTTCTTCAGAAATATATCCATTTAAAAATGCACTATTTACATCCACCTGATATAAAGTAATGTCATGATTCACATCAAATGAAATTAAAATGCGAATAGATTCTAACCTGGCAACTCGTGCAAAGGTTTCTGTATAGTCTATCCCTTCTTGCTGACTATAACCTTGTGCTACCAGTCGTGCTTTATTTCTTACGACCTCACCTTTCTCATCTAACTTGTTTCTGCATACCCATTTTTACCAATTACGTGGGCACCTTTGGGTTTCTGAACAAGATCCTAGACATCATTTCTGGTGAATTGATTCAGCTTTTCTTGCATGGCCAGAATCCACTCATTTTCCTTAAGAGCTTCATTAATTGAAGTTGGCTCTATCAGAGACACCAAGCCCAGAAGAGTTTCTTCAGAAGGTTTGAATGATGAACAAGTTCTGACTGGATCAGCTTTGTCTCCTAGAATCTATTCTTCAGAATGAGAAGTCTTTAGTTTATTCTTCTTCTGATGAGATGGACTATTTCTAGTTTCTGGTAAGGTTGTATCTGAATCTGGAGAGTTTGCATCTTTGTCTCCTTCTTTTGAATCTTCTTCTTTGGATTCTGATAAGATAATATTCAGATCTGCAAACTTTTCAACTAGCTTTGACTTTTCAGGGTCAAGCTTAATATTGAATATTACATGAATTAATTCCTCAACAATTCGTGTTTTTGTGTTATAGATTCTGTAGCCTTTAGAGCGTTCGGAGTATTCTAGCAGTAAACACTTTTGAGCTTTGGAGTCAAACTTGCCAAGATTCTCTTTAGTGTTCAACATAAAACAAATACAACCAAAAGGATGAAAATACGAGATGTTGGGTTTTCCATTCTTCCACAATTCATAGGGAGTCTTACCCAGAATAGGTCTTATTAAAATCCTGTTCTGAATATAACATGTTGTATTTACTGCCTCTGCCCAGAAGTTCTTAGCCATGTCAGTTTCTTGGATCATGGTACGAGCCATTTCTTGCAAAGTCCTATTCTTCCTTTCCACTACTCCATTTTGTTGTGGAGTTCCGGGATAGAAGAAATCATGGGAAATGCCATAGGGATCAAAAAGATTCTCAAAGTATCTGTTCTCAAATTCTTCTCCATGATCACTTCTGACTCTGACTATTTTGCAATTCTTCTCTGTTTGCACTTGAGAGCAAAAGGTAGAGAACACAGAATGAGACTCATCCTTGCGTTTCAAGAATTTTACCCATGTCCAACGACTAGGCATGGCAACGGGGCGGGTCGGGGACGGTTTTTACCTCCCCCAAACCTAAACCCGAATCCCCAAACAATCCCCATTCCCCGCCCTAAACCCAAACGGGGATGGAGAATTAAATCCCAAACCCGTCCCAAATGGGTTTGGATTGGGTTCGGGTATCCCCGCCCTGCCACCATCCATTTAGTAAAATTAATATTTTTTAATAGAAATATTTATTTTTTTCAAAATGAAATTACATTACAAATAATAAAATGAAACAATCTCAAAAAATTTCATACATACATTTCAAATATTTCAACTAATTAATACAAATCAAAATATCAAAATATTGGCCACATATTTAATATTCCAAATTAACAAAACTAAATAATAATGTATAGAATGAAATAAACGGGCGGGTTCGGGTTCGGGGTGGGTACTAATGTCCCCATTATCCGACCCGTCTCCTTATTTTTTAATCGGGGAAAACCCAAACCCAGTCAAAGCGGGTTTTCCTCGTCAACTTCGGGGCGGGTTCGGATGGGTACCTGTGGGTATGGGTTATGTTGCCATGCCTACCAACGACTATAATCGTCAACGATAACTAATCCATACTTCTTTCCACTGATTGAAGCATTTTTCACTGGTCCAAACAAATCAATGTGTAGAAGTTCTAACGGTCTAGAGGTGGACACAATATTTTTTGCTTTAAAGGAAGTTTTAGGGAACTTTCCCTTCTAGCATGCTTCAAAAAGAGCATCTAAAGAATACTTTAGATTTGGCATGCCCCTGACAAGTTCAAGGTTATTTAGCTGAGAAATCCTCCTCATGCTAATATGGCCTAAACGTCTATGCCATACCCATTGTTCCTCATTAACAGACATTAAGCATTTGACATTCTGTTCACGGAGATCAAAAAGTCTAATTTTATAAATGTTGTTTTTCCTCTTTCCGACAAATAGGATCGAGCCATCTTTCTGACTTACAGCCTTACAGGACTTTTGATTAAAGATGATATCATAACCATTGTCACTAAGTTGACTAATTAACAACAAGTTATGCATCAAACCATCGACCAAAAGAACATCAGTAATAGAAGGAAGGTTACCATTACCAACAGTTCCATGGCCAATGATTTTCCCCTTCTGGTTTCCTCCAAAACCAACGAAGCCTCCAGGCTTAAGTTCCAGAATTTGGAACATATGCCTTCTTCCCATCATGTGTCGCGAGCAACCATTGTCCAGGTACCATGATTGGTGTTTCAACTGAGCTGCTAAGGATATCTGCAACATAGATTATCTTGTCCTTAGGTACCCACTTTCTGGGTCCTCTCTTGTTAGTTTTCTCAGAGTGTTTAACAACTTTGGGCTTATATGAAACAGGATAATCAAGTGGAATTTGTGCATGATATTTGACTTTAGAAATAGATTTTTGTGTCGGTGGGGGTTCTTGTGCAAACTCAGAGCAAACAAGCTCAGTGCCAGAAGGCACAAAATGGTCATAGAGAGGTTTTGGTTTAACAGGCTGACTTTCGTTAATATCAAATGTTTCTGTACACCCCAAACCTTTCTTACCATTTCTGCTAACTTCATAGATCATGGAAGCTATTCTACTTCTATCTATGCTTTTAGTTAGAAAATACTGGAATGCTCTATCATACTTGTTGACACAGCTTGTGTCAGAGACATTGGAGATTATTTCTTCTTCTAATTTAGAAATTTTGCTTTTCAAAGCAGAATTACTATTTTTTTAAGGAAAAAATGTTTTCATTTAGAGAAGAATTATTCTGCTCAAGCTTATCTTTTGCCTCAGAAGCAATTACATGCAATCTTTTAAGATCCTTGTATTTACACTGAAGAGTCTGATACTTTTCCAACATTTCTGAAAGACATGACTCTAATTCACAATGAGAGAGTTTAGATAATACCTCTGAGTTAGAGTCTGAGTCTGATTCTAGTTCTGATGATATTTTGTCTTCTGGATCTCCAGAAACTTCAGCGTCAATTGTTGCTACTAGCGCAACGTTTGCTTGTTCTTCATCAGAGTCTTCTTCTTTAGAATCAGAGTCGTCCCAAGTTGCCATTAGTCCCTTCTTCTCTTTGGAGAAGTTATTCTTAGGTTTCTTGTCTTTCTTAAGCTTTGGACACTCATTCTTGTAATGACCTGACTCATTACAGTCATAGCAGATGACTTCTTTTCCAGAGTTCTGCTTTTTTTGTCCAGATGATGACTCAGAAGGCCTTTGTTTCTGCTTGATCCTCTGAAGTTTCCTTGCCTATACTTCCAGAGTTTGTTGATCCTTCTGGAGATAAGTGACAGCTCATCTTCTGATTCTTCATCAGAATCTTCTGATTCTTCCTCAGCTTGATAAGCCTTTGCCTTTTCAAGTTTAGACTTAAGAGCAATAGATTTACTTTTCTTTTGAGGTTCATCTTCTTCCAACTCTACCTTATGACTTCTTAAAGAACTAACAAGTTCTTCAAGACTTATGCTGTTAAGATCCTTGGATAGCTTTAGAGCTGTTACCATAGGTCTCCATATCTTTGGAAGACTTCTAATGATCTTTTTAACATGATCAGTAGTTGAGTAACCTTTATCCAGAACTTTAAGTCTTGCGACTAGCATTTGAAATCTTGAAAACATTGTATCAACTGTATCATCATCCTCCATTCTGAATGCCTCATATTTCTAGATTAGGGTCATCGCCTTTGTCTCCTTAACTTGAGCATTTCCTTCATGAGTCATTCTCAGAGAATCAAAAATGGATTTGACAATATCTCTATTTGTTATCTTCTCATACTAAGTATAAAAGATAACATTTAGCAATATGGTTCTTGCCTTGTGATGATTCTTGTAATCTTTATTTTGTTGGTTGGTCATATCACTTCTAGGCACTTTAACACTTGTAGCATCAACTAGGTGAGTGAAGCCATCTACTACAAGATCCCAAAGATCTACATCCAATTCTATCCTTCCAGTAGTCAAACTTTTCACCATCAAAGACTGGTGGTTTGGCACTGTAATGATCTTTCTCTTCTACAACAGGATTAACATTGGGTGTAGCCATGATATCTCACACAAATACTGGATCGGTATTGAACACAATGAAGTGTTGATAAATCTTTTTATCACAATCAGAACCAGAGCTCTGATGCCAATTGAAGGTGTGAGAAAAACACAAGAAAGGGGGGGGGGGGGGGGGTTGAATTGGGTTTTCAAAATGAAAGCTTTTTGTGAAACTCAAATAAATATCACAAATAAACTAGCAATAGAGAAAGAAACACGATATATCCTAGTTCACTTGAAAACTATTAAGTTAATCCAGTCCACCCGCCAAGGTGATTTCTCCTTATACACAAGGACTTAATCCCCTATAACCAAACTGATTACAACTGCACTAGCAACTACTGGTAACTAACATACACAGACTAACTGTCTCTTCTTAAGGATTCTGACCCTTAAGGAATACAAACAACTGTTTGATCAAATATGATGTTTACAATGAAATGCTTCTACATAAGCTGATATAAACACAATTTCTAGCTCAAACTAACTTAGAGAAAATATATATAGTATGAACAAAATTTCTTCTTTGTATTGTAGTGCTTTACTGTTCACTCATGGATTTCTCTATTTGTATTTCTATGTTTCTTTATCATATGAATCAGTGTCTCAGTATATATCTTTTTCACACTTAGTGTTCCACTATTCTTTGAGTGATCAAGTCTTTATATAGCCAGAAAAAGATCCGTTGAAGGCAGATCAGGAATATCAGTAAAATTACTGGAAACTTGAAATAATGTCGTTATGCTGGGATGAAAATCGTACACTAAAGTTGTCCTTTGTACCACCAATTCAGGGTAGTGGAATGGTAGTGGAAAGGAATGTGTTTGATCTGTACTATGTACTATTTTACCTCGCAAGTGTTTCATCTTCTTCTATTCATTAGAGGCTTTTGAATTGATATGATTGAAGCATGATCAGAAGAATTGATCACCGAGTCTTCAGAGTCTTCAGAACTTGTTCAGCAAAACCTTGTCTTCAGAGTCTTCAGCACTACTTCTTCAGAACCCTTGGTTATCAGAAACTTAAGTCTTCAGAGTCTTCAGAACATTGTTCAGCAGAACCTTGTCTTCAGAGTCTTCAGAACTTGATCTTCAGAAACTTAAGTCTTCAGAGTCTTCAAAAAGTTGTTCAACGGAACCTTGTCTTCAGATTCATTAGCACTTAGTCTTCAGAAGATAAATATCAGAGTTATATTTAGAGCCAGAATCCAAGAGAACATTGCAGCAGCAACATATTGTCTTCTTAGAATTATTCTGAAGTAGAGTAGATCAGAAGCAAACTTGCTTCTTTGACGCATAAGCGACTTTTGATTAATTGAGAGTGACGTTTCACATGATTTCTATCAGAGTCAGAGCTATCTTTATCAGAGTCATAAATCAGAGTCAGAACCTATTTGTCAACACTTTAGAAAATAAGCGTTAGAGTACCAAAATTGTTCTCACACAAATACAACTTTGTTATTATCAAAACTTAGAGATATATTGCAGAAGCAAATCTTGTTCCAACAAGCTTGAATGTAAAGAATAACACAGTTAATTGTTAACCCAGTTCGGTGCAACATCACCTACATATGGGGGTATCCAAGCCAGGAAGGAAATCCACTATAATCGTATTAGTTTAAAGCCACAATAAACACCCACAGGTTTACAAGCTTTTCACCTAATCACTACCCATGCTAACTTCTACCTAGGAACTCCTAGATATGAGAACCCTCTCACTTTCCACCAGTCATACAACAGTGACAAACTCAACAATAGAGAACAAAAAGAAGTCACACATCAAAGACACAAAATCCACTTTTTACTTAAATGCTTATGAGCGAATTCACAATTACAACTCAAAAGAAATAGTCTAACTCTAGTATCAAGGAGATACAAGAGAGGCTCTTAATCAACAAATAACACAGTCCTACTCAGATGTCAAAAGACATAATAGAGGAACACAAAGAACAAAACTCCATAAACCCTAAAAACTCTTTCTTTCAATACACAATTTTTTTCATTAGGTTTAGAAAACTCCTTTAAATAGACATCACAATAGCATGGGCTTAGGCTCTTGAAACGCATATCAAAAGGCATAAGTTTTAAATCACCTGCACGATCTCCTGTGCAATAATAGGAACTAAACATAAAGTTTCCTAAAAGGCTCCAAGACCCTTTTTAAGAGATACAAGAAAATCTGTCAAGACAGAAGTTCCTAAAATATCCCTCATTGGATTGCGACACTGTGTGAATTTAAACACTATCAATTCTCACACTTTAAATACCAAATCATCCCAGCCCTAAACTTCTGGTATAACATGTCCTGGCCACATGTCCCAACATCATGCTGATCATGCTGTTTGACTAACTTGTCACGACATCTGTCTCAACATCTTGCTGAAAACTGTTTTAAAAAAATTTATGCCAATCCAAAACCACATAACTTACAATCTCCCTCTTTGGCAAATTTTGGATAAAATAACCTTTGCATGGAAACCTGGTGAACTAAAATCAATCATAATAACAACAACAAAAAAGAACATTCATAAAACACATCAGAGGCACACACAACAGAAAAAAAACTCACAGCAAGACCCTAAAAAAACTTCATCACAAAACAACAAGAATCCCCCCTGAATTGCATAGCCATCAATTCAGCAAACAAAACTAAATACAAAGTCAAGACATCTTGTCTGACATCATAGTCAGCAGCAGAACTCCCCATGTTACAAAGCTCCATCTCCAACATAAATCCCCCCATAGTCAAGACATCTTGTCTGACATCATAGTCAGCAGCAAAACTCCCCGTGTCAAAAAGCTCCCTCTCCAACATAAATTCTCTCATACACATGATAAAATGATGTCAGAACATATAGAATAACATCCCAGCCCCACCAACAAAGACCTCCCAACAACACAAAAGAAAACATAAAAAAGTAAGGATCATCATCATTCCCATGCTCCACACCCTAAGATACCTGAGACATTCTCCCTTTGACATCATTATTAACCCTGCCATCACTACCATCACCGCTACTCCCCCTTTTTATGCATAAATTTGACATCGGCTTTCTCCTTTGCCTAGTACCCTCCATAATCAAGACTAATTGCTATAATTCTTCAAAAATTAATTCTTCAAAAATGCAAATTCCCAGATCACCCCTTAGCTTCTCAAACTGATTTGTATCCAAACCCTTAGTAAAGATATTCACCATTTGCTTCTCAGTGGCTACATGTTCCAGAATGACCACTTTGTCTTCAATAAGATCCCTGATAAAATGATGGCGAATGTTAATATGTTTTGTCCTGCTATGTTAAACAGGATTCGTGGAGATGTTGATAGCACTCAAGTTGTCACAGTATAATGTCATGACATCCTGCTTGATATTGTACTCCTTCAGGATCTGCTTCATCCAAAGTAGCTGAGAACAGCTGCTTCCTGCTGCAATATACTTAGCCTCAGTAGTGGATAGGGACACACAATTCTGCTTCTTACTAAACCAAGAGATAAGGTTGTTTTCAAAAGAAAAAAAATCCACTAGAAGTACTTTTTCTATCATCAGCACTCCCTGCCCAATATGCATCACAATATCCAACAAGCATGGCATTAGAGCCATGTGAATACATCATACCATAGTCACTTGTACCATTGACATACTTCATAATCCTTTTTACTTGATTGGTGTGACTAATTTTGAGTTCAGCTTGATACCTAGCTGTTGTACCCCAAAATTTTCCCTTAGATTCATTGATTCGTCTACATATCATCCTAGGTCAATCATTCGTGCATAACTAACCGCTTTATCTAGTTATTTTGCTTGTTGTTTCATTTGTGAATACAGGTACTGCTGCAGAAGATTCAAGGTCTTGAAGGCTGTGCTGTGTATGTGTTTGTGGAGGTTCTCTGGTCTTTGCAAGTTGTGATTGGATTCCTGTGGGCTTGTGTGCCTCTATCCCTCTGGTCCCTTAGCCACTATAAGATCAATTTTTTCTACAAGATTTCTCAGAGTTGTCAAGTGGAAGAGTGTGAATTTTGGTAGTTTGTGAACCATACGCTTGAAATAATAATTTGGATGAAAAAATTGGAATCAAGTTTAGATAAGAGATTTTCAAGTTAAAGCTCAAGATTCATGAGTTCTCAAATTCAAAGTCAACTTCTAAAAATCCGAATATAAGAATGATGATTTTTAGTTCGCGTTTATGGATTCAAGAAATTCAAGTGGTCTCGACAATTTCAAAGGAAAAGGGTTGTCAATATGAAGTGCAATTTCATGAGATTTTATTTCATAGTGGCCTAGATCGTTCATAAATCTCTTCAATGGCCAAATTTCCATATCCATGAATCTAAGAAATCCCATGATCATTTTTCTCACATTTTAAGTTCACTATTTCAAGTTGTCATGAAAATTCAAATTTGGGAGATTTAAAATATGTCAAAGATTCAAGTACCTAAAGCTAAACACAAACTTCAACCTCCATCATGGCTTGTAATTTGGATCCTTTAGTCACAAGGTTCAAAGTTCTATTGTCAAGTTAAACTTCAACTCAAAGCATCATTCTAAGATTCAAGTTCAAACATCCAATATGTGAAGGATTGAATGATAGAATTTACAAATTCAAGATGTTTCCAAAACTCAAAAATTAAAAGTTCAAATGATTTCTAGACTCAAAGGTACAAGATCCAAGAATGTCATGTATCCAAGTGTGTGGTGCAAGTTCTTGAAACTCCACTCTAAGGTACAAGTCATTATAATTCGGAGAATTACAAGAGCAAGTTATGATAATGAAAAAAACGTGATGGATCCATGGCCAACAAATCTGTCTCAGCGCACATTCCTAAATACAGGCTCGGTCACCTCTTCACTTGGTTTATTTGCAATCTCTCATTTCCATAAAGAGCTTTACTTGGAGACTTTATGAGGATTTCACTTTAATCCAGTAGGCCCCTTCCAAGCTAACCTGTCAAATATAATAAAGCATCAGATACCAAGATTGATTTGAATTAGGAGGTCTTAAATATCATTATCTTGTTTTTCAAAACAGGGTACAAAAGCATACAGTGTATCATATAATCTCAATTCATACTTTATCGAGTTTTATCTCAATTTGAATAAAATTGGAAATCAATAAATATAGTAGACAATTTCAAAGTCCCTAAAGCAACAGTATCAGACAACTTTAAGATATTCCAAAATCAGAAAACACTATCCAAACATGTTTAGAGAATTTCCAAAAACTTTCCAAAACCGAGTTCACAACAACAGACATCAATATTCAAACAGGATTAAAGTGTTTCCAAAACAGTTCATGAAAAAAAAATCAACGGTCACAGGGCAAATCAGATTTCCTTTCCAAAACAATTTGAGACTAAAATGGAAATACCAACAGGCTGTAAACACAATCAATACTAGTTCAAATTTATTCCAAATTGGTCCAAACATGCTCATACCAAATGAGAAGGAAGTTTATTGAGAAATCTCAAATATGACTATAAAAAGAACAAGCTACTCTCATTCAAAAGGGGACAAGAGACCACGATTGAGAACATACACAGCAGGGACAAAACAACCACAACCAATTTCATATCAGTCTTGCTCAAACACAAAATCCCATACCAGAAAATTCTCAAACCAGCCACGAACCACTCATCATCGCTACACCAGAAAAACAAATAACATTTGTTACAACATAGAGTCATCAACAAAATTCAAACCAAAACATCAGAACATAACAAAGTGAAACTTCGTGCATCAATACAACAACCCCACCAAAACCATTACACAAATCACCAAAACAACACATCAATCCCCATATCCCAAAAGGCCAAATACGCATACGTCAGAATTCAAGATCCATAAACTCACCAAATCCATCATTACCAGAAACTCACCATTTCACATATACGAAAATGTTATCAACCACACACTTCCGATCCCTCGGTCAGAGGATTATCTCGCACCTGCTCACATCCAATACAACAGGTCGATGAGTTTTCATCAACAACGACACACATACACACATCAAAAGAAGGAGAAGAATTCGCGAAAGAGTGAGTACCTGACTCAATCGATGTAGCGACGGATGTCCCTTTTCCTTTACTTTCTTTTTTTCTTTTTCGCATTCTCTGATCTTCATTGTAAATGCAATCAAACTCATAGTGAATTGGGGTATTGGGCTGTGTGGGATTTAGGGTAGTTAAGGTTTTTTTGATTGATCGAAAGAGGGAGGATAGGGATGAGCGGCGACGCCGCTAGGGTTTCTAAACCCCAATTTCCCTTTCGAGAGAGGAGAAGGTGAGAGAGAGAGAGAGAATGAGAGTCTGATGAGGCTTCTCTTGTTTCTTTTAGTTATGGTTATCGCGTGCACATACACCCACGACACCTACCGTGCACCGTCACATTCCGTTCACTTAATCACAGTGCACACCGTTCAACAGTCGAGATTTGAGGGTCCACGATGGACCCTCTCCTCCTCTACAAGCACGATCCCTCCGTTTTTCTTTTAATTTAACCCTTTTTTATAATTAAACTAATAACTTCTTTTTCCTTAAAATAAAATCTGTTTTATAATAATGAAGAACTGTTTTTTTTTCTTTTATATTTGAATATCCTTTTTTTCATAATTAAAAATAAATTTTAACTTTTGTTAAGACCTTTTAAATTAATATCCTTTATCTTAATGAAAACTTTTTTTTTTAAAATACAAAAATCCTCCTTTAATTAATAACTCTTTTAATAAAACTAAAGCTTTTTTTAACAATTAAAATCTTTTTAAAATAATCCTTAACATATTATCTCGTATAATAATAAAACTTTTTCTTTATTAAAATATTAAAATCCTTTTAAGATAAAAACCTTAACCTTTTCTTTAATTTAATAATAATCTTTAACATAGATTCCCAATAGTAATAAACCTTAAAAATTAATTAAATCTTTTCTTAATAACCATTCTCCGTTAGAATCTCTCGCGCTTGAGTGAATCGTATGTTGTGTGTTTTAGTCTCTTATTTGTGATTGATATTATTCCATCTCGCTTATGCATTTGTATGTTTACCTTTGTACGTGATGTATGTGCATGCTTTTGTGTTCAAACCTTTCAAAATATTTAAACTCTCGATCCAATGTCGTGCCCGTTTTCTACCCATGTAAGTCGATTGCGTTTAGGCATCGCAATCAACCTTTGATCACTATACACAATACTAGCCCACTCTGCTAGTGCGCACAAATGAATCTTAAGTTAGTCGTCCCCTTAACTCCAAAGGAAAGGATTATTTCATTGGCTCAACGTCATAGGACTAACTTTAGAACCCTTGGCCTTAGGATTCGGAGTCACCGTACTCCACGTCTCGCCCCAGACATTTAGTACCTTAGCCTTAGGATCGGAGTCGCCGTACTCCAAATAAATGCTCCGCCGTCAACATTTATAATCCTACCCCTTTTCAACCAACCTATAACTTTAGAATCGCCGCACTCTATCTAATGTCTTTCCCAAGACATTACCTCCCCCTGGAACCTTGACCCCGTCAAGAAGTTCCTCTTTTCAGAACTACAGATACTCTGATTTCGTTCCCGTCAGGATACATAGGCACAAGATGCGATATCTTGCCGAGTATACTTAGATACTAACCCCTAGGGTTTTAGCCTTTAGCAGATACCCTTAGCAAGCGAGTAACAAATGACATAAGTACTAACAAGAGGTTCCCGTAGAGTACTACAGACGTTTAGGATGCTAATACCTTCCCTAGGCGTAACCAACCCCCGAACCTTAGATCTCCCCCCTTTAGGTTTTTTTTTTACCTTGAACCTTTCCTTTGGATAAATCAAAGTCGGTGGTGAACATTTAAAGAAATGTGATCCTAGTTAATCAATAACTATGGTATCCAATTCTCACCGCAACAGAAATGGCGACTCCATTGGGGAATCTCATAAGAGGGTTCCCCCTAACTTGTTCATTTATGTTATTTGTTTATACTTGTATATATCTGTATACTTGTTTATCTATTTGCTTGGATCTTCTGTTTGGAAGGGTTGTTACACTTGAGTGGTGAGATAAGTCCTAACCCGGACTTGAGAGCACATACAAGATATGATCGTGGATATAGTCAATGAGATTTCGAGGGAGTAATCTCAAATAAGTCGATTTAAGCTTCCACACTCAGTTGAGGCCCTCTCGAAGGTGGTATTTATTGAACGAGCTATCGTGAATACATTACTACTTTCGACCTAGGAGCCCGAGATATTGAGGACCGTAGTTACCTTTAACCCAACTTGGCCTTTTAGGATGTAGTGCGATGACCATGAGGGAGTAATTCCGAAATGGTTGATACGCGATGCTACACTCAGACGAGACTCTCTTGAGAATATTATTGACTACCAAGTAATTGGGAAATCGATAATATCCGAAAGATGGGTTGTAGACCCTGGGAACTCTGTAGAACCCGTTCGGCAGGTACATTTGAAACTGTAGTACACACCTATTGGGATGGTTAGACCTTGGTTCCACGTTCATGTCCCTTCAAACATAGGACTTTTTGTCTGTTTGTTTGCTTAGGTGTGCTTTGTGCTTTGTGTGTTTGTATCCCTGCATCCATTAGCATCATATCATAAAGATTCATGGAACTTAGCTCTATTTGTAAACATCGTAGGGATACCATGGACTCCAAAAAAAAAGGAAAACGTCGAAATAAACTTACAAGAGTCATAACCTAGACGATCTAAGGAGGTTGGAAACCTCGCTGACAGATAAAGGAGGGTTCAAGACCAGATATGGAAGCTATCACCTCTGTTTCATATTTCCTAATCATCAGTTAGTACATATCCTTAAAGAATATTCTCAGCTGATGGAGTTACTAATTTAAGACAAGCATCTATTTCCTATCTTCGGTTAATATTCAAGCTAACTAAAAGGAGGATTTATTGGAAAGGGGTTACTTCTTGCATAAACGGAAAGCTCAAGACGTCTTATTCAAAGTCAACAGTCAACAATTGGGAAACGAATCGTCGACAAGCTTATTCTGGAAGAAACTCGGACAGAAGGAAGTCAAAGGACTCAAGAAGACCGTTGGAAGAGTCTCCTTAGGTCCATCATTATTAGCTTTTATTTAGCTTTTCCGTTATGACTTTTGTAAGGCGTACAAACGCATTTTTAATTTTTGTAATAAATCAATCTTTAGTATTCCGGTACTAATGATTGTAACCGACTGTTTTATGATTAATAAAACGAGTCCTTCGACATTCCTCAAGGGTTATAAATAGCTGAGTTTCCATGAATCTTGTTGCATAACATTCGCATTTCTTTTTTCTCTCAATCAAGGAACTTAAAGTTGTTTTGCAAGCATCGTACGATGGATTACAGAAAGAAGGGAGTTTTTCCGTACACCTTCAAGGTTTCGGATGTTGAGCAGTTAAGAGAACTAGAAGGTCAGATCAAAGATCCCGAGACGTTCACCATGAAGTATGGAAGAATCCTCCCGTTGTTGCAGATCCGAGTAGCTGCTGGTTTATTGGAAACACTTGTTCAACTCTACGACCTAATCTAGCATTGTTTCATCTTCCAAGATTTCCAGCTGATGCCTACGTTGAAAGAGTATTCCGCTCTGTTTGGGATCCCTGTGAAAGACTCACCTCCGTTCTCCGGTGGAGAAGGAAGACCCAGCCAGGAAGACATCGCAAGAGCGACCCGCATAAAGCTATTAGAGATCCGAACTCACATGACGTTCAGAGGAGGAATCGATGGTTTGCTTGCCCAATTCTTGTTCGAAAAAGCTCAACATTTTGCTAGTGTAGGGAACACTGAAGTATTCGAACACATCTTCGCACTGCTGGCCTATGGTTTGTTCTTATTTCCCAATGTTGAAGATTTTGTTGACGTCTGTAACACCCCCAATCTAAACCCCTAATTAATAAAAGCAGTAAAAGAAAATTCAAAATTTCGTCAGAGTATATTTAAATTATCATGGCATAGACCGAGGGGTCACATCAAATTGAAAATAATACATACAACACCTGCCCATAAAGATATGCAACAGTGGGGTAGCAATCAACAGAGGAACTCAGTTCCTTACACCCACATTTCAGAATTTAGAATAAAAGCGGAAAATCTAAATCTGAATAACATACATATATATATATATATATATATATATATATATATATATATATATATATATATATATATCATGAGAAGTTTGTCATACATCAGGTTATACATGCACAAGCCAAAAGATATACATATACATAATATACAAATATCACAAACGGCCTCCCTAATTACCCGGTGTCACATATCAGAGCCGACCGACAAAAGAATGAAGACGCAAAGCTTCACAAAAATACCTCCAGCAACTCTAATCTGCAATGTCTCATAGAGCATTATAAAACAGCAGAAGGGTGAGAAAAACAACCATAATATAATTGCATACAATTATGCATATAACACCAAAAACACACATATATACGGTTCTCACCACAACTCACACCATAATCCAAACACAAGGCATTATAAGAAATGATTCATATTTCCATCACCAACACATATTCATATATCAATTTATCCACAAATCCACACATAATCAACCATTAATGATTTATGCAAATGCAAGAGACTGACACAACGACTCTATACATATGCACATGCAGTACCGACTTCCATTGTTTCTCATCACTAGTTCACTCAGGAACTCTGCTGGAATCATCACTCGTTATATCACTATAACTCCCCGTCGGGCATACGATGTTCCCCGTCGCTCACACCTCTTTGTATAAGGCACACGGCGTTTATGGATCGCTCACACCTCTTTGTATAAGGCACACGACCCGATCGCTCACACCCCACATGGGCACACGATCGTCTATAATCATCGCTCACACCTCTTTGTATAAGGCACACGACGTTATAGTGAATTCCCTCTGGAACCCAAACCGTCACTCAGGACGTCTCAACAATGCATATCATGATGCTTGGCATACAATGACCCATGACATTTAATATGCACACATAAATACATTCATTTACATCGGCAAAATCACACTTTGTACTTATGCCCAAAACAATGTATTTAATTTCCATACGGCCACAAATCATCACAACCCCATCTAAACACATACATTTACCTCATACAACAGCACCTTGCATAATACACATCAATTACGCACAGTTATAATGACAAAAGTCGACGACCGACACTATTCCCGATTTTCCAACATAATTAAATTGGCTAACAATTCCAAAATCATCATAACAAGAAAGTACAGCTCAATAGCTATGCAACGATACCAAGAATGTAAAAATCGGACAAACGGAACTCAAGTTACGAAAGAAAACGAAAAACGATATTTTGAAAAGTCCCATTTTGCAAATGTCCTGTCCATACGCGTATTGCCCTGAGCCATACGCGTATGGGCAGAGACTCATTTTTCCCCAATTCCACGTTAAAATGTCCGTACGCGTAATGACCAAAACCATACGCGTATTGCCCTGAAATGCTACGCGTATCATACGCAAATGGGCAGATGGCCGAGCAAAATAACATCCCATACGCGTATTGGCCCATGACTCGCCCACCATATGCGTATTGCCAAGGTCCATACGCGTATGAACATGCCCCATACGCGTATGACCTGGAAAAACCAGAAAAATTTCTTCTGCATAATTTTCTTACGGGTTCCAATCCAAAACACCCCAAATTCCACCTACACACCAGAAAATTACCAATACAATGTCCAATAACAAGTATCTATCATGTACCAACAATTATGGATACTTAAAACATGATTTCTAACACATTTAATCAATTTCTAATCAATTTTACCAACAATGGGTTTTACTAAATATTTTCATTTTAATCCAACAAACATCACAAATACACATACATAATCATACACAATCATACAATAATTGAGTTTCGCACCCTTACCCGATTAAACCGATTCTAGAAGTTGATTTTTCTTGATTTCCCAAGTTTTTCTCACTTTTCTCTTCTTCTTCTCTTTTCTCTCCTTTTTCTTTCTTCTCCCTTTCTTCCTTTCTATTTTTCTCTCTTCTATTTTCTATTTTCTATTCTAACTTAACAAAATATTATGAAATGACCAAAATACCCCCACACTCAAATATCTCGCAAACGATCCCAAAACCCGATAAAATATCACCACATTGAAAAATAACATATTTTCAGATAAAAGTCAAAAATAAAATAAAATAATAATAAAATAATCAAACGACTCAATTAAATAAAACGCACACGAAAACTGGGTCGTTACAACTCTCCCTCACCTAGAAATTTTCGGCCTCGAAAATATTACCTGAGATGAACAACTCTGGATACGACTCCCGCATCCGACTCTTCAACTCCCAAGTCAAATTGCCCTCAGCAGTGCCTCCCCACGCCACTTTCAGAAGTGCAATATCCTTGCCCCTCAACCGCTTCACCTCGCGATCCAAAACCCTAACTGGTAGCGCCTCGACCGTAAGGTTCTCCCTTACTTCTACCTCATCCATCGGAATCACATGCGACAGATCCAGAACATACTTCCGAAGCTGTGAAACATGAAACACATCGTGCAAATTCGACAGATTCGGCGGCAACGCCACCCTATAAGCCACAACACCCATTCTCGCGGATATCTGGTAAGAACCAATAAATCGAGAAGTAAGTTTCTTCGATTTCAATGCACGACCCACACCTGTTACCGGCGTAACCCTCAGAAATACATGATCGCCCTCTTTGAACTCAAGATCCTTCCGTCTTCGATCATGATAACTCTTTTGTCTACTCTGAGAAGCTTTCATTTTCTCACGAATAAACTTCACTTTCTCCGTCGTCTGTTGCACCAATTCTGGCCCAACCACCGTTCGCTCACCAGATTCGTGCCAACACAACGGTGTCCGACACCTTCGTCCTTACAATGCTTCAAACGGTGCCATTCCAATACTAGAATGAAAATTGTTATTATACGTAAACTTAATCAATGCAAGATAACTATCCCACGCACCACCTTGTTCCAAAACACAAGCCCTCAACAAATCCTCCAAAGACTGAATCGTCCTCTCCGTCTGACCATCCGTCTGCGGATGATAAGCCGAACTCAATCTCAATTTAGAACCCAACGCCTTCTATAAACTTTCCCAGAATCTCGAGGTAAATCTAGGATCTCGATCAGAAACAATACTCAATGGAACCCCATGTAACTTCACAATCACACTGATGTAAATCTCAACTAACCGCTCTAAAGTAAAACTGATGTCAATCAGAATAAAATGAGCCGATTTAGTCAGCCTATCAACAACCACCCAAATAGCATTATGCCCTCGCTGAGTATTCGGTAACCCTGTTACAAACTCCATGGAAATGCTATCCCACTTCCACTCAGGAATATCCAACGGCTGCAACAAACCACTAGGCCTCAGATGTTCCACCTTCGATTTCTGACAAGTCAAACATGCATAAACAAACTGAGCCACATCTTTTTTCAATCCAGACCACCAGAAAATCTTCTTCAAATCCTGATACATCTTATTCGCTCCCGGATGTATACTCAAATTACTCCGGTGCCCTTCCTCTAAAATCATCTTTTTCAACTCCGCATCATCAGGAATACAAATCCTACCTCGAAATCCCAAAACACCATTAATATCCACTTGAAAATCACTATTCGCATCTTTTCCTCCAACCAACATCAAATCCACAAGTTTCACATCCAACTTCTGTTTCTCACGAACAGTCATCAGAAAATCATTAGTAATCGTTAGCATACCAAGCCTAATGCTATCCGACGTCACTTCACAAACCAAACTCAAATCTCTAAACGATTCCAAAAGTTCCCACTCCTTAACCATCAAAGCGGACATATGTAACGATTTCCAGCTCAATGCATCGACTACCACATTAGCTTTACAAGGATGGTAATTCAAGCCAAAGTCATATTCCTTCAAGAATTCTAACCATCTACGTTGCCTCATATTTAGCTCTTTCTGATCAAACAAATATTTCAAACTTTTATAATCACTAAAGACTTCAAACCTTGCACCGTAGAGATAATGCCTCCAAATCTTCAACACAAAAACCACAACCGCTAACTCAAGATCATGAGTAGGATAATTCTTCTCATGAACTCTTAACTGCCTTGAAGCATAAGCCACAACCTTACCTTCCTGCATCAGAACACCACCCAGACCAATCAAAGAAGCATCACAATAAACCACAAATGGTTCATTAGGATTCGGCAAAATCAAGATCGGAGCTGTCGTCAATCTTCTCTTCAGCTCAGTAAAACTTTCTTCACACCGAATATCCCAAATGAACGCTTGCCCTTTACAAGTCAACTGGGTCAAAGGAAGTGCTAGTTTCGAAAAACCTTCAATAAACCTCCGATAATAACCAGCCAAACCCAAAAAGCTTCGAATTTCAGTAACAGATCTTGGGGCCTCCCATTGTAGAACTGCTTCTACTTTAGATGGATCCACAGCAATACCATTACCTAAAATTACGTGTCCAAGAAAACTCACCTCCGACAACCAGAATTCACACTTGGATAATTTAGCAAAAAGCTTCCTTTCCTTCAAAACCTGCAAAACAATACGCAAATGTTCTGCATGCTCTTCCCGAGACTTAGAATATATTAAGATATCATCAATAAACACCACCACAAAATGATCCAGATGCTCGTGAAAAATACGATTCATGTATTCCATAAACACACCTGGCGCATTAGAAACCCCGAACGGCATCACCGAATATTCATAATGACCGTATCGTGTCCTAAAAGTCGTCTTCTGAATGTCTTCCTCCTTCACCCTTATCTGATGATACCCTGACCTCAAGTCAATCTTACTAAACACACACGCACCAACTAACTGATCCATCAGGTCATCAATTCTTGGAAGAGGATACTTATTTTTGATCGTCACCTTATTCAATTGGCGATAATCAATACATAATCACATACTCCCATCCTTCTTTTTCACCAATAAAACTGGAGCACCCCAAGGAGAAACACTTGATCTCACGAACCTCTTTTCCAATAACTCATTCAACTGTTTCTTTAACTCTACCAACTCAGATGCCGACATACGATAAGGTGCCATAGATACAGATCTAGTACCAGAAACTAGATCTATAGAAAACTCCACCTCTCTCTCTGGCGGCAAGTCTGAAATATCCTCAGGAAACACTTTCGGAAATTCACATACAACAGGAACCACATCAAGTGAAACTTGACTATCCACAGTTAAAGATGCAAACAAACCAAACAACTGAGCTTCCTCCACCAAAAGTTGCTTCAACTCTTTGGTAGATAAGAAACTCGAGTCTTCGTCTTCCTCAAGAGAAGGAAACCGTACCAGCTTATGATAACAATCAATGTGAACTCGATTGAATTGCAACCAATTCATACCCAGAACCACATCTAAACCCTTCAACGGCAAACACACCAAATCCATTTCAAAGTCTTTACCATAAATGGTTAAAGGACATCTTAGACAAACCAAAGAAGTAGTTACTGACCCCATTGCTAGAGTATCAATAACCATCTCACCACCCATCACAGACAACACAAGATTCAAACGCTTCGCGCACTCAGACAAAATAAACGAATGAGTCTCTCCAGTATCAATAATAGCAATCAAAGGAGTACTATTAATAAAACAAGTACCTCTGATCAGACGATCTGCACTCGAAGTCTGAGTCCCAGATAATGCAAACACTTTCCCACCAGCTGGAGCTTGCTTCGGTTTCGGACACTTTGTACTAACATTTCCCAGCTCACCACAATTAAAGCACTTCACCACGTTCTTCTTACAATCAGCTGCAATGTGTCCTATACCTCCACAGTTAGAACACTTTCTAAAATCTTTCCTGCACTCAAACTGACGATGCCCCACTTCACCACACCTATAACATCTCATAGGACCAGACATTCCTCATCCACTTGACCTTTTCTCAAAATTCCCTCTTTGTTTACCTTTATCAGCTGGTGTCACATACGGACCACCACGAAACTGTTGTTTCCCTTTCCTCTCGCTCACACTCTTGTAATGAGTAGAACGAGCCTTACTGTCCTCTTCATAAATCCTACAACAATCTACTAAATCAGAAAACCTCCAAATCCTTTGATATCCAATTACCTGCTTTATCTCAGGACGCAATCCATTCTCAAACTTTACACACTTAGAGAATTCAGCAGTCGTTTCAGTATAATGAGGATAAAACTGCACAAGTTCCACAAACTTAGCAGTATAATCGACAACAGACATATTACCTTGCTTTAGCTCCAAGAACTCAATCTCCTTCTTTCCTCTCACATCTTCAGGGAAATTCCTCCTCAGAAACTCCATACTAAACACAACCCAAGTAATCTCCTCCTCTGCAGCTTCTAACACACGACGAGTACTAACCCACCAGTCATCAGCTTCTTCCAATAACATGTGAGTACCCAGTCTCACCTTCTGATCTTCAGCACAATCCATCACTCGGAAAATCCTTTCAATCTCTTTCAGCCAAATCTGTGCACCATCCGGATCATATCTTCCTTTGAAGACAGGCGGTTTGTTCTTCCTGAACTCATCATTACCTGCAGCATTAGGTGCACCCTGCACAGCACGAGCCATAGCTTGCATAACTGCAGCCAAAGCAGCATCATTCCTACCAGCCATATTCTGTTCATTTCCAATAACAGAAACTATGGTTAAACAAACAGCTCATCCAACCATAACGACCAACAAGGACTGACACAACTGACACGGACTGACACAAACTGGCTCTGATACCACTTAATGTAACACCCCCAATCTAAACCCCCAATTAATAAAAGCAGTAAAAGAAAATTCAAAATTTTGTTAGAGTATATTTAAATTATCATGGCATAGACCGAGGGGTCACATCAAATTGAAAACAATACATACAACACCTGCTCATAAAGATATGCAACAGTGGGGTAGCAATCAACAGAGGAACTCAGTTCCTTACACCCACATTTCAGAATTTAGAATAAAAGCAGAAAATCTAAATCTGAATAACATACATATATATATCATGAGAAGTTTGTCATACATCAGGTTATACATGCACAAGCCAAAAGATATACATATACATAATATACAAATATCACAAACGGCCTCCCTAACTACCCGGTGTCACATATCAGAGCTGACCGACAAAAGAATGAAGACGCAAAGCTTCACAAAAATACCTCCAGCAACTCTAATCTGCAATGTCTCATAGAGCATTATAAAATAGCAGAAGGGTGAGAAAAACAACCATAATATAATTGCATACAATTATGCATATAACACCAAAAACACACATATATACGGTTCTCACCACAACTCACACCATAATCCAAACACAAGGCATTATAAGAAATGATTCATATTTCCATCACCAACACATATTCATATATCAATTTATCCACAAATCCACACATAATCAACCATTAATGATTTATGCAAATGCAAGAGACCGACACAACGACTCTATACATATGCACATGCGGTACCGACTTCCATTGTTTCTCATCACTAGTTCACTCAGGAACTCTGCTGGAATCATCGCTCATTATATCACTATAACTCCCCGTCGGGCATACGATGTTCCCCGTCGCTCACACCTCTTTGTATAAGGCACACGGCGTTTATGGATCGCTCACACCTCTTTGTATAAGGCACACGACCCGATCGGTCACACCCCACATGGGCACATGATCGTCTATAATCATCGCTCACACCTCTTTGTATAAGGCACACGACGTTATAGTGAATTCCCTCTGGAACCCAAACCGTCACTCAGGACGTTTCAACAATGCATATCATGATGCTTGGCATACAATGACCCATGACATTTAATATGCACACAGAAATACATTCATTTACATTGGCAAAATCACACTTTGTACTTATGCCCAAAACAATGTATTTAATTTCCATACGGCCACAAATCATCACAACCCCATCTAAACACGTACATTTACCTCATACAACAGCACCTTGCATAATACACATCAATTACGCAAAGTTATAATGACAAAAGTCGACGACCGACACTATTCCCGATTTTTCGACATAATTAAATCGTCTAACAATTCCAAAATCATCATAACAAGAAAGTACAGCTCAATAGCTACGTAACGATACCAAGAATGTAAAAATCGGACAAACGAAACTCAAGTTACGAAAGAAAACGAAAAACGATATTTTGAAAAGTCCCATTTTGCAAATGTCCTGTCCATACGCGTATTGCCCTGAGCCATACGCGTATGGGCAGAGACTCATTTTTCCCCAATTCCATGTTAAAATGTCCGTACGCGTAATGACCAAAACCATACGCGTATTGCCCTGAAATGCTACGCGTATCATACGCAAATGGGCAGATGGCCGAGCAAAATAACATCCCATACGCGTATTGGCCCATGACTCGCCCACCATACGCGTATTGCCAAGGTCCATACGCGTATGAACATGCCCCATACGCGTATGACCTGGAAAAACCAGAAAAATTTCTTCTGCATAATTTTCTTACGGGTTCTAATCCAAAACACCCCAAATTCCACCTACACACCAGAAAATTACCAATACAATGTCCAATAACAAGTATCTATCATGTACCAACAATTATGGATACTTAAAACATGATTTCTAACTCATTTAATCAATTTCTAATCAATTTTACCAACAATGGGTTTTACTAAATATTTTCATTTTAATCCAACAAACATCACAAATACACATACATAATCATACACAATCATACAATAATTGAGTTTCGCACCCTTACCCGATTAAACCGATTCTAGAAGTTGATTTTTCTTGATTTCCCAAGTTTTTCTCACTTTTCTCTTCTTCTTCTCTTTTCTCTCCTTTTTTTTTCTTCTCCCTTTCTTTCTTTCTATTTTTCTCTCTTCTATTTTCTATTTTCTATTATAACTTAACAAAATATTATGAAATGACCAAAATACCCCCACACTCAAATATCTCGCAAACGATCCCAAAACCCGATAAAATATCACCACATTGAAAAATAACATATTTTCAGATAAAAGTCGAAAATAAAATAAAATAATAATAAAATAATCAAACGACTCGATTAAATAAAACGCACACGAAAACTGGGTCGTTACAACGTCCATGCCATAAGGATTTTTATGCTCAATAATCCAGTTCCTACATTATTAGCCGACGCGTACCATTCTATCCACTCGAAGGCTTTGAAGGGAGAAGGTCGAATTACCTATTGCACCACTATCCTCTATAGGTGGTTTATTTCGCACCTACCGAGGTCTACCGATTTTTGGGATGTGAAAGATGGTTCAGAATGGCCTGTGAAACTCATGGCTCGTATTCACTCAGATATTGTTTGGCATGATCCGATGTATGGAGGAATCCCCATGATTCATAACTGTGGAGATTTTCCCAATGTACCTCTTCTTGGTACAAAGGGATGTGTCAGTTACAACCCCGTGCTCTCCCGTCGTCAACTAGGGCACCCAATGGAAGAAATACCTGATTCGGAGAACCTGATAAGACTTTTTCTCTATCAAGGAGAGAACCTGGAACTGAAAACCGGAATTGTGTTTGCTTGGTGTCACATCAATCGACAAGGAATGACGGGAACAACGAATCCTGATTGCTCAGTTACTGAAGAGTGTCTAGCCTGGGCACGTGAAAAGGCTCTTATACTGAGAATGCCTTATCCTCGTCCCAAGCCTCCTGCGGTTAAATCAGATGAAGTTTTGAAGTTGAAGGCTGAAATAGAGAAGCCTACCCTGGACAAAGCAAGGATGCAACACCAGATCGACAGGCTGATGGAAGAACTCCGTGGAAGACAAGGGGCATCATCCAGCAGTTTAGACTCCTAGTTCCTTTTGTGTTATGTTGCTTATGTAATAAAACTTTGGAGGTGTATTGGTCTTTGAAAATTTTAATAAACATTTTATTTTCAATATCTACAATGGCTGCAAATACGATTTGAGTTCCTTGGTAGTTGCATTTGCATCTCATATCATTGTTGCATTTTTTCTCTTCTGCTTTTTTTTTTGGTGTTCTCATCCATCCTCTGTTCACGACCCATCTGTTGATTTACCTTCAGCAATCTCTGGACTTGAAGTCATTTTGAAAGATCATGAACTCAAAAGAGCAGAGCCAGTTTGCGACCAGAGCAGATCTTGAGTTCAGTCAACTTGTGGAAGCTATGACAGCTTTGGCAATGAAAGATGGTAGTACTCAGAAGACTGTTGTGAGAAACGTTACCCAAGATCAACCTGTGCAGATCCCTGTTGAGGAGGAGCCTATTACCATTCGAGATAGACCTTCTTCCGTTGATGCCATGGAATATCGTAGTGTTGTATTCTCAGAGCCAGATTCCCAAGAGGTGATTCCTGAGGTGAAAACTGAAGATCCACGAGATGTTGAGATTTTGAAAAAATGTCGTGCTTTGGATAAAAGACTTGATGCCATTAAGGGTCGCGACGTTGGTGATCTGAATGCCCTGAATATGTGTTTGGTATCCAACCTTGTAATGCCTCCAAAATTCAAGAGACCAAAGTTTGAGAAGTACGAAGGGGACAACTGTCCAAAGCAGCATTTGGTGATGTTTTACAGAAGGATGACTCCGTATGTCCATAATGAATAACTTATGATCCACTGTTTCCAAAACAGTCTGAGTGGGGCATCACTGAATTGGTATATGCATCTAGAGAGTAGCAACATCCAATCATGGTCAGATCTTGCCAGTGCTTTTGTGAAGCAATATAACTACAATCTTGACTTGGCTCCCAGTCGCCTGCATTTGCTAGACCTATCTCAAAAAGACAATGAATCCTTCAGAAAGTATGCTCAGAGGTGGGGAGAAGTAGCATCTCGCATTCAACCGTCGATCTTAGATAAAGAGTTGGTTGATTTTTTCGTGGAAACTTTACAAGGACCATACCGAGAAAAGCTGTTTAGCATTGTGACAACAAATTTCTCTGATTTGGTAATAGCCGGAGTGCGCATCGAGATTAGTCTTAATAAAGGAAAAATCCGAGGTACCTCAAACATCTGAGCCATTGAGAGTGAGTCAATTGTCAGTTCTCAAGAAGAACAGGAGGAAGAAAATAATTCCATTGGGGAGTATCCAATATATCAGTCTCGGCGCTCATGCAACTCAAGTGTTCGGAGTCAGCAGGCTTTTGGGTCTCCGCGTCAGACACCATTATCTCTTTAGGGACAGTATTCTTCTCCAAATCAAATACCTCATTGGTATCGACAGTCATACCACCGTCATCCGCGTCAAAGACTAAAGAAGCAGACACGTTTCACTCCGCTACCAATGCCATACAGTCAGTTCTTGCCATATTTAATCAAAAGTGGACTTATAGTGCCGCAGGAACTGAAGTCGGTACTTTTTCCATATCTACCAGGTTTTAACACCAACGCCCGATGTGACTATCATGTTGGGGAACCGGGGCATTCAACTGACGATTGTAAGGTACTCCCGAGTAAGGTTCAGACCCTGTTAGACTCCAAAATGATCTCATTCACGCCTTATGGCATTCAAATCAATACTTCTCCACCCAATCACGCTGGTTCATCAGTCCTGGTTTGAAGATGATTAGCTCAAGTAGCAAATAAAGAGGAAATCATTCCCAAGAGCATCAAGCTATTTATTTATTTGCATTTATCGTTTTCCTTGATTATTAAAGCATGTTTACATGTAAGAACTTGTTATTTTGAACGTTTAATGCAATAATAATGTTTGTTTCGAAGAAATCCATTAGCTTCGCTCATTTTAAAACTGTTTACTATTTTATAATGCCAATACTACTGAATGGAGAATGACGAAATAAAACATAACATCTCTTATCGTATGCTTTTGAACAAACTCTACTAAGGATATAAGGCATTGTTTCAAATTCCCCAAACACCGGAGATAAGCCTTCGTTAACCCCTTTGGGCCCTGGAGTAGTAGTTTTCTTCTCTAAAAAATCAAAGAACCCTCATCTATACCAGGGGCATGGTAAATTCTAATTAAGGTGGTCGATCACCTACAACTTTCAAAATAGGAGAATATCACGAAGAATGGGTGGGTATAAAATAAACTTTGAGCCGCATATCCTTTGTTTCTTAAAATCGTGAACCAAACCACTATAAAACCCTCAAAAGACCTTATTGAAGTAGGGTTTATTTCGAAAGCATACTCGATGAGATAATGTTTCCTGACTCCTAGGAGCTACGCTCAAAATTCGTATTGGCCTTGTAGAAAATGGAATTATGTCATATCCTAACCGATGATTCGGTCATAAGTTCGCGATATGCCTTATTTTTAATAAAAACTTCAAAACAAACATGGTGTTGCATTAGCAATTTCAGAATTTACATTTTTGCATGTTAATTCTGCTTGATATCGTAGAAGTTTGCAATTTTGAAGACTTGAAACTACATATGGCTACCTCATTGTTAAAGATAACCAAGCTGGGGAATATTTCCTGAAGACTATGCTAAACTGGGGCAAGATGTTTCTCAATTGTTGCTTTCACAGATTGACCGTCCCTGAGGGGCAAGTTTGAAGACTTATTTATGTAGAATATTGTCAACCCAGGCCAGTTACGTCGAGATTCTACCAATCTCTCAAGAGTTAGAAGACATTGGAACATTTGGGATGCGATGTCCCCTGTAAAATCCTCTTGAGATGACTTCTTCTTGTGGGCCATGTAATCTGGGGCATTCGAGAATTAAAGACTCCTTCAGCAATTAATATTTGAAAATGGCGACGACCATACAATACAGAACTTCATTGACCTCGCAGCATCCTCCACATATTTTCCCAAAGAAGTTCTAATGGTATATGATTCCCCAACAAGTTTCGACTCCAGGAAGTCATGACGATTCCCCAGTGAATCATTACTTCAAGCAATTATGACAGGATCAGTACAAGAATCCAGTATCTGGTTGACCTAAGGATCCCCAGTGTTTTTCCTTGGTTCTCAACTTTCCCCGAATGAAGCGAGTGTTTATTTCACTCCACGGATTTTTCTCCGAATTTTCAATCTTCCTCAGCAGTGGATGTTTTTTTTATCCCCACTGAAGTCTACTCCGACGTCTACAACTACAATGTTGGTTCAAGCTTCCCCAATGAAGTAGATATTTATTTTATCCCCGTGATGCCTCATCTATGGCATTTGCTACTACATTATTACTTCGGATTATCTCAGTTATAGCGAATATTTATTTTATTCCCGTGGCATCTACTACTTCATTTTTGCTTATTTCAGTTATCGAGGATATTTATTTTATCCCCATCAAAGTCTCTACGAACACGAGTTTGATCCATTCCCAGTGGATCCTTCTCATCTAGATAATCAAATTCATCTTGACGATCCCTAAGTGAAGTTAGGATATTATATCCCCAAGTGGATTGCTATTTCCCCAGAGAAGTTTGGACTTTAAAGTTCAACTATTGGGTTTTGTTAGCTCATAAATTCGACGCCCACATTAAGTTGGAAGTGTTGATTGGAACGTTAAACTCTTGAGGAGGTTTAAAGGAGCTTTCAACTGGATCTTTATGATAGGTTTAAGTCGAAGGTGCTCACAAGAGGAAAGGATACTTTTGGGACTTAGAAAATATTTCTAAGAGTTGGGGAAGTCACCTTCGACCGAGAACACTGATGATGTCCGACGCTAAGAAATTCAAATTCAAATAAAGGAGGGAGTAGTTACTCTTGTTCGCTCCTGAAAAAGACAAGTGGCGTACATCTAAGGGACAGGAGCATGCAGTGCGACACTTGTCATATGTTGATTGTTTCAGGCAGTTGACAGCAGTTAGTTTTAGTATTATAAATAGGGGTTATAGCAATAGGATTGGGGTGTTGTGTTCACTTTGTACAAGTTACTCCAAATTTACTCAAAGTATCCGTGTGTAGAGAAAAGAGTCTTGTGAGAATGTACGTGATGCAAACACCATTTATCTTTTCAATGCAATTTACTTCAATCTTTCATTAAGAACTTATCCTTTATTTAACGCAAGTTATGTTTCTGCACTTTGTCTTATTTTCATACTTTCAACCTTTACTGTACACCTTCGACCCTTTCCTTTACATTTTCAGCCTTTTAACTTAACATTTTTAAAACGTTGTTTTAAATTATATTTTCGACAAACATTTCTTCATGATCACTGTCGAAGTGTTTAGTTTTTTAGAATTTACTTTAGATCAATGGTTAGCACATGTCCTAGGATCAATCTGATCGATCCTGTGAGTCACCAAAGTTAGATTTGGAAGATCAGTGGTTGTTTACCAATTTTCACGGTAAACAAATTGGCACGCCTAGTGGGACAGTGCTAACTTCTATAGAGATTTTTCTAAGTTTTGAAAATCTGCATTTATTAGTCTTTTCTTTGAGAAAACTTCGTTGCATGTTATTGAGAAGTGGAAAAGTAGCCACTACAAACGAAGAGAGACCAAGGAGAAGATATACTAGGAAAATGGCGACGAACATTAGTCAGCCAAACAATCCAAACCCTCGAGGGAGTGGTTCTAATCCTCAATCAAGTAATTCAAATACCCAGCCTGGTAACACTAACCCTCAGAATGTGTCTAGGAACGATGTGGTACCACCCCCAGTCCCTTCGACAGGAGAGCCAATACCACCTCCTGTTATGTCTGAACCAATGTCCTCAGTGGTAGGTTCAGTGTCGACATATACAAGATCTTACACTCAACCCGTTTTGGAGTACATTGGGCCACAAGGATCTAATCCCCAAACTCCTCCAGGAGGAACTTCGTCGTTTAGGCAGTTTCCCCCTCTAGGATTTTCACAACCATTACCAAGGAATCCACCTTATGGAATGCCAACGTCAATAATGCAAAGCCTCCAAAATGCCCCCCAGTATTCTCAAAAAATGTAATGTCTTCGCCATTACAAGGGTCAGGATCTGGGATAAATGTGGGTCAAAACAGCCAAAGTGTAAGTGTGGGGTATTCCACTCAAGGTCCTAATTTAACCAATACCTCTATAGCATGTTTAAGACAACAAATGGATGAGAGTAACCTATAAATGGTACAAACCTTGTCCCAAACTATGGGGGAGATTTTCCAGCCCTTGATCCATAACACTACCCAAACCAACAAATAATTAGCAGCACAATTGGCACGCATGGCAGAATTTATGGGTGTACCAGCCCCTGTACGAGGTGCAACTGTTGTGGAGAACATTCCATGGCAGAACCTAGGGGACATATCTGAGGTGAATCTAGAAAACCAGGGGATAGTCGAACCCCCTAGAGTCGAACCTCTTAGAGTAGAACCACCTAGGAACCAAGTGCTAATTCCTGTAGAGAGGGAACAAGAGGTAGTTATAATAAATAGAAACCAAGATGCTGACCATGTTGTACAACAGGTTCGACGTAACAACATAGCAGCAGATAACAACCTAGCTGCCATGGTCGAAAGGATAATGGCTCAAAATTGGGTAAATTTTGGTTTTACTAGGCCAAACTATACATCACCAATAGTAGAATACATTCTCCAGTCAGAATTACCTCCTAGGACGAAGGTCCCAAAGTTTACCAAATTCTCAGGAGATACCACTGAATCTACTATCGAACACGTAGCCCGGTATATGATCGAGGTTGGAGAGATTGCAAATGACGAAAGTCTTAGGATAAAATATTTTCCAAGTTCTCTCACAAAAAATGCTTTTACTTGGTTTACAACCCTACCTCCTAACTCAATCTGTAATTGGACCCAGTTGGGACGTCTATTCCATGAACAATTCTACATGGGACAAACCAAGATTAGTTTGAAGGAATTAGCTAGCATAAAATGAAAGTTTACTGAGCCAATAGACGATTACCTAAATAGGTTTCGATTACTTAAGGCTAGATGTTTTACTCAAGTGCCAGAACATGAATTGGTCGAAATAGCCGCTGGCGGCCTTGATTACTTTATTAGAAAGAAGTTGGATACCCAGTATCTGAGAGATATGGCCCAACTGGCTGATAGGGTTCGATAGTTAGAACGTATGAAAGACGAAAAGGCTAAGTTTAATAAGAGTAAAAAGGTAGCCTATGTTGAATATAATGAGGATGTCGAAGGTTTACATGAGGAACCATCGTATTTTGACGAAAATGAGATAGATGTTGCTGAATTAAAGCAAGGTCCTCCTTATGCTTGTAAAATGTTAGCTCCTTCGAACGGAAAAAATTCTGTCGAATCTGAAAATAATGATAAGTTTCCAAAGAAAACATATACTTTCGATATCACTAAATGTGACGAAATTTTTGATTTGTTAGTAAAAGATGGACAAATGATAGTGCCTACTAGCGCTAAAATGCCACCTTTAGAACAAAGAAAAAAGAGAGGATTTTGTAAGTACCATAGTTTTCTGGGTCATAAAACTTCTCAGTGTTTTCTTTTCAGGGATCTGGTGCAAAACGCTATTCAGGAGGGCAGGCTGAAATTCGAAGAGAAGAGCAAAGGTCAAATGAAAATTGACTCCGACCCGTTGCAAACAGTGGATGTCCATTATGCTGAGCCCACAGAAGTACATATGGTTGAAGTTGCTGATGACTTCGACTGTTCAATCAACATGGTGGAAATTACTGAAGATTTCGCCAATGATGCTGTTTTAGCCAAGGTCACTGAAGACCTTGACATTAATACCATGGAGAAACTCATGAGTGAGGCCGCTGATGGCTTCAACAAAGCTACTGATGGCTTAGATGATGGGATCACTGAGGATTCCAACATGATGCTGGTTAGCAAAGAGATTGCTGATAGTTTCATTGAGATAGACAAGGCTACTGAAGGCCTTGATGTAGACTTCTGCAATCTGAATCTTAGTACCGATGTCGACATGGACATAAATATGGTCTACATTACACAACATAAGACTATGGAGGTTGATGAAGCAAGCTGCCAAGAGGAGCGTAACAAAGTGACGTATCCAAAACAGGAAGAGACTATCATTGAATTCCTTCACCGTTGCCAAAAGAATGGATCAGGTGTCATAATATGCCCCAGATGCAGTGCAATCTTCGACCAGAAAGCTGCCCATAATCTTGAGGGGTTAGGAAGGCTAAAGAAAGAAGGGAGCAAAGAACGTCTCAGGATCAAAGGAGTTTTGATCCTAGAAGGTCTTCTTCAAAACAAGTGGGTGGAAAAACACAGTTCCCAGGGGCCAGACCCAACACCTTCAAACCAACAAGTAATGCACCAGTAGGAAGCTGGATGAAACTTGTTGAAGGAAAGGAAAAAGGTCAGAAAAATGGCAGAAGTTTGATGTGAACAGAGGATCTTCAATAGAGTATCGAAAAGAGTTTCAGACTTCCAATTGGTCGGCTTATGTCTCTGAAAACTATAAAGGGAAGAACCCGATTTTGCGATCTCAATGGAGGAGAGAGCAACGTAGAAGAAAGGCTCTCAGGGAGGCTCAGTCGAAGGAGAAAGGAGAATCCAGTACTAATGTCCCTACTGATAATGATGCAGGGAATCAAATGAAGATTGCTGAAAGAATTCCCGTGGGGAAAAAGTTGTTTTCCTCTCAGGAGGACAAACATGAAAAGACTGTCGAAGATGATGAAGAAATGACAGACAACTTTGACTATAAGTCTGGTGCTTCTCTCGACATCATAGTCAATGTAGTGTCTGTAATGCCAAGGGAGTTCGACCAAATTACAGAGGTCGAAGATTTAGATGCTTGCACTGAAGCAGAGATGGCAGCTTACAAGCCTGTGTGCTACTATATTATGAATAATGGGTGCATTGAAGAGAAGAACGCCTTCTTCGACCGACCCACATAGGCGATGAAGGGTCACCTAAAGCCTCTCTACATCACTGGGAAGGTGGAGAATGTACCACTAAACAAGATATTAGTGGACTGTGGCGCAACAGTAAATCTGATGCCACATTTCTTATTGAACAAGATTGGCAAGTATGACACTGATACTAAGCCACATAATATGGTTCTTTCAAACTACGAAGGAAAAGTTGGCTCTACACTGGGTGTGATACAAGTAGACTTAACAATTGGGATAATCACTAGGCCTGCTGTTTTCATGGTAGTGGAGACTAAAGCCACATACAATCTGCTCTTAGGACGAGAGTGGATACATGGCATTGGTGCAGTGCCATCTTCGATGCATCAACGAATCACCATCTGGAGGCCAGATGGCATAGTCGAGAACATTGAAGCTGATCAGGGGTATTTTAAGGCACCAATAAATCATGTCGACAGAAGTCAGTTCGACAAGCACCTGGCTCATATCGCCCCTTGTGGCCTAGCAGATTTTGAGTTTGTCCCAGATGATGAAACATTTTGGTCATTGTACTTACATCCCGTTGATGGTTTCCGTTGGGATAAGAAGGTGCCAGGGGAAAGGCTTCCATACCTTGGTGAGCCTGCAATAGACCCCACAGGGTGGGGAAGTGAATTCAGTGACAATGACTGAGTTCGAAGCATTGAAAAGAATTTCGGCCTATGTGGCTGAAACCAAATTACAAGCGGCTTTGGAAGCTACTAATGAATACATGGTTGTCGAAGCCAATTCTGGATTCCACCAAGATAATCCTGGTAAGGACTTCGACCTAGAGCCACCTGATAAGGTTCAGGGTGTAGAACAAGGCCAGAGGCTTGATGCCATCTATGATGATGGGCCTTTGGGGTTTGAAAAAGATCCGTTGGCAAATAATGTTAAGATGCTAGCACAGGATCCGTTAGAAGATATCGACCTAGGAGAAGGGGTAACCAGTAGGCCAACATATGTCAGCGCAAATCTTGACCCACAACTTAAGGTCGAAGTCACCCAGTTGCTGCAGGAGTTTAAAGACTATTTCGCCTGGGACTACGATGAGATGCCTGGTTTGAGTAGAGAGTTGGTCGAACATAAGTTGCCGATCAAGCCTGGGAACAAGCCAGTCAAACAGAATCCAAGACGGTTTTCCCCAGAAAATCTCTCAAAGATAAAGGAGGAAGTCGAAAGAATGCTTCGATGCAAATTCATCCGCACTGCCAGGTATGTCGAATGGTTAGCTAACATTGTACCTGTTATTAAAAAGAATGGTTCTTTAAGAGTTTGCATAGACTTTAGAGATCTAAATTCTGCAACTCCAAAGGATGAATATTCCATGCCTATGGCAGAAATGCTAGTCGATTCCGCCGTAGGACATGAGTATCTTAGTATGTTGGATGGGTACTCTGGTTATAACCAAATATTCATTGCTGAAGAGGATGTCCCCAAGACAGCTTTTTGTTGTCCTTGCGCCTTAGGCACCTACGAGTGGGTAGTAATGCCTTTTGGCCTCAAAAATGCTGGGGCAACATATCAACGAGCAATGAACTCAATCTTTCAGATTATATAGAGAATTTCATGCAAATATATATTGATGATATTGTGGTTAAGTCTGTTTCAGGGAAGAGTCACTTAGACCATCTTTGACAGTCCTTTGAAAGAATGAGAAGACATGGTCTTAAAATGAATCCTCTTAAATGTGCGTTTTGTGTGCAGGCAGGGGATTTTCTAAGCTTTGTGGTCCACAAAAAGGGGATCGAGATTAACTAGAATAAGACCAAAGCCATCACGGAGGCAAAAGCGCCATCAACAAAAAAGGAGTTGCAATCACTGTTGGGCAAGATTAATTTCTTGAGAAGGTTCATATCGAACCTAAGCGGAAAAACACATGCCTTTTCACCATTACTTCGATCCAACAAAGATGGATTTGACTGGGGGCAAGATCAGCAGGAAGCCTTCGACAAGATCAAGGAATACCTGAGTCATCCTCTAATTCTTTCACCACCTTGTAGGAATAGGAGTATGAGATTGTACATAGCTGCGTCAGATAAAACCTTAGGGAGCATGTTGGCTCAAGAGGATGAGAATGGCGTCGAAAGGGCCATTTATTACCTTAGTAGAGTTTTAAATGATGTAGAAACTAGGTATAGCATGATCAAAAAATTATGCTTATGCTTGTATTTTTCTTGTACAAAATTAAATCAATATATAAAGCCAGTTGATGTGTATGTTTCGTCTTATTTTGATGTTATTAAACATATGTTGTCTAAACCTATCTTGCATAGTTGAATTGGTAAATGGGCATTAGCATTGACTGGGTATTCTTTAACATATAAGCCTTTAAAGGCAGTTAAAGGACAAGTGGTAGCAGACTTTATAGTCGACCACTCCATAAATGAAAGCACTTTGAATTATGTCGAATTGGAACCTTGGAAGTTATACTTCGATGGCTCTAGCCACAAAGATGGAACAAGCGTAGGTGTGCTAATTATTTCTCCAGATAAAATTCCAACAAAATTCAAGTACAAGGTCGAAGGACTTTGTTCCAACAACGAGGCTGAGTATGAAGCCTTAATAGCTGGACTTGAAATTTTGTTAGAATTGGGGGCAACTCGTGTCGAAATAATGGGAGACTCGGAGTTTGTCATAAAACAAATTACAAAGGAGTATAAATGCGTTAAGGAAAATCTTATCATGTACTTCGTAATAGCTAATAGAATAATAAAGAAATTCGAAGTGGTAAGCATTCAACACATATCTCGACTAGAGAATCAAGTGGCCAATGACTTGGCTCAGATTGCTTCTGGGTATAAGGTTTCGAAGGAAAATTTACAAGAGGCAATCGAAGCTATAGGTAAAGTCATATATGTTGGATTATGCCCATCAGAGCTAGAAGTGACGAAGCTTGGATACGCTGATGAGGAAAATTTTGAGATTTTTGCAATAGACAGCTTGACGGAGAAAGACTGGAGGAAGCCTATAGTCAAATATTTGCAGAATCCAACAGCGTCCACAGAGCGAAAGGTCAGATATCAAGCTTTAAGTTATGTTCTTCTAGGTAATGAATTATTTAAAAAGACCCCTGAGGGAGTCTTACTTAAATGCCTTAGTGAATCAGAGGCATATCTTGCCCTTTCGACTGTCCATAGTGGGGCATATGGGGCACATCAGGTAGGCCATAAGATGAAGTGGCTATTGTTTTGACAAGGCATGAATTGGCCTACTATGCTAAAAGATTGCATTGAATTCGCTAAGAGCTGCCAGGAATGCCAAGTTCATGCTGGCATACAACATATCCCTGCAAGTGAGCTGCATTCTATAGTCAAACCATGGCCTTTTAGAGGTTGGGCTTTGGATTTAATTGGAGAGATTTGACCAGCATCCTCCAAGAATCAGAGATACATTTTGGTAGGAATTGACTACTTTACAAAGTGGATCGAAATGATACCTTTACCAAATGTGGATCAAGAAGATGTGATTGAATTCATTCAAAAATACATCATTTATAGGTTTGGAATCCCAAAAACGATCACAACAGATGAAGGATCGGTCTTTACTAGTCGGAAGATGCAGGAGTTTGCTAAAGAGATGGGTTTCAAACTCTTAACATCTACACCTTATTATGCTCAGGCTAATGGTCAGGCCGAAGCAGCTAATAAAGTGGTGATTGGGTTAATAAAAAAACATGTGTGAAAGAAGCCTAGGAATTGACATAAGACATTGGACCAGATCCTTTGGGCATCTCGAACCTCTCCCAAAGAGGCGACTAATACTACTCCATTTCGACTGACTTTTGGTCATGATGCAGTATTACCTGTTGAAATATATCTTCAGTCGACAAGGATTCAGAGACATCATGAAATTCCTTCTGAGTTTTATTGGAATATGATGCTAGATGAATTGGTAGATTTGGACGAGAAAGACTTAAAGCTTTAGAACTTTTGAAGAGACAAAAGAAAAGAGTAGAGAAATCTTACAATAAAAAGGTTAAGATTAAGACCTTTTCGCCTAGAGATTTAGTTTGGAAGGTAATCCTGCCTACGGATCGAAAGGTCAGAGCCTTGGGCAAATGGTCCCCAAAATGGGAAGGCCCATTTCAAATTACGCAAGTATTTTCTAATGGAGCCTATGAAGTTGAAGAATTAGACGAAGATAAAAGAATCTTGAAAGTAAATGGCAAGTATTTGAAAAAATATAAACCAACACTTTAAGAAATTGAAATTGCTAAAGAGTAATTGAACGCAAAAAAGGCAAGGCCAACAATGGTATTCATGAATGCCAAAATGGCTTAAAAGTCATTACATATAAAAGCCTTAAAGGGATATGGAGCATTATACTAAAAAAAATTACAAAGAAATTAACAAGCTAAAAAGGGAGATTCTCTTTCATCTTCAAGTACTTCGATTTCTGGAGTTCAAGGCGCCTTTCACACAAGGCCTTGTCAGATTTTAAACGTGCAACCTCTTTCTCCAGTTGTCGAGCTTCCTCAGCAAAAGTTATAGAATTGTCAAGTTCTTTCGACAAGCCAGAGTCATCAAAGGCAGATAACTCAGCATTGCGCTTTTTGGCCTTTGAGATCTTGGCTCGAAGCTTTTTGATCTTTCGCTCCCAGGAGGCAATATTTTATTCATTTGAGGTGATCTCCTGCTTATTCTTTTCTTTGGTTTCCTCCACTTCTGCTACCTTATTCTCAGAGTCCATGGCAGAAGCCCAAGCAACAACCTCGCTTTCAGATTTGGCTAAAATTGCCTTCTCAATTTGAGGCAGGCGCTTGAGGTCACCATAGACTTGGTCAATCATAGTGCCAAGCTCTAAAATGATGTTGGCAGATTCTGGAGAAATAGTATGGATGTCGACTTGTTGAAGGTGATTTTTTAGAGAGATATGAGTGATTTGATCCATCTGTAAGAGTGTGAAAAGGTCACCTTTAAAGATATTCTCTTTGATCTTTAGAAGGATATTGTCCTCAGGCTTGCTTGGAGGCTGATCTCCAGAGGCAGTCGAAGCACTAGGAGTTTTGTCAGAAGAACTCCCTCGACTGCCAAGAAGGATCTTTATGTATTATCGAGGGTTGCTGGCCTTCAAGGCATCGAGTTCCTTTTCAGAAAGGCTTGCTCCATACACAGTGGAGGTTACCTTGCCTTCAGCAACAGTAGCAGTTGCTGGGGTAGTAGTGGCTTCGACAGGGGTCGGCTCATTAGTAGGTCATTTGTCAGCTTTCTTCTCCTCACCTTTGTCCTCCTCTTCTTCATCGTCATCCATTTTGTCATCAACATTTTCATCACTGTGGCCATCAAGTTCAGACTGGTGCATTGTCTCATTATCATCTTCTTCCATCTCCTCCTCCCCTTCTGGATCAGCATTGTCAGCCCCAACGGTCTCATCCACTGGTGAGCCATCTTCATCGACCAAGGTTGTATTTTCATCCATGGCGACGGTCCCTGGATTCTGCTGACCATCATCTTCCTCATGGTCGGAGCCATCTGTTTGAGACTGCTGGGTAGTAGTCTTTGTTGGCGAAGGGGGAGCTGTTTCAAAGCCAGGTTTGTTAATTTCACCTAGTGAACTCATTCCAGAGCTCAAATCAGAAGTGGGATGGTATGTAGGCTCACCTTGGCTATTCAGAAGAGTGGCTGGAGAAGGAGGATTATCCACTGGTGGCTTCGAGCCACTTGCATCAGCTTGAATCAAATCGAAGCAAAATTAGATCAAAAGGAAACAAGGTACATAAGTGGGCACTTCAAAAAGTGAATTGATAAGTTACCTTAACACCTTCAGCATTAGGGCTAGAGTTATTACTTTCAGCATGATCTGTGGTTGGTTTAGAGGCAGCCTTAGAAGAGGCTTTCGCAGCACCACTGGTAGTGGTTATCTTTTTGGAGACCTTAGCCGTTTTAGGCTCAGATTGGCCACCAGCATCATCTGTTTCTTGGCTTGGTCTCTTCCTCTTCTTTATCTTTAAGTCTTCAGGAGGAGATTGGTTATCATCCTCTGAATCAATGATAATTTGGGCAGTGCCCCTCTTTGATTTCCTCTGTGGTGTCAGAGGTTCTTTGCGGGAAGCCAGAAATAGTGAGAAGCATTAGGGGAAAGAAAGACTAATCAACGAAAGAAAAGGGGTGTGACGTACCTTGCTGCCTTCACCCTTTGCTTCGACCAGCTGCTGAGGTGTGCTTTTGTTGGGTACAGTTGCAAAATAAACAAAGTTACCACAAGTTAGTAATGATAAAATTCAAATGTAAGAACATAAAATTGAATAATCCAAACCTTCATGTATTTCGGATTCGATGCTAACATCTTTGATACCGATATGAAGGTGTCCTTTAAAACTGTCTAGCGTATGCTTAGTCGGAACCACCCGTTGAGCCTTGGGTTTTGACTGTTGACGAAGGATCTTTATAGAATCCCCACAGATGAACCAATCTGGAAATGGAGGGGTGAAAGCCACTCCAAAATCAGCAGATGGCAGTCGAGGAGTCTTTGGAGGAAATAGTTCGAAAGCCACTGCATAGCGTTTCTCAGGAGGAACGTATGAAGGGATTTTCAAACTCTCCGTTTTCTTTTAAAAAAAATCCTTCAGTGTAACTGCGGCGTCGCGGACGGTTCGACTAATGTCATCTGGTCGATAAACAGTTTCAAAGTATTTCTGGAAAGCTTGGATTTCTTTGATGTGGGTAGACTTACCTTTCTTGATCTTCTCCTGCACGTCAACAAAAGCTTGGTCAATTAACTGAGCGAAGCTAGAGACACCAAGGAACTCTACAGCATAATGTTTCGACCATCAGTTGTAGAACTCTTGAGTGCAGAGGTGAGAAGGTTCGAAGTAGACAGAAGTGAGGAGTGATCTGTGAGCATCGCGAGCCAGGTGATTCGAACTCTCTAGGGAGTCATAGATGGTGTGGGGAAGGATCACATAGGCATTCTTCTCATACAGACACTTGGGCAAAGTTTGGACCAGGCCAAATTGTCGAGAGACAAGATTTGGTTGGTAGGCCATCAAAGTTGTTTGGCCCCTTAGAAGGTTGAGTCGGTGAACTATGAGTCGAGGGATTAGAAAGCCCTCCCAAACAAGCTTCGATTCTGCCTCATACTTCTTGAATATAGGAGGGAAGGCCCTAGTGAACCATTCAGGACCATACTTTCTTTTCGCAAATGGGTCCATTCTTGGTGCAAATTCATAGGCAAACATCTTGATGAAGCCAGAGAATGACGTCCTAAGTGTATGCCCTTCTTCACTAGGCGTTATCTTCACCAGTCGGGTCCATTCAACTTGCCTCTCCTTGATTTCTGTAGCTTCCTTGTCGACAGTCCCTTTGTTAGGGAGACTAGTTTCAAATGTGGCATTAAGCCAAAGCTGGAGCAGCCAGAAGGGTCCTGACAGCAGGAGATTCCCATTGTTTTCTTGGTCTTTTAGTCGACCAGTACCTTCACTTAAAGACTCATACAAGCTAGCCAATATCATTTCACTTAGGAAAATGCCTCGATTAAGGTGCAATTGGTTGGCCAGAGTTAGGTATTTCCTGGCCACTTGCAGATATTTGGTACAAAATACACAGCGAGAAAGCCACATAGCCAGAAATGCTATGTGCTCTTGATCTTCGACTGTGTCAGTTTGTTTGTTATGGTGATGATTCATAAAATGGGTGTAAGTGTGCTTGGTGGCGGAAAACCCTATGGTGTCTTGAGCATCTACCTCAGGGTCATAAACTAGTATGTGTGGTTTTAGACCTGTGATAGCAGCGATGTCGAAGAGGGTGGGTGTCATCATCCCACAATGAAGATGGAATGTATAATGGGTACTATCCCAAAAATACAAAGAGGTAGCTAACAGAGTCGGACAATAGGCAGGGCCTGTCTTCGACATCATAATCAGGTTATAAATCCCTATTTCCTTCCAAGTTTCTGCTTTGACTTTCTCTACTTTGGTCAACCAGTTCAAATAGAGATCGACGTCTTTAAAATATGGGGTTGCTCTAAACAACCTAGACCCATCATTCAAGTACTTTAAATCTATATTTTTTAGGGCTACATTATCATGAGGCTCAACGGTTACCCTAGCCTTATCTTTTTGCCCTAAGGGTTTAGTTTTATGATATGAAGGGAAGAAATCACTAATGGCTGTGTAATCTACACCTAAAGTAGACAAAGGGCCAGATAAAGCTAATGGTTTACCAGAAACAGTAACAGGAATCAGTACCTAGGATTCGTAAATATGCCTTTTTTTCTTCTTTGAGAGGTTCAGGGATGAATTGCTGATTCTTCACTACTTTGGGCCTACTCAATGTAGCAAAAGGAGGAAGCAATGGTACGCTCTTTGGCCCTTTGGCCTTTTGATTTTTCTTTGGATCTTGAGTGGTAGTGTTTGAAGACGCCATTGTTGGGAACTTGGAGAAAATGGGTTTACTGAAGGTGAAGAGTTGAGAGTGTTTAAAAGAGAAGAAAGTGTTTAGTGAATACTTTGGAGTTGGAAAAGTAAAAATAGTTTCTGAAGAAACTATTTATAAAGTGTTTGGAAGTACTAAAAGGTCACTAATCATCATTAGGGGCTAAAAGCACGTGTCCTCCCAGGAACAAAAGTAGGGGTGGTGGCAGTTATTACCTATGCCCACGATCTCCTAGACCCTAGGAGAGGTGATGATGGTTTGGGATTTGATGTAATTTCTGAGGAGTTGTTTTCATAATTGGCCATGACGTCATAAATGTGATTGAAAAGAAACTGAACAGTTTCTTGAGACGTGGGTTGATCGGTTATGTTGACACCTATGTAGGGTCTAAAGATGGCGTCGAATAGGACACTATCAAAAAATGACCTTTTCTTCAGTACTATCGAAAAGGACATTTTTGGGGGGCAATTTGTTAGCTCATAAATTCGACGCCCACATTAAGTTGGAAGTGTTGATTGGAACGTTAAACTCTTGAGGAGGTTTAAAGGAGCTTTCGATTGGATCTTTATGATAGGTTTAAGTCAAAGGTGCTCACAAGAGGAAAGGATACTTTTGGGACTTAGAAAATATTTCTAAGAGTTGGGGAAGTCACCTTCGACCGAGAATACTGATGATGTCCGACGCTAAGAAATTCAAATTCAAATAAAGGAGGGAGTAGTTACTCTTATTCGCTCCTGAAAAAGACAAGTGGCATACACCCAAGGGACAGAAGCATGCAGTGCGACACTTGTCATATGTTGATTGTTTCAGGCAGTTGACAACAGTTAGTTTTAGTATTATAAATAGGGGTTCTAGCAATAGGATTGGGGTGTTGTGTTCACTTTGTACAAGTTACTCCAAATTTACTCAAAGTATCCGCGTGTAGAGAAAAGAGTCTTGTGAGAATGTACGTGATGTAAACACCATTTATCTTTTCAATGCAATTTACTTCAATCTTTCATTAAGAACTTATCCTTTATTTAACGCAAGTTATGTTTCTGCACTTTGTCTTATTTTCATACTTTCAACCTTTATTGTACACCTTCGACCCTTTCCTTTACATTTTCAGCCTTTTAACTTAACATTTTTAAAACGTTTTTTTAAATTATATTTTCGACAAATCTTTCTTCATGATCACTGTCGAAGTGTTTAGTTTTTTATAATTTACTTTAGATCAATGGTTAGCACATGTCCTAGGATCAATCTGATCGATCCTGTGAGTCACCAAAGTTAGATTTGGAAGATCAGTGGTTGTTTACCAATTTTCACGGTAAACAGGTTCCACCTTTGGATTCCTCCCGTTTTATTTTTCTATTTTGTCAGCATGAGCATAAGCATCACATGACATCATATGCATTGCATCCGTGCGTGTTTGCTTTCTGTTTGTCTTTTGTTGCTTTATCTTTGGTTGTGTTTTCTCCAGTTTTGGGTTTGTCTGATCTCTCCAAGTAGAGTTGTCAACCATAGGCAGAAAATGCTATTCTCTTCTAAGTTCCCCCACAGAGTTCAACCCTCGTGGATGATGGTTATATCAGTTATCTGCTTCCATGCTTGGATAAGATAAATCGCCGTTCGAATTCATTTCTCAAATGGCGGGTCTTGTTTGACCATTTCTTTCTAGCTTGATCCTAGATCGAACTTTGGTCCCTGGGGGTACCACCTTTAAACTTTTAGGTCTCTGAACCTATTTTGAGCGTGCATTTATTTTGCATTGCGTCTCGTAAGAAGTCCTTTATGGATCCTCTTTGAAGAACCTGTTCTCCAATAGTGTTGATGGAACGAAGTCTCCTTGGAATTTAAAGCCAAACAACAAGTGGCAGTCTACTCCAGAATATTATTCAACCATCTTACAAATACAACTTATTGCTACTCTCAAATAGTCATCTCCGCCAGACTCTTCGACGGATTTTCTCTCCAGTGATGTGGATCTCTCCAGAATCCTCAACTTATTGCTCTTCAATAATGTGGATCTCTCCAGAATCCTCAACTTATTGCTCTCCAGCGTGAAGTGTATCTCTTCAGACTCTTCGATGGTATCGCTCTTCAGTGATGTAAATCTCTCCAGAATCTTCGATTGTATTTCTCTTCAGCGTAATGTGGATCTCTCCAGAATCTCCGACAGTGTGCTCTCCAGTGAAGTGGATTTCTCCAGAATCTTCGACGGATTTGCTCTCCAGTGAAGCTTATCTCTCCAGACTCTTCGACGGCGTTGCTCTTCAGCGATGTGTATCTCTCCAGACCCTTCGACGGTTGCTCTCTAGTAAAGTTTATCTCTCCAAAATATTCGACAGTATCAATCTTCAGTAAAGTGTGTCTCTACATCAGACTCTTCGACGACGTCACTCTTCAGTGAAATGGTATATCTTGCAGGCAACTACTTGGCATGGCCATTTGTTTGTGAAACTTTTCTTTCCCCAATGGAGACAATCTTTTTGAATCAACCTTCATTGAGGATCTTTTCCTACTGAACGTCATCTGGTCACTCTTGAACTTGATGAACTTTTTTTTCCTGCATATAGCCTTTGGAGCTCACTTTCCGATCCTGCCGCCATATGGATCCTGCTTTTTTTCTTAGACGACAACTGGTCACACTTGAACCTGTTGAGTCATCGCCCTGGTTTCCCCAGTGTTGTTTCCTTTCCCCGGTGCGTCTGGCCGTCCCCAGTGAGTTTGTTGCTCATTGAGTTCGTCTTCCACCCTGTGTTTGCTTTCGTTTTCATCCGCATCTTGCATTTTACCATCCTATCATTTTCATCATGCTAGAGTTCATGGCATGTCAGCATTAGGTTTAGTTTCGTCCATAGCATTGCATGATCATTGCATCTAAGGGCAAAATTTTTGATTAACTCTATTTAAATATCTCTCACCATGACCTAATAACGATTTTCATCGTTCATGTCATCCGGTGAAGATATTTAAATAGGGGCAACTGTTGTACCCCAAATTCTTCCCTTAGATTCATTGATTCGTTTGCATATCATCATAGGTCAATCATTCGTGCATAACTAACCGCTTTATCTAGTTTTTTTTTCTTGTTGTTTCATTTGTGAATACAGATATGTAGCGCGATTTTTGTGGTTTCGAAGCACTATCGCTTTGGTACTACAGTTCGATTCATTTTTTATCCTGTTGAGCTTATTAAGGAAGGGAAATAGATGTCTCCAATTAACCCTGCTTGCAAACTGACTTTAAACAGTCAAAACTGTTGGTTTACAGATGCTATCAAAATAGGGGGTTCGTCTTTAGGGTTATTCGCTTAAAAACAGTGTCTAGGCTATTGGTAAGATGTTAAGTCTGATGCTTTTCGATTGATGTCTGAAGGTACGGGATTTTGGGTTTTTGATTAGTATGCTCGCTAAGATTTTGCAATCTTATGCCTACGTATTCCCGAAACAGGGAAATCAGAGCGATCGTAGTTCCTCCTATTCTATGGGAGGAAAGAGGTGTTTTGGTGTCTTGTTCAAAGCCCAAGACGTGAAGCTAAAGGTGGTTTGTATCTTGTTCAAAGCCCAAGATGTGAAGCTAAAAGGTTGAGAGAGAATTTGTCATCTCTAAAGAGAAGTTGTTGATGTTTGTATGTTGTGAGCAAGGCACAACTTTAATGCTAAAAGGTTGATTGACTCAACTGGGGTTTTATTTATACAAAGCCTAAGAGGAAGCGGGAAGTTTGACTTTTCCGGGGAAAATGTTCTTTCTGTCTTGTTCAAAGCCCAAGATTGAGGCTAAAAGGGATTTTGACTCCGTTGGGGAGAATGTATCTTGTATAAAGCCCAAGATGGAGGCTGAAAGGGTTTGACTCAACAAGAGAGTAATTTTATCTGTCCTGTATAAAGCCCAAGACAGAGGCTAAAAAGGTTGACTCAACAAGAGAGTCTTGAACAGGTGATTGACTCAACAAGAGAGTCTGAAGGTTGATTGACTCAACAAGAGTCTTTTATGCTCAACAAGAGAGTGATTTGATGTCTCGTACGAAGCCCGATATTGAGGCTAAAAGGAGATTGACTCAACAAGAGAGTCTTTTATACTCAACAAGAGAGTGTTTTTATATGTCTTGTGCAAAGCCCAAGACGGGGGCTAAAAGTGGTTGACTCAACAAGAGAGTCTTTTATACTCAACAAGAGAGTGTTTTTCTATCTCGTACGGAGCCCGAAATTGAGGCTAAATGGAGATTGACTCAACAAGAGAGTCTTTTATAGTAAACAAGAGAGTGTTTTTCTATCTCGTACGAAGCCCGAGATGGAGGCTAAAAGTGGTTGACTCAACAAGAGAGTCTTTTATACTCAACAAGAGAGTGTTTTTCTATCTCGTACGAAGCCCGAGATGGAGGCTAAAAGTGGTTGACTCAACAAGAGAGTCTTTTATACTCAACAAGAGAGTGGTTTTTTATATGTCTTGTACAAAGCCCAAGACGGAGGCTAAGAAGTGATTGACTCAACAAGAGAGTCTTTTATACTCAACAAGAGAGTGTTTTATATGTCTTGTACAAAGCCCAAGACGGAGGCTAAAAGTGATTGACTCAATAAGAGAGTCTGAAAAGGTTAGCTCTGCTAGGGAGAATCATTTGTACAAAGCCCAAGAGGAGGCTGTCTTACCGCTGTGGATTCTGGAGATCCTGAAGCGGGTCCAAGTGTGGGGAACTCTCATGGGAGAGACCAGGTTTCTTCCTATGTTTGAAAGGAACTTGAGAATGTCTTTGAGACTCAAGGGTCTTAGATTGTCCAAGTCTAGAGTTTTCTCAATGGTACTATGCCCTAGAGGAGGCACGGGCATTAAGGGATGAGTATCAACCCTACAACGGCTGGAGTTTTGACGCTAGAAAGACTGCTCTAGCAAAGGATACTAAGTTCTGTCTTATACCTTTAAGAGGTCATCAGGGCCCTTGTATTAAGCCCAAGAGAAGGCATGAGAACTTCTAAGAAGCCGAAGGGTCCTTGTACAACGCCCAAGAGGAGGCGAGGATGCTTTTAGGAAGCCTGTGGGTCCACAAACCAAGAGAAGTTCAAGAAATGCAATTCACCGAGAAGAGATCAATCTAGGAAAGTTCAAGAATTTGGAAGAAACTCAAGAGATGCCATTCATGGAGAAAAGATCATCTCTGGGGAGTTAGAGTTTCTTTGACAATTTCTAAGGGTGACAGTCTGAGAAAAGGTTCACCGAGAATACTGCCTTTCTTTTTGTTCCATATTGTTTAACCCCAAGAGGAGGGAAGACTGTATCTGGAATCCTACGGGGGATCTAGTTTTGTTTGTATTTAAGAGTGACCAACAAGGCTTTACCTAGTGCTAGACGTAGTTGCCGTGGAAAACTCTAAATAACTATACTAGTATTACACAGTTGATATGTGACAAGTATATAAAAGGATGTGAAAGAAGACTTACATTGAAGCAGCCCTACAATACAGTTATATACATATGAAAGCGGTAAATGAAAGCGGATAAACACTTACCCGTTGTAGAGCTTCCATGTTATTTGGTTAGTTGTTCAACAAATAAAGTTTTGATAACAACATATATTTGAATTCAAAATCAAAGGAGAAAGTGCTTGAAAAGATTGTTGGGGCTTACAGCTCGAGGAGAGGCCTAAGTTTTAACGATGATCGCACTGTTGTTTAAAAAACTGTACAGAGGGACTTATACAATACGTGGGGCCCAAAAAGTTTTTATGTATAAGGGAATGAGTCTTACACTCTATTAGAGGCCCAAAGATTTTGAAAAGAAAATAAATGGGGCTTACAACACAAGGGGAGGCCCAGATGATTTGTTTGGCAACGGCGATCGCGCCGAGGTTTTTCTTTTAACGCAGAGGGACTTATACAATGTCTGAGGCCCAAAAAGGTTTTGGTTAAAAGGGGATTGGGTCTTACACTCTATTAGAGGCCCAATAATTATTTTTGTACAAGTGGTGGGGCTTACAGCTCAAGGATAGGCCCAAAGATTTTGTTAAAAAGGCGACGATCGTGCCGTTGTTTTTGAAAATACAGTGGGACTTATCCAATGACTGAGGCCCAAAAGGTGGTGTATTTACAAAGGGGTTGGGTCTTACACTCTATTAGAGGCCCAATAATTTATTTTAAAGAGAAGAAATGAGACTTATAACACGAGGGTAGGCCTAGGTGATTTGTTGAGAAGGCGATGATCGCGTCGTTCACTTGAAATTGTTCAGAGGGACTTATACAATAAGTAAGGCCCACAATTGGTTTATTTACAAAAGGATTTGGACTTACACTCTATTAGAGGCCCATGAGTGTTTGAAAAAGTTTGATGAGGGTTGAATTAATCAAAACCCTAATTTGTTTTCAAAATATATTTTAATTGAATAAAAATTCAATTAAAAATGATCAAAATTATTAAACATGTGTGAAAACAAATTGTGATCTTGGATCAATGTTTCAAAAATCGTGTTTCTATCCACAAAATGATTGGAAATCAATTAAGTTTGTAAAATCAAGCGAGAAAAAACATTTTAAATGTTGAAAAACAAATAAAATATTAATTCTTTGTAAAAATATCAAGTATATGAAATAATTAATATTTTTAGGATTTTTTGGTAAAATAAAATATTTTAACATTTTTGTGAATTATTAAAAAAAGAATCAACTCAAAATCATTAAAACTCAGAGAGAAATTAATTTTTGAATCAATTAAATAAAATCACAAAATTAAAATATTCAAATATTCAAAAATGGCGCCAATAACATGCTAAGAACACGCGCCACCCTCTGTTTCTGCAGATTTGCATTTTCTATCCAATCTCACTGAATACTTGATGATATCATGCAATCTACATATCAATCTGCTCGTTTTCACCTCACGATCATGTCTATGGTCTTTAATTTCATTTATTTTAAGCATGGAATAAGAAATCAAAGAGAAACCTCAAGAACCCTAAAATTTGCATGAAGGCTAGAATTTCCATACACGGTTCAAACAAAGTAATTGATTGAGGGTAAACACTCTATGCATGATTATGAACATATGGCCAAATTATTGTGCAGTAAAAAATGCATGGATCATAGAGTTAGAAGAGCTCAGGCTTACCTCTTGCAGCTGGTGATAGTGTTTTGTGTTAGAGGTGTTGCAAGCTGGTTCCAATGATTTGCACAACTTCCTTAGGTGCCAAGTGATGTGTCTGAATGCTTGGAGTGGTTTGAAACAAGCTGGAACTGAAGATGGTACCCCAACTGCAAGTTTTCTAAAAGCTTGAGCAGTTGGATGATGATTTTGAGAAATCAGTGTTCTAGATGTTGTTTAAGTGTTTGGATCACTTCTATATGATGTTTATGAGGTGTGTGTGTGATTGGTTTAGTTGGAATTGCTCTCAAACTCAAAACCCGATAGTGACTTGCTTTGGAAGGCAATTTTGGAGTGAAGGAAGAGATTTTGAGGAAAGCATCTGTTTGATGGCTTTGGTGTACTCAAACTGAGCACAAATGAGCTCTATTTATAGTAGAGCAAGTTTGTTTTACAAGCAATAGTGAATGGCAACTGCTGTAGAAGTTTGGCAAATGTTGATCAATAGGAATCCAATTCTCCTCTAGCCATTGACTAGAGGTTAGAGCACAGGCTACTGGTTCCCTAGTTCTTGGATAAGTCTTGAATGAATTCAGTTAGAAAGGGCTCAGTCCATGCCACCTTGGTGCATCTATTAAATGCTCCAAACCAAAATTGGAGTCTTGTCCCTCTTTTAGGCATTTCTAGGTTTGACATGCTACTTTTGGTTCCAAGGACTTGGGAGGCTGATGGATCAGTGTTTGTCCCTCCTTGGTCCCCCCCTGAGGTGTTCAGTTGGATAAACTTGTTTGTCATTTGCAAAATTTTCTCAAATCGAGCAAAATGCACAAATCTGCCTTGCCGTGACAGTTTGCAGCAAGGCACATTGTCATTGTTATATCTCATGGCTCAAATGGAATTTGATGGAGTACTTGGCCATTTTGGAAAGCTCTTATATGATACAACACATGTGTGATCATAGTTTGTCTTGATACTTTTTGGATCCAAGTGAAAAATCCCCCATACTTTTGGAAAAAAAGCAAGACAGATTCTGACTTAGTGAAAATTTCACTAAGTGTTGGAAAAAGTGACATTTCATGTTTTCAGCCATTTTGATCCAACCATAACTCAAAATCTATGATGAATTGGAATGAGGTGTAGTTGACACTTTTAAAGTATGCCATGAGAGCTACAAATCCATCTTTGGATCAGCCAAAATGGTTGCTTGGATCTCAAGTTATGATCCTTGGAAGTTGGTACCCTAGCCACTTTGTTCCATAACTTAGAAAATTTCTAAGTTTTTTATGGTTACCCCTTTTACAAGTTATCCCACTTTTCTTGATTTTTCTTGATGAATGATGATCTAAATCACGTATTAACATCATTTTAGGGTCAAAGAACCATAATTGTGAAAAATCTCAAAAAGTCAAAGTTGACTTTTGTGCACAGTTGACTTTTTGTCAGATGAACTCCAAATTGTGCGATCCTCTATGAAATCAAGTCCTTGACCTAAATAAAACTTGATGGATTGATTTCATAGGTGTTATAGGGTGTATTGAATCATGTCCCAAGGTTTGGGAGCATGCCTGGGTCAAAAGTCAAAGGCATAGTTGACTTTTCCCGCGAAACCCTAATTGTGGTTCTGATGAATTTGAAACTTGTTGATCAAGCTTCTTGGATCAATCCATTGTTGCAAATGGATCAATGTAGTGTGTTAGAGACCCTCAAATCCTCTCTTGAGGTCTTGGCTCATGTTTTGTCCCAAAAGTCAACTTAGGGGTGAATTAGGTCAAGAAACCCTAATTCCTGATTTTTTATGAATGCATCCCCTAAGGTTAAATTGACTTGATGATGGGGTTTATGATGTCCCTTGGAGCATCTTAGGTTGTGCTTTGAAGCCTTTGGCTCATGCCCAGAGGAAAATTTCCATCTGGAGGCCCCAGTCGACCAAAACCCTAATTTGGTGACACTGGCGATCTTGAGGCTTGATCCTGTTGGAATGCTGCAACATTGTGCTTGATTCTTGATGTGGGAGTCCTCTTGATCCATTGTGCATATTTGAGAGGTTTAGACAAGTTGAAGATCATGTCATTCCTTGATTGATCCTTTGTCTAAGAGCTCTGAGAGGGCTTGAAACCCTAAATTTGATTGTAATGGATGCTCACCCATCTTTGGGGAAACTAATGAGGTATAATGGTCCATCCATATTGTGATGATGATTTTCACAATGATGGGGAATCTTAGTGGTCAAAATTTGGGGTATGACAGATGCCCCTATTTAATCTTCTTGGACCCGAAGGTGTGAATGGCGAAGGTATTCGGGCATTCGGGGTGCAAGAGGATTAAATATCAGAATACCCGAAATTTTGATGGTGGTTATGCATGGCAGTTTGCTTATCCATCTTCTTTTGCTAAGCGATGATGCTTAGAAAAGGTAAAACTTCCCCTCGATCCTGGTCTTCAGCCAAGGAATTGGTCTAAGTTTCTGATATAAACTTCCCCTCGATCCTGGTTTCCTACCAAGGAACTGGTCTAGGTTTTCGAAATAACCTTCCCCTCGATCCTGGTTTCCTACTAAGGAACTGGTCTCAGTTTCTGAAATAAACTTCCCCTCGATCCTGGTTTCCTACCAAGGAACTGGTCTCAGTTTCTAAAATAAACTTCCCCTCGATCCTGGTTTCCTACCAAGGAACTGGTCTAAGTTTCTGAAATAAACTTCCCCTCGATCCTGGTTTCCTACCAAGGAACTGGTCTCAGTTTCCAAAATAAACTTCCCCTCGATCCTGGTTTCCTCCAAGGAACTGGTCTCAGTTTCTTTTGTCAATAAACTTTCTTGACAAGGGACGCTATTCATAGCAGTTTTCCTCAAACTTCTAGCCAAATTTTCCTGGGGAGATGCCATTTGACGGAAAAAGATTTGATGTCAGAGTTGCTGGGAGAACCCATTCGTCTGAGTTGTAGAGGTGTACAAACTTTTCTGTTGGAGACGACATTTGTCGGCTCTACTGGGGGAAAAATGAGTCTCTTGAGAGACTGCTTTCGCTTCGGGTATTACATCATACTTTTCTCAGGATCTTCTCAGAGAAATGCCATATGATGATGTGATCCAATCTTGAGGTACTGATGACCTTTTCGTCAGCGAAATTTTTCGGAGAAAAAACGGTTGCATTGCCGAATCTCTGATTAAGAGGCTTTCTCTAGGGATTTTCCTTAATTCGGGAAAGCGAAGACATCATCTTCAATGGCGAAGAGTGACATTGGCTGAAGGTTCTCTGGCCTTTCAGAGGTTAAAGTTATCAAAGTGGTCAAGGGACCCACTTCAATTCAGCAGTAAAGTGGAGGAGCGGTTGGTCAGAAGCCACCTTTCCCGACGAGGAAAGAATTGACAACTCGGTTGAAAAGACGTTTATCACTAGGGAACAAGACCGACTAGAGTGATAGTGATGCAATATGAATATGAATGTAAATCAATAATGCATGATGTATGTATGTATATGCTGACAAAACTGACGCGACATACAGACTAGTGGATGAACACGACTGGATACTCGGCCACAGCGGGAGATGAAAAGTATCATTGGTTCACGATAGTAATTCTGCCTTGCTTAGAAGGGATAGTCCCTGTTGGGAGCTACGTTGGTCGGGCTTAGGAGATGAGAGCTCTGCCGAGGGTGTCAGACGAAACCTGGTCTCTGACACAGTTGATCCTTCGTTCAGGTGTACTGGCTAAGAAGGAGTACTTTGATTCTGCACTTTGAAGCTCAATTTCTTTTGGAGAAATGATCGATGTTCTTTTGATGTTCAACAGTCAAAAGAAATTGCCATCTTTATTTTAAAAGCAGAAAAAAGTTTGACAAGTAAAATTCATTTTTGATTTATTCCAAGAATCGTTAATCATGTTAAAATGTCGTTCTATAAAGCTAAAACAAATGAGAATTATAAACAAAGCACCAGGGCTCAAATTTTATTGATAGGATGGAAATCAGCGAAACGCGTAATTCCATGGAGTATTTACAAAGTTTAGAAAATGGTAATTTAAGGGAAAAGGACTACATTGAAACATAACGACCATTATCCTTCTACCAACTTTGAATTCTGGGCATCCTGAGCTTCTGTCGAAGATGACCTTGACTGGAGTTTTCCTGATGGATGGCATGACTGCTGCTGGGAGATTTGCCCCTGTTGAACATAGTTACTTGCCATTATCCCTAACTTTTTCCTGGATTGTACTTTGAGATTTCCAATCGACCGGGATGATTTTTTATTGTGTCTCTAATTTTTTCCCGGACCGCCCTTTCGGGTTTTCAATCCACCGAGACATCTTTTTTTTTTGTTTAGGCGAAGTATTTCTTGACTACATCAACATTTGTGGGGTAGGCAAATTCCTCTCCATCCATGGTTGCGAGTCTTAAGGCACCGCCTGAGAAAGCTTTCTTGACCACATAGGGGCCGTCATAATTCAGAGTCCATTTGCCCCGCGAATCAGTGAGGAATGATTGTATCTTTTTGAGCACGAGGTCTCCTTTCCTGAAGACGCGAGGTCGGAACTTTTTGTCAAACGCCTTCTTCATTCTCTATTGATACAACTGACCATGGCATAGTGTCGTTATTCATTTTTCTTCGATCAGATTTAGTTCATCGTGTCGACTTTGACACCATTCAGCTTCTGTTAGCTTAGCTTCCATCAATACCTGGATTGATGGGATCTCTACTTCTATGGGGAGCACTGCCTCCATGCCATATACTAAAGAGAAAGGGGTTGCCCCTGTTGAAGTGCGGACAGATGTACGATAACCGTGAAGAGCAAAGGGTAGCATCTCGTGCCAATCTTTATAGGTTACAACCATCTTTTGAACGATCTTCTTGATGTTCTTGTTAACCGCTTCTACCGCTCCATTCATCTTAGGTTGGTAGGGAGATGAGTTATGGTGTTCAATCTTGAACTCTGCGCATAACTCTTTCATCATCTTGTTGTTCAATTTGGATCCATTATCAGTAATGATCTGGCTTGGAACACCATAACGGCAAATGACATTGTTTTTGATAAATTGGACCACCACTTGTCGGGTTACATTAGTGTATGACGCAGCTTTGACCCACTTGGTGAAGTAATCAATGCCTACCAGGATTAACAGATGTTCGTTTGAAGCCTTAGAATCAATCATGCTGATCATGTCGATTCCCCATATGGAAAAAGGCCATGGGGAAGAAAGAACCTTGAGATGTGTTGGCGGTACATGGATTTTGTCTGAGTATATCTGACACTTCCTCATGTACCTGTAGTAGTCGGATTCCATGGTCAACCAGTAGTACCCTTCTCTTATAATTTTTCTTGCCATTGTGTGTCCGTTGGCATGAGTGCCAAAGGAGCCTTCATGAATTTCCTTCATGAGCATGTTCGCTTCTGGTCTGTCTTCGCATCGGAGCAAGACCATGTCAAAGTTTCTCTTATAGAGTGTATCACCGCTCAGAAAGAAGCTGCCTACTAGTCTTCTGAGGGTCTTTCGGTCCTTTCTTAATGCCCCAGGTGGGCACTCTTGTTTCTGAAGGAAGCATTTGATATCGTGATACCAAGGTTTGTCGTCTATGATTGCTTCGATCGTGAAGATGTAAGCGGGTCGTTCAAGGCGCATTATGTCGATCTTAGGTAAGTCGTTCCATTGACCTACACTAATTATGGAAGAGAGAGTGGCTAATGCATCAGCCATGTGATTCTCTTCACGAGGGATATGATGAAACTCGATTTTGTTGAAGAAAGGTAACAACCTTCTTGCGTAGTCTTTGTAAGGAATCAATCTTGATTGGTATGTGTTCCAATCTCCTTTGATTTGATTGATAACCAGGGCTGAGTCGCCATATACATCCAAGTTCTTGATCCTCAAATCAATCGCTTCTTCGAGACCCATGATACAAGCTTCGTATCCGGCCTCGTTGTTTGTGCACTTGAATGTTTGTCTGGTGGTGAAAGGAATATGGGTACCCTGAGGTGTTATAATGATTGCCCTAATTCCATTTCCATAATGATTGACAGCTCCGTCAAAGATTAGTCCCCATTGGGAACCTGGTTCTGGCCCTTCACTGGGTAGCGGTTCATCGTAATCTTTCATTTTTAAGTACATGACATCTTCGTCTGGGAAGTCAAATCTGACTGATTCCTGATCGTCAATCGGTTGATGAGCCAAATGATCGGCTAATACACTTCCTTTAACGGCTTTCTGAGCATGGTACTCAATGTCGTATTCTGATAACAACATCTGCCACCGGGCAATCCTTCCCGTGAGACCTGGTTTTTCAAAGACGTACTTGATCAGATCCATTTCGGAGATTAACCAAGTAGTGTGACGAATCATATAATGGCAAAGACGTTTGGCTGCCCTAGCCAGAGCACAGTAAGTTTTCTCAAGCATAGTGTACCGAGTCTCGCAGTCGGTGAATTTCTTGCTCAAATAGTAAATGGCAGACTCTTTCCTTTTTGTTTTGTCTTGTTGGCCAAGTACACAACCCATTGAGTCTTCCAAGACTGTTAAGTAAAAGATCAGTGGTCTTCCTTCCACTGGAGGTGATATAATCGGTGGGTTCAACAGGTATTCCTTGATACTGTCGAAGGCGGTTTGGCAGTCTTCTGTCCAAACGGAATCCTGGTTCTTTTTGAGTAATTTGAAAATCGGCGCACATGTCGCGGTCATGAGGAATATAAATCTGGAAATGTAATTCAAACGTCCCAGGAATCCCCTGACTTGTTTTTGAGTCCTCGGAGAAGGCATTTCTTGAATGGCCTTGACCTTGTCAGGATCAACCTCAATTCCTTTCCGACTGACGATGAACCCTAGCAGTTTTCCTGAGCGAACACCGAACGTGCACTTGTTGGGATTCAAGCGGAGTTTGTACTTTCTCGGACGCTCGAATAGTTTTGACAGGTGGGTCACATGCTCCTCCTCTGTTTTTGATTTGGAAATCATATCATCGACATATACCTCGATTTCTTTGTGTATCATGTCATGAAAAAGAGTAGTCATGGCCCTTTGATAGGTTGCCCCGACGTTCTTCAAACCGAACGACATTACCTTGTAACAAAAAGTACCCCATGGGGTGATGAAGGAAGTTTTCTCCATATCTTTCGGCGCCATTTTTATCTGATTATAGCCCGAGAATCCATCCATGAAGGAGAAAACTTTGAACTTTGTTGTGCTGTCAACCAGCATGTCAATGTGTGGTAAAGGAAAGTCGTCCTTCGGACTTTCTTTGTTCAGATCCCTGTAGTCTACACACATTCTGACTTTTCCGTCCTTTTTCGGCACTGGTACTATGTTGGCTAACCATTTAGGATATTTTGATGTGGCGAGGAAACCCGCGTCAATCTGTTTTTGTACCTCCTCTTTGATTTTGATGACCATGCCTGGATGAGTCCGTCTCAACCTTTGTTTTACTAGCGGACATTCTGATCTTAACGGTAGATAATGTTCCACGATGCTGGTATCTAACCCTGGCATATCCTGATAGGACCAAGCGAATACATCGGGAAACTCCTTGAGAAGCTTTATCAAACTTTCTTTGACAACTGGACTGAGTAGGGCCCCAATCTTGACCTCTTTTCTCTCTTCCTCCGAGCCCAAGTTGACCGTTTCCAATGGCTCTTTGTGAGGTTTAATGGACCTTTCCTCTTGTCTGAGTAATCGGGAGATCTCCTCTGGAATTTCGTCGTCATCTTCTTCTTCAGCCCCAAATACCGAGAATTCAAAGTTGGGAGAAGGCATTGGATCGTATGTTTCAACGGGGTTTAAAACAAGCAATCTGCATGACGTTATGATTTTTTTTAGAAGAGATAGAGAAAATGCAAGAGTGCGTGCAATGTATTTTCTAAAAACTGCTTGTTTTTATTATTTGAATTATTTTTCAGGATTACCATTTTCTGAAAAAGCAAAAAGAGAAAACAGCAATTAATGCGGAAATTACAGAACGACATTTATTTATTTATGATTTTGTCGACTCTTGAAACTACATCCCTATAAAACAAAACTCTGTCGCTTTGGGTGAAGCGAAGAGGGATATTTACAGAAAGTGAGCCCTATCAAAACATCTGTTTAACCTGGGCAAGGTGAAAGGTTAAAACAAAGATGGCAATTACTTTGACTTATGGACAATCTTCGAAACATTGACTGTAACCCATTGGCGGCGAACTCCTCGGTGAATCACAAAGTCTGGTACCTTCCTTGATTTGTCTTAAAAAATAACGCTGATTTCTGGCGGAGCAGGATCGTTGGAATCTGTCTCCCAGGCAGAGTTGTCGTAGGAGGATTCCTCAGTTGTATTTTGTATAGTGTTTGTGCTCTCAGGTATATCTCCCCATCCAGTTGGCTGAATGTCTTCGAGCCTGATACGAGAGCTTTCAGGAGCGGTATACTTGACCATGAAGTCGAACTTGCCGCTCGGTTGTCCCAGGGTGTCCCACACTTCTTTGGAGCTGGAGGAGTCATCTCTCTCGATGACGTTGACCTCAGGAAAAACATAGTTAATGAATTCTAGTCCTACAAATTTTGCAAATTCATCGTCGCGCTGGACGTTTTCTAAATGACCTGAGTGTTGATCCCATGACATGGTGGGGACGCAGGTATTCTTTTCAATGATGCTCAGCTGATTTTCATTGTTCGGCTGATTTTCTTGCCCCAAGTCTCCTGGGTACGGCTGCCAGATAGGCAGGCCATCCATTGGGCCATAATAGTCGTGGTCAAAGTGGTCTTTCATTACAGTGTCTTCCTCTAATGAGTTTGGTGGAGCACGACATCCTTCCGGATCACAATCTCCGTATATCATTTTGAGGTCTGACCTTGGTATAAACCTTGGACACTGTACGAGATAGGAAAATGGCGTATGAACTTCTTCCTGAGACATATAACCGTCCTTGTTAAGATAGGACTTTCACTCTTCATCTGTGTTAGAGGAATCTCCCTCGTTGATGGTATGTACTTCTTGAGACACTGGGTGAAGGAAACCTCCACTATGGAAGAAGTACTGAATAGGATGAAGACTTTCACCGTTAGCGGCAGTCTGGGCACAGGTTGAAGAAAAACCAAGACCTTTCTTTGTTTTATTATCAGTAGGAATGATAAGTTGTCCCCATCCTTTTGCGTTGTTACTCTCGATTACTTTGAGAGCATCTTTGTATGAGGAAATCGATGTTCCTTTTTCTGACTGATTTTCATTGCTCACTGAAAGTGCCTGGAACTGCATTCCAACAACCTCCTCGGGTTCTACACAAGTGGATAATGAAAGGTTACTCACGATCAAGGCTTGTTCTCCACAAACTGTGACGAGTTGATCGTTCTTGATGAACTTCAGTTTCTGGTGCAGTGTCGAAGTGACTGCCCCAGCCTGGTGTATCCAAGGTCTTCCTAATAAGCAACTATATGTTGCCCGGATGTCCATGACCTGGAAAGTGACTAGGAAAGTGTAAGGACCGATAGTTATGGGAAGGTCGACTTCGCCGATAACTGCTTTTCTAGACCCGTCAAATGCTTTGACGACGACCTCACTGCCTTTCATCAGAGATCCTTTGAATGATAGTCGCATTAGAGTGGACTTCAGCATGATGTTGAGAGCCGATCCGGTGTCTACCAGTACACTGGCTAAAGTATCGTCCTGGCAGTTGACTGTGATATTGAGCGCCATGTTGTGGCTTTTACCTTCTTCTGGCGGTTCCTCATCGCTAAACCCCAAGTTGTTGCAGGAAGTGATGTTAGAGACGATACTCTCGAATTGTCGTATTGACACATCCTGTCCCACAAAGGCCTGCTCTAAGATTTATGTAGAGCCTCTCTGTGGGCCTCAGAACTGAGTAAAAGAGATAACACAAAGATATTTGAAGGAGTTTGTAACAGTTGATCAACAATGTTGTATTCACTCCTTTGGATGAGCTTCAGCATCTCATCATCATTCTTTGAAAGGTAGGGATCACTGGATGGACCGACTGGTGGATTAGGAACTTCCGTTTGAGGTTCCTTTTCTCTGTTAGGTTCTCTAACTCCTCTATTGAAGATTCGATCGCTCCGTGTTACTCGACTGATGTCTGCAATATTCACGACAGAGGGTAATGGAATTTCCTTTCCATTCTCAACTATTTTTGCACCATATTTGTAAGGGATCGCCTTAGCTGAGTCATACGGTACTGGTCCCAGCAGATAAATAACTACAGGGGCCTTCTAATTTTTCTGACCATCATAAGTAACTTCAATCAATTCCTGGTTAAGAACCTTTGATTCGTCAAGTAGAGGGATGATGGTACAAACATCTTTGGTCTTTTCATGATCAAAGATTACGACAACATCTTTAATCTGATCAGCAAAATAGTTTGGCATCCAATTGATAGGCCCCAAAACTAAATATTATTGAATCTCTTTGCGGTCCAACTTACTCTGAAGGGCTGCTCGAACGAGGTAACACCCTTGATTATTTTCCGAGCAGACTCTACAGCGCTCGTAGTTATGTGGTGGCATCTGGCCACGTCCGCTTTGAATGTAGTGTAACCTCACCAGGTCTGTTTCCATTGATCAGACATCCTGACTTTGATGCCTAGTAGGGTTCCCGTTTGTCACACTGATTTCTTGCGTGTCTTCATCCATATAGGTCAGAAGCCACCAGTGGTTTAATAAGTGTTGTAAAGCTATCTGAACGAGAGTGCACCCTTGGTTACTTTCACAACATACTTTACAGCTCAGATAATCATGTGAAGTGAGAAAATCGAGTTGGACCTGTCTGGCGTGTAACTCCACTAAACTGGTATTCATCAAACAAATATCGAAGATTTGAATCATGTTGATCTGATAGGGATTTCTATCACGGTAGTCCTGGATCCACCCAAGATCCATCTGACGCTGGAGGCCTTCTTGTACAAAAGAGCATCTCTGCTTGTTTACCAAGCAAGTCAGACAGGAATTGTAATCATGTCGTGGCATATTATGATACTGGTTTTCCCTTGAGTGCATTGCCACCTAGTTGACATTCATTGCACGGATGTCGTGGTTCTGAATGATGTTGGAACTTGTATAAGTCATGTTAACTCCACGAACTCGATGCTCTTGGATCCTCCCGAGATCCAACTGTTCCTGTAGAGCTGATTGCACCACAGAACATCCCTGATTGTTTTTAGAGCCGATATCACACTGGTGATAATTATGAGGTGGCACATGGCCATATCCACTCTGTCTACAATGCATCTTGACCAAGTTGGCCCTTAATAAGAGTACATCATGAATTTGATAGCTGTTGTTAGATTCTCCCTCTATCAAATTCACTATAGCTTTCTCGTGTTGAGGCAGCGGGTTTGTGAGAACATTCAGATTCGTATCTTTGAAAGATAAGACCCCGCTCCTAATAAGCTTTTGCACATCGGATTTGAAATTGAGACAGTTTTTTATGTTATGCCCTGGTCCTCCTTGATGGTGTAATACCCCAAATTTTGACCACTTAGATTTCCCATCATTGTGAAAATCATCATCACAATATGGATGTACCTTTATGCTTCATTAGTCTCCCCAAGGATGGGTGAGCATCCACTACAATCAAAATTAGGGTTTCAAGCCCTCTCTGAGTGCTTAGACAAAGGATCAATCAAGAAATGACTTGATCTTCAACTTGTCTAATCTCTTAAACATCCACAATGGATCCAAAAGGACTCCCACTTCAAGGATTAAGCACAAGGCTGCTCCCTTCTAGGTGGATCAAGTCTCAAGATCGACAGTGTCACCAAATTAGGGTTTTGGTCGACCAGGGCCTCCAGATGGGAATTTTCATCTGGGCACAAGGCAATGATCCAAAACATAACCTAATATACTTCATGGAACCTCATGAACCCATGCATCAAGTCAATTTTGCCTCAGGGGATGCATTCATAAAAAATCAGGAATTAGGGTTTCTTGACCTAATTCACCCCTAAGTTGACTTTTGGGACAAACCATGAGCCAAGACCTCAAGAGATGATTTGAGGGTCTCTAATATACCATATTGATCCATTTGGAACAATGGATTGATCCAAGAAGTTTGAGCAACAAGTCTCAATTTCATCTGCACCACAATTAGGGTTTTAAGGGAAAAGTCAACTGTAACTTTGACTTTTGACCAGGACATGCTCCCAAACCCTAATACATGATTGAATATACCCTATGACACCCCTGAAACATGTCCATCAAGTTTGATTTAGGTCAAGGACATGATTTCCTGAAGAATTGCACAGTTTGGAATTCATCTGATAAAAAGTCAACTGTGCACAAAAGTCAACTTTGACTTTTTGAGATTTTTCACCAAAATGGATTTTTAACCCTAAAATGATGTTAATGTATGATTTGAATCATCATTCATCAAGAAAAATCAAGAAAAGTGAGGTAACTTGTAAAAGGGGTAACCATAAAACTTAGAAATTTTTCTAAGTTAAAAATAAAGTGGCAAAGGTACCAACTTTGGAGGACCATAACTCCTAAACCACAAGGCCATTTTTTCTCATCCAAAGATGGATTTGTAGCCCTCATTATCACCTACAAAAACTTCAACTACAAGTCATTCCAATTCATTAAGGATTTTGAGTTATGGAGTGATCAAAGTGGCTGAAAAGTGAAAATGTCACTTTTTCCAACACTTAGTGAAATTTTCACTAAGTCAGATTCTGCCTCACTTTTTGCCAAATGTAGGGGGATTTTTCACTTGGAATCAAAAGAGATCAAAACCAAACTTGTTCAAACAGTTGTTGTATCATGTAAGAGCTTTCCAAAATGGCCAAGAACATTGCCAAATTCAACCTACACCATGAGATACAACATTGCCAAGTTGCCTTGCTGAAATCTGTCAAGGCAAGGCAGAATTTGTAACTTTGGTCGATTTGCCAAAATCAGCCAAATTCAATTGCTCCAATCCACTTGGACACCTCAGAGGATTGAATCTAAAGGGGACAATCACTGAGCCAAGCCTCCAAAGTCCATGGAACAAGAAATAGCATGTTGAACCTAGAATGGCCAAAATAGGGACAAGACTTCAAATTTGGAATGAGGCATTCAATGGAACCATCAAGGTGGCATGGACTGAGCCATTCTCATCTGAAATCAGTCAAGACTTATCCAAGACCAAGGGGACCAAAGCTCTGTGCCCTAACCTATAGTCAATGGCTAGAGGAGACTTGGATTTTCATTTGCCAACATTGGCCAAACCTACTTACCAGCTGCCATTCACTATTCCTTGCAAAACAAACTTGCTCTACTATAAATAGAGCTCAATTATGGTCAGTTTAAGTACACCAAAGCCATCTAACAGATGCTTTCATCAAAATCTCTTTCTCTTGGCAAAAATGCCTTTCTTAGCAAGGTAGCTATCGGGTTTTGAGTTTGAGAGCAATTCCAATCAAACCAATCACTCACACACCTCACATACATCACATATGAGCTGATCAAACACTTAGATTACTTCTGAAACATCAACTTCATGAAATCACCAGCTGGTTGCTCAAGGTTTTAACCAAAGTGCAGCTGAGGTACCACAAAATGATTCAGCCAATTTCAATCTAGTCCAACCATCCAAACACACTCCATAGGGTGTAGGGAAGCTGTTCAGATCATCACCACTCATCTGTAACACCTCCAAATCAAAAATCACTTTGAACTTGCTGACACGACTTGGAGGTAAGCACATACTTGGTCATCTCTCAATCTATGCATATTTCCTCGCACAATAATTTGGCCATATGTTCATAATCATGCATGGAATGTTTTCCCTCAATTAATTGTATTGTTTGAATCGTGTATCAAAAATCCTAGCCTTCATGCAAAAATTAGGGTTCTTGAGGTCTCTTCGTGATTTCTTGTTGTATGTGTAATTTAAATGAAATTAAAGTACATAGACATGATCGTGAGGTTGAGACGAGCATAATGATATGTGGATTGCATGATATAATTACGTATTCATGGAGATTGGATAGAAAACGCAAATCTGAGAAACCAAGAACACGCGCGTGTTCTTCAGCTGTTCTTGGCGCCATTTTTTAATAATTCAAATATTTGAATTTTGTGATTTTGTTTAATTGATTCAAAAATTAATTTCTCTCTGAGTTTTAATGATTTTGAGTTGATTCTTTTTTTAATAATTCACAAAAATGTCAAAATATTTTATTTTCACAAAAAATCCCAAAAATATTATTTATTTCATATAATTGATATTTTTGCAAAGAATTAATGTTTTAATTGTTTTTGGCATTTTAAATATTTTTTCTACATTGATTTTGCAACTTTTAATGCTTTCTAATTATTTTGTAGGTCAATACTTAATTTTTGAAGCATTAATCCAAGATCACAATTTGTTTTCCATGTGTTAAGCAATTTTTGATCATTTTAATTGAATTTTTATTCAATTAAATACACTTTGAAAACAAATTAGGGTTTTGGATTAATTCAACCCTCATAAATCATTTTCAAAACTTTGGGCCTCTTGAGAGAGTGTAAGACCCATCCCCCCTTGTACAAAAACTTTTTGGGCCTCATCCATTGTATAAGTCCCTCTGTACAAGTAAACGGCGCGATCGTCGCTCGTTTAAAATAAAAACCATTTGGGCCTACCCTCGAGTAGTAAGACCCATTTCTTTTTTTTCTTAAAACTTTTTGGGCCTCTAATAGAGTGTAAGACCCAATCCTTTTTTGACCAAATCATTTTTGGGCCTCAGTACATTGTATAAGTCCCGATACCGTCAAAAACAAACGGCGCGATCATCGCCTTTTCAAAATAACCCTTGCGCCTCTCCTTGAGCTATAAGACCCATTCAAAACACTTTGGGCCTCTAATAGAGTGTAAGACCCGACCCCCTTTTAACAAAAAAACTTTGGGCCTCACTCATTGTATAAGTCCCTCTGCATTAAAAGAAAACCTCGGCGCGATCGCCATTTTTTAAACGAAAAATCATTTGGGCCTACCCACGTGTTATAAGCCCCACTCTTTTCCTTTAAACCTTTTTGGGCCTCTTGAGAGAGTGTAAGACCCATCCCTTTGTACAGAAAACCTTTTTGGGCCCCAGTCACTTGTATAAGTCCCGCTGTACAAAGTCAAACAGTGCGCTCACTGATAAAACCCTGGGCCTCTCCTCGAGCTGTAAGCCCCAAATCTTTCTTTTTCAAAGCACTTTCTCCTTTGATTTTGAATATACTGTTGTTTTCAATCTTTCTTTGTTGAACAACTAACCAAACAGCATGGAAGCACTCCAACCGAGTAAGTGGTTATTGCTTTCATTTACTGCTTTCATATTATAAACTGTATTGTGGGGCTGCTCACTGTAAGTCTCCTTTCATAAACTCATATCTACTGTGTAATAATAGTATAGATATTTTCAAGTTTCCCCGGCTACTACGTCTAGAACTAGGTGAGGCCGTTTCATTTATTCGTAGAAATAGACGCCTAGATCCCCAATAGGAGCACCAGATACAGTCTTCTCTTCGGCTGTCCTCCTTAGGAATCGTCAAGAAGCTCTACTCCCCAAGATGAATGTATTCTCCGTGAATGGTATCTTTGAGTTTCTTCCCAATTCTCAAACTTTCCTGACTTGATCTATTCCTTGTGGATAGCTTGCCTTGAATGTCTCGGGGTTTGGGTACCCACTACGGTCATAATCTTGGACCTTAACTAAGGAACCCTCTTTAAAAGCTAAAAGTCACTGGATAGTAAACCTCGCACGTTTACCAGTGGTTTTTATCTTTAAAGGAGTTATCTCTCCTAATGGAAAGGAGATGATAGACCCACGGGCTTCTTAAAAGCATCGGCCTCCTCTTGGGCATTATTCAAGGACACTACGGCTTCTTAGAAGTATTCACAGCCTCCTCTTAGGCTTCGTATAATGATCTCTTCCTCCGGGAATGATAGCCTCCTCTTGGGCTTCGTACAAGGACCCGTCGGATTCTTAAAAGCTTCCAGCCTCCTCTTGGGCTTCGTACAAATTGTCCCGATGACCTCCTAGAGGTATAGGAACAGAACATAGTCATCCTCATAGAACAGTCCTTTCATAGAGTCTACTACTATTTCTCAAAGCATAGTACGAAAGATAAAACTCTAGACACGGACAGTCTAACTTCCTTGAGTCTCAAAGACATTCTCAAGCACCCTTCGTTAAATAGAAAGGAAACCCGCAGACTCGGACAGTCTCGACACCCTTTGGATTTCCCATTTCCTCAAAGAACAGGAATAACCCTGATCCTCAAATCAAATCCCTGAGTACAGAAATGCTCATATAAGAACTGATTTTCTCTTTTAAAATCAGTATATTGGATCTGTCACTCGACTGAAACAGTTACAATAGCCTCCATCTCGGGCTTCGTACGAGATACCAAAATTCTCCCCAGTGGAGTCAAACAACCTTTTCGCCTCTCTCTCGGGCTTCGTACGAGACACATAAGAGACTCCCCCGTTGAGTCAATCACCCATTTCGCCTCCATCTCAGGCTTTATACGAGATACAAAAAGGTTCTTATTGAGCCAAACAAGCAACAACCTCCATCTCGGGCTTCATACGAGATACAAAATCACTCTCTTGTTGAGTATAAAAGATTCTCCTGTTGAGTCAACCCTTTTAGCCTCTCTCTCGGGCTTTGTACGGGACACAAAATAGCCTCCTCTTAGGCTTTGTATAATGATTTTCCTAGCGGAAATTAGCCTCCTCTTAGGCTTCGTATAAGAAAACCACTGGTTAATCCAATCAACCTTTTAGCATCAAAGTTGTGCCTCGTTCACAGTATACAAACATCAACAACTCCTTTCCCTTCATCTAATCGTTGTAAGTGGCAAGCCTCTGGATCATCTACATCCATGCCACTGTCCCTCTTTTAGCATGAGAAATTCCTAAGGAAAGATGGCATTGCTCTACACTGAGTTAAAGTCTTCTCCTTCAGGTTAAAACCCTTTCTTCGGAAATTATGGCATTGCTCGGATCCGCGTATCCCAGTTAAAGTAATTCTCCTTCTCCCCTCTTTAGAGATGACAAATTCTCTCTAAAGTCGAGGTCTTTCAGCTTCACGTCTTGGGCTTTGAACAAGACACAAATAGACCTTTTAGCTTCACATCTTGGGCTTTGAACAAGATACAAACCACCTTTCGCTTCACGTCTTGGGCTTTGAACAAGACACCAAAAACACCCATTTCCTCCCATAGAATAGGAGGAACTACGAACGCTCTGATTTCCCTATTTCGGTAAACGGAATACGTAGGCATAAGATCGAAAGAAAAGATCTTAGCGAGCACACTAAACAAAAAAACCCAAATCCCATATCTCCATCAATCAAAAGCAGTAATTCAAAAGCACCAGTCCTAACATCCTAATCCTTGTTCCCCGTCAGAAACCCTTTGCCTAGATAAAAAGAAAGAAAGCAGTATTGGCGAAAATACAAATAACCAGTACAAAGGCCCCCCCACATTGATAGCATCCGTAACCTAACAGACCGCTGTTTAAACTCAGTATGCAAGCAGGGTTAGTTGGAGACATCTATTTCCCTTCCTTATTCAGCTCACAATAGGATAAAAAATGAATCGACCTGTAGTCAAAGCTCAAACCGCAGAGAGCAACCAGCGCTTAAGAACCGCGTCCAAAATCGCTCGCTACAGAAAAGTGGCGCCCACCGTGGGGCCGATTCTTTCTTTCTTACAATTTAAACCTTGGGTAAGTCATTTTCATGGCGGTGGCCGCCAACAGAAAAGCGGCGCCCACCGTGGGGCCCGTCTTTCTTTTTCCTTTTTCCTCCTTTTCACCTCTTTGGTTGATACCACAGATTGGGGCTTCCGCCGGGGAACTCATTTCTGTCAGGAACTTAGGAATCATAGCTTTATAAGTCTAGGATGATTAGGACAAATATATATACTGCTTTTCCTAATTTCTATACATGTTTATTTTTCTGCTACTGGGAATGCGTGTGATGCCGCATGTGGTGAGAATGAGTATACACCTAGAAAAGCCAAACCCTTTCGTAGTGCGGAAGCTATCGGAAATAGTTGTTACGCGATACTACCCTCATTTGAGGCTGGTGATCTATTCTCGGTGAATGGCACTTACTCTAAGATTGCACACAACTCGCTAGCGATCCGCTTGTTGTTTTGCTTTCCTGGGAGGAGTTGATGATAATGAGTACAGGTATAAAAATCACCCTAGTATAAACCTTTGGGGATGGGTAGAGCCTTGACTTCATGACAACGACCCTCTGACCCCATGTTTTTTCTATGTTTTTGCGTGCTGCATTCATGCATTCATTTAATAAAACATTAAAACATTCAAAAACTTCTCTTCTAGTCTCTCTATTTTTCAAATTAAACTAAGACTGTGATTGCAAATATCAGAGAAGAAGATTACGCTAATGGATTTCGGTAGAAGGAGAACTCACCAGTATACCTTCAAGGTTCCAAAACTAGGGGATTTAAGAAAGTTAGCGAGGATAATCGTTAACCCAGAGGCTTTCAGAGCTAAGCACGGTGGTTTGCTACCACTGTTAAGAGTCCATGTGATTAAGGGGATCATGGACGTGCTCATTCAATTCTACGATCCGGTTTATCATTGTTTCACATTCCCGGATTACCAGCTTGCACCAACGCTGGAGGAGTGTTCTCATATGACTGATTTACATATCACTGATCGAGCTCCATTTTCTGGACTGGAAGAAATTCCAAAGAATCAGACTATTGCAATAGCAATTCATTTGGACGAGTCTGAGGTCAGGACTCACATGACCACTAAGGGTGGCATCCAAGGTTTGCCATCCCAGTTCTTGACAAAGAAAGCTCTGTACTTCGCTAGTATAGGGAACACGACTGCTTTTGAAAGCATCTTTGTCTTGCTCACCTACGGGTTATTTTTGTTTCCTAACATCAATAATTTCGTCGATATCAACGCTATTAAGATTTTTCTCATTGGAAACCCTGTGCCGACTTTGCTCGCAGATGCGTATCATTCTGTACACTTAGGAAATTTGTACAGCGGAGGAGAGATCACATGCTGTGTACCTTTGCTCTACAAATGGTTTATCTCTCACTTGCCCAAGTCTGCTGCTTTTTGGGATTGCAAGAGTGTCTTACGTTGGTCGCAGAAGATCATGTCTCTTACCAACTCTGATATAGATTGGTGTAATAGGATTTATGAGGGAATTAGAATCATTGATCGTTGTGGAAACTTCCCCAGCGTACCCCTCATAGGAACTAAAGGAGGAATCAACTACCATCCGATATTGGTTCTTCGTCAATTTGGATACCCGATGAGACACATCCCACTGGGTGTTCATTTGGAAAGTCTTTTCTTCAAGGAAGGAGAAAACGACAGAGCACTAAAGATGGAAATAGTGCAAGCTTGGAAACAGGTTCAGAAGAAAGGACGAGAGTCTCTGGGAAAACCGGACTGTGTCTCGGTGGAGCCTTATCTCCATTGGGTACAAACTAGAGCTCTCAAGCTAAAGATGTCTTATCCTCGTTACGGAATTCTTCCACCGAGGGCAACTGTCATGTACTTCATGACGGAAACTGAAAAGCTTCAGGTTACTCTCAACAAAGTTCAAAAGGAAAGAAGGTCTTGGAAGAACAAGTACCGCACCCTCGACGTAGAGTGTATCCAAATACAGCAACTACTAAAAGAGAAAGATGCTCTGATTGAAATTTTGGAGCAGCATGCTGTAGAGAATCAAGATGACCAAAGGAATTTGCTCGCTCCTTTCACCTGGCAAAGGAATAACAACCCGACAACGGCCCAAGCGCCCCGGTCAAAGAAGAGGACTCGGGACCCATTAGTTTAGGTTTCTGTTTCTGCACTTTGTAATCTACTGTATTTCCATTTCTGTAATCCTTTGGAATTCAATAAAAAGGGGTTTCCCCACTGTTTGATATTTGCAATCTAATTGTCGAAGTTTATTTTGATTAAACAAAAAAAAAACAATTAATATAATCATTGTATTCATCAAGGGTGTTACCTTGTGAGAGCAGCTCTTCAGGGTCAGATCGATCGTGGAGAAATTCATCCATATCCAGGTTCAGAACCCATCATTTGGTCGCTGAATTACCTTGCCGATCAAGTTGAGGACGCTGTCACCATCTCTGGTCATCACAGGACCAGGGATGTTTTTGCCATCGTCCCTCTACTTGACGAATCTAAAGTTCCCAACCAGGAACGGATCGAGGTTACTTATGATAGTCAGAAAAATCAGAAGGTTCCTATAGTCATCTATCTACCGGGACCACTACCGTATGAATCAGCTAAGGCAATCCCTTACAAATATGGTGCAACAATAATCGAGAATGGAAAGGAAATTCCATTACCCTCCGTCGTGAATATTGCAGACATCAGTCGTGTAACACGGAGCAGTCGAATCTTCAACCGAGGGGTTGGAGAATCCAACAAAGAAAAGGAATTTCAGGCAGAAATTCCTGATCCACTAGTCGGTCAGTCCAGCAGTCCCGACCTTTTGAAAGACAAAGATGAGATGCTAAAGCTCATCCAAAGGAGTGAATATAACATTGTCGATCAACTGTTACAGGCTCCTTTAAAGATCTCAGTATTATCACTGTTACTCAGTTCAGAAGCACACAGGGAGGCTCTACAGAAAGTCTTGGAGCAAGCCTTTGTGGAATAGGATGTAACAATCAGACAGTTCGATAGTATTGTCTCTAACATCACTTCCTGCAATAATTTGGGATTTAGTGATGAGGAATTACCTGAAGAGGGTTGCCGTCATAACATGGCGCTCAACATTACAGTTAACTGCCAGGACGATGCTTTAGTCAACGTACTGGTAGACACAGGGTCAGCCCTGAATGTTATGCCGAAGGCCACTTTGATGCAATTATCATTCAAGGGCCCTCCGATGAGAGTTAACGAGGTCGTCGTCAAAGCATTTGACGGATCCAGAAAAACAGTTATCGGCGAAGTGGATCTTCCCATAACTATTGGTCCTCACACTTTCCAAATCACTTTCCAGGTCATGGACATCCGGGCAACATACAGTTGTTTATTAGGAAGACCTTGGATACATCAGGCTGGAGCGGTTACTTCAACCCTCCACCAAAAGCAAAAGTTCATCAAGAACGATCAACTTGTCACAGTTTGTGGGGAACAAGCCTTGCTTGTGAGCAACTTATCATCATCTACTTGTGTGGAACCCGAGGAGGTTATTGGAACTCAGTTCCAAGCACTGTCGGTGAGCAAGGACAATCAGTTCAAAGAAGGAACTTCAATTTCTTCATACAAAGATGCTATCAAAGCGGTCGAGAGTACCGATACGACGGGATGGGGACGGCTTGTCATTCCTATTAACAATAAAACAAAGAAGGGTCTTGGTTTTTCTGCAACCTGTACCCAGACAGTTGCCAACGATGAAAGTCTTTATCCCCTTCAAAACTTCTTCCACAGTGGAGGTTTTCTCCACCCAGTGTCTCAGACAGTTCATGCTATCAATGAGAAAGATCCCTCTGACGCAGATGAAGAGTGGAAGTCCTATCTTAATGAGGACGGTTATATGTCTCAGGAAGAGGTGCCTATGCCTTTTTGCTTTCCTACAGAAAGTCCGAGATTTATACCAAGATCAGATGTCGAAATGATATACGGAGATTGTGATCCGGAAGGATGTCGTGCTCCACCAAATTCATTAGAGGAAGACACTCTGATGAAAGACAACTTTGACCACAATTACTATGGCCCGATGGATGGTCTGCCAATGTGGCAGCCTTACCCAGGAAACTTGGGGCAAGAAAGTCAGTCGAACAATGAAAATCAGCTGACCATCATTAAACAGAATACCTGTGTCCCCACCGTGTCATGGGATCAACACTCAGGTCATTCAGAAACTACTCAACATGAAGATGAATTCATAACGTTCGCAGGACTAGAATTCATCAACTATGTTTTTCCCGAGGTCAACGTCATCGAGAAAGATGACTCCTCCAGTTCCACAGAAGTGTGGGACACCCTGGGACAACTAAGTGGAAAATACGACTATATGGTTAAGTACACCGCTCCCGAAAGCTCTCGTATCAGGTTCGAAGATATCCAGCCAACTGGATGGGGAGATATAGCTGAGAGCACAAATGCTATGCAAAATACAACAGAGGAATTCTCCTACGACAATTCTGCCTGGGAAACAGATTCCAATGATCCTGCTCCACCAGAAATCAGCGTCATTTCTGAAGACAAATCAAGGAAGGTGCCAGACTTTGTGATTCACCGAGGAGTTCGCCGCCAATGGGTTACCGCCAAGATTCCGAAGGTCGTTCGTCAGTCAAAGTAATTGCCATCTTTAAACCTTTCACCCTTCCCAGGTGAAACGGATATTTTGATAGGGCTCATTTTCTGTAAATTTCCCTCTTCGCTTTGCCCAAAGCGACAGAGTTTTTTTTTATAGGGTTGTAGTTTCAAGATTCGACTTGTTCATTAATAAAATAACGTCGTTCTGTAATTTTTGCATTAATTGCTGTTTTCTCTTTTTGCTTTTTCAGAAAATGGTAATCCTAAGAAAAAAAACATTCAATAATAAAAACAAGCAGTAAAATCAAAACACTGCACACACTTACATTTTCTCTATCTCTTCTAAACATGAATCATACCTTCATGCAGATTGCTTGTTTTAAACCCCGTTGAAACATACGATCCGATGCCTTCTTTCAACTTTGAGTTCCCGGTATTCGAGGCTGAAGAAGAAAATGACGACCAAATTCCAGAAGAGATCTCCCGACTACTCAGACAAGAGGAAAGGTCCATTGAACCTCACAAAGAACCGTTGGAAACGGTAAACTTGGGTTCAGAAAAAGAGAGAAAAGAAATCAGGATTGGGGCACTGCTCAGTCCAACTGCCAGAGAGGGTTTGATAAAGCTTCTCAAAGAATTCCCCGATGTATTCGCTTGGTCCTATCAGGATATGCCAGGGTTGGATACCAGCATCGTGGAACATCACTTACCGTTGAGATCAGAATGTCCGCCAGTAAAGCAAAGGTTGAGACGGACTCACCCGGACATGGCTATCAAAATCAAGGAGGAGGTACAGAAACAGATTTACGCGGGTTTCCTTGATACATCTGAATATCCTCAATGGTTAGCCAACATCGTACCCGTTCCCAAAAAGGACGGAAAGGTCAGAATGTGTGTCGACTACAGAGACTTAAACAAGGCTAGTCCAAAGGACGACTTTCCTTTACCACACATTGACATGCTGGTTGACAGCACAGCAAAGTTCAAAGTATTCTCCTTCATGGATGGATTCTCGGGCTATAACCAGATCAAAATGGCGCCGAAAGACATGGAGAAAACTTTGTTCATTACCCCATGGGGTACCTTTTGTTACAAGGTAATGCCATTCGGTTTGAAGAACGCCTGGGCAACCTATCAAAGGGCCATGGCTACTCTGTTTCATGACATGATACATAAGGAAATCGAGGTATATGTCGATGATATGATTGCAAAATCAAAAACAGAGGATGAGCACGTTGAACATCTGTCAAAATTGTTCGAACGTCTAAGAAAATTCAAGCTCCGCTTGAATCCCAACAAGTGCACCTTCAGTGTCCGTTTGGGGAAACTACTAGGGTTCATCGTCAGCCAGAAAGGAATTGAAGTTGATCCTGACAAGGTCAAGGCCATTCAAGAAATGCCTTCTCCGAAAACTGAAAAACAAGTCAGAGGATTCCTGGGACGTTTGAACTACATCTCCAAATTTATATTCCTTAGGACCGCGACGTGTGCGCCGATTTTCAAATTACTCAAAAAGAACCAGGATTGCGTTTGGTCAGAAGATTGCCAAACCGCCTTCGACAGTATCAAGGAATATCTGTTGAATCCTCCGATTCTATCACCTCCAGTGGAAGGAAGACCACTGATCATTTACCTCACAGTCCTAGAGGACTCAATGGGATGTGTACTTGGCCAACAAGACGAAACTAAACGGAAAGAGTCTGCCATTTACTATCTAAGCAAGAAATTCACCGACTGTGAAACTCGGTACACAATGCTTGAGAAAACTTGCTGCGCTTTGGCTTGGGCAGCCAAACATCTTTGCCAGTACATGATTCGTCATACTACTTGGTTGGTCTCCGAAATGGATCCAATCAAGTACGTTTTCAAAAAACCTGCTCTTACGGGAAGAATTGCCCGTTGGCAGATGTTACTATCAGAATATGACATAGAGTACCATGCTCAGAAAGTCGTTAAGGGAAGTATTTTAGCCGATCATTTGGCTCATCAACCGATTGACGATCAAGAATCAATCGGGTTTGACTTCCCAGATGAAGATGTCATGTATCTAAAGATGAAAGATTGCGATGAACCGCTACCCAGTGAAGGGCCAGAACCAGGTTCCCAGTGGGGACTTATCTTTGACGGAGCAGTCAATCATTATGGAAACGGAATTGGGGCAATCATTGTTACCCCTCAGGGTTCCCACATTCCTTTCACTGCCAGACTTACGTTCAAATGTACGAACAACGAGGCCGAATACGAAGCATGTATCATGGGTCTCGAAGAAGCGATTGATTTAAGGATCAAAAACTTGGACGTATACGACGATTCAGCCTTGGTTATTAGCCAGATAAAAGGAGATTGGAACACATACCAATCAGGATTGATTCCTTACAAAGACTATACAAGAAGGTTTCTTCAATAGAATCGACTTTCATCATATCCCTCGTGATGAGAATCACATGGCTAATGCATTAGCCACTCTCTCTTCCATGATTAGTGTAGGTCGATGGAATGACATACCTAAGATTGACATCATGCGCCTTGAACGGCCCGCTTACGTCTTCACGATTGAAGTAGTCATAGACGACAGATCTTGGTATCACGATATCAAATGCTTCCTTCAGAAACAAGAGTACCCATCTGGGGCACTCAGAAAAGATAGAAAGACCCTCAGAAGATTGGCTGGAAACTTCTTCCTGAGCGGTGACACTCTTTATAAGAGAAATTTTGACATGGTCTTGCTCCGATGCGTCGACAGACCAGAAGCAGACATGCTCATGAAAGAAATTCATGAAGGATCCTTTGGCACTCATGCCAACGGGAACACAATGGCGAGAAAAATTCTCAGGGCCGGGTATTATTGGTTGACCATGGAATCCGACTGCTACAAGTACATGAGGAGGTGTCACAAGTGTCAGATATACTCCGACAAAATTCATGTACCGCCATCACATCTCAAAATTCTTTCTTCCCCGTGGCCTTTTTCCATATGGGGAATCGACATGATTGGCATGATCGAACCTAAGGCTTCAAACGGACATCGGTTCATCCTTGTAGCCATTGACTATTTCACCAAATGGGTCGAAGCAGCGTCATTCGCCAATGTAACCCGACAAGTGGTGGTCCGATTTATCAAAAACAATATCATCTGCCGTTATGGTGTTCCAAGCGAGATCATTACTGATAATGGATCTAACTTGAACAATAAGATGATGAAAGAGTTGTGTGCAGAGTTCAAGATCGAACACCATAACTCATCTCCCTACCGACCCAAGATGAACGGAGCGGTAGAAGCGGCTAACAAGAACATCAAAAAGATCGTTCAAAAGATGGTTGTAACCTACAAAGATTGGCATGAGGTGCTACCTTTTGCTCTTCATGGTTATCGCACATCTGTCCATACTTCAACAGGGGCTACCCCTTTCTCTCTAGTATATGGCATGGAGGCAGTGTTTCCCATAGAAGTAGAGATCCCATCAATCCGGGTATTGATGGAAGCTAAGCTCACCGAAGCTGAATGGTGTCAAGGTCGACACGACGAACTGAACCTGATCTAAGAGAAGCGAATCACGGCACTATGCCACGGCCAGTTATATCAACAGAGAATGAAGAGGACGTTCGACAAAAAGGTCCGACCTCGTGTCTTCAGGAAAGGAGACCTCGTGCTCAAGAAGATACAATCATTTCTCACTGATTCTCGGGGCAAATGGACCCCAAATTATGATGGCCCCTATGTGTGGTCACGAAAGCTTTCTCAGGCGGCGCCTTGAGACTTGCAACCATGGACGGAGAGGAATTTGCCTACCCCACGAATGTTGATGTAGTCAAGAAATACTTCGCCTAAAACTAAAAAAAAAAAAAAAAAAAAAAAACGTCTCGGTGGATTGAAAACCCGAAAGGGCGGTCCAGGCAAAAGTTAGAGACATGAAAAAAAATTATCCCGATGGATTGGAAATCTCATAGTACAATCCAGGCAAAAGTTAGGGATAATGGCAAGTAACTATGTTCAACAGAGGCAAGTCCCTCAGTAGCAGTTGCATCATCATCCGTCAGGAAAACTCCAGTTAAGGTCTTCTTCGACAAAAGCTCAGGATGTCCCGAATTCAAAGTTGGTAGAAGGATAGTGGTCGTTATGTTTCAACGTAGTCCTTTTCCCTGTAAATTACCATTTTCTAACTTTGTATATACTCTTTGGAATCACGCGTTTGGCTGATCTCCATCTTATCAATAAAATTTGAGCCCTTGTGCTTTTGTTTGTAATTCTTTACTTGTTTTAGCTTTACAGAACGACGTTGTTTAAACTTAATCAACGATTCTTGAAATGAAACAAAAATAAATTTACTTGTTAAAACTTTTTCTGCTTTTAAATTAGAGATGGCATTTCTTTTGACTGTTGAACATCAGAAGAACATCGATCGCTTCTCTCGAAGTAAGCGAATTTCAAAGTACATAATCAAAGTACTCCTTCTAAGCCAGTATGCCTGAATGAAGGATCAGCAATGTCAGAGACCATGTTTCGTCTGACATCTTCAGCCGAGTTCTCATCTCCTAAGCCCGATCAACATAGCTCCCAACGGGACTATCTCTCCTAAGCAAGGTGGAATTGCTATTTTGAACCAACGGTACTTCTTCGCCCTGCGATGGCCGAGTATCCAATTGTGTTCATCCATTAGTCTGTATGTCGCGTCTGTTTTGTCAGCATATACATACATACATCATGCATTTTTTTGCATTCACATTTCATATTGCATCACTATCACTCTAGTCGGTCTTGTCCCCTAGTGGTAGAAGTCCTCTCAATCGAGTTGTCAGTTCTTGCCTCGTCAGGAAATACTGTGTCGGAACAACCTCGCTTCCAGTTTAATTCTGGAAAGAAGTTGGTCCGTGGCCACTTTGATAACTTGAACCTGTGAAAGATCAGAGAACTTTCAATAAAAATCACTCTTCGCCATTGAAGATGATATCCTTGCTTTCCCGGATTAAGGAAAATCCACAGAGAAAGCCTCGTGATCAGAGATTCGGCAGCACGCCAGTTTTGCTCTGAAAAACCACTGATGAAAAGGTCATTGGCACCTCAAAATTGGAGCCCATCATATGGCATTTCTCCGGGAAGATCCTGAGAAAAGTATGATGAAAGATCCCAAATGAAAATAGTCTCTTAAGAGACTCGCTTTCCCCCAGTAGAATCGACAAATGGCGTCTCTAATAGAGAAGTTTGTGCAACTCTACAACTCAGACGTTGGGTTCCCCAGCAAGTCTGACATCAAACCTTTTTCCGTCAAATGGCATCTCCCCAGGAAAATTCGGCGAGAAGTTTAAGGGAAAACCGCTACACATAGCGTCCCTTGTCAATAAAGTTTATTGACAAAAGAAACTAAGACCAGTTCTTGGTAGGAAACCAGGATCGAGGGGAAGTTTAAATCAGAAACTAAGACCAGTTCTTGGTAGGAAACCAGGACCGAGGGGAAGTTTAAATCAGAAACTAAGACCAGTTCTCGGTAGGAAACCAGGATCGAGGGGAAGTTCAAAAGAAACTAAGACCAGTTCTTGGTAGGAAACCAGGATCGAGGGGAAGTTCAAAAGAAACTAAGACCAGTTCTTGGTAGGAAACCAGGATCGAGGGGAAGTTCAAAAGAGACTGAGACCAGTTCCTTGGTAGGAAACCAGGATCGAGGGGAAGTTTACCTTTTCTAACCATCATTGCTTAGCTAAAGAAGATGAATGCGTAAGCTGCCATTCATAGCCATCAAAATTTCGGGTATTCCGATATTTAATCCTCTTGCACCCCGAATGCCCGAATCCCTTCGTCATTCACACCTTCGAGTCCAAGAAGATTAAATAGGGGCATCTGTAATACCCCAAATTTTGACCACTTAGATTTCCCATCATTGTGAAAATCATCATCACAATATGGATGTACCTTTATGCTTCATTAGTCTCCCCAAGGATGGGTGAGCATCCACTACAATCAAAATTAGGGTTTCAAGCCCTCTCTGAGTGCTTAGACAAAGGATCAATCAAGAAATGACTTGATCTTCAACTTGTCTAATCTCTTAAACATCCACAATGGATCAAAAAGGACTCCCACTTCAAGGATTAAGCACAAGGCTGCTCCCTTCTAGGTGGATCAAGTCTCAAGATCGACAGTGTCACCAAATTAGGGTTTTGGTCGACCAGGGCCTCCAGATGGGAATTTTCATCTGGGCACAAGGCAATGATCCAAAACATAACCTAATATACTTCATGAAACCTCATGAACCCATGCATCAAGTCAATTTTGCCTCAGGGGATGCATTCATCAAAAATCAGGAATTAGGGTTTCTTGACCTAATTCACCCCTAAGTTGACTTTTGGGACAAACCATGAGCCAAGACCTCAAGAGATGATTTGAGGGTCTCTAATATACCATATTGATCCATTTGGAACAATGGATTGATCCAAGAAGTTTGAGCAACAAGTCTCAATTTCATCTGCACCACAATTAGGGTTTTAAGGGAAAAGTCAACTGTAACTTTGACTTTTGACCAGGACATGCTCCCAAACCCTAATACATGATTGAATATACCCTATGACACCCATGGAACATGTCCATCAAGTTTGATTTAGGTCAAGGACATGATTTCCTGAAGAATTGCACAGTTTGGAATTCATCTGATAAAAAGTCAACTGTGCACAAAAGTCAACTTTGACTTTTTGAAATTTTTCACCAAAATGGATTTTTAACCCTAAAATGATGTTAATGTATGATTTGAATCATCATTCATCAAGAAAAATCAAGAAAAGTGAGGTAACTTGTAAAAGGGGTAACCATAAAACTTAGAAATTTTTCTAAGTTAAAAATAAAGTGGCAAAGGTACCAACTTTGGAGGACCATAACTCCTAAACCACAAGGCCATTTTTTCTCATCCAAAGATGGATTTGTAGTCCTCATTATCACCTACAAAAACTTCAACTACAAGTCATTCCAATTCATTAAGGATTTTGAGTTATGGAGTGATCAAAGTGGCTGAAAAGTGAAAATGTCACTTTTTCCAACACTTAGTGAAATTTTCACTAAGTCAGATTCTACCTCACTTTTTGCCAAATGTAGGGGGATTTTTCACTTGGAATCAAAAGAGATCAAAACCAAACTTGTTCAAACAGTTGTTGTATCATGTAAGAGCTTTCCAAAATGGCCAAGAACATTGCCAAATTCAACCTACACCATGAGATACAACATTGCCAAGTTGCCTTGCTGAAATTTGTCAAGGCAAGGCAGAATTTGCAACTTTGGTCGATTTGCCAAAATCAGCCAAATTCAATTGCTCCAATCCACTTGGACACCTCAGAGGATTGAATCTAAAGGGGACAATCACTGAGCCAAGCCTCCAAAGTCCATGGAACAAGAAATAGCATGTTGAACCTAGAATGGCCAAAATAGGGACAAGACTTCAAATTTGGAATGAGGCATTCAATGGAACCATCAAGGTGGCATGGACTGAGCCATTCTCATCTGAAATCAGTCAAGACTTATCCAAGACCAAGGGGACCAAAGCTCTGTGCCCTAACCTCTAGTCAATGGCTAGAGGAGACTTGGATTTTCATTTGCCAACATTGGCCAAACCTACTTACCAGCTGCCATTCACTATTCCTTGCAAAACAAACTTGCTCTACTATAAATAGAGCTCAATTGTGGTCAGTTTAAGTACACCAAAGCTATCTAACAGATGTTTCATCAAAATCTCTTTCTCTTGGCAAAAATGCCTTTCTTAGCAAGGTAGCTATCGGGTTTTGAGTTTGAGAGCAATTTCAATCAAACCAATCACTCACACACCTCACATACATCACATATGAGCTGATTAAACACTTAGATTACTTTTGAAACATCAATTTCATGAAATCACCAGCTGGTTGCTCAAGGTTTTAACCAAAGTGCAGCTGAGGTACCACAAAATGATCCAGCCAATTTCAATCAAGTCCAACCATCCAAACACACTCCATAGGGTGTAGGGAAGCTGTTCAGATCATCACCACTCATCTGTAACACCTCCAAATCAAAAATCACTTTGAACTTGCTATCACGACTTGGAGGTAAGCACATACTTGGCCATCTCTCAATCTATGCATATTTCCTCGCACAATAATTTGGCCATATGTTCATAATCATGCATGGAATGTTTTCCCTCAATTAATTGCATTGTTTGAATCGTGTATCAAAAATCCTAGCCTTCATGCAGAAATTAGGGTTCTTGAGGTCTCTTCGTGATTTCTTGTTGTATGTGTAATTTAAATGAAATTAAAGTACATAGACATGATCGTGAGGTTGAGACGAGCATAATGATATGTGGATTGCATGATATAATTACGTATTCATGGAGATTGGATAGAGAACGCAAATCTGAGAAACCAGGAACACGCGCGTGTTCTTCAGCTGTTCTTGGCGCCATTTTTGAATAATTCAAATATTTGAATTTTGTGATTTTGTTTAATTGATTCAAAAATTAATTTCTCTCTGAGTTTTAATGATTTTGAGTTGATTCTTTTTTTAATAATTCACAAAAATGTCAAAATATTTTATTTTCACAAAAAATCCTAAAAATATTATTTATTTCATATAATTGATATTTTTGCAAAGAATTAATGTTTTAATTGTTTTTGGCATTTTAAATATTTTTTCTACATTGATTTTGCAACTTTTAATGCTTTCTAATTATTTTGTAGGTCAATACTTAATTTTTGAAGCATTAATCCAAGATCACAATTTGTTTTCCATGTGTTAAGCAATTTTTGATCATTTTAATTGAATTTTTATTCAATTAAATACACTTTGAAAACAAATTAGGGTTTTGGATTAATTCAACCCTCATAAATCATTTTCAAAACTTTGGGCCTCTTGAGAGAGTGTAAGACCCATCCCCCCTTGTACAAAAACTTTTTGGGCCTCATCCATTGTATAAATCCCTCTGTATAAGTAAACGGCGCGATCGTCGCCCGTTTAAAATAAAAACCATCTGGGCCTACCCTCGAGTAGTAAGACCCATTTCTTTTTTTTCTTAAAACTTTTTGGGCCTCTAATAGAGTGTAAGACCCAATCCTTTTTTGACCAAATCATTTTTGGGCCTCAGTACATTGTATAAGTCCCGATACCGTCAAAAACAAACGGCGCGATCATCGCCTTTTCAAAATAACCCTTGGGCCTCTCCTTGAGTTATAAGACCCATTCAAAACACTTTGGGCCTCTAATAGAGTGTAAGACCCAACCCCCTTTTAACAAAAAAACTTTGGGCCTCACTCATTGTATAAGTCCCTCTGCGTTAAAAGAAAACCTCGGCGCGATCGCCATTTTTTAAACGAAAAATCATTTGGGCCTACCCTCATGTTATAAGCCCCACTCTTTTCCTTTAAACCTTTTTGGGCCTCTTAAGAGAGTGTAAGACCCATCCCTTTGTACAGAAAACCTTTTTGGGCCCCAGTCACTTGTATAAGTCCCGCTGTACAAAGTCAAACAGTGCGCTCACTGATAAAACCCTAGGCCTCTCCCGAGCTGTAAGCCCCAAATCTTTCTTTTTCAAAGCACTTTCTCCTTTGATTTTGAATATACTGTTATTTTCAATCTTTCTTTGTTGAACAACTAACCAAACAGCATGGAAGCACTCCAACCGAGTAAGTGGTTATCGCTTTCATTTACTGCTTTCATATTATAAACTGTATTATGGGGCTGCTCACTGTAAGTCTCCTTTCATAAACTCATATCTACTGTGTAATAATAGTATAGATATTTTCGAGTTTCCCCGGCTACTACGTCTAGAACTAGGTGACGCCGTTTCATTTATTCGTAGAAATAGACGCCTAGATCCCCAATAGGAGCACCAGATACAGTCTTCTCTTCGGCTGTCCTCCTTAGGAATCGTCAAGAAGCTCTACTCCCCAAGATGAATGTATTCTCCTTGAATGGCATCTTTGAGTTTCTTCCCAATTCTCGAACTTTCCTGACTTGATCTATTCCTTGTGGATAGCTGCCTTGAATGTCTCGGGGTTTGGGTACCCACTACGGTCATAATCTTAGACCTTAACTAAGGAACCCTCTTTAAAAGCTAAAAGTCGTTGGATAGTAAACCTCGCACGTTTACCAGTGGTTTTTATCTTTAAAAGAGTTATCTCTCCTAATGGAAAGGAGATGATAGACCCACGGGCTTCTTAAAAGCATCGGCCTCCTCTTGGGCATTATTCAAGGACACTACGGCTTCTTAGAAGTATTCACAGCCTCCTCTTAGGCTTCGTATAATGATCTCTTCCTCCGGGAATGATAGCCTCCTCTTGGGCTTCGTACAAGGACCCGCCGGATTCTTAAAAGCTTCCAGCCTCCTCTTGGGCTTCGTACAAATTGTCCCGACGACCTCCTAGAGGTATAGGAACAGAACATAGTCATCCTCATAGAACAGTCCTTTCATAGAGTCTACTACTGTTTCTCAAAGCATAGTACGAAAGATAAAACTCTAGACATGGACAGTCTAACTTCCTTGAGTCTCAAAGACATTCTCAAGCACCCTTCGTTAAATAGGAAGGAAACCCGCAGACTCGGACAGTCTCGACACCCTTTGGATTTCCCGTTTCCTCAAAGAACAGGAATAACCCTGATCCTCAAATCAAATCCCTGAGTACAGAAATGCTCATATAAGAACAGATTTTCTCTTTTAAAATCAGTATATTGGATCTGTCACTCGACTGAAACAGTTACAATAGCCTCCATCTCGGGCTTCGTATGAGATACCAAAATTCTCCCCAGTGGAGTCAAACAACCTTTTCGCCTCTCTCTCGGGCTTCGTACGAGACACATAAGAGACTCCCCCGTTGAGTCAATCACCCCTTTCGCCTCCATCTCGGGCTTTATACGAGATACAAAAAGGTTCTTATTGAGCCAAACGAGCAACAGCCTCTATCTCGGGCTTCATACGAGATACAAAATCACTCTCTTGTTGAGTATAAAAGATTCTCCTGTTGAGTCAACCCTTTTAGCCTCTCTCTCGGGCTTTGTACGGGACATAAAATAGCCTCCTCTTAGGCTTTGTATAATGATTTTCCTAGCGGAAATTAGCCTCCTCTTAGGCTTCGTATAAGAAAACCACTGGTTAATCCAATCAACCTTTTAGCATCAAAGCTGTGCCTCGTTCACAGTATACAAACATCAACAACTCCTTTCCCTTCATCTAATCGCTGTAAGTGGCAAGCCTCTGGATCATCTACATCCATGCCATTGTCCCTCTTTTAGCATGAGAAATTCCTAAGGAAAGATGGCATTGCTCTACACTGAGTTAAAGTCTTCTCCTTCAGGTTAAAACCCTTTCTTCGAAAATTATGGCATTGCTCGGATCCGCGTATCCCAGTTAAAGTAATTCTCCTTCTCCCCTCTTTAGAGATGACAAATTCTCTCTAAAGTCGAGGTCTTTCAGCTTCACGTCTTGGGCTTTGAACAAGACACAAATAGACCTTTTAGCTTCACATCTTGGGCTTTGAACAAGATACAAACCACCTTTCGCTTCACGTCTTGGGCTTTGAACAAGACACCAAAAACACCCATTTCCTCCCATAGAATAGGAGGAACTACGAACGCTCTGATTTCCCTGTTTCGGTAAACGGGAATACGTAGGCATAAGATCGAAAGAAAAGATCTTAGAGAGCACACTAAACAATAAAACCCAAATCCCATATCTCCATCAATCAAAAGCAGTAATTCAAAAGCACCAGTCCTAACATCCTAATCCTTGTTCCCCGTCAGAAACCCTTTGCCTAGATAAAAAGAAAGAAAGCAGTATTGGCGAAAATACAAATAACCAGTACAAAGCCCCCCCCCCCACATTGATAGCATCCGTAACCTAACAGACCGCTGTTTAAACTCAGTATGCAAGCAGGGTTAGTTGGAGACATCTATTTCCCTTCCTTATTCAGCTCACAATAGGATAAAAAATGAATCGACCTGTAGTCAAAGCTCAAACCGCAGAGAGCGACCAGCGCTTAAGAACCGCGTCCAAAATCGCTCGCTACAGATGGTAAGGGCAAGTCTGATCCGCTTTAAACCAAAAAGGCGGATTTTTCGGTATGGTAAGAGGAGACCTGGTTTGGACGAGCCCCTTGACCAGCAAGAGTGGAAACAATTCTGCGTACAACACCGGTATAGGGTCAAACCCTGGAGGTCGTGTTGTACGATTGTTGTTATATGGAGGACGAGCCTGGTGAAGAGGCTGTTGTGTCCTTTGCTGATATTGTTGTTGATTCGGTTGGCTCTGAGCAACCTGAGGTTGATACGTAGGAACATGAGCGGGGTTGATAGCAGGAGTTACGGCTGCTACTGGTTGGTATCGTCGCCTTTGCTTTTCGAGAGAGATATTCATAATATCTTGCTCTTTTTTCTTAGGGAGAGCACTACCGTATCGTTTTGTATTATTTGATGATCCAACGTCTTTAACTAAACGTCCTTCTCAGACTGCTTCCTCAAGACGAACTCCCATGCCCACCATTTTGGTAAAGTCACCGGGCGCACTGACAACCATTCTGTCGTAGTAAAATGAGCTCAAGGTTTTCAAGAAGATCTTTCTCTTCTCTTTTTCCTCAAGAGGTGGACAAATCTGAGCGGCAATTTCACGCCATCTCTGTGCGTACTCCTTAAAGGTTTCCTTGTCCTTTTCTGACATTGATCTGAGTTGATCTCTGTCTGGTGCCATGTCCAGGTTATACTTATATTGTTGAATGAAGGCAGCACCAAGATCTCTAAAAGTGCCAATCTTAGTGCGGTTTAAACCCATGTACCATTTGAGTGCGGCATCGGTTAAACTATCCTGAAAGTAGTGAATTAGTAGCTCCTGGTTCTTTGTCTGAGCTGACATTCGCCGAGTGTACATCACCAAGTGGCTTTGAGGGCAAGAGTTACCCTTGTACTTTTCAAAATCGGGTATCTGGAGCTTGTGCAGAACTTTCACATTGGGGACCAAACAAAGGTGTGTGGCGTCCTTTCCAAATAAATCCTGACCGCGAAGGGCTTGCAGTTCTTTTTACGTCTCCAGGAATTATTCCTGGAACTCATTCATTCTGTTGAACATACTTTCGTTTCCACCAGAAAGTATCTGTGGAATCTGTCCTTCTGGGACAGTGTGTACCACGGGTGGTGGTATAGTCATTATGGCCGAGACTCTCGGTGCCTCCCGAAGTTTGTAACCTTCAAGAGTTGCTGTCATGCCCCTGGCATCTTTGCTTTACCGAAGTTTGTAACCTTCAGGCCCAGCGGCTCCTGCTGAAGTTTCCGGATCTTTAGTGATCGGCGGAATATATCCCTCCAGGATATAGTTAATAGGCATGCCCCAGGGACGATCTTTCGGCATTTTGTACCTAGGATCATACTTTTCCACTATGGACGTTGATGTGATCTCTGAGATCACAGTCCTTTGTTGTTGCATTTGAGCTTCTGCTAGAGCTTGCATGTCGTTATGAAGCATTCTCAGATCCTCGTTCAGAGTGTCGATCTCTTCTCTTAACTCTATTCTCTTCCTCGAGATCATCCATCTTTTTCTGACGATTGGCCCGAGTATTGTACGAATGAGACAGTTTGACTCTAGAATCGAGACGCAAACGTGAGATTCATAGGTAAGAAGAATGCGTTATGCGAGAATGATGAATGATATGCAATGATTATATTAATTGTATATATTTTTCGTTTATTCAAAGTAAACTTCGACAATTAGATTGCAAATATCAAACAGTGGGGAAACCCCGTTTTATTGAATTCAAAGATTGCGGAAATGGAAATACAGTAATTTACAAAGTGTTGTAAAAGGAAATCTAAACTTATGGGTCCTGAGTCCTCTCTGAAGCGAGCTCAGGTGCTGGTTCTGGTACTTTCCTTTTCTTTGACCGGGGCTCTTGGGCCGTTGCCGGGTCGTCGTTTCTTTGCCAAGTGAAAGGAGCGAGCAAATTCCTTTGGTCATCCTGATTTTCTACAGCATGTTGCTCTAAAATCTCAATTAGAGCATCTTTATCTTTCAATAGTTGCTGTATTTTCTTACACTCCACATTGAGAATATGGTACTTGTTCCTCCAAGACCTCTTCTCCTACTGAACTTTGTTAAGAGTAACCTGAAGTTTTTCCATCTCAGACATAAAATAAAGGACATAGTCCCTTAATGGAAGAACTTTCTGACGAGGGTAATGCATCCTCAGCTTGAGAGCTCTAGTTTGTACCCAGTGGAGATAAGGCTCCACCGAGACACAATTTGGTTTTCCTAGAGACTCTCTTCCTTTCCTATGAACGTGTTTCCAGGCATGCACTATTTCCGTCTTTAGTGCCCTGTCGTTTTCTCCTTCCTTGAAGAAAAGACCTTCCAGATGAGCATTACGCGGGACATGCCTCATCGGGTATCCAAATTGACGACGAACTAACACTGGATGATAGTTCATTCCTCCCTTAGTTCCTATAAGGGGTAAATTTGGGAAATTTCCACAACGGTCAATGATCCTGATCCCGTCATAGATTCGATTGTACCAATCGATGTCAGAGTTGGTAAGAGACATGATTCTCTGCGACCAACGTAAAGTATTCGTTTGATCCCAAAATGCAGCAGACTTGGGTAAGTGGGAAGTGAACCATTTGTATAGTTGGGGTACACAACATGTGATCATTCCTCCATTGTATAAATTCCTTAAGTGTACAGAATGATACGCATCTGCGAGTAAGGTTGGTACAGGGTTTCCAATCAAAAAAACCTTAATGGCTTTGATATCTATAAAGTTATCGATGTTGGGAAACAAAAATAATCCGCAGGTGAGTAAAACAAAGATGCTCTCGAAAGCGGCCACGTTCCCTATACTAGCAAAGTATAGAGCTTTCTTTGTCAAGAACTGGGCTGGCAAACCCTGGATTCCCCCCTTAGTGGTCATGTGAGTCCTGACCTCTGACTCGTCCAAATAGATTGCTCTCGCAATGGTTTGATCCTTTGGAATTTCTTCCAGTCCAGAAAAGGGAGCTTGATCAGTAATATGTGAATCAGTCAGGTGAGAGTACTCCTCCAGTGTTGGTGCTAGTTGATAATCCAGGAATGTGAAACAGTGATAGACCGGATCGTAGAACTGGATGAGTGTGGACAGGATTCCTTCGATTACATGGACCCTTAACAGAGACAGCAGTCCTCCATACTTGGCTCTGAAAGCCTCGGGGTTGGTGATCATTCTCGCCGGACCTCTTAAATCCTTTAATTTTGGAACCTTGAAGGTGTACTTGTGAGTTTTCCTTCTACCGAAATCCATTAGCGCAATCTCTTTCTCTGACATTTACAATCATTGTCTTAGTTTAATTTGAAAAGGAGAGAAAAGAAGAGAAGATTTTTCTTTGTTTTTTTAGAGGAATGCATGAATGTAGCACACAAAAACATAGAAAAAACATTGGGTCAAAGGGTCGGTGTCATGAAGTCAAGGCTCTACCCATCCCCAAAGGTTTATACTGGTGATTTTTTGTACCTATCCGCAAAATCATTGACCCCTCTTGGGATAACAACAGCAAGCGGATCGCCAGCGAGCTGATGTATCTTAGAGTGATCTCAAATGAGGGTAGTATCGTATGACAACTATTTCCGATAGCTTCCTCACTACAAAATGGTTTCAGTCTACTAAAAACCTCAGCTTCTCAGATAACCTAATCGACCACACTAATTTCAACAACCGAAGTCGTATAGGCAATGTATCTGCAAAGGGAGTCTCCACTGAGTTTGATGGTCGACCGGGGACTCTTAACTGGGATTCACTCCCTGCAAGATTACACGTATAATGCCATCACCTATCTTAGGTGTATACTCAATCTTTCCACATGCGGCATCACACGCATTCCCATTAGCAGAAAAATAAACACAAATATCAATTAGGAAAAGCAGTATATATATTTGGCTTAATCATCCTAGACCTCTAGTCTTATGATCCTATACAGACAATGACTCCCCAGTAGAGTCGCCATTTCTGTGGTACTTTATGAACTTAAGGCTTTCTACCTTAAAAGAGGCTAGAAAGAATGTCTCCCACTGTGGTCGCCACTCTTCTGTAGTGCAAGTTTTATGGTTTTGAATGACTATCGCTTTGGTACTACAATTCGATTCATTTTTTATCCTGTTAAGCTGATTAAGGAAGGGAAATAGATGTCTCCAATTAACCCTAATTGCAAACTGAGTTTAAATAGTCAAAACTGTTGGTTTATAGATGCTATCAAAATAGGGGGTTCATCTTTAGGGTTATTCGCTTAAAAACAGTGTCTAGGCTATTGGTAAGATGTTAAGTCTGGTGCTTTTTGGTTGATGTCTAAAGGTACAGGATTTTGGGTTTTTGATTAGTATGCTCGCTAAGATTTTGCAATCTTATGCCTATGTATTCCCGAAACAGGGAAATCAGAGTGATCATAGTTCCTCCTATTCTATGGGAGGAAAGAGGTGTTTTAGTGTCTTGTTCAAAGCCCAAGACGTGAAGCTAAAGGTGGTTTGTATCTTGTTCAAAGCCCAAGATGTGAAGCTAAAAGGTTGAGAGAGAATTTGTCATCTCTAACGAGGAGTTGCTGATGTTTGTATACTGTGAGCAAGGCACAACTTTGATGCTAAAAGGTTGATTGACTCAACTGGGGTATTCTTTATACAAAGCCTAAGAGGAGGCGGGAAGTTTGACTTTTCCGGGGAAAATGTTCTTTCTGTCTTGTTCAAAGCCCAAGATTGAGGCTAAAAGGGATTTTGACTCCGTTGGGGAGAATGTATCTTGTATAAAGCCCAAGATGGAGGCTGAAAGGGTTTGACTCAACAAGAGAGTACTTTTATCTGTCCTGTATAAAGCCCAAGACGGAGGCTAAAAAGGTTGACTCAACAAGAGAGTCTTGAACAGGTGATTGACTCAACAAGAGAGTCTAAAGGTTGATTGACTCAACAAGAGAGTCTTTTATGCTCAACAAGAGAGTGATTTGTTGTCTCGTACGAAGCCCGAGATTGAGGCTAAAAGGAGATTGACTCAACAAGAGAGTCTTTTGTACTCAACAAGAGAGTGTTTTTATATGTCTTGTGCAAAGCCCAAGACGGAGGCTAAAAGTGGTTGACTCAACAAGAGAGTCTTTTATACTCAACAAGAGAGTGTTTTTCTATCTCGTACAGATCTCGAGATGGAGGCTAAAAGGAGATTGACTCAATAAGAGAGTCTTTTATACTCATCAAGAGAGTGTTTTTCTATCTCATACGAAGCCCGAGATGGAGGCTAAAAGTGGTTGACTCAACAAGAGACTCTTTTATACTCAACAAGAGAGTGTTTTTTTATCTCGTACGAAGCCCGAGATGAAGGCTAAAAGTGGTTGACTCAACAAGAGAGTCTTTTATACTCAACAAGAGAGTGATTTTTTATATGTATTGTACAAAGCCCAAGACGGAGGCTAAGAAGTGATTGACTCAACAAGAGAGTCTTTTATACTCAAAAAGAGAGTGTTTTATATGTCTTGTACAAAGCCCAAGACGGAGGCTAAAAGTGATTGACTCAACAAGAGAGTCTAAAAAGGTTAGCTCTGCTAGGGAGAATCATTTGTACAAAGCCCAAGAGGAGACTACCTTATCGTTGTGGATTCTGGAGATCCTGAAGCGGGTCCAAGTGTGGGGAACTCTCATGGGAGAGACCGGGTTTCTTCCTATGTTTGAAAGGAACTTGAGAATGTCTTTGAGACTCAAGGGTCTTAGACTGTCCAAGTCTAGAGTTTTCTCTTTGGTACTATGCCCTAGAGGAGGCACGGGCATTAAGGGATGAGTATCAACCCTACAACGGCCGGAGTTTTGACGTTGGAAAGACTGCTCTAGCAAAGGATGACTAAGTTCTGTCTTATACCTTTAAGAGGTCGTCTGGGTCCTTGTATTAAGCCCAAGAGAAGGCATGAGAACTTCTAAGAAGCCGAAGGGTCCTTGTACAACGCCCAAGAGGAGGCGGGGATGCTTTTAGGAAGCCTGTGGGTCCCCAAACCAAGAGAAGTTCAAGAAATGCAATTACCGAGAAGAGATCATTCCAGGAAAGTTCGAGAATTTGGAAGAAACTCAAGAGATGCCATTCACGGAGAAAAGATCATCTCTGGGGAGTTAGAGTTTCTTTGACAATTTCTAAGGGTGACAGTCTGAGAAAAGGTTTACCAAGAATACTGCCTTTCTCTTTGTTCCATATTGTTTAACCCCAAGAGGAGGGAAGACTGTATCTGGAATCCTACGGGGGATCTAGTTTTGTTTGTATTTAAGAGTGACCAACAAGGCTTTACCTAGTGCTAGACGTAGTTGCCGGGGAAAACTCTAAATAGCTATACTAGTATTACACAGTTGATACGTGACAAGTATATAAAAGGATGTGAAAGAAAACTTACAGTGAAGCAGCCCCACAATATACAGTTATATACATATGAAAGCGGTAAATGAAAGCGGATAAACACGTACCCGTTGTAGAGCTTCCATGTTGTTTGGTTAGTTGTTCAACAAAGAAAGTTTTGATAACAACATATATTTGAATTCAAAATCAAAGGAGAAAGTGCTTGAAAAGATTGTTGGGGCTTACAGCTCGAGGAGAGGCCCAAGTTTTAACGATGATCGCGCCGTTGTTTAAAAAACTGTACAGAGGGACTTATACAATACGTGAGGCCCAAAAAGTTTTTATGTACAAGGGAATGGGTCTTACACTCTATTAGAGGCCCAAAGATTTTGAAAAGAAAAGAAATGAGGCTTACAACACAAGGGGAGGCCCAGATGATTTGTTTGGCAACGACGATCATGCTGAGGTTTTTCTTTTAACGCAGAGGGACTTATACAATGTCTGAGGCCCAAAAAGGTTTTGGTTAAAAGGGGATTGGGTCTTACACTCTATTAGAGGCCCAATAATTTATTTTTGTACAAGTGGTGGGGCTTACAGCTCAAGGAGAGGCCCAAAGATTTTGTTAAAAAGGTGACGATCGCGCCGTTGTTTTTGAAAATACAGTGGGACTTATACAATGACTGAGGCCCAAAAGGTGGTGTATTTACAAAGGGGTTGGGTCTTACACTCTATTAGAGGCCCAATAATTTATTTTAAATAAAAGAAATGGGACTTATAACACGAGGGTAGGCCCAGATGATTTGTTGAGAAGGCGACGATCGCGCCGTTCACTTGAAATTGTTCAGAGGGACTTATACAATAAATGAGGTCCACAATTGGTTTATTTATAAAAGGATTGGGACTTACACTCTATTAGAGGCCCATGAGTGTTTGAAAAAGTTTGATGAGGGTTGAATTAATCAAAACCCTAATTTATTTTCAAAATATATTTTAATTGAATAAAAATTCAATTAAAAATGTTCAAAATTATTAATAATTTTGTTTCAATCTGCTCCAGCTTCAGTTCCAGCTTAATTTGTTTAAAAACCCTAATTTGTTTCAAGCTGGAACTGAAGATGGTACCCCAACTGCAAGTCTGCTAAAAGCTTGAGCAGTTGGATGGTGATTTTGAGAAATCAGTGTTCCAGATGTTGTTTAAGTGTTTCGATCACTTCTATATGATGTTTATGAGGTGTGTGTGTGATTGGTTTGGTTGGAATTGCTCTCAAACTCAAAACCCGATAGTGACTTACTTTGGAAGGCAATTTTGGAGTGAAGAAAGAGATTTTGAGGAAAGCATATGTTTGATGGCTTTGGTGTACTCAAACTGAGCACAAATGAGCTCTATTTATAGTAGAGCAAGTTTGTTTTGTAAGCAATAGTGAATGGCAACTGCTGCAGAAGTTTGGCAAATGTTGATCAATAGGAATCCAAGTCTCCTCTAGCCATTCACTAGAGGTTAGAGCACAGGCTGCTGGTTCCCTAGTTCTTGGATAAGTCTTGACTGAATTCAGTTGGAAAGGGCTCAGTCCATGCCACCTTGGTGCATCCATTAAATGCTCCAAACCAAAATTGGAGTCTTCTCCCTCTTTTAGGCATTTCTAGGTTTGGCATGCTACTTTTGGTTCCAAGGACTTGGGAGGCTGATGGATCAGTGTTTGTCCCTCCTTGGTCTCCCCCTGAAGTGTTCAGATGGATAAACTTGTTAGTCATTTGCAAAATTTGCTCAAATCGAGCAAAATGCACAAATCTGCCTTGCCATGACAGTTTGCAGCAAGGCACATTGTCATTGTCATATCTCATGGCTCAAATGGAATTTGATGGAGTTCTTGGCCATTTTGGAAAGCTCTTATATGATACAATATATGTGTGATCATAGTTTGTCTTGATAATTTTTGGATCCAAGTGAAAAATCCCCCTAATTTTGGAAAAAAAGCAAGACAGATTCTGACTTAGTGAAAATTTCACTAAGTGTTGGAAAAAGTGACATTTCATGTTTTCAGACATTTTGATCCAACCATAACTCAAAATCTATGATGAATTGGAATGAAGTATAGCTGACACTTTTAAAGTATGCCATGAGAGCTACAAATCCATCTTTGGATCAGCCAAAATGGTTGCTTGGATCTCAAGTTATGATCCTTGGAAGTTGGTACCCTAGCTACTTTGTTCCATAACTTAGAAAATTTCTAAGTTTTTTATGGTTACTCCTTTTACAAGTTATCCCACTTTTCTTGATTTTTCTTGATGAATGATGATCCCAATCACATATTAACATCATTTTAGGGTCAAAGAACCATAATTGTGAAAAATCTCAAAAATTCAAAGTTGACTTTTGTGCACAGTTGATTTTTTGTCAGATGAACTCCAAACTGTGCGATCCTCTATGAAATCAAGTTCTTGACCTAAATCAAACTTGATGGATTGATTTCATAGGTGTTATAGGGTGTATTGAATCATGTCCCAAGGTTTGGGAGCATGCCTGGTGTCATACCCCAAATTTTGACCACTAAGATTCCCATCATTGTGCAAATCATCACCATAATATGGATGAATCATTATGCCTCATCAGTCTCCCCAAAGATGGGTGAACATCCACTACAATCAAAATTAGGGTTTCAAGCCCTCTCAGAGCTATTAGACAAAACATCAATCAAGAATTGGCATGATCTTCAACTTGTCTAAACCTCTCAAACATCCACAATGGATCAAGAGGACTCTCACATCAAAGATTAAGCACAAGGCTGCAACATTCTGAGTGGATTAAGCCTCAAGATCGCCAGTGTCACCAAATTAGGGTTTTGGTCGACTAGGGCCTCCAGATGGAAATTTTCCTCTGGGCATGAGCCAATGCTTCAAAGCACAATCTAAAATACTCTAAGGGACCTCATAAACCCAATCATCAAGTCAATTTAGCCTCAGGGGATGCATTCATAAAAAATCAGGAATTAGGGTTTTTTTACCTAATTCACCCCTAAGTTGACTTTTGGGACAAAACATGAGCCAAGACCTCAAGAGATGATTTTAGGGTCCCTAACACACTACATTTATCCATTTGCAACAATGGATTGATCCAAGAAGCTTGAGCAACAAGTTTCAAATTCATCAGAACCACAATTAGGGTTTCGCGAGAAAAGTCAACTGTGCCTTTGACTTTTGACCAGGACATGCTCCCAAACCTTGGGACATGATTCAATACACCCTATAACACCTATGAAATCAATCCATCAAGTTTGATTTAGGTCAAGGACTTGATTTCATAGAGGATCGCACAGTTTGGAGTTCATCTGACAAAAGTCAACTGTGCACAAAAGTCAACTTTGACTTTTTGAGATTTTTCACAATTATGGTTCTTTGACCCTAAAATGATGTTAATGTGTGATTGGGATCATTATTCATCAAGAAAAATCAAGAAATGTGAGATAACTTGTAAAAGGGGTAACCATAAAAACTTAGAAATTTTCTAAGTTATGGAACAAAGTGGCTAGGGTACCAACTTTGGAGGATCATATCTCCTAAACCACAAGGCCATTTTCCCTCATTCAAAGCTAGATTTGTAGCTCTCATGGCCCTCTACAAAAGCTTCAACTACACCTCATTCCAATTCATCATGGATTTTGAGTTATGATTGGGTCAAGATGGCTGAAAACATGAAATGTCACTTTTTCCAACACTTAGTGAAATTTTCACTAAGTCAGAATCTGTTTCACTTTTTCCAAAATGTAAGGGCATTTTTCACTTGGATCTAAAAAGTGTCAAAACAAACTATGATCACACATATGTTGTATCATATAAGGGCTTTCCAATATGACTAAGAACTTCACCAAACTCAATCTGAGCAAGAAGTTATGACAGTGGCAATATGCCTTGCTGCAACTGTCATAACCAGGAAGATTTGGGGGTTTTGCTCGATTTGCTCAAATTTTGCAAAGGGCAAGCAGGTCTATCCATATGAACACCTCAAGGGGGGCCAAGGAGGAACCAACTCTGATCCATAAGCCTCCCAAGTCTTTGGAACCAAAAGTAGCATGCCAAACCTAGAAATGCCTAAAAGAGGGACAAGACTACAATTTTGTTTTGGAGCATTCAATGGATGCACCAAGGTGGCATAGACTGAGCCTCTTCCAAATGAATTCAGTCAACACTTATCCAACAATTATGGAACCACAACTCTGTGCTCTAACCTCTATTAAATGGCTAGAGGAGACTTAGATTCTCATTGATCAACATTTGCCAAACTTCTGCAGCAGTTGCCATTCACTATTGCAACCAAAACAAACTTGACACACAATAAATAGAGCTCATTTGTGGTCAGTTTGAGTACACCAAAGCCATCAAACAAATGCTTTTCTCAAAATCACTTTCTCTAGGCAAAAATACCTTCTTTAGCAAGGTAACTCTGAGTTTTTGAGTTAGAGAGCATTTCCATCACAGCTCATGATCCAAACACATCCAATATGTCATATCTAAGCTGTCCAAACTCTCACAAGTGACCTGTAACATTAAAATCTCAAAGTCCCCTCTCAAAACCTCAAAATAGGACTTTTGTGCATTTTTCAAGCCATGTCTTGAACCAGTCACTTTCCAAACCAGATAAAACATCAAACACACTCCAAATATTATCCTTGAACTGTCCCAAATGGTTCCCCACATCTGGAACACCATTTGAGAGAGTTGCTATTTTGGCCACTTTTGCCCCTTTTGCAAGAAAGGGCCAGTTTCCATTCCTGAGATTTCCTGCTGGTTCCAACCACTCTAAAAGCTTCTAAGGGATCATTTGAGGGTGTCCAAAGCATCAAAACATTTCTGGAACAAAGCACTTGGTAGATAGCCCAAAAGCTCCAAAGAGAGGTAAGCATCACAACTTGAACTCTCTGAAATATGCCTTGCTTTGAAGTCCACTGGTCATGCATCTCTTATACATGTTATATGTGTTGTGTTTGCACCAATTTATCATGTAATTCACACCTGTACCAAGAGGTAGCACAGAAAATGTAAAACATGGCCTATTTCAAAACCACTATCGGGTTTTGAGGAGGATTTATTTTCTGGAAAAACCACCACCACCATTGGATTCCTTAGGAAATTCTAGGCCAGATGCATATAAATTTTGTCTCCATCCATGGAGAAATGAGAAAGTTATGGCCTTCACGTTTCTAACCAAAATCTTGCCTTGCCTTGCCTTGGGCCAGGCCAAAAACAAGGCAAGCCTTGTATATTTGTGGTTGTGTTTCAATACACGGATGTATCACCACCCCAGTGGTAAGGTGCGCATGCTGCACACAAGAGGTCTGGGATTCGAATCCTCCTCGCCCCAGACCCCCTTTTTAATGCTTTTTCCATTTTTTTATATTATTTTTCATATTATTTTCAATGATTTGAAAAATTAATAACTCCCTCAATTTTAATTATTTTTTATTGGTTCTTTTTGCAAAAAATAACAAAAATGTTGAAATATTTTATTCCATAAAAAAATCAAGTTTATATTATTTATTTAATATAGTTGGTATTTTTGTGAATAAATTCACTTTTAATTGTTTTTTAAACATTTTAAAATTGAATTCTCAAGTTGAAAATCAAAACCAAATGAATTTTAATTAATCTTGTGATTAAAACATCATTTTTCAAATCTCAACCAAAAATCGCAAGTTGTTTATTCAAACTTATTTGGTATTTTATCATTTTTTATTGATTTTCCTTGAGAATTTACATTTAAAATGATGAAATTAGGGTTTCCTTGATTTTCACCCAAACAAAACTTTTTAAATAACCTTTGGGCCTCTTGCGAGAGTGTAAGACCCATCCCTTTGTACAGAAAACCTTTTTGGGCCTCGGTCACTTGTATAAGTCCCTGTACAAATTCAAAACAACAGTGCAATCACTGATAAAACCTTGGGCCTCTCCTTGAGCTGTAAGCCCCAACAATCTTTTCAAAACACTTTCTCCTTTGATTTTGAATCCAAATATATGTTGTTATCCCACTTTCTTTGTTGACCGACTAACAAAACAACATGGAAGCTCTACAACGGGTAAGTGTTTATCCGCTTTCATTTACCGCTTTCATATGTACATAACTGTATTGTGGGGCTGCTTCACTGTAAGTCTTCTTTCACATCCTTTTATATACTTGTCGTATATCCACTGTGTAATACTAGTATAGTTATTTAGAGTTTTCCCCGGCGACTACGTCTAGCACTAGGTAAAGCCCTGTTGGTCACTCTTAAATACAAACAAAACTAGATCCCCATAGGATTACCAGATACAGTCTTCCCTCCTCTTGGGGTTAAACAATATGGAACAAAGAGAAAGGCAGTATTCTCGGTGAACCCTTTCTCAGACTGTCACCCTTAGAAATTTTCAAAGAAACTCTAACTCCCCAGAGATGATCTTTTCTCCGTGAATGGCATCTCTTGAGTTTCTTCCAAATCCTGGAACTTTCCTGGCTTGATCTATTCTCGGTGAATAGCATGTCTTGAACTTCTCTTGGTTTGGGGACCCACAGGCTTCCTAAAAGCATCCCCGCCTCCTCTTGGGCGTTGAACAAGGACCCTTCGGCTTCTTAAAAGTTCTCATGCCTTCTCTTGGGCTTAATACAAGGACCCTGACGACCTCTTAAAGGTATAATACAGAACTTATTCATCCTTTACTATAGCAGTCTTTCCAGCGTCAAAACTCCGGCCGTTGTAGGGTTGGATAATCGAAGACCCTTGAGTCTCAAAGATATTCTCAAGTTCCTTTCCAACGTCGGAAGAAACCCCGGTCTCTCTTGGACCCACTTCAGGATCTTCAGAATCCACAGCGGTAAGGCAGCCTCCTCTTGGGCTTTGTACAAATGATTCTTCCTAGCAGAGCTAACCTTTTCAAACCTTTTTAGCCTCTATCTCGGGCTTCGTACGAGATAGAGAAACACACTCTTTTTGAGTATAAAAGACTCTCTTGTTAAGTCAATCCCACTTTTAGCCTCCGTCTTGGGCTTTATACAAGACATATAAATCACTCTCTTGTTGATTATAAAAGACTCTCTTGTTGAGTCAACCTCCTTTTAGCCTCCATCTCGGGCTTCGTACGAGATAGAAAAACACTCTCTTATTGAGTATAAAAGACTCTTTTGTTGAGTCAATCTCCTTTTAGCCTCCATCTCGGGCTTCGTATGAGATAGAAAAACACTCTCTTGTTGAGTATAAAAGACTCTCTTGTTGAGTCAATCTCCTTTTAGCCTCCATCTCGGGCTTCGTACGAGATAGAAAAACACTCTCTTGTTGAGTATAAAAGACTTTGTTGTTGAGTCAACCACTTTTAGCCTCCGTCTTGGGCTTCATACAAGGCATATATAAAACACTCTCTTGTTGAGTATAAAAGACTCTCTTGTTGAGTCAACCACTTCTAGCCTCCGTCTTGGGCTTTGTACAAGACATATAAATCACTCGCTTGTTGAGTATAAAAGACTCTTTTGTTGAGTCAATCTCCTTTTAGCCTCAATCTCGGGCTTCGTACGAGACAACAAATCACTCTTTTGTTGAGTATAAAAGACTCTCTTGTTGAGTCAAACAACCTTCAGACTCTCTTGTTGAGTCCATCACCTGTTCAAGAATCTCTTGTTGAGTCAACCCTTCTTTAGCTTCTGTCTTGGGCTTTATACAGGACAAATAAAAGTACTCTCTTGTTGAGTTAAACCATTTCAGCCTCCATCTCGGGCTTTATACAAGATACATTCTCCCCAACAGAGTCAAAATCCCTTTTAGCCTCAATCTTGGGCTTATTACAAGACAGAAAGAACATTTTCCCCGGAAAATTCAAACTTCTAGCCTCCTCTTAGGCTTTGTATAAAGAAAACCCCAGTTGAGTCCATCAACCTTTTAGCATCAAAGTTGTGTCTTGCTCACAGCATACGAACATCAACAACTCCTCTTTAGAGATGACAAATTCTCTCTCAACCTTTTAGCTTCACATTTTGGGCTTTAAACAAGATACAAACTACCTTCAGCTTTATGTCTTAGGCTTTGAACAAGACACCAAAACACCTCTTTCCTCCCATAGAATAGAAGGAACTACGATCGCTCTGATTTCCCTGTTTCAGGAATACGTAGGCATAAGATTGCAAAAATCTTAGCGAACACACTAATCAAAAACCCAAAATCCAGTACCTTCATATATCAACCCAAAAGCATCAAGTCTAAACACATTACCAAAAACCTCACAAATGGTCCAAACATTCTATTCTTAACAAAATAACCGAAGAGGGGCCCATGTCTTAATAGCATCTGTAAACCAACAGTTTTGACTGTTTAAACTCAGTATGCAAGCAGGGTTAATTAGAGACATCTATTTCCCTTCCTTAATCAGCTTAACAGGATAAAAAAAATGAATCGAAGTGTAGTACCCAAGCGATAGTGATTCAAGACCACACAAATCGCGCTACAGAAAAAATGGCGCCCACCATGGGGCTCTATTCTCTTTCTTATAATCTTCGGTAGAAACCTTAAGTTTAGAAAACGCCACAGAAAAGTGGCGACCACAGTGGAAGGAATTCTTTCTTGCATTCCCAAGGGATGAAACCTTAAGTTCTCGAAATGTCACAGAAATGGTGACTCTGCTGGGGAGTCATTATCTGTATAGGATCATAAGACTAGAGGTCTAGGATGATTAAGACAAATATATATATTGCTTTTCCTAATTGATATCTGTGTTTATTTTTCTGCTAATGGGAATGCGTGTGATGCCGCATGTGGAAAGATTGAGTATACACCTAAGATAGGGGATGGCATTATACGGGTAATCTTACGGGGAGTGAATCCCAGTTAAGAGTCCCCGGTCGACCATCAAACTCAGTGGAGACTCCCTTTGCAGATACATTGCCTATACGACTTCGGTTGTTGAAAGTAGTGTGGTCGATTGGGTTATCTGAGAAGTGATGTTTTTAGTAGACTACAACCATTTTGTAGTGCGGAAGCAATCGGAAATAGTTGTCACGCGATACTACCCTCATTTGAGATCACTCTAAGATACATCAGCTCGCTGGCGATCCGCTTGTTGTTGTTATCCCAAGAGGGGTCAATGATTTTGTGGACAGGTACAAAAAATCACCAGTATAAACCTTTGGGGATGGGTAGAGCCTTGACTTCATGACACCGACCCTTTGACCCCATGTTTTTTCTATGTTTTTGTGTGCTGCATTCATGCATTCATCTAAAAAACATTAAAACAAAGAAAAATCTTCTCTTCTAGTCTCTCCTTTTCAAATTAAACTAAGACAATGATTGCAAATGTCAGATAAAGAGATTGCGCTAATGGATTCCGGTAGGAGGAAAACTCATAAGTACACCTTCAAGGTTCCAAAACTAGAGGATTTAAGAGGTCTGGCGAGAATGATCACCAACCACGAGGCTTTCAGAGCTAAGTATGGAGGATTGTTATCTCTGTTAAGGGTTCATGTAATCGAAGGAATCCTGTCCACACTAATCCAGTTCTACGATCCGGTTTATCACTGTTTCACATTCCCGGATTATCAACTAGCACCAACACTAAAGGAGTACACTCACCTGACTGATTTGCATATTACTGACCAAGCTCCCTTTTCTGAACTAGAAGAAATTCCAAAGGATCAAACCATTGCGAGAGCAATCTATTTGGACGAGTCAGAAGTCAGGACTCGCATGACCACTAAGGGTGGAATCCAGGGTTTGCCAGCCCAGTTCTTGACAAATAAAGCTCTATACTTTGCTAGTATAGGGAACATGGCCGCTTTCGAGAGTATCTTTGTTTTTCTCACCTACGGGTTATTTTTGTTTCCCAACATCGATAACTTTGTAGATATCAATGCCATTAAGGTTTTTCTGATTGGAAACCCTGTACCGACCTTGCTCGCAGATGCGTATCATTTTATACACTTGAGGAATTTGTATAGCGGAGGAATGATCACATGCTGTGTACCCCTGTTATACAAATGGTTTACTTCCCATTTACCCAAGTCTGCTGCATTTTGGGATCAAAAGAATATTTTACGTTGCTCGTAGAGAATCATGTCTCTTACCAACTCTGACATCGATTGGTACAATTGAATCTATGACGAGATCAGAATCATTGACCGTTGTGGAAATTTCCCAAAAATACCCCTCATAGGAACTAAGGGAGGAATCAATTATCATCAAGTGTTAGTTCGTCGTCAATTTGGATACCCAATGAGGCATGTCCCGCGTAATGCTCATCTGGAAGGTCTTTTGTTCAAGGAAGGAGAAAATGACAGGGCACTAAAGACAGAAATAGTGCATGCCTGGAAACACGTTCACAGGAAAGGACGAGAGTCTCTAGGAAAACTAGACTGTGTCTCGGTGGAACCTTATCTCCACTGGGTACAAACTAGAGATCTCAAGCTGAGGATGCCTTACCCTCGTCAGGAAGTTCTTCCATTAAGGGACCCTGTCCTTTATTTTATGTCTGAGACAGAAAAACTTCAGGTTACTCTCAACAAAGTTCAGCAGGAGAGGAGGTCTTGGAGGAACAAGTACTGTATTCTCAATGTAGAGTGCAAGAAAATACAACAACTGTTAAAAGAAAAAGATGCTCTGATTGAGATTTTAGAGCAACATGCTGTAGAAAATCAGGATGACCAAAGGAATTTGCTCGCTCCTTTCACTTGGCAAAGGAATGAAAACTCGACAACGGCCCAAGAGCCTCGGTCAAAGAAAAGGAAAGTACCAGAACCAGCACCTGAGCTCTACTCAGAGAGGACTCAGGATCCATTAGCTTAGATTTCCTTTTTACAACACTTTGTAAATTACTGTATTTCCGTTTCCGCAATCTTTGAATTCAATAAAACGGGGTCTTCCCCACTGTGTGATATTTGCAATCAAATTGTTGAAGTTTATTTTGACTAAACAAAAAATTAATTAAAAAAATAATCATTGCATTCATCATTCTCACGTAACGCATTCTTCTTGCCTACGAATCTCACGTTTGCGTCTCGATTCTAGAGTAAAACTGTCTCATTTGTACAATACTCGGGCCAATCTCCAGAAAAAGATGGATGATCTCGAGGAAGAGAACAGAGAGTTGAGAGAAGAGATCGGCACTCTGAAATAGGATCTGAGGAAGCTTCATAACGACATGCAAGCTCTAGCAGAAGCTCAAATGCAACAACAAAGGACTGTGATCTCAGAGATCACATCAACGTCCATAGTGGAGAAGTATGGTCCTAGGTACAAAATGCTGAAAGATCGTCCCTGGGGCATGCCACTTAACTATATCCCAGAAGGATATGTTTTGCCTATCACTGAGGATCAATGAACCGCAGCAGGAGCCGCTGGGCCTGAAGGTTACAAACTTCGGGAAAGCGAAGATGCCAGAGGCATGACAGCAACTCCTGAAGGTTACAAACTTCGGGAGACACCGAGAGTCTCGGCCATAATGACTATACCACCAACCGTGGTACACACTGTCCCAGAAGGACAAATTCCACAGATACCTTCTGGTGGAAACGAAAGTATATTCGACAGAATGAATGAGTTCCAGGAACAGTTCGTGGAAATGCAGAAAGAGCTGCAAGCCCTTCGCGGTCAGGATTTATTTGGAAAGGACGTCGCGGACCTTTGTTTGGTCCCTAATGTGAAAGTTCCACACAAGTTCCAGGGGCCCGATTTTGAAAAGTACAAGGGTAACTCTTGCCCTCAAAGCCACTTGGTGATATACGCTCGACGAATGTCAGCTCAGACAAAGAACCAGGAGCTACTAATTCACTACTTTCAGGATAGTTTAACCGGTGCCGCATTAAAATGGTACATGGGTTTAAATCGCGCTACGATCGGCACTTTCAGAGATCTTGGTGCTGCTTTCATTCAACAATATAAATACAATTTAAACATGGCACCGGACAGAGATCAACTCAGATAAATGTCACAAAAGGACAAGGAAACCTTTAAGGAGTACGCTCAGAGATGGCGTGAAATTTCCGCTCAGATTTGTCCACCTCTGGAGGAAAAAGAGATGACAAAGATTTTCTTAAAAACCTAGAGCTCATTTTACTACGATAGAATGGTTGCCAGTGTGCCCAGCGACTTCACCGAAATGGTCGGTATGGGGGTACGTCTCGAGGAAGCGGTCCGAGAAGGACGTTTAGTTAAATACGTTGGATCATCAAGTAGTACAAAACGATAGAGGATCGCACAGTTTGGAGTTCATCTGACAAAAAGTCAACTGTGCACAAAAGTCAACTTTGAATTTTTGAGATTTTCACAATTATGGTTCTTTGACCCTAAAATGATGTTAATGTGTGATTGGGATCATCATTCATCAAGAAAAATCAAGAAATGTGGGATAACTTGTAAAAGGGGTAACCATAAAAACTTAGAAATTTTCTAAGTTATGGAACAATGTGGCTAGGGTACCAACTTTGGAGGATCATATCTCCTAAACCACAAGGCCATTTTTCCTCATTCAAAGCTGGATTTGTAGCTCTCATGGCCCTCTACAAAAGCTTCAACTACACCTAATTCCAATTCATCATGGATTTTGAGTTATGATTGGGTCAAAATGGCTGAAAATATGAAATGTAACTTTTTCCAACACTTAGTGAAATTTTCACTAAGTCAGAATCTGTTTCACTTTTTCCAAAATGTAAGGGCATTTTTCACTTAGATCCAAAAAGTGTCAAAACAAACTATGATCACACATATGTTGTATCATATGAGGGCTTTCCAAAATGACCAAGAACTTCACCAAACTCAATCTGAGCAAGAAGTTATGATAGTGGCAATATGCCTTGCTGCAACTATCATAACCAGGCAGATTTGGGGGTTTTGCTCGATTTGCTCATATTTTGCAAAGGGCAAGCAGGTCTATCCATCTGAACACCTCAATGACCAAGGAGGAACCAACTCTGATCCATAAGCCTCTCAAGTCTTTGGAACCAAAAGTAGCATGTCAAACCTAGAAATACCTAAAAGAGGGACAAGACTCCAATTTTGTTTTGGAGCATTCAATGGATGCACCAAGGTGGCATGGACTGAGCCTCTTCCAACTGAATTCAGTCAAGACTTATCCAACAACTAGGGAACCACAACTCTGTGCTCTAACCTCTAGTCAATGGCTAGAGGAGACTTGGATTCTCATTGATCAACATTTGCCAAACTTCTGCAGCAGTTGCCATTCACTATTGCAGCCAAAACAAACTTGACACACTATAAATAGAGATCATTTGTGGTCAGTTTGAATACACCAAAGCCATCAAACAGATGCTTTCCTCAAAATCACTTTTTCTAGGCAAAAATACCTTCTTTAACAAGGTAACTCTGAGTTTTTGAGTTAGAGAGCATTTCCATCACAGCTCATGATCCAAACACATCCAATATGTCATATCTAAGCTGTCCAAACTCTCATAAGTGACCTGTAACACCAAAATCTCAAAGTCCCATCTCAAAACCTCAAAATAGGACTTTTGTGCATTTTTCAAGCCATGTCTTGAATCAGTCACTTTCCAAACCAGATAAAACATCAAACACACTCCAAATTTGTCCTACCTTTTGTGGTCATTTATTCATGATTTTGTTCGAGTGGAATTTTGGCTTAATCTTGGACAAGAAAGAGAACTTTCGTTTCATCTTTAAGTTATTTTTGTGTCTTGGGCTATTTCAAAGACAAATGTGCTAAATTCAAGTTCCATGCCAAAAGTGTCAATTTCATTTCAATTCAAGTCAAATTTCAAACCAATTTTCAATTTTTTCCAATTCATTCATGACCACTCTCCAATTTTTTTTCAAGATTTTATTTTAATTTAATTCATGGAAGAATCCATAACCCATTGTTTGAAGCCCATTTGTCAAGCCCATGTTACAAAAATAAAAAGTAGCAAACCTACTTTAGGAGGATATATATAGACGTTTGCATTGGTGTGAGAGAGGGAACTAGGTCAAAAAGAAGACATATAGAGGCGGCGGACAGAGGAGGATACCTTCTTGAATCCTCATTTTTCCTCACACATCGCCAAGCCTCACAACTTCTTTTTTAAACTCCAACATTGCAACATCATCACCATTTCACAATCTCACCCACCACGATTCAACAACCTCATCCAATAACACACCTTGTTTCCTCCCTCACCGTCAACCTCCCTTTGCCTCCTCTTCACCACCAAATTGCCACCTTGTGAAATCAACGATTCCACCACCCTCACCTTTGAATCTTGCAACAATAAGTGTATAACTCGAGATCCAATCTCCTTTGCAGAATGGTTTTCGCCATCAATGATGCGGATGGCATCAACTTAGAAACTCTGATACAACGTCGTTAGATTCACGATGCCGACATCAAAAGCAGAGAAATTAAAATACGCGAGAAGATGGCATGGTCTGGTCTGAGCGCAACATCAAGCCATAAACAAGTGGTCTTTCAATGATGTAGCAACGACAACATAAAACAGCTTGTTTCGATGAATTCCTCCACTTCTCAGCCGCCGACATCCAAACAGAGCCAGTGTCGTAACTCTGTGTACGTCGCAACTTTTTGATTGAAGCTAGCTTTCACAGACGGTTAAGTTCAGCTACAGTTTTTTTCATTGAATTCCACAACTGCAAGGTGTGATAACCGCGATGCCAATGCCAGCACATCTAACAACATCAGCGCCTCGCTCGGTTTCACAACTCAGCGCAGATTCACAATAATCGCAGTTTATTCTGTTTAATTTCGAAAATTTGTTTTATTGTCTATGTGTTGTGCGCTCTTGTGCAGGTCCAAGTTCGACTTTGTGCGCGATTAGAATCAAGTTGGCGTGATGAGGGTGCATTGTACCATCGATTTTGCAACTCCATTTCTGTCGTGTCTAACACAACACAGCAACTCAACAGCGCGGTACAACACCAATAGTTCAGCAAGATTCATACCACAATAATCGTTTCGCATCCGGTAACATTTCGAACCGAGAACGTCGTTGCAAAGTTGTACTGTTTGATGTTATGATTCTGTTTTGGCTATTGTATTATGTCTACTACTATGATATTTTGTTTCAGTTTAATATCATGTTGCAGAATTTACTTTAGTTACTTTCTTTGAATTTTGTTTCTATTGAATTTGATTAGCAAGATAATATCAAGATGAGGAATTTTTATTACTTTGTTCTAATATTGTTAGCTGCTTGTCTAATTCTGGTATGGTATTAATTTCAGACTGATATAGTGTTAATTCAATGTATGTCGTGTCACTGCCTGTATTATAGTTTCAAATTTGAATTCTGCTATCACAACATTTGTGCGATTATTTCACGTCACTGTAAGAGTCGGTTTTATATGGTGGATATAAAGATTTTTGCAATGCTTTTGTTTTGCTAATTTATAGTTTAAGACAAGAATTTAGTTATAATTCAGTGTGCATTTTGGAATGTTTTCTAGTTACTATTGTCATCTTGGGTTGTGTGTTTTTCATAAGTATGCATAGCAGGTTTTTAAGAATCAGTTTGGTTCGTAAACCTTTGCTGTGAGTTTTCTGTCGGATATGCCGCAATTTATTGGCTTCTGTTTAATATTTAGACTTTTTTTTTTAGATTTAAATATTAATTATGATTTAATTTTGGTCTTAGATTAATTAGATTTTAATTAGAAATTAGAATTCTAGTTTTGTTTTGGATTTTTAATTAGAAATTAACTTGAAGTAATTCTAGGTTTATTTTTTAGAATTAGATTAACTTTTCTTGTTAATTTTTAATCTTGATTTTACTTAGAATTTTAATTCTAACTTAGATATTCTTGATTAATTTTTTACCATGATTTTGATGCCTATTCTGATTAATTTCTGATTAAATGCTTGCTTGCCTCTTGTTTGATTTTCTCTTTGTGATTGAGTCGTCTGGTGTTTACTTGTTGATTACTTTGTATTCACATGCTCCCTTAAGGCTCCTAGTCTGACTTAATTTCTGATTAAGCTCGGAGTAGGATAGACATTAGGCTCTCAATCCAAGCATGATAACATTAGGTAGACTCCCCTCCTAATCCTTGAACCATTAGGACCTCATTTCCATTAGTCCTCAACCATTTCGCACGCACATTCAATCCTTTTTCCAAGTAATCATTAAAACACTTAATCTCTATCTAAACACATTTTACTAAAGATGGAGTGAGGGTGGTCGAGTCTTTGACCCTTCTCCTCAATTGTTTAGGTGCGAGTTCTCTTACTCGTGTGTGGGCAATTGTCACCTCTAAAATATCCAATACAACTAAAATTCTCCTTTCTCGCCTTGTGCGATCGAAGCCCTAAAACACATACAAATCAAATCCCCTTTTCTTAATCAAACTCTTTAATACACTTAATCATATATTCAAACAAAACTTCCTAAAAGGTGATGTGAGGGGGGCCAAGTCTTTGACCTTTCTCCTCAATTGTTTGGGTGCGAGTTCTCTTACTCATGTGTGAACAATTGACACTTCTAAAAAACATAAACCTTAATTTATCGATTGTTTGGGTGCGAGTTCTCTTACTCGTGTGTGAAGAATTGACACTTCTAAAAGATATAAACTTTAATTTGTCGATTGTTTGGGTGCAAGTTCTCTTACTCGTGTGTGAACAATTGTCGCCTTTAAAACATCCAACACGTCAAACTCGCTCCCGTGCGATCGAGCCTTCCCAAAACACTAAGCCAGCCCCGTGCGATCCATAACTCAAACACCTTTCCCAGAGAACATTGTTTAGTCCCTTCTTCCGTGCATATGAGCTAGCGTTTCAGCCTCCCCTAGCGAGCAGACAAGCCGACGTTTAGCAGTTAAAACGCGACCTAAACACTCGTTCGCTTCAAACATAACCTTTTACCGTAGTTTTCCGAACTACGACTGCTCTGACTTCCTCATTGCACTATGAGGGTACGTAGGCATAGGATGCAAAGTCCTGGCGAGCAAACTTTTTCCTTTTTACCCCAAACCTTCAACTGTAGTCCCACGAACTACGAATGCTCTGACTTTCCCATTGCACGAGGGAATACGTAGGGACAAGGGTTCTAATCCTTGCCGAGCACCCTAATAATAAAACCACCCATTTTCTCTTTTAAAAACGAGCCCTATTACCTTAGAAGATAACAAACAAACCTAGCTAACTTTCTCACGAATCGATTCAAGAGGTTCTCGTTGAGTACAACGAACGTAAAGGGTGCTAACACCTTCCCTTTGCGTAATCGACTCCCGAACCTAGAATTTGGTTGCGATGACCATTTCTTATCCTTTAAAGGTTTTATCGATATTTCCCTATTCCTTCCTTGGAATGAATAAAGTTCGGTGGCGACTCTGTTTCAGACAGTTTTTTCCGCGTCCATCGCAAGGATCGTATTTTTCGAGGTACGACAGATGGCGACTCTGCTGGGGATCGTTAGCATTGCCCTATGCTAGAGAGAGTCAAGCCTAACTTGACTCGATTTGTGAGTGTTAGATCTGCTTGTTTGTTTATCTTCTCTTGCTTGTTTGCTTGCTTGGCTGATTATCTGTTATCTACTTGCTTGCTTATTTTTATTATATCCTATTATTATCTCTTATGACACTGTGGGGGTCCTCTGATCATTGGTGCTCTATGAGATGGCTCTATACCCGAGTCCGAGAAAAACCCTAGGATTAGGATGGTGGTTGTGTAGTGGAGGCTTGCGTGGTCTCTTCCGCGTGAGCCAAAGAAAAGACCCTGCTTGGAGTAGATTCCCTTGGAAATGTTATCATTTTGATGTTACTTCATCACGATGATAATGTTTTTGAGCCTAAATCGTTAATCCCAAGGACCTTTAACCCATTTTATCCATAGTGGTTGGTAGTGTTAACTCTTTGTGGGTTAATGCGAATGCCACAATCAGATGAGATCCCTCAAACGTATTACTTCCTGACAGTAATATTTTCAACCTCGATCTAGGATTCTGAGAACCCTACTTAGAACCCGTGTGTCGATGGTTGTGTAGTGGGCGCCTCCGATGAGTCTTTCTCGTGGGGAAGAAACGAAGACCTCACCTAGACGAGATCCTTTCAAGGATATTATCGTCTGATGTTCCTTCGTCGTGGCTATAATGTCTTTGAAAGATATCTATAACTCTAGGCACCTACCCATTTAGAGACTACCTGTGGGGGATCCGATGATCAAAGATATCCTGTGTCTAACTCTTTCCTCAGAATCAGATGTTGTTTTGATCCTGGAACCGTGTATAAGCATTGCATACTCATGACATTAGCACACATGCATATCATTTTCCAACAAACTCAACCATCCTTTGTCCATAACCTGCAGTTGATTTCTCGACACCTGTATCAGAATTGAAGCCGCTTTTGGAAGAATCATGGACCCAGAAGAGCAGAACTAGTTTGCGTCAAGACTAGATGTTGACTTGATGAAGAACCAGCTATACCAACTTGTGCAAGCTATGATAGCCTTGGAAAGGAAATAGGACAGCATTCAAAGGCCTACAGTCACTGAGAACGTCATTCTGTCTCAAGTGAATAATCTTGCCCAATTTCAGCCTGTGCAGATTCCTGTTGGGAACTAGGTTATACAATAATTTCACACTATTCGAGATGAACATGCCTCGTCTCATGATGTCGTTGAATACCATAGCTTTGCATTCACTACGCCGAATTCATGAGGGACAAGCCTGGTGGTGAATACTGAACGACCTCAAGATGTTGAGTTTGCTGAAAGATGTCGTGTGTTGGAAGAGAAGATTGAAACCATGAAGGGGCGTGATGCTTTCGATCTGAATGCTTTGAACATGTGTTTGGTACCCGGACTTGTAATACCTCCAAAGTTCAAGATGCCAAATTTTGAGAAGTACAAAGGAGATAGCTGTCCAAAGCAGCATTTGGTGATGTTTTGTAGAAAGATGACCTCCAATGCTCTCAATGATAAACTTATGATCCACTGTTTCCAAGACAGTCTGAGTGGGGCATCGTTGAGTTGGTACATGCAGCTCAGAGTAGCCATATCCAGGCGTGGTTGGACTTAGCCAACGCCTTTGTGAAACAATACCAATACAATCTTGACATGGCTCCCAACCGCATACAGTTGCAAGGCTTATCTCAAGAGGAGAACGGATCCTTCACGGGGTATGCTCAGAGATGGAGAGAGGTAGCTGCTCGCGTTTAACCACCACTTTTAGATAGAGAATTGGTTGACCTGTTCATAGATTCTTTGCAAGGGCCATACCTAGAAAAAATGATGAGCAATGGGACATCAAACTTCTTTAACTTGGTTTTAGTAGGAGAACGCATTGAGAGTCATATCAAGAGTGGAAAGGTCCTAGACGCCCCGGGCATCCATGCTAGTGAGAGTGAATCCATTGTCAGTTCTCAAGAGGAAGAGGAGGATGAAATCAATGCAATCTGGGACACTTTACAAGCTCCGTCTCCGGTACCTTATCCTCAATACCCAAGTATCTAAAATGTTCAAAGTCAGCAATCCCATGGGCCTCCCTGTGCGATTCCATTCTCTCCACATGGTCAATATACTCCTGCCAATAGAGGTCCCCCTCGTCAACAACAGATTGCACAACAACACTCTTCACAACCTGACGCTACTATAATCAAAGACCAAAAAGGCATTTTGATCATTTGTCAGTACCATTCAGTCATATATTGCCACATTTGATTAGTAGCGGGCTAATAGTGCCAAAGGGCTTGGATCCTGTTATTCCTCCATACCCACCAGGCTTCGACGCCAATGCACGATGTGGATACCATACTGGCGCCATGGGGCATTCAACTGAGAATTACAAACAGCTCAAAAACAAGATCCAAGATCTGATTGAGTCCAAGTTAATCTCATTTACGCCTCGAGGTCTTCAAATCAACGTTAATCCTTCACTTGATCGGGTGGGTCCATCCGCCCATATTATGGAAGAAGTTGCTGAGAGTAGGTGTGAAGAAGGTTATCATAGTGGTCTCGATGAACAAGAATGCTAGTCCAACAGTGGGTTAAGAAAGAAAAGCCCAGTCCCCAATGCTGGCAACTTTTAGATCATGTCGTTTCTATGCATTTGTAGTTTCTTTATGTTATCGCTATTTGCTTTTAGACATTGTTGTTTATTAATGGTAATATTAATGAAGTGATCATGCATTTTTTGAACTAATCACGTCGCATTCGCTCACATTTTCTTCACTTATATAAAAAAAACACAAAAAAAAATGTTCATCTATATACCTCCCATTCACTTTATTAACCAAATTGTAGTTTAGTAAAGATCGGAGGGAGGATGACGAAAATGAGATACCCATAATTGCTGATGGTATGCTTTCGGATAGAATCCTGCCAAGGATGTACAGGCATTGTTTCAAATTCCTAAACACTGGAGAGATAAGGAGTTAATCCCTAGTTCACCACTTCGAGCCAAGAAGTAGAAGTTTCCTTCGGATATTCAAACCCTTACACTCAACCCGGGGCGGGTAGTGTTCAGTTAATCTGACTCCGTATTCTTCGTACACGTCCTGAGGTGACGAAGAAATCATGCAAAATCCAGAAGTTATAATGGTTGTTCTTCAATGACTACTGACTTGGCAGTCACAAGCCTTACTCTAGAAAAAAAAAAGAGCCCGCTAAGTCAAACACCTCAAAAAGGAGACTTAGGCAAAAATTAGGGCAATCCCGATGGACTCGTAGAATAAAATTAGTCCATGCAAAATTAGGGATCAAAAATAAAAAAACAAAAAAAGGTCCTTAAATCCTCAAGCGAAGCAATATAAGATTCAGTGAACACCATATCAAAAATCAAAAGGTCATTGACGTCCATCAAAAACAAAATAAGATGACTGCCATTTCAAGCGAATCTTGAACCTTCATCTTCATTCTTACACCGTCAAAATCTAAGTACATGTGTCGATTTAACTGAATGTAGGACTGGAGATCATCATGAAGAAGGGGTGGGTACAGATATAACTTTGAGCCTTATATCATTTGTTTCTATAACCGTGAACCATACCACGTTACAACCCTCAAAAGACCTAATTGAGGCGGGGTTTATTCTGAAAGCATACTACAGCAAGGTTGCGTAAACTGACTCCTATAAATTTGCTAGTCTTTTGAATTGGTATCATATTCTTGCTGTATCTTTCACACACCAGTAAATCAGCACTGCGTTTAGACTAATGGTTCACTCATCACACACTAACACATCATTCCAATAAATGATTTTTCAAAATGTGCATGAATGTCGCATTAAAATTACCATTTCTGAATGATCAATTTTAGCTGCAAATCAGTACTTGATATTTTAGAAATTCCAACAAAGTGCAATCAGAGGGAAACTTGAGTATTCATTGGCACTGACTCGAATCGAGACTATCTCATAACCTTGTGAATCTGGGGCAAGTCCTTCAAAGCAATACTTAGTCAATCTGAGGCAAGTCTTTCAAAAGCCGAGACTGGGGCAGACCACTGCAAAATCCAGACACAGGGGCAGACCACTGATCCAGACACTGGGGCAGATAATCTCATTACCCTCCAGACAGGGGCAGATTCCCTTCATACATTCAAGTTGGTCAAGCTGGCCATGTCATGCACTAAGTGACCCTTGAATTCAACAAGTATTAAAAGCCTTGGGGCAGAGCAAATGCACCATCAGAATGCATTGGATAAGTCGCTACGCTCACACAATCAACATGCATTGGTTACGTCGCTGCGCTCATACAACCATTTATGGCATATCAGCTAGAAGTGAGGTTCTCTCATGAACCAAGCACGCGATTTCTGCAAAGGATCAGACTTGGGGCAACAAGAGAATCATATTGGCTTACTGATCATAATATCTTCCATTTTCGAGTGTCGGGAAATCAAATCTTTCCATCAAATCAAAGTCCAACCTTGCTTGGCAACTACCAAAAGTCCACCCTGCTGGCATCATCACAAATCAAAGTCCAACCCTACTTGGCACCTCCAAAAGTCCAACCCTGCTTTGGTAACCACTAAAACTCCACCCTATTGATACCTTCATAAAACCAATCCCCTGCTCGCATTCGCATATGCATCACATACAATTAACATGCACCATATGCATACATAACATAATCATTTCCTTTCTCGACCTCCGAGTCGATATTTACCTTTCTTTCAACCCCCGAGTTGATGATATTTTGTCTTTATTTTCTTGACCCCCGAGTCGATATTGCCTTAGTTTTCGACCCCCGAGTCGATATCATTATTACATCTTCAACCCCCGAGTTGACATCTTATTGCTTGTACTGACCCCCGAGTCATTGTTATCTTTATCTTCTTCGACCCCCGAGTCGATATTGTCTTTATTTCCTCGACCTCCGAGTCGATATTGCCTTTATATCTGCCCTCGACCCCCGAGTCGATATTTGCTTTTACCTTCAACCCCCGAGTTGATAGATTACCTTGCCTTTATTTTCTCGACCCCCGAGTCGATATTGTCTTTATTTCCTGTACCCCCCAGTCGATATTACCTTTACCTTTCTTTCAACCCACGAGTTTATGACAGTTTATCTTAATGTTTCTCGACCCCCGAGTCAATAGTGTATTTCCTTTTCTCAACCCCCGAGTTGATATGCCAGTATTCCAAGTGAGTCTTTCACCTTGCTCCATCTAATCCCCATTAATCCTTCTTTGGAAACCAGAAGTGAAGCCTTGCCCGGTTGCATTCCTGTATACATTGCATACCAATCCAATCATACATGCATAGCATTCCTGCAGAAATAAGAAATCTCATAAAAAACAAGTTCATTTGCACTCCTGTATGCATGGCATATCCATCATACCGGCATAGCATAGCAGGATCCAGGATCGGTTCGCAAGCATCTTGGCCAGTCCTCCATCAAAGTCGGCAGCATTCTTCTAAAGAGAAGCTGATACCTCGCACGTGCTCAAGGAATTCGATTCCCCAGCAAGTCATTCTTCAACCATGCAATTGATAATGATAATCCCAACAGCTGTTGCTTTTAATTACTCCCCAAGCAGAGGCTATCCTAGAAAGTTTCTTGTGAGCTTTCCCCTGCAGAGCCAGCACATTTCCTCCAGCAGGAATCTTGCTCAACTATTCTTCAGCAAATTTACCGCAGAGATACTGCTTTGGTATCATCGAAGAACCTTAATGGATAAGGGACTGTTTCGAAGACCTAAAGAATCGTCTGCCTTCAGAAATACTACTTTGGTATCATTGGAGAACCTTAATGGATAAGGTGCTGCTTCGATCACCCAAAGGGCCTCAAGTTATTTTGTTCAGTTTGAACCCCGCTACTTTATTCAGTCAACTCTTACTCCATCACACTTTACCTTTTGTCGGACAAATTTTGGGGTCTTCTTATATCTAATTGACTTCTACCCTTAAAATGAACGCCATGTAGTCGTTCACTCTCTCGGGTCCAAGACAATTAGATATGGGCATCTGTCATACCCCAAATTTGTCCTACCTTTTGTGGTCATTTATTCATGATTTGGGTCGAGTGGAATTTTGGCTTAATCTTGGACAAGAAAGAGAAGTTTCGTTTCATCCTTAAGTTATTTTTGTGTCTTGGGCTATTTCAAAGACAAATGTGCTAAAGTCAAGTTCCATGCCAAAAGTGTCAATTTCATTTCAATTCAAGTCAAATTTCAAACCAATTTTCAATTTTTTCCAATTCACTCATGACCACTCTCCAATTTTTTTTCAAGATTTTATTTTAATTTAATTCATGAAAGAATCCATAACCCATTGTTTGAAGCCCATTTGTCAAGCCCATGTTACAAAAATAAAAAGTAGCAAACCTACTTTAGGAGGATATATATAGACGTTTGCATTGGTGTGAGAGAGGGAACTAGGTCAAAAAGAAGACATATAGGGGCGGCGGACAGAGGAGGATACCTTCTTGAATCCTCATTTTTCCTCACACATCGCCAAGCCTCGCAACTTCTTTCTTAAACTCTAACAAGCAACATCATCACCGTTTCACAATCTTACCACCACGATTCAACAACCTCATCCAATAACACACCTTGTTTCCTCCCTCACCGTCAACCTCATTTTGCCTCCTCTTCACCACCAAATTGCCACCTTATGAAATCAACGATTCCACCACCCTCACCTTTGAATCTTGCAACAATAAGCGTATAACTCGAGATCCAATCTCCTTTGCAGAATGATTTTCGCCATCAATGTTGTGGATGGCATCAACTTAGAAACTCTGATACAACGTCGTTAGATTCACGATGCCGACATCAAAAGCAGAGAAATCAAAATACGCGAGAAGATGGCATGGTCTGGTCTGAGCGCAACATCAAGCCATAAACAAGTGGTCTTTCAATGATGTAGCAACGACAACATAAAACAGCTTGTTTCGATGAATTCCTCCACTTCTCAGCCGCCGACATCCAAACAGAGCCAGTGTCGTAACTCTGTGTACGTCGCAACTTTTTGATTGAAGCTAGCTTTCATAGACGGTTAAGTTCAGCTACAGTTTTTTTCATTGAATTCCACAACTGCAAGGTGTGATAACCGCGACGCCAACGCTAGCACATCTAACAACATCAGCGCGTCGCTCGGTTTCACCAACTCAGCGCAGATTCACAATAACCGCAGTTTATTCTGTTCAATTTCGAAATTTGTTTTATTGTTTGTGTGTTGTGCGCTCTTGTGCAGGTCCAAGTTCGTTTTTGTGCGCAATTGGAATCAAGTTGGCGTGATGAGTGTGCATTATGCCATCGATTTTGCAACTCCAATTCCCCCGTGTCTAACACAACACAGCAACTCAACAGCGCGGTACGACACCAACAGTTCAGCAAGATTCATACCACAATAATTGTTTCGCATCCGGTAACATTTCGAACCGAGAACGCCGTTGCAAAGTTGTATTGTTTGATGTTATGATTCTGTTTTGGCTATTGTATTATGTCTACTACTATGATATTTTGTTTCAGTTTAATATCATGTTGCAGAATTTACTTTAGTTACTTTCTTTGATTTTTGTTTCTATTGAATTTGATTAGCAAGATAATATCAAGATGCGGAATTTTTATTACTTTGTTCTAATATTGTTAGCTGCTTGTCTAATTCTGGTATGGTATTAATTTCAGACTGATATAGTGTTAATTCAATGTATGTCGTGTCACTTCCTGTATTATAGTTTTCAATTTTGAATTCTGCTATCACAACATTTGTGTGATTATTTCACGTCACTGTGAGAGTCTGTTTTATATCGTGGATATAAAGATTTTTGCAATGCTTTTGTTTTGCTAATTTGTAGTTTAAGACAAGAGTTTAGTTATAATTCAGTGTGCATTTTGGAATGTTTTCTAGTTACTATTGTCATCTTAGGTTGTGTGTTTTTCATAAGTATGCATAGCAGGTTTTTAAGAATCAGTTTGATTCGTAAGCCTTTGCTGTGAGTTTTCTGTCGGATATGCCGCAATTTATTGCCTTCTGTTTAATATTTAGACTTTTTTTTTTAGATTTAAATATTAATTATGATTTAATTTTGGTCTTAGATTAATTAGATTTTAATTAGAAATTAGAATTCTAGTTTTGTTTTGGATTTTTAATTAGAAATTAACTTGAAGTAATTCTAGGTTTATTTTTTAGAATTAGATTAACTTTTCTTGTTAATTTTTAATCTTGATTTTACTTAGCATTTTAATTCTAACTTGGATATTCTTGATTAATTTTTTACCATGATTTTGATGCCTATTCTGATTAATTTCTGATTAAATGCTTGCTTGCCTCTTGTTTGATTTTCTCTTTGTGATTGAGTCGTCTGGTGTTTACTTGTTAATTACTTTGTATTCACATGCTCCCTTAAGGCTCCTAGTCTGACTTAATTTCTGATTAAGCTCGGAGTAGGATATACATTAGGCTCTCAATTCAAGCATGATAACATTTGGTAGACTCCCCTCCTAATCCTTGAACCATTAGGACCTCATTTCCATTAGTCCTCAACCATTTCGCACGCACATTCAAACCTTTTTCCAAGTAATCATTAAAACACTTAATCTCTATCTAAACACATTTTACTAAAGGTGAAGTGAGGGTGGTCGAGTCTTTGACCCTTCTCCTCAATTGTTTGGGTGCGAGTTCTCTTACTCGTGTGTGGGCAATTGTCACCTCTAAAATATCCAATACAACTAAAATTCTCCTTTCTCACCTTGTGCGATCGAAGCCTTAAAACACATACAAATCAAATCCTCTTTTCTTAATCAAACTCTTTAATACACTTAATCATATATTCAAACACAACTTCCTAAAAGGTGATGTGAGGGGGGCCAAGTCTTTGACCTTTCTCCTCAATTGTTTGGGTGCGAGTTCTCTTACTCGTGTGTGAACAATTGACACTTCTAAAAAACATAAACCTTAATTTGTCGATTGTTTGGGTGCGAGTTCTCTTACTCGTGTGTGAACAATTGACACTTCTAAAAGATATAAACTTTAATTTGTCGATTGTTTGGGTGCGAGTTCTCTTACTCGTGTGTGAACAATTGTCGCCTTTAAAACATCCAACACGTCAAACTCGCTCCCGTGCGATCGAGCCTTCCCAAAACACTAAGCCATCCCCCGTGCGATCCATAACTCAAACACCTTTCCCAGAGAACATTGTTTAGTCCCTTCTTCCGCGCATATGAACTAGCGTTTCAGCCTCCCCTAGCGAGCAGACAAGCCGACGTTTAGCAGTTAGAACGCGACCTAAACACTCGTTTGCTTCAAACATAACCTTTTACCGTAGTTTTTCGAACTACGACTGCTCTGACTTCCTCATTACACTATGAGGGTACGTAGGCATAGGATGCAAAGTCTTGGCGAGCAAACTTTTTCCTTTTTACCCCAAACCTTCAACCGTAGTCCCACGAACTACGAATGCTCTGACTTTCCCATTGCACTAGGGAATACGTAGGCACAAGGGTTCTAATCCTTGCTGAGCACCCTAATAATAAAACCACCCATTTTCTCTTTTAAAAACGAGCCCTATTGTCTTAGAAGATAACAAACAAACCTAGCTAACTTTCTCACGAGTCGAATCAAGAGGTTCCCGTTGAGTACAACGGACGTAGAGGGTGTTAATACCTTCCCTCTTGCGTAACCGACTCCCGAACCTGAATTTGGTTGTGATGACCATTTTCTTATCCTTTAAAGGTTTTATCGATATTTTCCTATTCCTTCCTTGGAATTTATAAAGTTCGGTGGCGACTCTGTTTCGAACAGTTTTTTCCGCGTCCATCGCGAGGATCATATTTTTCGAGGTACGACAGGAAGGTAACAATGTCTGTGTAGTACATGGTCGTCGCTATGATGATCAACAGGATAATGTCTTCTCTCTTCCAGGTGGGGATGCTGGCCCCTAACCTGATAGTGATAAAAGATTCAGATTGATTGAGGAGAAATTGAAAGCGTTTGTGAATCAGAATTCCTTGGGATTGGATATGGAGGACTTGGGATTGGTTTCCGGTGTCAGGATTCCGCACAAGTTTTAGGTGCCCACTTTTGAAAAGTATACTGGTGTCACTTGCCCGAAGACTCATGCCAGGGCTTATGCTAGAAAGATGGCTGCCTATTCTGATGATGAGAAGTTACTGATGCACTTTTTCCAGGATATCCTGTCTGGGGCATCCTTGGAATGGTATATGCAGTTAGAGAGATGCCATGTTCGTAACTGGCGTGAGCTAGTTGAAGCTTTCGTTAAGCACTATCAATACAATACAAATATGGCTCCTAACAAGACTCAGCTTCAGAACCTTTCTCAGAAGAATAATGAGAGTTTCAAAGAGTACGCCCAGAGGTGGCGTGAACTGGCAGCCAGGGTGCAACCCCCCATGGTTGAGAGAGAGATGGTCGATATGTTCGTGACCGCCCTTCCAGGGCCCTATTATGACAGATTGGTAAGCTGTATGTCTGGTGGATTTTCTGATTTAGTAATGGTTGGAGAAAGAGTCGAAAGTGGTATCCGAAAAGATTCAAGTTGCTTCCGATTCTTCTGAAGATGCAAAGAAACGTTACAAGGGGAAAGAATAAGATACTAATGTCGTTCAGTACCAAAAACCTTATGCTCCTCAACAACAGAACTATCAGCATCAGAATCATCATAGGCCTCTGAACAACTTAGAAAGAAGGAATGCTCCTCTTCATCCAGTTCCCATGTCGTACAATCAACTCTTGCCACACCTGGTTCAAAATTCATTGGTGGAGCCTAAGACTTTGAAGCCTGATCCAGAATTATACCCTCCTGGGTACAATCCCCATGTACAATATGGATATCATGGAGGATCCATGGGGCACTCAAGTGAAGATTGCAAAGCCTTCCAGGCCAAAGTGCAACAATTGATTGACAAAGGGTACATATCATTTCCAGAAGGAGACTTGGTTGTGCATGTTAACCTCTTATCTGTTTGAAGACTTCAAGGGTCATCTCCTAAAGCCAGTGGTCCAGACAGGAAGACGTCCTCAACATTGGCAAATCCCTGGGCATTTTTATCATTTGCATTTGTAATTTCTTTCCTGTTAATTGCTACTTGTTTAAACATTGTTGTTCTGAATAGTAATATTAATGAAGTGATTATCCATTTTCTGAATCAATCATGGCGCCTTCGCTCATTTTTCTCATTTATTACAAAGCACAGACACATACACATCTTATGCATTTTCTTTATCAAGCTGCTGTTTTGGCAAAGATTGGAGGGAGGATGATGAAAACGAAATACCCATAATTGTTGATCGTATGCTTTCGGATAAAATATGCTGATGATGTACAAGCATTGTTTCAAATCCCCTAAACACTGGAGAGATAAGGATTTAGTCCCTAGTTAGCCACTTCGAGCCTAGAAGTAGGAGTTTCTTTCGGACTTTCAAACCCTTACATCCTAACCTGGGGCAGGGTAGTTGTCAGTTAATTTGACCGAGCGTTCAAATTTCAAGAGAAAAGTCCCCATTCGAGGACCAATCGCATCATATCCCTCTCAAGAGGTCGTACCTCACCAACCACAAGGATTATCCCTCACGACGAAGAGTGAGGCAGTCACAACCTTTTCGAAGAAATCAAGACAGCCAGTGGCACACGACTTGTTTAAAAAAACAAAAAAAAGGAAAAAAAGAGAAAGAAAAAGCCCGCTAAGTCGAAAACCTGCAAAGTGACTTAGGCAAAAGTTAGGTCATCCCTTTGGACTTCAAAATCGAAAAAAAAAATCAGTCCAGGCAAAAGTTAGGGAAATTAAAAGAATAAAAAAATAGGATAAAAAGGAAAATCCTCGAGCAAGAACAAGTCGTGTAACTACAGACACCAAAGGCGAGTGGGGTGACTGTCGCTCTGAAAACCTTGTGGGTTCCTTAACCATCACTTCCACCGTTCAATAGCCTTTTGAAAGGTGAGCGCTTGTGCCAAGTTAGGTGAACGTAGGACTGGAGTACATCACGAAGAAGGGGTGGGTAATAATCAAACTTTGAGATTTTTATCCTTTGTTTCAATAACCGTGAACCAGACCACGATTCAACCCTTAAAAGACCTAATTGAGGCAGGGTTTGTTCTGAAAGCATACTACAGCAAGGTTGCGTAAACTGACTCCTACAAGATTTGCTAATCTTCTTCTTGACATATCTTTCACTAGCTAAATCAGCACTGCGTTTGGACTAATGGTCCGTTCGCCACATATTATCACATCATTCTAATAATGATTGATTCATAGCTTGCATGAGCATTGCATTAAAATTGCCATTTGTAAATGAACACGTTTAATTGTAGGTCAGTAATTGACATTGAGGAAATTCCAACAGGGAACAATTGAACAAACTGGATCATTCGGCAAAGTTGATCAGAATCAAATGTACCTTGTAGTCCTTTGGATCTGGGGCATTGACATCCAACGGATATGGAATCAATCAGCCAAGAGCAAGTCCTCAAATATCAGTTGATTATGGGAAAAAACATTCAAGAATCGGTTGATCAGAGGAGAATCATCTCAAAACTCTGCCAAGCCGGGACAGGCCACCTCTAGAGCATGAGAAGTTATCCACTCCTGATGATGGTTAATTGAAAGCACCTCTTCAAAGTTCAGAATGTTGGGGCAGAGTATTTCAAGTCATTACGAATCCTCTCGAGCCAAATTACTTCATAGATTATGCAGTCTGGGGCAGTTATGTCGAGATCTGATAAATTTATCCAAGAGTTTGAAGACCCTGGGGCAGTGTGAATGCCCGATCTTCTATAAAATCCTCTTGAGATGATTCTTTCCATTAGAACTGGTGGTCTGGGGCAAGTGGAGAGTTCAAAGGGCCGTTTATGACCATAGAGACAGGTCGGGTTGGGTGGCAAGATTGTTTCTCCCCAGTAGAGTTACTCTCCCCAGCATTGAAATCGCATCATCCTCAGTAGAGCATACTCTCCCCAACAAAAGTGTAGAGGGTTGTTTCCCCAACCAGAGTCGTGGTCGGTTTATTATTCCCCAACAGGCATTCAGCAGTTGATGACTCCAGGGTGGATGTTGTTGTATCTCCAGCAGAAGACTTGTTGGATATCTTCCCTAGAAAAAGATGTTATCTTCCCCACAGAGTCTTGGGGTCGACTTTCCTCAGCCGGTCGGGAAGTGTATTTTTCACCAACAACAGTATGCTCTAATCCCCAGCAGGATGAGGGTAAAGTCATTTCCCCCAGCGGCAGGTTAAGCTAAATGATATCCCTCGACAGGTTTCGTATTATTGACTTCTCTCCCCAAGCAGAGTTTTGAGGTAATCCTCGCAGCGGTTTGTTCAATGGTGGTTGACATCCCCAGTAGGTTCTAAGTCCAATGGTTATTGGCACTTTTCAGTAACAGGTTTTAGGTTCCATCTTCGGCAGTTGTCATTCTTGTAGTCCCTAGTGAGGGGAAGTTCTCTTTGGGTTTCATCTTTGTCGAAGGTTGTTAATCAGGAATTTTGTTCAGTGTGATCTTCCTCAGCAGGTTTTTTGACTCAGGAGACAATTTAGGTCGTCGTCCTCGGTGGAGTTGCTTTCGTTTTCAGCGTTTATTTCACTGAAGCGCCTTTCTTGCATTGCATAGCATTTTTGCATTGCATCCTCCAAACGCGTAGCATTTCCATTTCGTATGGAGCATCACGCCACAGAAAAATTCAAACATATGCATTCGAAGCGTAAGCCAGGTTTAATACTTTCTTTGCTAGTTCTTTTCCTCAGCAGAGATGGCATAACTCAGAAGATTTTATTTTATCCTCGGTGAGATCGCCGAGGGATGTGTTCATCTTACCTGTGCTCCCCGGCAGAGTCTTCTATTTAGACTTCTTCTTTCCCCAGCGGAGTCATCTTATCTTTGGGTTATACGTCTGTTAATTTTACCTCTTGCCCTTTCGGTTCACGACCGTATCTTTGCTGGGAGTCTGCCTTTGATTGGCCAATCTATTTTGTAAACCCAGTTCTCGCCTGGTAGTCAGTTCTCGCCTGACATCTCTTTGGTAAACCTAGTTCTCGCCTGGTAGTCAGTTCTCGCCTGACCTCTCTTTGGTAAACCCAGTTCTCGCCTGACCTCTCTTTGGTAAACCCAGTTCTCGCATGGTAGTCAGTTCTCGTCTGACTTATTTTGTGAAACCCAGTTCTCGCCTGGTAGTCAGTTCTCGTCTGACTTATTTCGTGAAACCCAGTTCTCGCCTGGTAGTCAGTTCTCGTCTGACTTATTTCATGAAACCCAATTCTCACCTGGTAGTCAGTTCTCGTCTGACTTATTTCATGAAACTTAGTTCTCGCCTGACCTGTCTTTGTAAGACAAATCCTAGACTGGGCTCCAATTACTGTTTATGTCCCCACAATTTGCAAATTTCCGGGTTCTTTTGGTATTCAATCCCCGTGTACCTCGAATGTCTGAAAGTCGTTGCTATCATCCCTTCAAGTCCAAGACGATTGAATAGGGGCAGATGTAGCACCCCAAAATTTGCCCTCATGTTCTAGTTCTAACTGGCTTATGTTTCATCTCATTTTGCATTGCCATTTCTGCATTTGCATGGTCCTTTTGGGCATGGGATCAAGGTATTTTCTCGCGCTTCAGCTAGTTATCCAGTTTAAAAGAAATTCCAGCAGTGTTTAGGGCCAAGCAGATAGCTTTCAAAGTCTTTTTGAGCATTTATTTTGCTCATTAGATGATTTGACAATCAAAAACTCTGGCAGTCATTTTTTTGATCAGCGATTCAGCACCAGACGATTATTTTCAGCAGTATTCCGAGCACGAAACAGAATTCACAGCATATTTCAAGTGTGTTTCAGTGCTAATATCAAATGACAAGTTTCAGAGGTCTAACATGGCTCAGAACAAGTGAAAACGGGCAATTCTCCAAGTTTCCCTCCAAAAGGCGCCAAATTCAAATTTTCCTTGTGTTAATCGATTAACACATTTTGTACTGAAAATGGTTAATCGATTAACCAAGGCAGAATTTGCCCAAATATTTCATTTTTCAGCACTGCATTTCTGGGATCCAAATTTTTATCACCAATACCAAATTTCACACCAGTAGAAGGATCTAGAGAGAGTGATTTTCCATCCAAAATTCAAATTCTTTACACTCTAATTCCATAATCTCTTTCCTAGCTCATTTTCCACTTCCAATTCCACTAACTAAACCTCACTCCAAACCCAAACTTAACTCCTAACCTAGGGGTTATTTAGTCTAATCAACTCCAAACCTCTCACAACCTTGATAATTTTTTCACTCTCAATTTTCAGAATTCTCTCAATTCTCTCTCATTTTTTCACTCTCAATCTCCATTTTCAACCACACTCAAAGCTCTTCCATAGAGAATAACAAGTTCTTCATTGAAACTTGTTAATTCTTGAGCTAAAGCCTCTCATCATCACTCCATTGTTGCTTTTCATTGGTGATTTTTGTTTGGATCTAGATCTGAAATTTTAGAAGTGCTTATTGGAAGTGATTTTGGAGTTTTGGTAGCTTATTGCTTGGATTTTTAGCTTTTGCTTGCAAGGAGCTCATAGATCTTGGAATTTCTTGCTTGGATTCATCAAATTCTGTTTGCAACACTTACCAAAGCAATTCTCAGCTTTGTAGGTTGGTTTCTCCTAGATCTATACTTGATTTAGCTTAATTCTAGCTTATGCAATGTAGATCCTTAGTTTTGCTTGTGATTTGATCCATTTGCTTGAATTTGATTGTTCATGTTGATGATTATTGGATCTAGGTGAAGTTTGAATATTGTGTTTGAACTTAATTTTCGTGCATTGTTGATTGCTTGGTCATTGGAAGGGATTACATAAGTGATTGTGCTGCTGGAAAGTGATTTTTCAAACTATTTTCTGCTTCTGGTACAGGGTTAATCGATTAACCAAAACCAGTTCATTTTGGTTAATCGATTAACCAGTGCAAAATTTGCGTAATCAGAGTTGTTAATCGATTAACCAAAATGAACTGTAATTGGTTAATCGATTAACACTGATGCAGAGTGTGATTTTTGTGCATTTTTGAGCATGTTTCGATCCCATTTCACTTTTAATCTTCATGGATTGATATGACACATGATTGTGGACTGTTTTAATGATATTGCACCTCACACCTTTGTATGAACATGATTTTCTGACACGCGGCCTTTTTGATTTCCATTGATGAATGTTCATGGTTGCATTGATGTTTTCTTGATGTGATGAACACCTTGTACACACTCCTTAAGCATGTTAATTGTGAATTATTGCTGGTGTTGCTGGAGTTGTGTTGCATATGCTTGTTTGTTTTTAATTTCATGAAGTGCATGCTTGGATTAACTTGTTCAATTGTCAAATGATGTGCATTCTTTCATGATGTTTTCAAGAATTGTTTACCATGGTGTGTGGTGTGATTGTGATCATGTTTGATTGAAGAATGTGTAATGCTTGATGCTTGCTCGTTATGCTATGATCAATTTGTTTTCGATTGCATGCTGCCCTGTTTTCACTGCTGTCTTGGTGCATATGTGTTGTTGTATGTGTTGCTGTTTGGCCTTTTACACCTCTTTTTTGTGCTAAACTTGAGCTGTTGAATGCTGTTTGGTGTATTGGCTGGAATTTACCACTGTGCAGGTGCTGGAGCACTGTTGTAGCCGCTGTTTTTTATTTATCGCTTTGGTTTTTGCCTTGCTTTTGCTTGCTCTCTTAAGGCTCCTAGTCCGACTTAATTTCCGATTAAGCTCGGAGTGGGATAAACATTAGGCTCTCAATCCAAGCATGCTAACTTAGGTAGATGTTTCCCCTTTGAACCAACCATAGGGCCACTTTTGCATGACAACATTAGGATATATTTCCCCGTAGTCTTTTCTTTTCGACTTGAGTCTTCTCTTCTCATCTCATAACAATTCTAAGATACTTAATAAAGATAACGTGTATTGCACACGAGCCTTAAGCGTGGGAAATGAGGAATGAGGGGTTTTCTCTCATTTTTTCTAGAGTGTTTAGCGGACGTCATGTCTTGGGACGATTCGCTACGCATTCGTTCCTATGCCATAGACTTTGGTGCAATGCAAGTTACGAACTAACTTAAATCACTTCTGTCTAAAAAACACAAACAAATTCAAACCTTTTTTATCATTCGGGATTGTTAAGTTTCAAATCTTTTTTTTCAGAAAAGAGCACGTTATTTTCCGTTTAGTCGCAAACAGGCATCGACCCTAACTGACGGACGCGAACTTGACGTCACTCATAAAAAACACCGACCCGTAGGTCGAACTACGCCTGCTCTGATTTCCTCTCTCTCTAGTTAGATTGAGGATATGTAGGCACAAGACGACGATGTCTTGGCGAGCAACCTCCCCCCCTCCCCCCCCCCCCCCCCCGTAGTGTTCCGAACTACGTTGACTCTGACTTTCCCATTGCACGAGAGAATACGTAGGGCTAGGACGGCGATGTCCTACCGAGTCTCCTTTTTTCTCTTTTTCCCTTTTCTTTTTCCGTTTCCGTTTAGCAGTAGGCCTTAGATAACTCACCCTTTGATTAGACAACAAGCATGGATCCCATCGAGTACGATGGACGCGTGGGGGTGCTAATACCTTCCCCTCGCATAACCGACTCCCTTCCCTCAGGTTTACGCAGTGTTTCCTTTCCCTCTCTTGGGATAAATACACATTCCTGGCGACTCTGTTTCTACGCCACTTTCGCGTTTGTACTTGGATGAAAATCCCGGGAGCGACAGTAGGGTTCGCGTTAATTATGCTGACTTGTTGCGTGTCTTCATCTAGATAAATCAGAAGCCACCAACGATTTAATAAGTGTTGCAAATTTCTTTGAACGAGAGCACATCCTTGGTCACTCTCACAGCATACTGTACAGTTCTGATACTCATGCGAAGTCAGAAAACCGAGCTGGACTTGCTTAGCGTGTAATTCTACCAAGCTGGTATTCATCAAGCGAATATCAAAGATCTGAATCATGTTGATCTGATAAGGATTTTTATCATGGTAGTCCTGGATCCATCCAAGATCCATCTGACGCTAGAGAGCCTCTTGTATAAAAGAGCATCCCTGATTGTTTACCGAGCAAATCAGACAGGAATTGTAATCGTGTCGCGGCAGATTATGATACTGGCTTTGCCTTGAGTGCCTTGCCACTAAGTTGACATTCATCACACGGATGTCGTGATTCTGAATGATGTTGAAATTTGCATAAGTCATGTTAACTCCACGAACTCGATGCTCTTGGATCCACTCGAGCTCCAATTGTTCCTGTAGAGGTGATTGCACCACAGAACATCCTTGATCACACTGGTGATAATTGTGAGGTGGTATATGGCCATACCCGCTCTGCTGCGATGCATCTTGACCAGATTGGTCCTCAATAAGAGTACATCATGAATTTGATAGTTGTTGTTAGACTCTCCTTCTACAAATTTACTGCAGCTTTCTCGTGTTGAGGCAACGGGTTTGTGAGAACATTCAGATTCATATCTTTGAAAGATAAGACCCCGCTCCTAACAAGCTTTTGCACATCGGATTTGAAACTGAGACAGTTTTCTATGTTATGCCCTGGTCCTCCTTGATGGTAAGGGCAAGTTTGATCCGCTTTAAACCAACAAGGTGGATTCTCCAGTACTGTAAGAGGAGACCTGGTTTGGACGTGCCCCTTGACCAGTAAGAGTGGAAACAATTCTGCGTACAACATTGGTATAGGGTCGAACCCTGGTGGTCGCGTTGTACGGTTGTTGTTGTATTGAGGACGAGCCTGTTGAAGAGGTTGTTGTGTCCTTTGCTGATATTGCTGTTGATTCGGTTGGCTCTGACCAACCTGAGGTTGATACGTAGGTACAGGCGCAGGGTTGATAGCAGGAGTTACAGCTGCTACTGGTTGGTATCGTTGCCTTTGCTTTCTGAGAGAGATATTCCTAATATCCTGCTCTTTTTTCTTAGGGAGAGCACTACCATATCATTTTGTACTACTTGATGATCCAACGTCTTTAACTAAACGTCCTTCTCGGACTGCTTCCTCAAGACGAACTCCCATGCCCATCCATCTCGGTGAAGTCGCTGGGCGCACTGGCGACCATTCTGTCGTAGTAAAATGAACTTAAGGTCTTTAAGAAAATCTTTGTCATCTTTTTTTCCTTGAGAGGCGGACAAATCTGGGCGGTGATTTTACGCCATCTCTGAGCATATTCCTTAAAGGTTTCCTTGTCCTTCTGCGACATGGCTCTGAGTTGATCTCTGTCCGGTGCCATGTTCAGGTTATACTTATATTGTTGAACGAAGGCAGCGCCGAGATCTCTGAAAGTAGCGATCTTAGTGCGGTTTAAACCCATGTACCACTTGAGTGCAGCACCGGTTAAATTATCCTGGAAATAATGGATCAGTAGTTGGTGGTTTTCTATCTGTGTTGACATCCTCCGAGCGTACATCACCAAATGGCTTTGAGGGCTAGAGTTACCCTTGTACTTTTCAAATTCGGGCACTTTGAACTTGTGCAGAACTTTCACATTAGGGACCAGACAAAGGTCTGCGGCGTCTTTTCCAAATAGATCCTGACCGCGAATGGCTTGCAGTTCCTTCTGCATTTCCAGGAACTGTTCCTAGAACTCCTTCATTCTGTTATCCATACTTTCGTTTCCACCAGAAGGTATCTGTGGAATCTGTCCTTCTGGGATAGTGTGTACCACGGGTGGTGGTATAGTCATTACAGCATAGACTCTTGGTGCCTCCCGAAGTTTGTAACCTTCAGGAGTTATTGTCATGCCCCTGGCATCTTCGCTTTCCCGAAGTTTGTAACCTTCAGGCCCAGCGGCTCCTGCTGCAATTTTCGGATCTTCAGTGATCGGCAGAATATATCCTTCCGGGATATAGTTGAGTGGCATGCCCCAGGGACAATCTTTAGGCATGGTATACCGAGGGTCATACTTTTCCACTATGGGCGTCGACGTGATCTCTGAGATCACAGTTTGTTGTTGTTGCCTCTGAGCTGTTGCCAGAGCTTGCATGTCATCATGAAGTTTTCTCAGATCCTCTCTCAGAGCGTCGATTTCTACTTTCAGCTCTCTATTCTCTTCCTCGAGATTATCCATTTTCTTCTGAATGTTGGCCCGAGTATTGTACGAATGAGACAGTTTGACGCTAGAATCAAGACACAGATGTGAGATTCACAGGGAAGAAGAATGCGTTTATGCGAGAATGATGAATGATATGCAATGATTATATTTAGTTTTTTTTTGTTATTCAAATTAAATTTCGTCAATTGGATTGCAAATATCAAACTGTGGGGAAACCCCATTTTATTGAATTCAAAGATTGTGGAAATGGAAATACAGTAATTTACATAGTGCTGTAATAGGAAATCTAAACTTATGGGTCCCGAGTCCTCTATGAGGAGAGCTCAGGTGCTGGTTCTGGTACTTTCCTTTTCTTTGACCGGGGCTCTTGAGTCGTTGTCGGGTTGTCATTCCTTTGCCAAGTGAAAGGAGCGAGCAAATTCCTTTGGTCTTCTTGATTCTCTATAGCATGTTGCTCTAAAATCTCGATCAGAGCATCTTTATCTTTCAATAGTTGTTGTATTTTCTTACACTCCACATTGAGAATACGGTACTTGTTCTTCCAAAACCTCCTCTCCTGTTGAACTTTGTTGAGAGTAACTTGAAGTTTTTCTGTATCAGACATAAAATAAAGGACAGGGTCCCTTAATGGAAGAACTTCTTGACGAGGGTAAGGCATTCTCAGCTTAAGAGCTCTAGTTTGTACCCAGTGGAGATAAGGTTCCACCGAGACACAATCTGGTTTTCCTAGAGACTCTCTTGCTTTCCTGTGAACATGTTTCCAAGCATGTACTATTTCTGTCTTTAGTGCTCTGTCATTTTCTCCTTCCTTGAAGAAAAGACCTTCCAGATGAGCATTACGCGGGACATGCCTCATCGGGTATCCAAGTTGACGACGAACTAAAACTGGATGATAATTGATTCCTTCCTTAGTTCCTATGAGGGGTACATTTGGGAAGTTTACACAACAGTCAATGATTCTGATCCTGTCATAGATTCGATTGTACCAATTGATGTCAGAGTTGGTAAGAGACATGATTCTCTGCGACCAACGTAAAGTACTCTTTTGATCCCAAAATTCAGCAGACTTTGACAAATGGGAAATGAACCATTTGTATAGCAAGGGTACATAGCATGTGATCATTCCTCCGCTGTACAAATTCCTTAAGTGTACAGAATGATACCCATCTGCGAGCAGGGTCGGTACAGGGTTTCCAATTAGAAAAATCTTAATGGCATTGATATCAACGAAGTTATCAATGTTGGGAAACAGAAATAACCCGTAGGTAAGCAAAACAAAGATGTTTTCGAAAGCGGCCACGTTCCCTATACTAGCAAAGTACAGAGCTTTCTTTATCAAGAACTGGGCTGACAAACCCTGGATACCACCCTTAATGATCATGTGAGTCCTGACTTCTGACTCGTCCAAATAGATTGCTCTTGCAATTGTTTGATCCTTTGGAATTTCTTCCAGTCCAGAAAATGGAGCTTGATTAGTGATAGCTAAATCAGTCAGGTGAGAGTTCTCCTCTAGTGTTGGTGCTAGCTGATAATCCGGGAATGTGAAACAGTGATAGACCGGATCGTAGAACTGGATTAGCATGGACAGGATTCCTTTAATTACATGGACCCGTAACAGAGACAACAGTCCTCCATACTTAGCTCTGAAAGCCTCAGGGTTGGTTATCATCCTTGCCAACCCCCTTAAATCCTCTAGTTTTGGAACCTTAAAGGTGTACTTGTGAGTCTTCCTTCTACTGAAATCCATAACGCAATCTTTTTCTCTAACATTTGCAATCATTGTCTTAGTTTAATTTGAAAAAGGAGAGACTAGAAGAGAAAATTTTTCATTGTTTTAATGTTTTTTAAATGAATGTATGAATGCAGCACACAAAAACATAGAAAAAACATGAGGTCAAAGGGTCGGTCTCATGAAATCAAGGCTCTACCCATCCCCTAAGGTTATACTGGTGATTTTTGTACCTGTCCTCAAAATCAATGACCCCTCTTGGGATAACGACAGTAAGCGGATCACCAAGCGAGCTGTATCATCTTAGAGTAATCTCAAATGAGGGTAGTATCGCGTGACAACTATTTCCGATAGCTTCCGCACTACAAAATGGTTTCAGTCTACTAAAATCCTCAGCTTCTCAGATAACCCAATCGAACAATCTGCTTTCAACAACCAAAGTCGTATAGGCATTGAATCTGCAAAGGGTATCTCAACTGATTCGATGGTCGATCAGGACCTCTTATTTGGGAGTCACTCCCTGTAAGATTACCCGTCTAGTGCCATCACTTATCTTAGGTGTATACTCAATCTTTCCAGATGCGGTATCACACACATTCCCATTAGCAGAAAGATAAACACGGATATCAATTAGGAAAAGCAGTATATATATTTGTCCTAACATGCTAGACCTCTAGTCCTATGATCCTATACAGATAATGACTCCCCATCAGAGTCGCCATTTCTGTGGTACCTTATGAATTTAAGGTTTTCTACCTAAGACTGTGAGAGAGAAATGCCTCCCACTGTAAAACTGTAAGAGATAAATACCTCCCACTGTGGTCGCCATTCTTCTGTAGCGCGATTTTTATGGTTTTGAATCACTATCGCTTTGGTACTACAGTTCGATTCATTTTTTATCCTGTGAAGCTGATTAAGGAAGGGAAATAGATGTCTCCAATTAACCCTGCTTGCATACTGAGCTTAAACAGATGACTGTTGGTTTACAGATGCTATCAAAATAGGGGGGTCTGTCTTAGGTTATTTTGCTTAAGAATATAGTGTCTGGACTATTTGCGAGGCTTTTGGTGAGGTGTTAGATCTGATGCTTTTTGATTGATGTATGGATGTACTGGACTTTGAGTTTTTGATTAGTATGCTCGCTAAGATTTTGCAATCTTATGCCTATGTATTCCCGTTTAACGAAATAGGGAAATCAGAGCAATCGTAGTTCCCTCCTATTCTAAGGGGGGGAAAAGATGTTTTGGTGTCTTGTTCAAAGCCCAAGATTGAATCTAAAAGGGTATTTGTATCTTATTCAAAGCCCAAGATTGAAGCTAAAAGGTTTGACTGAGAGAGAACTTGTCATCTCTAAAGAGGAACTGTTGATGTTCGTATGCATTAATTAAAGCACAAGTTTGATGCTAAAAGGTTGATTGACTCAACCGGGGATTTCTCTATACGAAGCCTAAGAGGAGGCTATTGACCCAACAAGAGGGTGTTTATTATTTGTCTCGTACGAAGCCCGAGATAGAGGCTAAAAGGGTTGAATCAACAAGAGAGTACTAACAAGTGACTGACTCAACAAGAGAGTGCTTTTATATGTCTTGTACGAAGCCCAAGACGGAGGCTAAAAAGGTTGACTCAACAAGAGAGTCGTACAAGTTGATTGACTCAACAAGAGAGTCTTTTATATGTCTTATACGAAGCCTAAGACGGAGGCTAAAAAAGGTTGAACTCAACAAGAGAGTACCTTTAGTTGTCTTATACGAAGCCCAAGGCGGAGGCTAAAAAGGTTGACTCAACAAGAGAGTCTCACAAGTTGATTGACTCAACAAGAGAGTCTTTTATACTCAACAAAAGAGTGATTTACTGTCTCGTACGAAGCCTGAGATTGAGGCTAAAAGGAAAGTGACTTAACAAGAGAGTCTTGAAAAGTGATGGACTCAACAAGAGAGTCTGAAAAGGTTAACTCTGCTAGGGGGAATCATTGTACAAATCCCAAGAGGAGGCTGACTGTGTTGAGGAAAGATCATTATACAAAGCCTAAGAGGAGGCTATACTTCTGCCGGGGATTCTGGAGATCCCGAGGCAGGTCCAAGAAGGGAACCAATCCTTGCAGGGGAATGCAAAAGGAATTGATAGATCAGAAACCTTGAGGCTCTGGTTTGAGATAGTGTTAAACTGACCCAGGTTGGGGAATTTGGGAGAAGGATGGGGTTTTAGAACCCGCAAAGTTTTAACTCGGCTGGACATTAATCCAGAATCCGGGGTTTCTCCTATGTTTGAAAGGTGCTTGAGAATGTCTTCGAGACTCAAGGGAATTAGACCGTCCAAGTCTACTGGTAGAGTTTTATCTTTTGTATGATGCCCAAGGGGAGGCCAACTCGTTTAAGGGATGAGTATCAACCCTAAAATTGCTCTGAGAGTGTTGACTCTTTTTAGAAATGAAGGTGCGAGAAAGACACAAGAAAGGGGGGTTTGAATTGTGTATTTACTCTTTTTGTAACTTTTCGCATCTTGTTAATTTGACCCTCAAGAACCTTCAATGTTCGTTGAGAGATTCTGATCTATTAACTAAAGAGTATGAGAACCGTATAGGTTCTGTTCATAAGATACGATACTCAGAACTTGCAGTACGAAAGCTTATCAGAGATAGGTTGCAAGGTTCTGACTTTGCTTAATATGAGGTTCTGATATTCAATGCAGAAACATAAATAGAGATACTAAGCAAGAGAGTAAAGGACACACGATATATCCTAGTTCACCATGCGGGCTAATCCAGTCCACCCTCCTCAGGTGATTTCGCCTTGAACACAAAGACTTAATTCACTATAATCAAATTATGATTACACTTGCACGGGCCACGCCGGTGACTAACAACTTGAACAGTCGCACTGTGACTAACAACACAATGAACCGTTCAGGGATTCAACTTAATGAATATAACGAACATTAACCTGCAGGTTCCAATCTCTCTAAGACCTACTGCTAGGCTTTCTCAGCCAGACGTTCAGGGATTCAACTTAATGAATATAACGCTACTGACCCTATTTCAGGATTTTCCATAATGACACCCAGCCATTGTCATCTCAAGTATCTGATCACCACGTGATCTACTCAAGGGCCTCAACTCACAGCTGAACTGTTCAGGGATCCCATTAGGATATAACGTTCACTTGAGGAGTCTCAATTCATTTAGTTGAATTGGAAAACTGGAGATTACAAATTGTGCTTCTTAATAAGCAAGTTTCTCCTAAGTTTAAGTACAAAGAACACACACATGTGTTCAAGCAAGTTTTGAGCAATCAGCTCCTTGCTTTCCTAAGAAACTACAAAGATGTATTTAGGTATTACAACTATTGACATCTTGTAGATCTTCTTCTTCTTCATCTTCAAGTTGAGCAAGCTTTGAGCAGCAACTCCTTGCTTCAGATCTTCAATGTAGTCTTGACGAGAAGGTAGGTTGATGACTTGACAGATCTTCAATGTTGTCTTCTTCATCAACAGCTTATGTTTCATTATTGTCATTGTGTTGATTTATCTTCTTGAGTTTCAACAACAATCTCCATTAGTGAAATAGTGATAGCTCTGAATATGTTAAGTGTTACAACAAGAACTCATCATTGTTGCTATCTTCACAATGACTTGGTCAATTTTGTAGATGAACATCCAGTTCGTGATTCTACAAGTGATCGACACATCAGAAGCAAAAACTCTTTCCATTAAATAGCTAGTAGAAATATAGCCATTAAAGAATACTGTTGGCTGTTTAGAAAAGAGACATTGTGATATAATGAGTTATACTGACACATCTTCTTTTTGCAGAGGAGGAAGTGACCAGACATCTTTTCTTGGGCAGTGTGTACATTTAACTCATAACGGTAATAATTAGACTTCGAAACTTCAGTGGCTTCTGATGTTAATTTGATGAAGCATGAGTGGAGTCTTTATAGCAGAATATCTGATGCTTCAAGTCTTCCGTTAATTGAAGAAGTCCATTAGGAATCAGTCTTCAGAACTTCAGCACTTGGTCGTTAAGAACGTTATCCTTTTCTGTTTAAGTCTTCCGAATCTTCAGAGCTTGTCTTCAGAGTCTTCAGAACTTCTTGTTTGAAACTTTGATCTTTAGAACTCGTCAGTCTTCAGATTCTTTCTGTACTTGGTCTTCAGCGCCTTCAGCCATCAGAACTTCAAGTCATAGGAGTCTTCAGAACTTTGGTTCTTTCTGAGTGTACTTCTTCAGAAGCTTCGCTATCTTCAGAATCTTAATCACTTTCAGAGAGCATCCACAAGAGCATTGCAACAGAAATCTTGGCATCCTTGGATCTGGCTGATCATGACTAGATAAATAAGCGTTCTTCCTTCTCGCGACTTTAGTCACACATAGTAACTTCGCATATATATATATATATATATTCAATCATAGTACATCTAGCTGGTGTATGTTGGTTCTGATGTCTTTAGTTCTTATGATCTGCACACAACACATGTTAGACCATAAAATGGTTCTTTCACAAATACTTATTGTTATCATCAAAACATAGATTGACTTGTAGAGACAATTCTTGCTCTCACAATCTCCCCCTTTTTGATGATGACAAAACCAAGTATTTTGATTGAACATTTTATACAAGGTAATCACCAAAGCAAACAAATTTAGAGTATGGAACAACAGCTCCCCCTGAATGAGTTATCCTCAAAGCTTTATCTGAGATCATCTAGGATTTTATATAATCCAAAGATATACAGAGTAACAACTTGAGTTGCCAGAACAGAAGTAGAAAAGAGTTACTTTTCTATCTTGTCCTTAGGAAAACGAAGAGTCTTTAGCATCTGGACTAGTTCAACAGAACTTCCATCTTCAGATCTTCAGAACTCAGTTTCCTTTGTTGTCGTATCAGAGCTTGTTATCTTCAGAGTCGTCTGAAGCATTTCTACTTTTCAGTAGATTTAATTGAGCACAGAATTAGAGCAGTTCTTCGACTGATAAACACAGCTTCGCTGTATATCAGAAATTGTCTTTTGAGACACTCCCCCTGAGTTTCAGGCTATATGAAGATTTTAGATTTTGCATTTTAGTCTTCTGGGTAATCTCCCCCTAATTTCCATAAGTCAGATATTGGGATCTTTCAGAATCGAAATTCAGAGTTTCTAAATTTAATCACCAGTGTTGATCATGGCTTTTCAGAGTTTGACTTTGAACACAGGTTTATTTCAGACCTTGTTATTGTCACAACTCAGTTAAATTATCAAAGCTTGATTTTTGATCAGATACCAATTGAAGGTTAAAACTTGTGATCAATCAACGCTTGATTTTGAATCTGGTACATCTTGTTTTAGTTGGATGTAAAAATGATGTGTTGACTCTTATACCAGAGTTTGTTGATTCTGATGCTGAAGGAGTTCTTTTGATATTACTTTGAAGAGTATTTCCTTTGTGTGCTGATAGGATACCAATGAAGGTACTTTGACAGTAATCCACAACTTTGCTTTGATTGAGAGTCTGATACTAATCTTTGTGTACTGAATCTAATTTCCAATTGATGATTTAGTCTGATACCAAATCGTCTTTAATTCAAATTGGTTCCTGATAAACATCAGAATGGTTTCTTGCTTGGATCTTTAGTCCAGATCTTCAGACAGTTCTTGACTTATGATTTGCACAGAACTTCTGAGTGAGCATCTTGAAATGTAGACTTTGCCTTGATTGCCTTCAGAGTTTTCTTACTTAATCTGATTCTTTATTCTATGATCGTAGTTCTTCTTCTTATCCTGTCTTTAGAATGCCTAGTGAACTTGTTTAGAGTTCCTCAGATAACATCAAACAACCAATGTTAGTAGTAACACATTTTATAAGCATACTTTTATTTGAGTTCTGCATTCTTTCAGATTTCCTTCTTTCAATCAAAATCAATCAATATATTTCTCCCCCTTTTTGACATCATCAAAAAGTGTCAGGGCATATGAGCATTTAAGCATGTAGTCATTTATATTCAGTTACAGAATCACAGAGTCATTTTAAACATTCAGAAGCAATTAGACTCATTTTAGGGAAACACATATATACTCAGTATGTATTTAATTGAAGGTGGATAGATGGAAGCCAGAAGTACAGGACGTGAAATAGTGTTCAGGTACCTTAAAGGCAACTAATTTTTATTATGGCGTAGATACTCAGAGGAACAATTAGACATAACCAATAAGAAGCTCATTAAATAGGCTAACTGTAGTCAAACATAGATTAGATAAGGATTTCGACACAAACATATAGATACAAATTTGGACTCGACAAAAACAGGTTCTTATAAGAGAAAAACTTTTAGAGTTACGTATTTCCGTGTTATGAAGGATTGAGATGTTCCTTACTAGTTTATTAGTCGAACGACTGTATGCATATTTCAAGAGAGTTGAACAGCTGAGAGATTTCTAGTAAGAAATAGGGAAGTAACCTTTTGTACGCGATTTCCTAGATGGGATAAATTAATGAGTTTCTTTTAATTTAGCCACTTTGATTTCTAATGCTGGTTAAATTTACCAAGAGACAAATAAGACATTCCCATTAATTCAATGGTGATTGTACATAAAGATTTAAAGACAAAACATAGCAACTGCTAAATGAACATCACCACCTTAATCATCAGAATCCTCAACACTGTTCATGGTTTCACAACTGATTTTGACATGAGAGGTACGAGGTTCAAGCCTGATAATTAAATCCCAGGACTTTTTTTGTAGAAGTATTTCCGAAATTATTCTTTCGTATGGGATAAAAGCTTGTGCTTTGTTTCTGGAGATTTTGATAGAATGTTTCATATGATTAAAAATGGTTTTAGGGATATCTATTGTAACATGATGTGATAGAAGAAAGATAAGGATTCTGTCGTTGTGCGTTAGAATGTTCTCAGGAGTCATACGAGGACGAAGGTTGGTCAGAGAAAATTTAAACCAAGCTTTTGGAAAGGGGAGAAGCCTCTCAGGGTTGTTTGGTTCGTAAGGTACTGAATCGTCAAATAAGATTTTGTACTGATCCACCAGGCTTAGATTTGATTGATAGTTATCAATCATAACTCTGGAGGAGATGCAACCAGTGATTTTCTCTATCGAGGAGACAGAGACAGCAATGGGTTGAAGGTAGACTTCCGACCAGATGGTTTTTCCATCGTTACTAATTCTGGAAAATTTACAGAACTCTTTAACAGGTTTGGATAGATGAGACCATATAGGAGAGCGTAATAGCCTTGCCAAGATTGGGCTTGCATGCTTCTGAGTATATCCGAACCATTTTCTTCGGGATAAGCAAGGTTGAGTTTCTTCTCAGGAATAAGGTGTAGATTTTCTTTGTTTCCAAGGAAGGTTGGTCCATTCCTTTGAGAGTTCATTGTTCTTAGTGAGTTTAGAATTTGTAATTGAGAGTGGAGAGAGAGAGAGAGAGACAGAGACAGAGACAGAGAAATCCTACCTTTTATGGGTGAGTTAGGATGAAGTGTGATGATCACTTTTGGGGATAGGATTTTGACTTGTTATTCCCTAGATATTGTATTAAATCTTGGGTATATAGAGAGATGTAAACGCGTGTAGCTAAAGAGACGAGTTCTATTTATTGGGAAGGATACTAGAGTTAATGATGGCTTTTCGATGAGTGGTCGATGAGTCGGGTACATTAATGATGGTAATAAATTTGAGTCACAGAAAATTTTTTAATGGGTTAATAATTTTTATTTTTATTTTTTTATTATTTTTTTAATTTTAACTGTAAAATTCTAATAAGGCTTAATATCTATGTAACATTTTATTGTTTAAAGAGAGACTTTAATTAATGATCATAGATTTGACAATACGTTTTTCTTAAATAGTCTAAGGATAATTGAGCATAAACAAAACAATTAAAGCAAAATTAACATAGTTTCTCTAGTCACTAAAGACTTCACAATATGTCTTTGACAGACAGTTTTCTGGAAACTCTTCAGGACTATCTTCTTCAATTCTTTCCTTGATCATGTCCACAATTCCAACCTTGAAGAAAATCTCAGGCAAAACTCTTCCATAAGGAATGTAGGATTTTGTGAGGTTTCAAGACTCAAGAATGGTTTTCCAGAGACAGTTGAAGATTGAGTGTGGTAAATTTATCCGAAAGTCATTCATTAGTAAATAAATGAACTTATGGTCGTGAGATCGAATTAGATTGTTGCTATCTATTCTGGGAAGAAAATTTGACAACATGAGTTTGTACCAGGCTTTGGGAGTTGGTAGGAGATTCTCAAGATTGTAGGGTATGTATCTGGAAGATAAGTCGTGAAGGGATGCAAAATTTCTTACAGGAAAGAAATTGTGTTTGTCAAAATTAACATGAATTCCAGCATCCTCACATCCAGTTGCAAGGATCACTGAGAATAGGTTGATGTCAATAGGGATTTCAAAAACATAGGAAGTGATGCAATTTCTTTCAACATCAAGATCAGCATGTTTCCAAAATTCTTTGACCAGGTTTACATAGATAGGCTTTTCTAGCATCATGGAGTACCTAGTCCATTATTGAGTATACAAAATATATGTTATACTACATGCAGTGTCTCTTGATAGTGAAGGAGTACTGAATGAGAATCGTTTCTCAGGAATAAGTTCAAGAAGATTTGGATTACCATGAAAGGTTAGTAGAGGCATGATAGTGGATGGACAAAGAGGCTTAGAGTTTTAGGGTTTTGAGTATAGGAGCATGAAAGGGAGACGTGACTTTATAGAGTAAGTGTGTAGATTGAATTATGCCTAGTCTAGGAAAGATAGAAGACAGTTCAAAAGATTTTAGTAAGATTTCATTAAGTTGTCAGAGATATGTTGTGGTTTCAATAGATTCACAATCATTATTGTATTCTTTTGCGTGTAGTTTTTGTTAAAGGGTTTTCTTGTATTTAACAATTTCTTTCATCCATGCTTAATAGATTTTCTATTGGTTGAATATTTCCCTAAAGAAACATATAAGGATCTCTAAGTAATTACTTAGTAAAACATGCTATGACAAATTTGAAAGAATTCTAATTAAGGCATCTCATGAGTTTAACAGATTATTAGTGAAAAGAAAAGTGTACCTTAGATTTTTCAGACTTAACTGGGTGCTTTTTGTCTTGACTTTGGTCTTTATTCTGATGAATTTTGAAATCCTCGTAATTTTTCGTGAGTGCATTCTTCTGAGCTTTTGATTGACTTCTTTTAGACTTGGCTTGCTTTGAGCATCTTTCTGATTCTGCCTATTTCCGAGTAAGCTGCAGATGTTTCTTGGGTTCTTCAAGATAAGCTTGTCTTCTGACTTCTGAAGAGAATATTTTTTTAGAAGATGATCCTAGTTGGATTATAGCTTTCTCTCTCTTTTCCTGTTCAACCTTGTCCTTTAGTTCTATAGGTTATAATAACCGAGATTAGGACTTAGCATGATCAGAGTGACCATTTTATTTGAACTTAGCCAATTACATGCAATCCTTTTTAATAAGACGACACTCATATACGTGGGAACAATACTGAGTGAACAGTAAATTTCATTTGATTACCCCATTCATAAATAACAGATTACATCTGTTTTGAATGTTTCTCACTTCTCATTTCCTTGATCCATAGAACTTGTTTAGTTCCAATACAGTTCCTAAGATATGGATCTGAATCTTAAACGACAAACTTCAAGAATTGGTTGAGTTTTCCTTTCAAAGCCCGAATTCAGTTTGCGTTTGTGAGAGTTTCTTTTCTTTGAAAAATGATTGATTTCACCAGTTCAGTAAGAACCTTTGAGAGATTATACGAGGAGGAATTATCATATCAGTATCTGACTTATTCCTCAAGGTTGTTTCAGAACTTGTTCAGAACCAAAACATCACTATGCCTCATGTGTACATCACTAGACATGATTTGCATGAACCTCTTGTTCTCACAATGGTGATCAACTTATTTGGGGTTGTTCACACATATCTATGATTTAACTAATTTCTTCAAACGAAACATCGATAACGTCATCTTAGTTGGAGAACCTAGATACCTAAAATAATAACATTTAATTTCATATCACAAGTGATTCTGAGAACACTTGATCTGTCAAAAATCAGATTATTAACATTTGATCTTTACTAGGATAATTTCAGGTTGTTGAAGCTTGATCACTGAACCAGTTAAGATCTTACGAGTTCGTTCGAAATCAAGTGATTACTGAGTCTTTGGGATTCAGTTCTCCATTGAATCTTTTGATCATTCCAGGTTCTAACATTGAATCATTTCTAATAATTTGAATTCTTCAGATTCTGAGTTTAACAGATTTCTTTATGAAATTCAAAGTCTTAGAACAACAATCTTTCTTCTTTACATGAAGAGATCCAGAATGAGTTTTAAACGAGAAAGTCAAGGGTGGACCTAATCCGTTTCTTGAAAACATCTCAAAAACTCATAAAGGATTAATCTTCAGCAAACATGATTTCTTGCTTTCTGATGATTCATCTTTTAATCATATACGTGGTTTTATCCACACGTATTTTCCAGAATGAGCATTCAACAGATACTTCCTTTTATCTGATGAATTTATCTTATCAACTGATTCTTCAACTTTAGTGAGGCTTCATCTCGAATCAGTGAAATGCTCATGAAGTAATCAGATTGATTATAATTTTGTACACAATTAACTGCTGAACTGTTACAGAAATTGTAAGTGGATTTCAATCTCACCAAGAGTACTTCTACGCACCACATATGGATCTTTTTCTGACACTGTTAAGTGTTTAATGTAAATCAATAATAGAACCGGAGCTCTGATACCAATTGAAGGTGCGAGAAAGACACAAGAAAAGGGGGGTTTGAATTGTGTATTTACTCTTTTTGTAACTTTTTGCATCTTGTTAATTTGACCCTCAAGAACCTTCAATGTTCGTTGAGAGATTCTGATCTATTAACTAAAGAGTATGAGAACCGTATAGGTTCTGTTCATAAGATACGATACTCAAAACTTGCAGTGCGGAAGCTTATCAGAGATAGGTTGCAAGGTTTTGACTTTGCTTAATATGAGGTTCTGGTATTCAATGCAGAAACATAAATAGAGATACTAAGCAAGAGAGTAAAGGACACACGATATATCCTAGTTCACCACGCGGGCTAATCCAGTCCACCCTCCTCAGGTGATTTCGCCTTGAACACAAGGACTTAATCCACTATAATCAAATCATGATTACACTTGCACGGGCCACGCCGGTGACTAACAACTTGCACAGTCACACTGTGACTAACAACACAATGAACCGTTCAGGGATTCAACTTAATGAATATAACGAACATTGACCTGCAGGTTCCAATCTCTCTAAGATCTACTGCTAGGCTTTCTCAGCTAGACGTTTAGGGATTCAACTTAATGAATATAACGCTACTGACCCTATTTCAGGATTTTCCACAATGACACCCAGCCATTGTCATCTCAAGTATCTGATCACCATGTGATCTAATCAAGGGCCTCAACTCACAGCTGAACCGTTCAGGGATCCCATCAGGATATAACGTTCACTCGAGGAGTCTCAATTCATTTAGTTGAATTGGCAAACTAGAGATTACAAATTGTGCTTCTTAATAAGCAAGTTTCTCCTAAGTTTAAGTACAAAAAACACGCACATGTGTTCAAGCAGGTTTTGAGCAATCAACTCCTTGCTTTCCTAAGAAACTACAAAGATGTATTTAAATATTACAATTGTTGACATCTTGTAAATCTTCTTCTTCTTCGTCTTCAGGTTGAGCAAGCTTTGAGCAGCAACTCCTTGCTTCAGATCTTCAATGTAGTCTTGACGAGAAGGTAGGTTGATGACTTGACAGATCTTCAATGTTGTCTTCTTCATCAACAACTTCTGTTTCATTGTTGTTGTTGTGTTGATTTATCTTCTTGAGTTTCAACAACAATCGCCATTAGTGAAATAGTGATAGCTCTGAATATGTTAAGTGTTACAACGAGAACTCATTGTTGTTGCTATCTTCACAATGACTTGGTCAATTTTGTAGATGAACATTCAGTTTGTGATTCTACAAGTGATCGACACATCAGAAGCAAAAACTCTTTCCATTAAATAGCCAGTAGAAATATAGCCGTTAGAGAATACTGTTGGCTGTTTGGAAAAGAGACGTTGTGATATAATGAGTTGTACTGACACGTCTTCTTTTTTGCAGAGGAGGAAGTGACCAGACATCTTTTCTTGGGCAGTGTGTACATTTAACTCATAACGGTAATATTTAGACTTCGAAACTTCAGTGGCTTCTGATGTTAATTTGATGAAGCATAAGTGGAGTCTTTATAGCAGAATATCTGATGCTTCAAGTCTTCTGTTAATTAAAGAAGTCCATTAGGAATCAGTCTTCAGAACTTCAGCACTTGGTCGTTAAGAGCGTTATCCTTTTCTGCTTTAAGTCTTCCGAATTTTCAGAGCCTGTCTTCAGAGTCTTCAGAACTTCTTGTTTGAAACCTTAATCTTCAGAACTCATCAGTCTTCAGATTCTTTCTGCACTTGGTCTTCAGCGCCTTCAACCATCAGAACTTCAAGTCATAGGAGTCTTCAGAACTTTGGTTCTTTCTGAGTGTACTTCTTCAGAAGCTTCGCTATCTTCAAAATCTTAATCACTTTCAGAGAGCATCCACAAGAGCATTGCAACAGCAATCTTGGCATCCTTGGATCTGGCTGATCATGACTAGATAAACAAGCGTTCTTGTTTCTCGCGACTTTAGTCACACATAGTAACTTCACACACACACACATATATATATATATATATATATATATATATATATATATATATATATATATATATATATATATATATATATTCAATCATAGTACATCTAGCTGGTGTATGTTGGTTCTGATGTCTTTAGTTCTTATGATCTGCACACAACACACGTTAGACCATAAAACGGTTCTTTCACAAATACTTATTGTTATCATCAAAACATAGATTGACTTGTAGAGACAATTCTTTCTCTCACAAGAAAGACAACTCTGACGAAGGATGACTAAGTTTTTTCCTATACCTTTAGGAGGTCGTGAAAGTCCTTGTACGAAGCCCAAGAGAAGGCATGAGAACTTTTAAGAAGCCGAAGGGTCCTTGTACAACGCCCAAGAGGAGTCGGGGATGCTTTTAGGAAACCTGTGGGTCCCCAAACCAAGAGAAATTCAAGAAATGCAATTCACAGAGAAGAGATCATTCCAGGAAAGTTCGAGAATTTGGAAGAAACTCAAGAGATGTTATTTACGGAGAATAGATCAACTCTGGGGAGTAGAGTTTCTTTGACAATTTCTAAGGGTGACAGTCTGAGAAAAGGTTCATCGAAAATACTGCATTTCTCTTTGTTCCATATTGTTTAACCCCAAGAGAAGGGAAGACTGTATTTGGAATCCTATGGGGATCTAGTTTTGTTTGTATTCGACACGTAGTTGCCGGGGAAAACTCTAAATAACTATACTAGTATTACACAGTGGATATGTGACAAGTATATAAAAGGATGTGAAAGAAGACTTACAGTGAAACAACCCCACAATACAGTTATATACATATGAAAGCGGTAAATGAAAACAGATAAACACTTACCCGTTGTAGAGTTTCCATGCTGTTTTGTTAGTTGTTCAACAAAGAAATTAAAGAAAGTTTTGATAACAGCATATATTTGAATTCAGAATCAAAGGAGAAAGTCCTTTGAAAAGATTGTTGGGGCTTACAGCTCAAGGAGAGGCCCAAGTTTTAACGATGATCGCACCGCTGTCTTGAAAACTGTACAGAGGGACTTATACAATATGTGATGCCCAAAAAGTTTTTATGTACAAGGGGATGGGTCTTACACTCTATTAGAGATCCAAAGTTTATTTTTGTACAAGAGATGAGACTTACAACTCAAGGAGAGGCCCAAGGTTATTTGTTTGAAAACGGCGATCGCGCGGAGGTTTTTGAAAACACAGTGGGTCTTTATACAACATCTGAGGCCCAAATCATTTTGGTTTCAAAAATGGGTTGGGTCTTACACTCCATTAGAGGCCCAAAGAGTTTGAAAATGAATAAAGATGGGTCTTATAGCTCAAGAAGAAGCCCAGTTGATTTTGTTAAAAAGGCGACGATCGCGCCGAACGTTTGAAAATATACAGAGGGACTTATACAATGTGTGAGGCCCAAAAGGTATTATTTACAAAGGGGTTGGGTCTTACACTCTATTAGAGGCCCAAAGTATTTGAAAATGATTGATGAGGGTTGAATTAATCAAAACCCTAATTTTGTTTAAAAGGAATTAATTTTGTTAAAAAAATTAATAAAAAGTATTGAAAACATGTGAAAAATGAGTGGTGATCTTGAATCAATGTTTCAAAAATCATATTTATATCCACAAAATAATTGGAAACCAATTAAATTTGGAAAATCAAGGAGGAAAAAATATTTTAAATGTTAAAAAACAAATAAAAGATTAATTCTTTGTAAAAATATCAAGTATATGAAATAAATAATATTTTTGGGAATTTTTGGCAAAATAAAATATTTTAACATTTTTGTGAATTATAAAAAAAAGAATCAACTCAAAATCATTAAAACTCAGAGAGAAATTAATTTTTGAATCAATTAAATAAAATCACAAAATTCAAATATTCAAATTTGTGAAAAAGGCGCCAAGAACATGGGCCAAGAACACGCGCGAAGGGAGTTTTGCTCTGATTTACATTTTCTATCCAATCTCACTGAATACTTGATGAAATCACACAATCCACATATCAATCTGCTCGTTTTCACCTCACGATCATGTCTATGGTCTTTAATTTCATTTATTTTAAGCATGGAATAAGAAATCAAGATAAAACCTCAAGAACCTTAAAATTTGCATGAAGGCTGAGAATTTTGATACACGATTCAAACAAAGTAATTAATTAAGGGGAAACATTCTATGCATGATTATGAACATTTGCCAAAAGTATTGTGCGAGGAAATATGCTTAGATTAAGAGATGACCAAGTTTAGGCTTACTTGAAGGTCGTGACAGCAAGAGCAATGTGATTTTTGAGTTGGAGGTGTTACAGATGAGTTGTGATGATCTGAACAGCTTCCCTACACCATATGGAGTATGTTTGAATGCTTGGACTTGATTGGAAATAACTGGATCACTTCATGGTATCTCAATTGCAACTTGGTTGAAAACTTGAGCAACTGGCTGGTGATTCTGAGAAATCAGTGTTACAGTTGTGTGTTTAGTGTTTGATCAGCTCACATATGATGTTTATGAGGTGATAGAGCAATTGGTTTGAGTGGAATTGCTCTCTACTGAAAAATTCGATAGTGACTTGATAAGAAAGGCATTTTTGAGAGTGAGAAGATGATTTTGAGAGAGGCATGTGTTGTAGGCCTTTGGTGTACTTAAACTGAGCACAAATGAGCTCTATTTATAGTAGAGCAAGTTTGTTTTGCAAGCAATAGTGAATGGCAACTGCAGCAGCTCATTGTCCGATTGCATCACTTTGGAATCTTAAGTCTCCTCTAGCCATTTACTAGAGGTTAGAGCACAGACCTTTGGTTCCCTAGTTCAGAGATCATCCTTGACTCATTCAGTTGGAAAGCGCTTAGTTCATGCCACCTTGGTGCATCCATTGAATGCTCCAAAACAAAATTGGAGTCTTGTCCCCTTTTTAGGCATTTTTAGGTTTGACATGCTACTTTTAGTTCCAAAGACTTGGGAGGCTTATGGATCAGTATTTGTTCCTTCTTAGTCTCCCCCTGAGGTGTTCAGATGGATAAACTTGTTTGTCATTTGCACAATTGGATCAAATCGAGCAAAAATGCACAAATCTGCCTTGCCATGACAGTTGCAGCAAGGCATATTGCCACTGTCATAACTCTTAGCTCAAATGGAATTTGATGGAGTTCTTGGCCATTTTGGAAAGCTCTCATATGATACAACATATGTGTGATCATAGTTTGTCTTGACACTTTTTGGATCCAAGTGAAAAATGGCCATACATTTTGAAAAAAGTGAAACAGATTCTGACTTAGTGAAAATTTTACTAAGTGTTGGAAAAAGTGGCATTTTCATGTTTTTGTCATTTTGGTCACTCCATAACTAAAAATCCATGAAGAATTGGAATGACGTGTAGTTGACACTTTTAAAGTATGCCATGAGAGCTACAAATCCATCTTTGGATAAGCCAAAATGGTTGTTTGGATCACAAGTTATGACCCTTGGAAGTTGGTACCCTAGCCACTTTGTTCCATAACTTAGAAAATTTCTAAGTTTTTTATGGTTACCCCTTTTACAAGTTATCCCACTTTTCTTGATTTTTCTTGATGGGTGATGATCCCAATCACACATTAACATCATTTTAGGGTTAGGGAACCATAATTGATAAAAAAATCAAAAAGTCAAACTTTGACTTTTTGGCACAGTTGACTTTTTATCAGATGAATTCCAAACTGTGCGATCCTCTATGAAATCAAGTCTTTTGACCTAAATCAAACTTGATGGATTGATTTCATAGGTGTTATAGGGTGTATTGAATAGATTCTAAGATGGTTTTGGAAGTGAAGTTAGAAATTACTCTCTCAATCTCACCATGATTTTTACAATGGTTGAGGTTTCAATCATAAGAGATCTGATTGTGGATATTCACATGAATCAAAATTCGATTCCTACAAACGACACCACTGTTTTGTTAGGGAACTATAATTATCGATGAATTGATGATGTAGATTCCTGATGAAGTGGTTCATATCTTCAATGCGACGACGTGAGGGGTGAGCCTGAAAGGTTAACACTTCAACGCCTAAGTTAGTAGATGAAAAAAAAGGATAGTGGTTGGGTGTAGGCGACACAACTAATGGCCGACCCATAACATAAACTATTGAGATTTGGATAAATTATAATTATATATATTTTTTTATCAATGTGAAATTGGGATGGTTCAGTAAAAAAAAAGGTCAAATTCTAATGGTTAAAAAACATTTTCCTTAACAAAATGTAGAAGTAGGGGAGAAAGCGGGGGTGTTGAAAATAACTAAACATGTACCGGCCCATTATCATGTATTTGAAACGGATCCATTGGACTAACTCTCTCTCACCGAAGATAGACCGGGTTAGGTCCATTTTCATTGGCCATTTCGAAAATAGCTCGTATATATTGCACACCTCCAATTCTGTAAACCCTAGATTCAGCTTCGTCCTCCGCCTCCGTCGCGCAGGTCTGTCACAGCGTTCCTTCTACTCTCTGCTAATTCCTTTGTTTCATTCATTTCAATCAACAATTTTACTTATATTTTTGTTTTCCATGAATCAGGGTTATTTTTCAGGTAGAGTTTCATTTCCCTCCGCATCAATGGCTCCTCCAAAAGGTAACTTCACGTCCATCTTTTTGTCTATTTAATTTTCCGTATTGAATTTCAGGTTTATGTGTTTATTTCATCGATTAATTTTTGAAATTGAAACCATTTTTATTTCTTAATTTTAACCGATTCTGTTGTAGTATGTGTTCTTATGTTGAGTATTTATCACCGGAAATTTCGTGGAGTTCATCCAGTTTCATGTTTGATTCGATTTTAGAGAATTTGTAATTGATTATTATGCTTGCCGTATGCGTTATATAAGCAAATACTTATTGAAATTTTTGAAAATTCAAGTAGTTAGGACCTGGTTAGATAAAATGCTTATTTGAGCGCTAGGGTATGATTTGAAAAATGTTTTCATGTAAGCTAAAAGCTGATAGTGGATTCCGGGCATTCTATCAGCGGTTTACACAAGCTATCTCAAATAGTCTCGCAAGTGCTTATGCTTGTAGATATTAAGGCCATCCAAACAGGCCCTTAGTGTTATATCATAAGCTGTTTTTAAATATACTTTTGCCTATAGCTCATGAAACTTTAACTTAGGCTATTGTTGTATGATAAATACTGACCATCCTAAATGCCCCTTTTGTTCAATATATTGTAATCAATTGAAGCATTTAATTTGGTAGAAGGTTCTATTGGGTAAATTATAGTTGGATTTGTCATTTATATGACTTTATGTGTTTATATGACTTGATGTGTTTAATGTAGATATTAAGGCAATCCAAACAGGCCCTTAATGTTAAATAATAAGCTGTTTTTAAATACACGTTAATATGACTGAAACTATAACTTGAGCTATTTGTTATGTTGTATGATAAATACCGGCTATTCAGAATGGTCCTTTTGTTCAATATATTGGAATCAATTAAAGCATTTTGGTAGAAGATTCTATTGTGGAAATTATAGTTGGGTTTGAAAGTTTTATGACTTGATGTGTTTATTGTGCAGGTGAGAAGAAGACTGATCCAAAGGCACAAGCCTTGAAAGCTGCCAAGGCAGTCAAATCAGGCTCTGCTATTAAGAAGAAGGCGAAGAAGATCCGAACAACTGTCACTTTCCATCGCCCTAAGACCCAGACTAAGGATAGAAACCCCAAATACCCTCGGATTAGTGCCACCCCAAGGAATAAACTTGATCACTACCAGATCTTGAAGTTCCCACTCACCACTGAATCAGCAATGAAGAAAATTGAGGATAACAACACTTTGGTTTTCATTGTTGACTTGCGTGCTGATAAGAAAAAGATTAAGGATGCAGTGAAGAAAATGTATGACATCCAGGCAAAGAAGGTTAATACTTTGATCAGGTGAGCATTTGTGTAGTAATTTTTCATTGCAAGTAAATAGTCTGATACTAACTCATTATTGCTAATGACAGTTATACAATTGTTATTAATAATTTCATATAACATAGGGCTGTTGTTTTTAGGTTTTTGTTAGGGTGATACATGAGATTCTAATATAATTTGTAGCCCTGTTTCTTATTTCTCACCGTAGTGGATTTTTATCTGTTTTCTGTTATATTGATGACCCGATGGAGTTTATGTTTGAACTTTATAACAACTAGTTCTGTGCAATGTTATCATTAATTACTTAATTAATGTACCAATTTAGAGCTAAAAGTAGGTAGATTACATAAGTGTACTATCTGTACCGTTTATTTAACTGATGTAGTTATATATTTCATTTGCACTTTCTAAACTTGAATTCTGAATCTGTTGCAGGCCTGATGGCACCAAGAAGGCCTATGTAAGGTTGACTCCTGATTACGATGCACTCGATGTAGCAAACAAGATTGGGATTATCTAAGTTAGTATCTGGTTTTGCTTGGGTTCTATTTAGATTTTAGACAGTTCTTTGGTGAACTTTGAAGGGAACTTTTGAAAAACGGTTTAGTTCTATATTTTGTTTTCTGTTGCTTGCTATATTTTATTTAATTTTACAACACTTATCGAACCTTGTTTCAATTTTGACTCGAGTATTATTAATGTTTGGAATGAGTTCTAAAGTATTCAAGCAACTATTAGAATGTAAGCTGGATGTTCTGTTTTTGTTGACAGTTGTCAAGCATGGTTTTAAATTGTGGAATATTGCGGTTGCGGTGTGATTTTAAATCACACTAAAAATCACATCATAACACAGCAACGATCGCATATGTCTGGATCAGACCGTATCAGGAACAATAGAAGATATGTGAAATCCAATACATATAATAAAGTATATTATTTTATGTTAATAAAAAATAAATTTATATGTGAAATCCAATACATATAATAAAGTATATTATTTTATGTTAATAAAAAATAAATTTAAGCTGCAATGATCGCAATCCATATCTAAACATCTACAATTGCGGCAACCGCAATTTAATTTAAAACCATGTTGTCAAAGTGCTGTCGATTGGTATATATATGTGGGCTTAAGAAATTTAGGCCCCCACATTAAACATGAAATCCCCAAAACTACGTCAATTATTGAGTACAAACTCACGTTAAAACTTATGCTGTTAGCAGAATTATTACAAGAGCTTGGTTATTTGTCAACCAACTATATCCTGCCCTCTTTCTATTCATTCTTACCAACACAAATTATTAGTAACATAACCAAGTAAAGCTTGGTTTGGTCGCTTCTAGGTTTCTTCTCCTATGCTGTTTCTCTATATGTTCCATTCTAGGGGTGTTCGCGGTGCGGTTTTGGCGGACTTGACGTTAAAAAACATCCGAACCGCAAGAGAAAAAAGCATGTGGTTTGATTTGGTTCGGTTGGCTTTTAAAAAAAATCCGAATCAAACCAAACCAATGCGGTTTGGATTGGTTCGGTTGGTTCGGTTTTTTATAAAATTTTTATTGAGTGATATTTACATATATAGAGAACAATATACTTTTGTGTTTAGTCATTCACACATTGCTAAATATCAACAAAACTCATCATATTTAGACAAAAAGTACTCATTCAATATACAAAAATCAATTTAAACAAAAGTGGAAAAAATAGTAGCATAAAACAATATCAAAAATATTATAATAAAACAGAAAATAGAGGAGAAGGGAGATTAGAGAAGATGAAAAAAAAAGAACATAAGAGATGTGAAAAATAGTAGCATAAAATAATATAAAAAATATTATAATAAAACAGAAAATAGAGGAGATATAAGAGATGTGAGATTAGAGAAGATATGTGCGATAAAAATATAATTAGAAGAGAAAATAGTAACATAAAAATGAGAAAATGAAAAAGAAAAAACATGTGAGATGAGAGATTAGTGTAAAAGAGGTGAGACGTACATGACAAAGAAGATGAAAAAAATGTGCAATACTATTATGAGAGATTTGAGAAGATTAAAACTGAAAAGTTAAGTGTGAGTAAGAGAAAATATTTCGTAATTGTAAGGTTAAGGCATAATGAGTTTAAGTTTTGGGTTATATGTGAGATAAGTGAAGTTTGGGTTGTAACATAATGCGGTTTGGTTTGGTTTAGTACGGTTTGCAAAATACAAACCGCAAACCAAACCAAACCATGCGGTTTTGTTAAAAGATGACCCGAATAAATCCGAACCAAATGCGGTTTTTTGCAGTTTCGGTTTGGTTTAGTTTAGTTTGCAGTTTAAGTTAGTGGATACTTACTTCAATAATCATCTTCACAAACTGGTTTTTTAATAGGCACCCTTGAATAATTATAGTTTTTTATTATGATGATGATTGACATGGTTCATGCTAGTGTTTGAGAACTCAGGTGAAGAAGAAGATGATGGAGAACAATGTGAGAGGCTACCATGTTGTGTAATGCTTGAATTTGATATTGAATAATGAAGGAATTCAATTGGACATCGATTGATCAATAGTTTTTAAGCTTCATCTCTTTCTCGGCATACTCTGATTAGGAACAACTCTGACCATCATTTTATTTTGTTCTATTTTTTAACTTTGGTTTCAGCTCCTTTGTCTCATAATTCAAATTCCTCAAAATGTGGTCATTCCATCACTCTTGTATAGGATTGATCGCTTCATCTTGGAGGACAAATTTCTTTGGTTGTCCAATGTTTGTTCTGATTAGCAAACTAAAGTTCCTAAAGAGTAAGATCAAAGAGTGGAACATCAACACTTTTTGGAAGAAGCCGAGTCCCTCCTTAACACACTTTCAAAGGTCAAATCCAAGGAAATGGTCTTTCTTTAAGAAAGAAGGAGTTGAAAGCAAAGTTTCCTTCGATGAGACCTATTCTGCGCCGATTAAATGTTCAAATTGCTAAGGTCCAAACCAATATCAATCTACTTCAAATGATTTATGGTATAAAAGTCATATCACGCAAAATGCAAGCTACACTTTCTAATTTTCATTTTTCAATACACTCATTTTGAATCTTGAACATATTTTGACATTGGAGTGCTAACTTTCAGATCCACCCATTGCCACCGTATCGAAGATCAACACCACCGATTCGTAATTCCTCATTACCAACTTACACATAATTCTAATTTCATAACGAAGACCCTAAAAATAAGAGTCGTTATGGTTGGAGAAAGCTAAGGAAGCTTGGCACGTAGAGGGAGATAGAAATACTGCTTATTTTTACGTTATGAATAGGGACTCCAACAAATCTATGAATTCTATCATAGTAAGGGACACCATCCTTAGTGATCTCCAACAAATTGTTGATCATATGGTCCAATACTTCAAAAGCATGTTTTGCTCAAACAACAATGTGGTCCAAGGCAGGTTGCTTGTGGAAGAAGTTGTTCCTAAGTTAATTGATAATAGACTAAATTAGATCCTTACCATGACTTTTTCTCACGATGAAATCAATAATGCACTCTTTGGCTTCAACACTGATAGGGGTGCAAGCGGATTAGAAAAATTCAATTAAACCGACAATCCAAACCTAATCAAATTGAAAAAAAATCGAAATTTGTGGTTTGGTTCAAAAATCGAACCAAACTAATAAAAACTAAGGTGGATTGGTTCGGTTCTTGGTTTTAGTTTTTAGGAATCGCCAAATCGATGAACCAAACTAATGGTTATAGTTACACTATTTGAGAAGGTTTTAAGAAAGCCCAAGGCGGTTGATTTTCGTGAACAAATGGATGAAGTATAACAACTTGAAAAAGTTATGAAAATTTAAAATCTTCTTTTATTAATGGCATTGTCAAACTAATTTTTCATGGTTTGTGTCTATGTTTAATTTTTTTAGAAATTGATGGAACGCGTCTAACTGAAGTTAAGAATGTTATGCCTACTATGATCTCTCCTCAACATAAAGGGTTTATTCATGGCAAGAAAATACCCTTGATTAGTATTTTTTTGAATAAGTTACTCATGGACTTTGGTTTTAATGAAAATTTTCGTAATAGAATTGACACAAGCTTTAACTTTTCAAGTTTGTCAATTTCAATTAATGGTAAACTTTATGACTACTTCAAATATAATAGAGGGGTGAGACAGAGTGACCCCCTATCACCTTATATTGTTTTCAAGGAAAAAAATGTTCTTAGCAGAAATATTTCTAGACTTGTGGACTGTGGAAAGCTCAAGCTCATCAAATCCTTTAGAAGTGTCAACATTCCTTCATTTCCTTTATGAAGATGACATCTTGATCTATTGTAATAGTAGGATCCAACTTGGTAGCCTTAAAAGATTTCTTCATTAGATATGCATTTCTCTTAGGCCAGGTGGTCAATGCTAGCAAGTCAACTATTTTTCCCGGTACCATCCCTAATACTAGACTTCCCCAAATTGCCACTTTCCTAGGTTTCAAAGCTCCCCTTCAACTATATGGATGCTCTTATATTTATAGGAAGACCTAATCCAATCCGTCTTCAGCCTATTATAAATAGGATGAAGTCCAAGTTGGCTACATGGAAAGCCTCTCTCCTTCCCATTGCAGGTAGATTCCAACTAGTTAAATTAGTAGTGTAAAAAATGCTTGTCCCCATTTGAATCTATGCTTGTTCTACCTCAATGGTCAGAGACTTGGATAAATGGATCAAAAAATTTATTTGGCAAGGTGACATCAATCATAGGAAGTTGGTAACTGTTATCTAGAAGAAGATTTGCAAACCATTTTCTTAGGGTGATCTTGGCATCAAATATCTCACCTCCCTCAATGAATTAACAACACTTAAACTTTGTTGGGATCTGGTCAGGTCCTTGGAGCCTTGGGCTCAAAATTTGAAAAGTAGGGCCCTAAGAGACTATAAGCTATTAGTCACCACATATTTTCTTCTTTATGGAGTAGTATGAAGTAAAAAATTGCAGTGATACAAAGAAACATTTACTTTAACTTTGGAAATGGCTCATCCATCAATATGTGGATTGACTGTTGGTGTGCTGCTCAACTTTTGGAGCAAATCCTTATTGTCTCTGAATTTTGAATACATAGGTTTAATTTTAGAGTTAGTGACCTTTTGGTGAACTTAAAATGGGCCATTCCCTCAGAGTTATGCTTTTAGTTTCGTAATTTGAGGAATATTGTTCAACAAGTCTCCATCCCTGATGTCCCCTAAGAAGTCTTATTGTGTCATAAGCATAAAGAAAATAGAGATATTTCTTTGAAAGAGGCCTAAAATTTTAAATCAAAGCATTAGTCCAATAATACTTGTCATACTCCACATTTTACCCCTAGATTCATTGATCATTTGCATATTATTCTAGGTCAATCATTCATGCATAACTAACCAAGGTATCAAACATTGTTTTGCTTTGTTCATCTGTGGAATTAGGGTTTCCTTCAAGAGGCTCAATGGATTGATCAGTCAAAGTTTTGGATGGATCATCAAACAATCAAGTTCTCATACACTCAAAAGGCATCTCTCCATCAAATATCAAGTGTAAAATGGCTTCATTACAAGTTCTTCAAGATTCAAATTCATCTGGCCATGAATTAGGGTTTTTCAACCAAAGTCAACCACATCTTTGACTTTTGATCAAGGCATGATCTCAAGCCTTGAGACATGATTCAAGACATTAAAATACATCCTTGGAGCCCATCCATGGTGCTCAAATAGCTCAGGAGATTGAAATCATTGAAGATCAAGAAGTGAAGATTCATCTGATACACAAGTCATTCACTGTAAAGTTAAACCTTTGACTTTAGGGTTTTTTAGTCAAATATGAACTTCTCAAGTCAAATTCCATAGAAATATGTTTGATTGATGAATTTGATCAAGGAAAATCAAGAGAATGGAGATTACTTGCAAAAAGGGCAACAATGAAGAAATTTGAATTTTTTCTAAGTTATGAGAAAACCCTAATTTGGTGCTGACTTGCCAAGGCCATAACTTCCAATCTAGACATCCATTTTCTTTGATCCAAAGATAAATTTGAAGAGCTCATTCCATAATACAACTTTGTCAATAAGGAGGAATTCCCAAAAAGTGCATAAATTTCAAGTTATGATAGCATGAAGTTGAGAAAAATAAGATTTTGAGATTCTATACTTAGAATTTTTTCTAAGTGTTGAATTTCAACTTGGAGGGTGGGTTTCCAAAGCCATTTTTCTCATTGTTCTAGGCTCCAATTCAAACTTCTTTAAACATGAAAGTTGTTCCCTATGTTTCAAGCTTTCCATTGATGCCAAGAAATCCTCAATTGAATCCATACATCTCAAGTTATGGCATTTCATAGTTAGGGTTTCCAAGTTGAAGAATTCATGACTTAGTGAAACTTTTTCTAAGTTACTTTGGTTAGTTTTGGACATGATTTTCAAGGCTAGTTTTCACAACCTTCCAAGCCTCATTTCAATTTGTTTTCAACATGAAAAATGTTCTTTGATCTTCATACTTTCCATTGAGCTCAAGACTTCACCAAATGGACCAATATTTCTCAAGATACAATTGCATAAAGTTGGTCATTTGAAGTTGTCTTTAAGTATGACATGTTGTTGATTTTGGCCAAAGATTTGATTCAATTCTTGTAGCCCACTCTTGCCATGTTCTCATACGCATGACATCTCAGTTGTCTCACCAAACATTGCCCTAACAAGCCAAGCATACCTATGTACCTCATGCACCACATTGACACAACTTTGCCAAAGATAGGAAGGTGACAAAAATGGAAAACTTGCACACCAAGAATGGCTCTTCCACTCTCTCATTCTGACCTCTTTCTTGTACTCACAAAATGACAACAAACCACCCACAAATCATGCCAATTTGTACCATGTTCATGCCACCTCCATTTTTTTTTCAAATTCTTGAAAAATCACAAACCAAAAATTTGAACCCTAGTAAATTATATTAACCTCACCATAACCTCATATATAAGCCTAAAGAAACCCTAGAAACAACACACAACTCCTTTCTTACTAAAACTTAGAACCTAAAACTCTCTCTCTTTCTCAAAAAATTTCTCTCATTCGAATCTCTCTCTCCCTCAAGATTCTCGCCTCTCTTTTGTTCCTCTCATAATCCTCAAGGCTCAAGGAAGAAAGAGGTGAAGTTTGGTGAAGTGTTTGAGCAAGAGCAGAAGCCATAGAGATCTCACGTGGGTAACACTTTCGCCAACTTTTTTCTCACTCTTTAATGCTTATTTGAACTTATGTTTATTGCATTTTGGGTTATGGAATCATGTAGATCATGATTGTGTTGTTGTTGTTCTAGTTTATTAAAGTTTCATTATATTCATCAAATCTTCGTGGCTCTTTTTAAGCATGATAAAGTGGATGTTAATGAAAAACAAGGTCATATTTGAGATCAACATGAAAAACTGTGCGAAAGGGTGTGTTTGTTTTTGGGTTTTGATGGAGTTCGTAGGGTACTCCGGCGAGGGCCGCCAGAGAAGACGGCCGGAGCCCTAGCTCCGACGTTTGGTTGTTTTGGCTGACGTGTCCCTCTTTGACCTTGGTCTTGCTTACGTGTGCGCTGAGTCGTTGATGAGGTGTATTAGTGAGTTGCTTATGTAGCCATCTTTTTTTTTTTATTTCTGAAGTTTTGGTTTTATTTGGTTTGGGCTTTGCATATTTCCTATTCCTAGCCCTAGCTTCCAAGCCCAACGCGCACAACATATAACTTTAGTGCATTATGAGTTTACTTGTACACCCCCTCTCTTCACTTTTTTTTTTCTTTTTCTTTTCCTTCTCAATTTCCATTTTATTTTTAATTTCCATTTCATTTTAAAAATCAACAAAAATATTTTTAAATTACTTTAACATCTCAAGAATTTTATAATAATTTTATTTTTATTTTTTTTTTATTATTTTCCTATTTTATTTTGATTTAATTATGTAAAGTGTTTTACTAAACTACCCTTGAACTAGGGTTTTGCATTTTGAGGCCTTATACATGTTTGCTTTAGCCAATCTTTTGCTATCTTTAGACACATGAATACTTGATGTTTGAGTGGTTTTGTTGTGCTTTGGTGATGCTTGTTTGATTACTTTTCATTTGATTTTGTCGAGCCTCGATTCATGCTCGATTAGTGAAGTATCTTGAACTTGCTGATTTCAATTGATGATGCATTTGTGCATTTATTTTGGAGATATTTTCCTCATATATTCTTGAGTATGTTACCATGAGGTAGATCCTTAAACTTGAATTTATTTGGCCATTTTAATATATTTGATTGATGCCTCAAGTTGGCGATGTGTTGAACATGATATTGATTTGTCTTTGACCTAGTTTTAGGACTAGTGTTTTTGTGTGAATCTCTTTGATGCTTGGTGATTTTATATGACTTGAATGTCATGTTTGAGATTCTGACTTCCATTGTTAAAATGTATATTTCTTTCTCATTTGTCTCTCTTACTTGCATTGAATGTTTGTTTCTTTTTGTGGATGATATTGATTGATGAATGCCTAGTTGTTTGTTCATATTTTGAATGTGATACTTGTTGAACCTTCTTGATATCATGGGATTTTTTATGGGTTGAAATGTTTGGTTATGCTACTTTCCCATCTTGGTTTCACACCTTAACCTCAATGTTTGAATCATCTTTGGCTTTTTCTTATGAATTTGTTGTTGACAAGTGTGTGACCAGTGACTTGATGCATGTTTGATGTTCTTGTGATCATTTCTAAATCTTTGAAGTGTGTTGAACATGATATAGTATGGCTACTGACTTGTATGAGTTCTCATCTTGTTTGGTTCATTTGGTATTTGTAATGATGTTTGGATATTACCTTAAGATACAAATTTTTGTGCTCTATCCGTTTGTCATTATCCTTAACATGTTACATGCCTAATTGGTGACTTGATATTTTACCTCTTGAGTTGATTAGTTGCTTTAGCATTTGCTTTACATATGTCACCATTCATGAACTTAGCTTTGATACTTGAGGTTTCTCTTTATAATTCTTTGATATTATGATTGTCTGTGCTTAAATCCAATGGAAAATGATCTTTTTTGTTGACTTTATGTCATAGTTAGGATAGTTTATCCTACCTTACCTTCCCCTTTGGACCTTGTTAGATTCCTTATCCCTTTAACTTAGACCTAGGCTAGAGTTTGTAAACTCTATGTAAGTGTCATTGTCATGAACATTTACTTCCCCTTATAACCTTGTTAGAGCCATTTCCCCTCTTTAATTTAGACTTAATGTAGAGTTTGTCAACTCTATGTAAGTGTCATTGTCATGAACACTTTCCCTTTTGACCTTGTTAGAGTCACTAGTCTTTCAACTTAGACTTAGGATAGAGTTTGTAAACTCTATGTAAGTGTTATTGTTATAAACACTTACCTTCCTCTTTGGAACCTTGATCACTATCAAGTGTTCTTCACTCGTATTTAGGTGAACTATGAATGCTCTGATTCCATCCTTGTTAGGATACGTAGGCACAAGACCACGGAGTCTTGGCGAGCATACTTAGAAATAAACCCTTAGTCTTTCCCCATAGACATTCCCATAAATCAAACAAACAATAACTTAACACAAATACAAATAAGAGATTCCTGTAGAGTACTACAGATACTTAGGGTGCTAACACCTTTCCTTAGTATAACCAACCCCGAACCTTTAGATCTCTTAGCTTTGTTGTTACATTGCGCACTTAGAGTTTTTATTCTATCTTTTCCTTTTCTTTTGGATAAATTAAAGTTCGGTGGTGAACTTCAAAGATTTTTTATTCAAGTTAATTCAATAACTTGACATCTGATTCTCACCGCCACAGAAATGGCGACTCTGCTGGGGACCTCCCCTAAGAGGGTTAAGCCTATCTTGTTTGTATTTGTGTTATTTTTTGCTTACTTGTATACTTGTATATTTGTATATATTTGTATTTATTGGGTTATCCTGCGTGCAGGGTTGTGACCTTTGTGTGGTGAGATAAGTCCTATACCCGAACTTTAGTTCACTTATGATAGGATGGGTGGTATAGTCAAGGAGACTTTGAGAGAGTAATCCCGAAGAAGTTGACTTGAGATCCCCTGCTCAATGGAGGCCCTCTTGAGGGTAGTATTGTTGAACGAGTAATCGTGAATGCATTACTACTTTCGACCTAGGAGCCCGTGACACTGAGGACCTTTAGTTACCTCTTATCCCACTTGGCCTTTTTAGGATGTAGTGTGGTGACTATGAGGGTGTAAACCCGAAGTAGTTGATACACGATACTACACTCAAATGAGACTCTCTTGAGAATATTGTTGATTTCCAAGTAATTAGTGTCTCGATAATATCCAAAAGATGGGTCGATGACTTTGGGAACCTCATAGAACCTTGTTCCGCATGTGCAAAAACCCATAGTACATACCTTTTGGGATGGGTAGACCATGACTCCATGCTCGTGATCTCAAAACCTAAACCCCATGCTTGTATATATGTGAATATGTATATATGTGTGTTTGTGCATGCATACATCCATACATTCATGAATAACCCTTTGGTTTCAAGGAACTCAGTTGTTCATTTATTTGCAAGAAAATCAATAGAGATCATGGATTATGAAATGAAACTTTTCGGTTTTTTCCAAATGTTTGCAACTTAATTTTGAGTTCCTTGAAACCAATAAGCTTGCATTTGCATTGCATGCACATGTCATCACATTTGCATCTCATTTGCATTTCTCAGACATAAAATGCATCCGTCCTATTCCACTTGGTGATTCTTAGTACACGTTTGGGACATATGGCAACAATGAGCGAACTAATGAAGGGTCAATAAGCATTGAACAAGGAAATCAGGATTTTGAAGAACCAGATGAGTTGGGTCTTGGAAACCCTGCAAGCCTTGATGAAGAGGGAAGGGCACCCTGTGACAACCAAGGAAGTCATCACTCCACATTCATCCAATGTTCCCCCACACCAAGGGAATTTCCATGAGGAAACTTCTCATCTACCAGCGATTGGTTCTCCCTCAAGATGCTATCCTCATCATTTGGCTGCAAAGATAGCACATCAATATCCTGTGGTTATTTCTCCTCAAATTCGTCAAAATCAGAGCCAGAACAAGAGGAAGAATCATAACAAGAGGAACAAAGCTCTCGATAAGCCAATTTTCGTGCCACTTAGTAAGCTCTACCAGCTGCTAATTCAAAATTCCTTGGTGACTCCTCGACCTCTCACTCCTGTACTGGGGCCATGGCACAATGCAATGTAACATGTGAATTCCATAAAGGGGATGAAGAACATGATCTAGATACTTGCTTGGCGTTGAAAGCTTTGGTGCAAGAGTTGATCCATGATCAGAGATTGATTTTGGAGGAGGACCATCTAGAGATTGAATGTGGATACATTACTAGAACAATGGTGCATCCTTTTGAGGAGTGCAAGGATTTCAAACTCAGATTGCTAAGTGTTTTAGAGTTACCGAAATCCCAAGAAGGAAGGCCAGATGCTGATGTCTTGATTTCTGAGCCAGATGACAAAGGAACTATGAGATCTCTCAAGGTTTTGTACCACAAGGAACAAGTCACCAATGATGGAAGTGACCCCCTTTCTGGACCTAGAAATTGAAGCATACAACAAGTTTGTTAAAGTCAATTCCCTAAAAGCTGGCCATCTTTTGGTTGTTTCAGCATTTTCCGTTGTAATTTCTTTGCATGTTGATTTTATGTTTGCTTGTAAGCATTGTTGTTTTTGAATTGGTAAGATTAATGAAATGTTTATGCATCTTTTGAAACAATCCATTCATATTCACTCATTTTCTTTCATTGTTATTATAAAAAGCAAAAGATATATTTTCCCATCCACTTATCTTTATCAAACTGTTATTTTAACAAGTATTGGAAGGAGAATGATGAAAACCAGATGCCTGAAATTGCTGTGGTATGCTTTCAATTAAGAACATTGCCGATGATGTAAGGCATTGTTTCAAATCCCCAAACATTGGAGAAATAAGGAAGTTATTCCCTTGTCAACCCCTTCGAGCCTAGAAGTTGGAGTTTATTTCTATACAAAAACCCGCAATCTTAACCTTGGGATGAGTAGTTCTCAGTTAACTTGGTTGTGCATTCATGCAAGACACCTTTCATATACATGTTGCATTCATAAGTTTTCGTTCGCACACAACAAGTAAGTGTTGAAGAAGTCTTTCAAGCCAAAAAGCCGATGATGGTTCACCATAATCATTAAGCTTGGTAGTCACATTCCTTCTAAAAAAACAAAAAAGAGAGAAAAGAAAATCAAAAGAAAAAGCCCGCTAAGTCAGAACCTATGAAGGAGAGCTAGGCAAAAAATTGGGGCTTCTCTCTGACTGTAAGCTTCAAAAGAAACAGTTCAGGCAAAAGTTAGGGATAATAAAAGAGCAGATCTTTAAATCCTTACCCTGAAAGTCCTCAATAACCAAAAATAACTAAATGTTATAAGGAAGTAGTGACTGCCATCTCAAGAGTCCCTTGACTCCTGAACCATCATCATCACTATCATCAGTACAATTTCCAACCCTTGGGAACCTGAACACATAATCTGAGTTAACTGAATGTAGGATTGGAAGTTTATCACGAAGATTGGGTGGGTATAAATAAACTTCGAGCTTTTATCCTTTATTTCATAAACCATGAACCAAGCCACGTTACAATCCTTAAAAGACCTAATTGAGGTAGGGTTTGTTTTGAAAGCATACTACATCAAGGTTGTGTTAACCTGACTCCTAATGATATTTGCTAATTGTTTGTGTTGATCACCTCATCTGTCGTTCTGTAAATGGCTAGATCCATTTTGTTTTTTTTATCATTGACTCATTCCACTATATGTCATATTAATAAATTTTGATTTCAAAAGCTTGCAGGAATGTTGCATTAAAATTGCCAACTTTTAAATGAACAATACCATTTGTAAGACAATCCAACATCAAATGAATTCCAACAAATGCAGCCAGTTAGGGAATTTGACTTGGTAAAAGAAGTCCATTCAGGGGCAAACCAATTTGAGAATTTGTCAATCTGAGTCAATCACTTCAAGGGTAGGCTAATCAAAAGTTGAATCTTCTCAAAACTCAGACTAGAGCGAGCTGTCACAAAGAGCACAATGGGTCTGCTCTTTAAATGTCAGTCAAACAAAAGCACACCATCCAATGAATTGGTCAATCAGAGGCAGACCTCTTAAAAGTTCAAGATATTGGGACAAGCCATCTTGAGGTCGTCTCAAGGCAAGTTGCTTTTCATCTCCTTTCAAGGTGACAACTTCAAGGACCCACTAACAAGGGAGAGATTAAGACACAAAAGGGCATGTTGCTTAAAGAATTTGCTAAGCAGGGGCAGATTGTTTTCCATTCATTATCGGTGTTGTTTAACAGAATCTAATTGTTATTGGTATGCAAAGCCTACTCGTCGCTGGCTCCCTTGTTCAAGTTGCTTCCTAGTTGTCGCTCTTGCAGTCTGACTATCCCTAAGAGACAAGTTCAAAGACTCCATTGTGCAAAATACAGTCGATCTGGGGCATTTACGTCGACATTTGATAAATCTCTCCAAGAATTTGAAAACACTAGAGCATTGTTATGCCAAGTTTTCTGTAAAATCCTCTTGAGATAACTTATTCTCATAAACCATGTGATGTGGGGCATTTGAGAGGTGAAGCTTGTTTTGATCACAAGAGTTGTGGTTGTCTATTATGCAACTTTTTTGATGTAGAACTAAGTGTTCTCTTAAGCAAGTATGTTCTTGCAACCTGCCTTACACGTATCCCCAATGGGTCTCTACCCCAAGTAACTCTGACATGTTTGGGTGATTCCCCGGTGATCACCCACTTCCAATAGTTATGACAGGTTTGATGCAAGACTCCCCAGTTGGTGACCTAAGAATTCCTGATGAATTTTATCGGCTTTATACTTCTTCAAAGAAGGGGATGTTTATTTCATCCATCAGTGAATGTCTTACAAATTTCACTCTTCTTCAGCAAAGTGAATGTTCATTCCTTCTCCAACAAAGTGAATGTTCATGGGTGATCCCTTCCTAGTGGACATTTTTCTTCCAACAAGGAAATCAGATTCATGATGCCAATCACTTAGGTGAAGTCATGATGTTATATCCCCGAGTGGAATACTCTTTTCCCCAGAGAAGGTTGAAACCTTGAAGTAGGATTGTGGTTCCGCATGTGGATTCATATTCATCTCTTGCTAGATGTCTCCATCTTGTGAAGGTTGACCGAGTATCCTCGACGAGATGTTTATTTCATCTCCAGTTTACTTCTCCTTGTTTGTTTTATCAGCATAAGCATAAGCATGACATACATACGTTCATACAGATATACATGGAATATGAGCATGTTTGCTACCTTGATGTCTTTTGTTAGTTTACTTTGGCTGTGTTTATCATCAAGTAATCTGGTTTGTTTCCTCTCTCTAGTAGGTTCGTCAACCTTAAGCAGAAAGTGCACATCATTTCTAGTTCCCCACTAAGATTGATCCTCGTGGAAGATTGATTGCTTTAGTTATCGGTTCCATGTTTGAATAAGATGAATCCCCAGTTGAGTTCATTCCTCAATGGGTAGAGTCTCGTTTAACTGTTTATCTCTAGCTTGTTCCTAGATTAAACTTTGGTCTCTGGAAATTATGCTTTTGAATCTCTCTAGGCTATTGAACCTAAATTGAGCGTGCATTTATTTTGCACTTTCCCTCCCAATAAGTATCTATTTATAGATCCTCATTGAAGATAAAGTCCTATTCTCTAGCAGTGTTGTTGTAACATCCTCTTGGAATTAGTACCCAGACAACAAGTGGCGGTCTCTTTAAGAAGCTTGTTTTGCTATTTCAACCCTTACAATGATAAGTGGCAGTCTCTTTTGAGAAGCTTATCCATTCTTGATAGTTCTCCGACCTAATTACAAATGGAATTCCCCTAGAAGTCAGTTAGAGAAGTTTTGTTGAAGACCTTACAAGTGGGTTTCTCTTTATTTGAGATATCCCTTTACAAGGATTTTACTACAATTGGTAATGATTCTCCCAGCAAGTCCATTACTCTATTTGCTTCTATCAAATGGAATCTCTCCGAGAAGTTTTATGAAGATCCATATGATCTTTCTCTTTATTTAAGAAGATATGTTTGCAAATCAACCGGCTTGCATCTCTTTTGAGGCCCCTGATGAAGCTTCCTAATCTCCAGTAAGGTTGTGAATCCCCTTGAAGTCTAATTGTTACTAGCATTCCCTGTGAAAGTCCATTTGTCATTGGTACTCGTTGCAGAATCCAATTGTTGTTGGTATTTGCTTATCTGGTTGTCACCAATATCCCCGTGAAGTCCTGTTATTGCTGGCACCAATCCGTTGAAAGTTGGTCGTGATACCTTTGCTTGAGGTTTAAGTCGAATTATTTTGGCACATACAAAAAGAGTTTAATTACCCTGTATCTTTCCCGACGTTTCCTGAAGATCCCGTTTAATCTCTTCATTTTAAGGAATTTCCAGAGGCTTGGATGTTTGTTCTTGTTTTAAAAACTCCAACATTGTTTGGTTTGATTCTATTGATATGAGGATTCTACCCTACTTTGCATGATCCTATTGTTATGAGAATTTTGTTGTTGTTCAAATCCTATTGTTATGAAGATTTTGTCTTGTTTTGCACGGTCCTACTGTTATGAGGGTCCTGCTTTTGTTCAATCCTATTGTTATGAAGATTTTGTCCTGTTTTACTTGATCATATTGTTTTGAGGGTCCTGCTTTTGTTTAATCCTATTGTTATGAGGGTCCTGCTTTTGTTCAATCCTATTGTTATGAGGATTTTGTCTTGTTTTGCATTGTCCTATTGTTATGAGGATCCTGCCTTGTCGTTGACGTTATCCTGTTGTTATGAGGGTTTTGTTTGGTTTGATCCTATTATTATGAGGATCCTGCCTTGTCGTTGACGTTATCCTATTGTTATAAGGATTTCGTTCTTTGTATGATCTTATTGTTATGAGGGTCTTGCTTTTGTTCAATCCTATTGTTGTGAGGATTTCGTTCTTTGTTTGATCCTATTGTTATGAGGGCCTTGCTTTTGTTCAATCCTATTGTTATGAGGATTTTGTTTTTGGTTCGATCCTATTGTAATGAGGGTCTTGCTTTTGTTCAATCCTATTGCTATGAGGATTTTGTTTTTGGTTTAATCCTATTATTATGAGGATCCTGCCTTGTCTTTGCATGATCCTATTGTTATGAGGGTCTTGTTTTGTCTATTGTTCTAGAGTGTCACTCGGTCATGTTTGAACCTGATGATCAATCACTCTAGATATTCCCACAGTGGATATCACCTTTCTGGTTCTACCTCCAGTTAGGATCTTTTCTTTTAAAGTGTCATTCGGCCATGTCTGAACCTGTTGATCAATCACTTTAGATTTCCCCAGTTCGTTTCAGTTTCCCCAGTGTTTTGTCATCCCAAGTGAGTCGTTACCCATTATTTTTTACTTTACCTTTCTTGCTTTCATTCTTGTTTGCATACTGCATTTACCATTCCATCATAAATCATCATGCTAGAGTTCATTACATGTCAGAATTGTCCCAACATTGCATAGATAGTTCCTTTTACCCATAGCATAGCATGTCATTACATCTAAGGGAAAACTTTTCGATTTTCTATATTTAAATACCTTTCACCATGATTTCATGAGGATTATCATCACTCATGTTATCCGGTAAAGTTATTTAAATAGGGGCAACTGTCATACCCCAAATTTTACCCCTAGATTCGTTGATCATTTGCATATCATTCTAGGTCAATCATTCATGCATAACTAACCAAATTATCAAATATTGTTTTGCTTTGTTCATATGTGGAATTAGAGTTTCCATCAAGAGGCTCAATGGATTGATCAGTCAAAGTTTTGGATGGATCATCAACCAATCAAGTTCTCATACACTCAAAAGGTCTCTCTTCATCAAATATCAAGTGCAAAATGGCCTCATTACAAGTTCTTTAAGATTCAAATTCATCTGGCCATGAATTAGGGTTTTTCAACCAAAGTCAACTGCATCTTTGACTTTTGATTAAGGCATGATCTCAAGCCTTGAGACATGATTCAAGACATTCAAATACATCCTTGGATCCCATCCATGGTGCTCAAATAGCTCAGGGGATTGAAATCATTGAAGATCAAGAAGTGAAGATTCATCTGATACACAAGTCATTCACTGCAAAGTCAAACCTTTGACTTTAGGGTTTTTTGGTTAAATATGAACTTCTCAAGTCAAATTCCATGGAAATATGTTTGATTGATGAATTTGATCAAGGAAATTCAAGATAATGGAGGTTACTTGCAAAAAGGGAAACAATGAAGAAATTTGAATTTTTTTTCTAAGTTATGAGAAAACCCTAATTTGGTGCTGACTTGCCAAGGCCATAACTTTCAATCTAGACATCCATTTTCTTTTATCCAAAGATCAATTTGAAGAGATCATTCCATACTACAACTTTTTCAATGAGGAGGAATTCCCAAAAAGTGCATAGATTTCAAGTTATGATAGCATGAAGTTGAGAAAAATAAGATTTTGAGATTCTATACTTAGAATTTTTTCTAAGTGTTGAAGTTCAACTTGGAGGGTGGGTTTCCAAAGCCATTTTTCTCATGGTTCTAGGCTCCAATTCAAAATTCTTTCAACATGAAACTTGTTCCCTATGATTCAAGCTTTCCATTGATGCTAAAAACTCCTCAATTGAATCCATACATCTCAAGTTATGGTATTTCAAAGTTAGGGTTTCCAAGTTAAAGAATTCATGACTTAGTGAAATTTTTTCTAAGTTAATTTGGTTAGTTTTGGACATGATTTTCAAGGCTAGTTTTCACAACCTTCCAAGCCTCATTTCAATTTGTTTTCAACAGACGTTACAGCCCATTCAGCTGGTTAAGAAGTTCTTTTGACAAGAAATATAAATTCCTCATCATCATACATTCTAAAGAACCAAACTTTAGGAAAGGTGATATGTTAGATAGCTTTTCATCATCTAATTTCATTTCTTTTCTTTGAAGATTTGCAAGACAAACCAACAGAGCACAATAAACTCAAGTTGCATAACTTCTTGAATAATTGTGACCCCAGGTTTGAATCTAAACTAATCTTCTCAGAATTTGCTTGAAAGATTAGATGAAGTGTAACTAGACAAGCTTCAAAACTGATTTCCACAAATCTGAGCGCAAGGACTTAAAGATAGTCCGAGCATGAGACATATCAATGATGTTGACATACTCAGAAGTGAGATAGAGCACCTACCAGAATGCAACTACCTCTGAAGATATTCAATAACCTTCTTCTGAGCTGGTGATAAAGACTTTCAAACAGATCATCTCTACACCATCAACTTCTATAGTAATACCTTTTTCAAGGATATTCTATAGACCTTCAGAAACCTCTTTTATTAAGACCAATGAGTTAAAAATATGTTTTGTTTTTCCATCTTTTAAATTCAGTGGAATCACCCTTTAAATATGGTAGGAAAAGTAGTATGATATTTTTCATGTGACACTTGATTCCTTCTTGAAGGAAAGTCTTTGACACACATACTTTTCTTCTTAGATCATTATCTGCGCCACTGTCAAGTGTTATGCACAGACCATGCTCTGATACTAATTGAAGGTGAGAAAAGTACACAAGTAAGTGGGGGTTGAATTGTGTTTTCCATTTTTTAGTTTGCATCTGATCAGAGTTCAGAATCGAAACTAGTGTTCAGATTCTGGTTAATTCTTACCAGCAGAATGATAATTGAAGAAAATAAATAATAGTAGAAGACACTAAGATTTATACTAGTTCCTCCCAAACTGAGAGTAGTCCAATCCCCTTGCTTCACAAGAGATTTTCACTATAATCAAATCATGATTACAATCGCTTATGCATTATGCATAAGACTTTTACATTTGCTTAGACCCAAGGTCCAAGACTTCTTGCTTAAGCTCCTCACTCGAGACTTCTTGCTTAGGTTCCACGAACCCAAGACTTCCTTTCTTAGGCCCTCAACCCAAGACTTGTGCTCAAGTACCTCAGACCCAAGACTTCTGCTCTAAGCTAGTCTAGCTGAGATTTATGCTCCAAGCCACTTTGGTCGAGACTTCTTCTCCAAGCAACTCTGGCTGAGACTTATGCTCCAATCCACTCTGGCCGAGACTTACTTGCTTGAACCACAACCAAATACTTTCCTTCTCAGTCAATCCACTTGATTAAAACTTTCACAGCTCAAGCACATAACAAGAGACTTACATGGCTCAAGCATCTTGGCTTGAGACTTCCTTGCTTAAGTCCCAATGAATTAACACTTCTGCTCAATCAACCAAGTTGATTAAGAATTGTATTGCTCAAGCACATAGCAAGAGACTTACACGGCTTAAGCATCTTGGCTCGAGACTTCTTTGCTTAAGTCTCAATGACTTAAGACTTTTGCTCAATCACATAGCAAGAGACTTACATGGCTCAAGCATCTTGGCTCGAGACTTCCTTGCTTAAGTCCCAATGACTTAAGACTTTTGCTCAAGCACATAGAAATAGACTTTGATCTAAACTGCTAAACAAGTTCAGCAGAATAGAGAACAAGGTGTACTCGATACAAGTATCAGAGGTACATGAAATCACCATAACAAAGACCTAAAGCACTTAAGATTTCTAAGATATTCAATGTGTAAGAAATCTTAAGGTTTTTACAATTACAACATACAACAGAAAACCTGCATGTATAATGGTGTTGATAATTGCTGATCTTATTACTCCTTCTTCTGGATAATCCTCATTAAAGATTCAGTTTGAACCTTCGGCCATATATATAACCTTTGTAGAAACTAGTCGTTGAAGAGGTAACTTGATCAAGAGTCTTTGCTTTTACTTCATAGTACAAGAGACGTTGAAGATAAATACACCAGAAGATCTTGATCCAATGTGTAACATGTTTAACCTTTGAGTCTTCAAGAGATACTGTACAATTAGAGCCGTCGAGAGTAGATATCCGTAAAGCATGCCATCCTTTCTCGAGCCTTGTAATCTGTAGACTTTACCTGACAATCTGATTTGACAATACAACTTACTTTCTGCAGTACAAACAACTTCAGCTTTATCACCAACTCTGAATGGTACCAGAAGCCAATTAGCATTCACTAAGTGTAGAGACAATTATGTTGTTTCTTTTGATGCTGAGACCTTCAGCTTCAGAGTCTATGTCAGACATCACTTAGTAAGTGTTCTTCAGATTCTGCCACCAGAAGCTAGTAATTCAGCAACTCCCAAGTGTGCTAATGTAAAATTGATTCTGACTATAATATTTACAAGTATTAGAACCTGCACACATGTAACACACATCAAATAAACCATTGTTCTTTCAATACTTTGTTATCATCAAAATCCAAGGAAAATATGTCATGAACAAATCTTGTTCTAACATCTTTCATCTCAATTTATTTTGAAAACCGAGGGGCAATATTATTTCTTTTTTTTTTTTATAAAAAAATTGTTACATTGTTTACCCAGAATATTACATTGTTTAAAATAAAAATAAAATTTCCTACAAAACAAGGTAAAAATAAAATTCCCTGGCGATCTAGATTTTAGATTTTCGAATTATTGAATCTTGGGGAAGATCAAATGTTGGGTGCAAGGTTATTCTCTTCGGATCATGCATGCATTTGATTCTGAAGCAAAACAAAATAAGGGTTAGATAAATAAAATCAATATTCAAATATATGATTTTGTGCTCAAATAAATATTTAAGAAAACAGACCTTAATCTCAATTAATTTTTTGCTCTTGCAATCCATCTTAGATAACTTTTCCAAACGCCTTTATGTTTCAAGCTCTTCATGTTTCATATAGGTTAGATTATCAATATTCAGCAAGCTTTTATAACGGATGTCCCTTAGGTTTCACACGGATCACAAATGAAAGATTCATGAGCGTTGATAAAAATTAAATGGACGGTAAATATTTGTTTAAGGACATTGAATATATTAAAAAACAATTAACTATCCCCTCAGCGAAGAAGAAAACCGAGGTGAATAACTGGTTTTTTAAAATACATTGTTTACACAGAATATTAAAAATACATTGGAAAATTTGTTTCCCAATGAGAAAACTTATTTTACATGTCTAGGTCCTATGCAAGATGGTAGAGATCTATTTCCCATTGAGAATTTTTATTTTCTGCACTTGCAATCCATCCCAGAGTTCTGTAGTAGCAACTCATGATAGAAATGGAGAGTGGTGAATAATTCCTCTCTTTGGGGTGACTACATATAATTTAGTATTAGGGTAAAATCTGTTTAACAAGTGCTTTTATAGTAAAATATGATTACTAACCACATCGGTTTTACTATAAAACTGAGGTGTATTATTGACTATCACCTCAATTTTAATTAAAACCGAGGTGACTATTTCTTTTATTTTTTATTTTTTAAAAATACACTATTTACAAAAAATATTAAAAAACATTATTTACAACAAATCTTTGGTGATATCTATATTTTGTTGAATACCCATTAAAACAAATATTTTTGAAACAAGAATGATTTAGCAATCTATAAACCAAGTACTCTTCAAAGGTTGAACTCTCTTCTTTGTTGGTTAATTTCTATTCATTGTTTAATTTGAAGCAGAAATGATTTTCTGCACATGCAATCTATCAACTGAGCTATTTTCAAAGGTTGAGCCCCCTTCATTGTTGGTTAAGCTCCATTCTTTTATTAACTTGAAGAAAGAATGATTTTCTGCATTTGCAATCTATCAACTGAGTACCATTCTTTAACTGAGGGTTATTCTAAAAAATACAACAACGACAACATCAACACCATTATGTGAGATAGATTGCAAGAGCAGAAAAAAATGTTTTGTTCAAGATAGAAGAACATTGAAGATTTTTTTTCTATCTTGTAATCCATCCTAAAGAATGATGTTTGGGGCGACTTCATATTAGTAAAAATTAAGGTAAAATCTATTTAACGAGTGTTTTTATAGTAAAATCTTATTATTTTATGCCTCAGTTAAATAGAAAACTGTAGGATTAGAACATTTTGTTTACACCTATAAACAAATAAAATCATAAATTGCGATAGCTGGGAATCAAAGCTTGTACTGATTTGTTTTTTCACCTTAGTTTTTCATCTATGGATTTTTTAAATAATAAAAAATAGCGCGCATTGACTTTATACCTCAGTTTTCTATTGGTCGAGGTAAAAGTTTCGTCATGAAAAGTATTATTTGTTGTAGTGAAAGGGATATCTTATTATCTACTCCAATTCTAAGAGAAAAAGAGAAGTTTATCATTGACATTAGGCTTAGATAGTCGTTTAGTCCATGTAAATTGACATGTGTTTTTTATTTTGGTCCTATATCTTTTTTTGTAGATGAAGTCCTTATATGTTGAATTCCTTTTGATTTTAGCCTCATACGTCAATCTTCCTTTACAAAACAGTTGGCTAACGTGACAGTTTTTTTTTCTTTCATTTTTAATTCCACTTCAGCTTTTTGAGAATAATTTAAATAACATGAAAAAATTATTTACTATGATTAATCATTAATTAATATTTATTGATTACTATTTATTAATAATATAAAATAATATGAAATAATTATTTACTTTACTAATTACTATTTAATTTTTAATTAATAGTTATAATATTAAATAGTTGAATCATTTAAAACTATTTAATTAGTACTTAATACTTGAAATATTTAAATAATTATTAATTTATATTAAATAATATATTTTTTTCATTATTTCATATTTCAGATTTAATAATATTAATCTGTTATATAAATATTATTTCATATTTCAGATTTAAATAAGATTAATCTATTATATAAATATTATTTCATATTAAGCCAACAATTTAATAAACTATAACACACTATTTAATACTAAATATTCCATTAATTTTTAATAATTCCAATAATTATTTAATACTAAATATTATTAAATATTTAATATTTTTTATTCCAATAATTCCAATTTATTTTATACTATTTAATAATTATGTCAATTTATTTAGATAATTCTGCAACCATTTATGTTATATATATATATATATATATATATATATATATATATATATATATAGAGAGAGAGAGAGAGAGAGAGAGAGAGAGAGAGAGAGAGAGAGAGAGAGAGAGAGAGAGAGAGAGAGAGAGAGAGAGAGAGAGAGAGAGAGAGAGAGAGAGAGAGAGAGAGAGAGAGAGAGAGAGAGAGAGAGAGAGAGAGAGAGAGAGAGAGAGAGAGTTTTTAAAGGTAGTGCAATGTCAGTGTAAAGAAATATTACACATACATCCAATCAGATTATTTTAAAGTGTCAAATCATAACAGTATTTTAAAAATAAAAGTGTGATGTGGCAGAATACACGTCTATAATTAGTTGACAGTGTAAAAATATTTTACAATATCGATGTATATTCTTTTTTCTTATATATATATATATAAACAAATGAGTTAACTGGTGTAGTGGCCAAGTAGTATCATGTTAATGTCAATGTTATGAGTTCAACTTCTCTTAGCATTATTTTTGTAACTTTGTATTAATCAAAATTAAAAACACCCCAACTTATATGAACTAAAAAACTATTTAAGTCTTGACATTATTAAAAATCTATCTCTTAGCACTATTTTTGTAATTTTACATTAACTAAAATTAAAAAACACCTCATTTTATATGGACTAAAAAACTATTTAAGTCTTGACATCATTAAAAATCTATTTCATCTAGTTGTTTTTTTTAATTATACGGTAAATATTTTAATATTTTTAATAATATTTGTCCTTTTGCTATCTTTGATTTTAGCAACCATTACAAGACGGGTATAAACCATTTAAATAAGGTATTAGCTTGTTCAAATAAAAAAATTAGGTATTATATTTATAGATTTTATACAGATACAATAATTTTTAATAAAAAGTATAATTTAAATGTTTATTTTCTTCAATTTTAAATTAAATTAAACAAAGAAAACTCAGATGGTAAAATTTGAATATATTCAACACTATCTATAATTAAATATAAAAGTAACATTTGGTTTTGGTGTAGTTTATTTTTGTTTCAATTATATTTTTTTTCTAATTTTTGTTTTAAATCTCAACTTTTTCTTATTAACTGTTATATAAGAGTTTGCATATCTCGTTCATTCTATTATTTTTTATTATTTTATAAATAGTTTTATTAAAATAAAAAATAAACACACATAAAATAAAAACGGACTGACGCTAGTAATAATTATACAAAATAGTTGATTCACTCTAAATCATATAGGAAGATTTCATCACAGAATTAAATATGATCAAAAGAATTTCTATTGACAAGATAATCAAATAATAAATACTTTTCAAATAAAACCACAAAAAAAATTACTAAAATTGTTTAATCAAAAGAGGATGCTAATTCACAAATCCTAACTCAATTGAACTCCATATTAACAATTTACTTAGTTTAGAAACATAAAATAATGTACCATAGTGGTTGGAATTCTTGAAGCAGAATGCGGAGAAAATAACAATTATTGATATTTTTGGCGCTTCTTCAAATCGACTTGACTTTTAAGATTAGAGTTAAGATCTTGAGATTGTGTATTTTTCCAAGTAGGAAGTTGTCCTTGGTGTAGAACAGTTTGAAGCGAAGGACCAGCATCATACATAGCTTGTAAAAGCTTACCCTTTTGAGGCAAAACTCTTTGTTTAGCAATATAATCTATATACTTACTTCCATAATCATCATCACAAACTGGTTTTTTCATAGCTATCATCGAATCATTAAAGTTTTGATTATGATAATGATTGACATGATTTCTGCCGGTGTTTGAAAACTCAGGTGAAGAAGATGATGAAGAAGAATGAAGAAACCCTAGAGAGTTTTGTCGTTGGAATTCAATTGGACAACGATTGTTCATTAGTTTTTGTAGCATATTTCTAGCTTCATCTCTTTCTTCGCGAGCTTTTATGAGTAAATTGTAAAGTTCGGCATTCATGTTTTTCAGTAGTTCAAGTTCAAGTGTTGTGTCTATCAACTTTTGTTTTTGTTGATGTTCCAGCTGAAAATTCAAGCAAGAAAATCTCAAAAAAATTCAAGAACATAATACAAATAAAAATTAAAAGATAAAAGAAGTTACAATTCAAAAAAAAAAAAAATCGTTAAAAAAAAAAAAAGCGATGGAATGAAAGGAAAAAAGAGTTTATCGATAGGTTTTGTTAAAATAGTTATTAGTATGTAAGAACATACCTCTTGTTTAATGAAAATAGAATTATGCTCTTCCATAATTTGCACTTCTTCTAGAGAGTGATTTGGAGAGTTTGAGAGTGAATGAGTAAAGATTGAAATTTAGAATATTGATTTAAATAGGAAGAAATACCTCTTATTTATATAATCATAACATTGAATGATTTGGATTTTATAATATTTTAGTAGGTGGTTTGAAATCAATTAAAGATTTAGTATATATGTTCTATCAAATCACACTAAAATATATTTTTATTTTATAATAAATGACACGCTATCAATTTTTTATAAAATATTCTTTTCCTTTCTAACTAGTATGTATGATACTCATGCGTTCGCACGGGTGCACGTCGGTAACGCGCATTTGTTCTCAGAATGTATTTGTTTTCATAATGTATTTTTTTTAAGAATGTATTTGTTCTTATAATGTACGGTCACCAGTTATGTTATGAAATATAAAAAAAAATCAAAAATATAAAAATTAGTTGTAAATTTATAAAAAATTAAAATCATACACCCAATTAAAAAAACAATTGTCATAAAAAGTTTAAAAAATAAAGTTATTTCATATAGAGTGAGTATTTATAATAATGGGGGTAGATGATATTAAAAGAGACAAAATAAAAATAGAAAAGATTAGAAAAAAAAGTAATTGAGATTAAAAGTATATAAATTTTCTTAAGATTCGATCTCCGTGGGGATCCGTGGAGACAGGGATGGGGAAAATATTCCCCGTGGCGTAGATTGGAGACGGGGATGGGGAATAATATTGGGGTGGGGCGGGGAGCGGAGAAGCATCCTCCGAACATTTCATGTCCCGTTGACATCCCTAGTTTGGATTCATACGTTATTTTAAACATATTTCCTTTTATTTTCTTTAATTGTAAAAAAAATGTAATATCCTGTTCGTTCACAAGGATTTTGGCCTGGTTACCCGTGCGTTCACGCCGGTACTCGATGTATTACCCGTGCGTTAACACAAATTTTGGTCTGGTTACCCGTGCGTTCACACAAATTTTGGTCTGGTTACCCGTGCGTTCACACGGTACTGGTGTATTACACACGCGTTCACACATTCTTTAAAATATATTTACTTTTACTTTCTCTAATTGTATAAAAAAATAAAATAACTCGTGGGTTCGCATGATTTCTGATATGGATACCGTGAATTCGTATGAGTACTGATGTGTTACACACATATGTTTCTAAAATGTAATAAGAATAAAAACAAAAAGACAATATTATTTAACCAAGAAAGTTTATTATTAAAAAAACATATTTTAAATTATATTTGGAGTATAAAGTGACTCTCAGAGTTAATGATTTTTTTTACAGTTGGACCAAAAATTATTTTGTATTGTTTCATCTACTCAAAAATCAATAAATATTTATCATATATCATTCTTAGAATGAATATTTTTTTTATTAAATAATTGACCTAATAATATTGACAATTTACAATACAAAATAATTGACCTGAAATTAGTACCAGTGTGTTCACAAAAATCAAATAAATTTGAAGTCAATGTCTTTATTAAATAAAAGTATAATCTCAAACACAATTAGAGCATGTGTTATATGTACTTAGCGCAAAAATCGTTCTCGTTATTAATCGATATTTTGAATGTTCTCGTTAGTAATTAATATTTGAATCAGTACTATTTTAAATTCTATAAATGACAAACAAATTGTATGATCAATAAAAAATATCATACAATTTTGATACTATTTATTCATACATTATTTATGTTTCATTCTATTAGTATTTATATTGAAGTTCATTTAATTAGTTTAAATTGTATGATTATTTTGTACCCAAAAATTTCGTATGATTATTTATTTAATTATATAAATTGATTATCTTATGTTTATATACATTTTAAAAATTTGACGCCAAAAAAAATGTGCGATTCTCCAATCAACTCATAGATTAAAAACTCTACATTATTTTATGTATAGTAATAAACTATGTTGTTCCCATTTATAAATATATAATTGTTTTTTATGCGGTTCTCATATTTAATATTTAGTAATCTTTTATTTAATACATTACTAAACTTTTTATAAATTTTTTAAATATTGTAAACTTATAATAGAATAATTGCTGTACATATTTTTCTTCTTTATTTAAACCAATTCATAATCTCATATAAAATAAAAATAAAATTACAGGCTATATCATTTAAAACTTATTTAAACGTTATTAAAGAATTTTAAATAAATAAATTTTCAGACATAAACAAAAAAAATTAAAGTAATAAATATATAATTAATTTAATATTGATATTTTATTTTATAATTAGAACTTTTCGTGCACCCGCATATAAAATATTTTAATCAACCATATATTTTTTTTCCCGCATATTAATATTATTTTTGATTTGAAATTAGTTATACAAATATTTGAATCAATATTAAATACATATTTTGGATTTAGATTAATCTATTTAAAAAAATAATGAAACACATAAAAAATCAAATATACGACTTTAAAATTATTTTGATTTTCTTAAAATATAAATTAAATATACATTATCAACAATCACATATTTTTTATTATACTATGTGTTATATAATAAGTTTGAATTTGATGATCTAGTGGGATACCCTTACGTTCGCACGGGTATTGGTAGAGTACACATATTTGTGTTTAAAATGAAATAAAATAAAATTAAAACGACAAAATTATTTAAACCAAAAATTTTATTATTTTTAAAAAATATACATGGAATAATAGGGTAACAACAATTTTTTCTCGTGTATAAATATCATTTAAAAAATATATATAAATGTAGAATTTATAATTGTTTTCGTATAAAAAAATTGGATTAGCATCATATTAACAATTATTTATTGTAATATAATAAAATTGTGTATTTAATTGAAAACAAAGTTTTATAATGATTATGAATTAATTAATATGTTTGAAAACATATAAATATTTATTAAATTATTTCAAATTTATTAGTGTTAATAGCACAATAAACCTTTGTCATTAATAATTATTTGAATATTAGTGTAGAACTAATTAGTATTAATAGTATAATAAATATTTTTCAAAAATATTTTTATACTACCATTTTAATATAGAGTGATAACACTTTTAACCACCAAAAATAGTTGGTATAATATTAAATTCTCATCTTCCACGATAAATTAATAAATTTTTTTTTGGTTAATAAGATAGTGTTGTAAGAGAATATATATATATATATATATAAGTTATAATAACATTTAATAGAAAATAAGAAATATATATTATATATATAAAAAAAATAGAATTCCTTAAAAAAAAAAATCATTATTTACCCAATAAATTACTCAATTGATGATACAGATATAGTAAATTACTATTATTTAATATGATATTAAAACCATAATTTGTTATAACTTTAAAACAATAAATTACTATTATAATATATATTTTTCTTATTTACATCGATGGAAAATATTTCTTAAATCATTATTTTAATGGTATAAACTTCAATTAATGAAAAAAATTTGGTCCATAAATCAATTAATAATTAAATATAATATATATTTTTCTTATTTACATTAATGAAAAATATTTCTTAAATCATTATTTTAATGAAAATAAAAATATAATAATAAAAATAATAATATAATATAAATGAAAATAAAAAAAAATAATAGTAATAATAAATAATATAATAATAATATATATAATAATATTAAACTAAAAGCTATGCTGCAATAGCTTCCCCTTTCACTCCCCTGTTACAAAAGGAAGGCTTTAAACATAAGACTTTTGAGAAACATAAGGTAGCTATTACTACTGCACCTGTGCTGGCACTCCCTCAATTTTCTATACCTTTCACAATTGTAACTATTTGGAAATGCTGCTCATATAGGGAGGCACGTGGAGCAAGACCAAAGCTGCCATGTGGTGGCTTGTGGGAGCAGAAGGGCAAAGGGATATTTTTGGTAGTCTTCTATTTTTTTATATGGAAGATTACTAATTTATAGTCAAAATTACGAGGACCCTTTCAATTTTATATCTCTAGGTTTTTAATAATAGTAATGATTAATATATTAATATAAAATAAAAGTAATTTAGTGGAATTACAATTCTCTCTATTTTATTTATATATTATTTTAATAATTTGTATGCATGATAAAATACATTAGACATTAAGGGATACAAGAGTATCTTTTCATTATAAAATTTTAATAACAAAGAAAGTAAAGCAAAAATGAAAATTTTAATTAACCTTTCCTTACAAATATGAAACACATAACTTTTCAAAATCTGATCGAATCTTAAAATGCACTTTTGATTGAACATATCTAAAAACTTATTTTATAGTGTTTATAAAAAAAAGCTATATTTTTATTTTAAAATATAATTATGAGTTATTTTTAAAATTTCATTGTTAAATCATATATAAAAAATATCAATAAAGCATATATTTTGTTTTTCTTTTGTGCTCATTATAAATGTTTTTTTTGTTTCAAAAACGGGCAAAGCCCAAAAGAAATATTAGTGGAAAAAATGTTACAAAAATGGGGACTAAGGCAAAATCTCAAAACTATCAAACTCTAAAGTGAGATTTTGTTAATGCAACCTAGATCTTTTACTGCACTATGTGAATTTTCATAAATATCCCTCGTTTTTGGAGATGTTCTCCGGACGCATCTCTTGCACAATTAAGTAAGACCATTTTGAGAGGCGCCTCATATGTTGGGTTATTTTTATTCCAAATATGCATCTCTGGAACATTTTAAGAAAGACTTTAATTATTTATCAGTTCAGTAGATATTCTAGAAATGCATCTCAGGACTTATGGGCGAGATTTTGAAATTTTCTGTCACCTTTGCATGTCAGGATTTCCGGAGATGCATCTCCGGAAATATCTGATATAGAAATCAGTTGTATGATCACTCAACCATTATTGACATACTTGGTTTTCAACCAAACTCTTTGTAGCGCATGATTTTTGTCGGTGACGCGACCACCTTATCGCGGAATTTGGGTTTCTCCTCAATAAAGAGGAGGGGGTGCTACTTTCTGATTTCTTATTTATCCCGTGAAGCTGGAAGGGAAAGGGAAGTTATCTAAAACTAACCTTGCACGCGAATGTTTAACTGAACAAACGCTTAAAAGAGATTCGAGGAGTTCGGGGTCAGGTTATACAATGGGGAGTTGTCAATTACCCATTCTATATGTGGTTATCCATAGGTTGTTAGCTTTAGGTTCTGCTTTGTACTTGATGGTGTTTATCCGTTAATGGGTTGGGAAAGTTTTTTTGGAAAAATGAGAGAGAGAGTGAGTTTTTGTTGATGTTCGGGTTTTCCCGATGTTTTTGGTAAGGTACTGGACCTAATGTTTGATTGATATGAAGGTACTGGACCTAAAGTTTTTGATTAGTATGCTCACTAAGATTTTGCAATCTTATGCCTACGTATTCCCGTTTAAACGAAACAGGGAAATCAGAGCAATCGTAGTTCCTCCTATTCTATGGGAGGAAAAGATGTTTTGGTGTCTTGTTCAAAGCCCAAGATTGAAGCTAAAAAAGTATATTTGTGTCTTGTTCAAAGCCCAAGATTGAAGTTAAAGGAGTATTTGTGTCTTGTTCAAAGCCCAAGATTGAAGCTAAAAGGTTTGACTGATAGAGAATTTGTCATCTCTAAAGGGAGACATCTCGTATGTTTATCACAGTTGTTGGGTGATTGATTATAAAGGAGAATTACTTTAACTGGGATATGAAAATCCAGCAACGCTATGATTTCCTTTATAGGGGTGTTATCCTGAAGGAGAAAACTTTAACTCAGTATAGAGCAATGCCATTTTTCCTTAGGAATTTCTCATGCTAAGAGAGGGACAGTGGCGTGGATGTAAATAATCCAGAGGCTTGCCGCTTACACCAATTAGATGAAAGAGAGAATTTACCAGGATAAAAGATGGACAACAACTTGGATATTTGAATCAACAAGTGTGCCACTTACAGTAGTTTATCTGGGATTATGGTTTGTTTTGAATGTCTGTTTTGATAAGTGATAAACAGATAAATGACTTCCCATAGAGGGATTTTGATTTCCTCTGAGGGGATGTTGATTTTTGTGTGCCTTGATCAAAGCCCAAGGTTGAAGCTAAGAGGTTGATTGACTTTACTAGGGAAGTTCTTATATAAAGCCTAAGAGGGGGCTAGAAAAGACTAACTCAACGAGAGAGTGTTTATATCTGTGTCTTGTACAAAACCCAAGATTGAGGCTAAAAAGAGACAGACTCTTTTGAGGATATCATTATACAAAGCCTAAGAGGAGGCTAGAAGTTTGACTTTTCCGGGGAAAATGTTCTGTCTGTCTTGTACAAAGCCCAAGATTGAGGCTAAAAGTGATTTTGGCTCCGTTGGGGAGGGTTTGTATGTGTCTTGTACAAAGCCCAAGATTGAGGCAGAAAATAAGACTGACTCTGTGGGAAAGAAATCTGTATCTATCTTGTATGAAGCCCAAGATTGAGGCTAACAATGAGACTCTACTGACTCGGCTGAGGATATTTTAAGTGTCTTGTACAAAGCCCAAGGTTGAGGCTGGAATGAGTTTGACTCTACGGGGGAGTATTATCTATCTTGTACAAAGCCCAAGATTGAGGCGGAAATAAGTTTGACTCAGCTTAGAAAATTTATTTCTCAAAGCCTAAAGGAAGGCTGGGAGGAATTGTCTCCGCTGGGGAAGATATTTGTCCCAAGCTTAAGAGAAGGTTATGAAGATTTATGTCTTGTACAAAGCCCAAGATTAAGGCTAAAAGGGTTTGACTCAACAAGAGAGTGCTTTTATCTGTCCTGTACAAAGCCTAGGATTATGGCTGAACAAGCTGGAGAAATCATTATACAAAGCCTAAGAGGAGGCTGACTTCTGCTAGGGGAAATCTTTATATCAAGCCTAAGAGGAGGCTGTAAAAGATTGTCTTAACAAGAGAATGGTTTTATCTGTCTTGTACAAAGCCCAAGATTGAGGCTAAAATGGGTTTGACTCAACAAGAGAGTGCTAAAAGGTGATTGACTCAACAAGAGAGTCTGAAAGTTTGATTGACTCAACAAGAGAGTCTGAGAAGGTTATTGACTCAACAAGAGAGTCTGAAAAGGTGATTGACTCAACAAGAGAGTCTGAAAAGGTTAGCTCTGCTGAGGAGAATCATTGTACAAAGCCCAAGAGGAGGCTGACTATGCTGAGGAAAGATCATTATACAAAGCCTAAGAGGAGGCTATCTTCTGCTGGGGATTGTTGAGATCCCGAGGCAGGTCTAAATGGGGAATCAACTCTTGTTGAGGGTTACAGAAGAGTTGAGATATCAGATGCCTTGAGGTTTTGATAGTGTTATACTGATGATAAACTGACCCTGGTTAGGGAATTTTAGGAGAGAGACTGGGTTTTAGAACCCATGGGTTCTAACTCTGCTGAAGATTTATTAAAATGATAAGGGTTCCTTTTATGTTTGTAGGGAACTTGAGAATGTCTTTAAGACTCAAGAAGGGATGAGACTGTCCAAGTCTACTAGTGTGAAAGAGTTTATCTTTGTATAACTCCCAAGAGGAGGCAAGTGTTTTAAGGGATGAGAATCAACCCTAAGTCCGAGATTTGACACTGGAAAGACTGCTCTAGTAAAGGATGACTAAGTTCTGTCTTATACCTTTAGGAGGCCTTCAGGGTCCTTGTACAAAGCCCAAGAGGAGGCGGGGATGCTTTTAGGAAGCCCGTGGGTCCCAAGCCAAAGAAAAGTTCAAGAAATGCTATTCACTGAGAATAGATCATTTAGTGAATAGTCCTGAGGTTTGAAGAAATTCAAGAGATGCTATTCACCGAGAATAGATCAACTCTGGGGAGTAGAATTTCTTTGACAATTTCTAATAGTGACAGCCTGAGAAAAGGTTCACCGAGAATACTGCCTTAGTCTTTGTTCCATATTGTTTAAGCCCAAGAGAAGGCAAGACTATATCTGGAAATCCTATGGGGATCTAGTTTTGACTATATTAAAGAGTGACCAAACTGGCTTTACCTAGTTCTAGACCTAGTTGTCGGGGAAAACTCTAAATAGATATACTAGTATATATACAGTTGATATATGACAAGTATTTAAAAGGATATGAAAGAAGGACTTACAGAGGAGCAGTTTCCCACAATACAGTTATATATATATTAAAGCAAGTAAATGAAAGCTGATAAAAACTTACAGGCGAGCAAGCTTCCATGTTGTATTGTTAGTCGTTCAAAGAAATTAAAGAAAGTTTTGATAACAACTGTATGTTTGAATCTAAATCAAAAGAGAAGTTATTTTTGAAAAGATTGTTGGGGCTTATACTCAAGGAGAGGCCCAAGGTTTAACAGTGATCGTACCGTTGTTTTGAAAATTGTATCGGGACTTATACAATGACTGAGGCCCAAAGAGGTTTTCTGTACAAAGGGATGTGTCTTACAACTCAAGGAGAAACCCAAAGGTTTGAAAGAAGAAAAGAAATGGGACTTACAACACAAGGGTAGGCCCAAATGATTTTGTTTTAAAAGGCGACCACCGCGCCGTGATTTTGAAAATACAACGGGACTTATACAACATCTGAGGCCCAAAATAGTTTGTATTTACAAAGGATTGGGTCTTACACTCTATCTGAGGCCCAAAGTGTTTAAAATTTAAAATCAAGAGGAAACCCTAATTTTAAATAAAAATGTTATTTTTCAAAGGAAATTAAATGAAAAAATGCTATAAAATGCCAAATATATTCAAAAATAAGTTGTACACCTTGAAAAATGTTTTGAAAAATCATGTTTAATTACATGAGAGTTTGAAATTCAATTGGTTTTGAAAGATCAAAGTGGGAATTCCATTTAAAAATGTTTTAAAACAATTAAAATGAAATTAATTACAAAAATTCTACCTATATTAAATAAATAATATAAATTGGATTTTTTTGTAAAATAAAATAATTTAACATTTTTTATGAATTTTGAGAAAAAGAATCAATTAAAAAACATAAATATTCAGAGAGAAATTAATTTTTGAATCAATTAACAAAAATAACAAAAATTCAAAAATTTGTATTATGGCGCCAAGAACACTTGGTTCTTGCCCGCGCCCTCTGTTTTTTCAGATTTGCATTTTCTCACTTTTCTCCATGATTTCTCAATGGTTTTGCACGATTCAAGTATCAATCTTGTTCGCTTTTGAACAAGGATCACGATCATATAGTTTAATTGCATTTATTTTGAGTATTGAGTGAGAAATCAGAAGAAAACCTCAAGAACCCTAATTTCAGCATGAACACAATGAAATTTCATACACGATTGATTCATGGCAATTGATTGAGGGTTATCATTCCATACATGATTATGAACATGTGGCAAAATTATTGTGCAGTAAAATATGCATGCATCATAGAGTTTGAAGAGTTCATGCTTACCTTTTGCAGCTGGTGATCGAGTTTGGTGATGGAGGTGTTGTAAGTTGGTTCCAATGATCTGGACAACTTCCTTAGGTGCCAAGGAGTGTGTCTGAATGCTTGGAGTGGTTTGAAATGAAATGGAACTCGAGATGGTACCCCAACTGCAACTCTGTCAAGAACTTGAGCAGTTGGCTGGTGATTTTGTGAAATTGATGTTCCAGATGTTATGTAAGAGTTTGGATCACTTCTATATGTTATATGTGAGGTGTGTGAACCATTGGTTTGGTTGGAATTGCTCTTAAACTTAAAACCCGATAGTGACTTGAGTTAGAAGGCAAAATTGGAGTGAAAGGGAGATTTTGAGGAAAGCATCAGTTTAGGTGCTTTGGTGTACTCAAACTGATCACAATTGAGGCCTATTTATAGTGTGTCAAGTTTTTTTTGCAAGCAACAGTGTGTGGCAACTGCAGTAGGCCTTTGGCCAATTGTGATCAAATGGAATCTCAAGTCTCCTCTAGCCATTGACTTGAGATTAGAGCACAGGCCTATGGTTCTCTGTTGTATGAGCTTATCCTGACTCATTTGGCTGATCATGGACTGATACATGCTAGCTCTATGCATCCATTGAATGCCTCAAAACAAAATTGGAGTCTTGATTCATCTTTAGCTTTTAGGGATGCCATCCCTATATGTAGTTCCAAAGACTTGGGAGGCTTATGGATCAGTGCTTGTTCCACCTTGGTCTCCCCCTGAGGTGTGCAGATGGATAACCATGTTTGTTTTTGCACAATTTGATCAATTCGAGCCCTGATGTACAAATCTGCCTTGCAAAACAGTTTGCAGCAAGGCATGTTGCAGCTGTCATAACCTCTAGCTCAGGTGGAGTTTGATGGAGTTCTTGGACATTTTAGAAAGCTGATATATCCTATTTCAACATGATGTCCAACTTTGGTTTTGAATCAACTTGAATTACAATAAAAATGCCTCTACATTTTGAAAAAAATAAGGCAGATTCTGACTTAGTGAAAATTTCACTAAGTGTTGGAAAAATGTCATTTTCATGTTTTTTGTGATTTTGCTCAAACAATAACTCAAAATCCATGATGAATTGGAATGAGTTCTAGTTGACATATTTGAAGTATGTAACATGAACTCCAACCTGAGCTTTGAATGGGAGAAAAAGGCCTTAGGGTTTGGGAGATATGGCCTTGCAAAGTTGGTACCCTAGCCACTTTGTTCCATAACTTAGAAAAATTCTAAGTTTTTTTATGGTTACCCCTTTAACAAGTTAACTCTCTTTCTTTGATTTTTGCTTGATGAATGATGATTCAAATCACATAGTAACATTGTTTTAGGGTTAAGGAACCTTGATTGACCAAAAATCCAAAAAGTCAAACTTGGATTTTTGTACAGTTGACTTTTTCAGCAGATGAAATTGTGACTTTGTGATCCTTTTGTGAAATCAATCCTTGGGCTCAATTAAAATTTATGGATGGCCACCAAGGGTATTTAGGAATGTCTTGTATCCCTCCTCAAGGTTTGAGATCAAGGGTAGGTTAACAGTCAAGGATAAGGTTGACTTTTTCCATTAGAAACCCTAATTTGTGATCAGATGGTTTTGAGTTCTTTGAGTTAATCACATCTTGTAAATATGTCAATATGATGTATTTGAGGTCTTTGAAGTCCATTTTGAAGCTTCAAGCCATGCCTCACTTCACAAGTTAACTCAAGGGTTGAATTAGGTCAAAACCCTAATTCCTGATTTTTTAATAGATGAACCCTCAATGTGATTTTTCCATTGTGGGTGGCCTCTTGAGATCCTTTTGAGCTTATAGGACCACACATTGAGGCCTTGGCTCATGCCCAAATGGAAATTTCATCTGGGGGCCCCAGTCGACCAAAACCCTAATTTGGTGACACATGCGATCTTGAGGCTCGATCCTCTTGGAATGTTGCAACTTTGTGTTGGATTCTTGATATGGGAGTCCTCTTGATCCTTTGTGGGTGTTTGAGAGGCTAGACAAGTTGAGGATCATGTCATTTCTTGATTGATCCTTTGTCTAAGTGCTCTGAGAGGGCTCTAAACCCTAATCTTTGATTGTAGTGAATGCTCAACCATCTTCGAGGAGATTGATGAGGCATGAAGGTTCCTCCATATTGTGGTGATGATTTACACAATGATGGGAAATCTTGGTGGTCAAAATTTGGGGTATGACAGATGCTCCTATTTAATCTTCTTGGACCCGAAGGTGTGAATGGTAAAGGTATTCGGGCATTCGGGGTGCAAGAGGATTAAATATCGGAATACCCAAAATTTTGATGGTGGTTATGAATGGCAGCTTGCTTATCCATCTTCTTTTGCTAAGCAATGATACTTAGAAAAGGTAAAAACTTCCCCTCGATCCTGGTCTTCAGCCGTGGAACTGGTCTCAGTTTCTGAAATAATCTCCCCCTCGATCCTGGTTTTTAGCCACGGAACTGGTCTCAGTTTCAGAAAGAAACTTCCCCTCAATCCTGGTCTTCAGCCAAGGAACTGGTCTCAGTTTCTTTTTTCAATAAACTTCCTTGATAAGGGATGCTATTTGTAGCAGTTTTCCTCAAACTTCTCGCCGAATTTTCCTGGGGAGATGCCATTTGATGGGAAAAAGTTTTGATGTCAGACTTGCTGGGGAACCCATTCGTCTGAGTTGTAAAGTTGTACAAACTTCTTCATTGGAGACGCCATTTGTTGACTCTACTGGGGAAAATGAGTCCCTTGAGAGACTGCTTCCTTCTTGGGGATATTACATCATACTTTTCTTTGAGATATTCTCGGAGAAATGCCATGTGATGTAATCCAATTTTGAGGTGCTAATGACTTCATTAACATTGACCTTCTGAAGAGAAAAACCAATGTGTTGCTGAGAGTCTTTAGTTGCAAGGTTTTCTCTGGGGATTTTCCTTAATCCGGGAAAGCGAAGATATCATCCTCAATGGCGAAGAGTGACGTTTGTCGAATGTCTTCTTGCCTTTCAAAGGTTCAAGTTATCAAAGTGGTCGAGGAACGGCTCCAATCCAGAAATAAACTGGGGAGAGATTGCTCAGACAAAATGTTTCCTGACGAGGAAAGAATTGACAACTCGAATGATAAGAGGACTTTTATCACTAGGGGATAAGATTGACCAAAGTGATAGTGATGCAATATGAATATGAATGCAAATCAATAATGCATGATGTATGTATGTTTATGCTGAAAAAACTGACACGACATACAGACTAGTGAATGAACACGACTAGATACTCGGCCACTGCTGGGGACGAAGAAGTACCATTTGGTCCAAAATAGTAATTCTGCCTTGCCTAGGAGAGATAGTCCCTGTGGGGAAAAATGTTGGTCGGGCTTAGGAGGTAAGAACTCTGTCGGGGATATCAGATGGAATATTTGCATCTGACACAGATGATCCTTCATTCAAGCATACTGGTTCGAGAAGGAGTACTTTGATCTGCACTTTGATGCTTAATCGCCTTTGGAGTTGCGATCAATGTTTTTTCGATGTTCAACAGCCAAAAGAAATTGCCATCTTTATTTTAAAAGCAGAAAAATTTGACAAGTAAAAATTCATTTTTGTTTTATTTCAAGAATCGTGAATCATGTTAAAATGTCGTTCTGTAAAGCTAAAACAAATAAGAATTGCAAACAAAAGCACTAGGGCTCAAATTTTATTGATAGGATGGAAATCAGCCAAGCGCGTGATTCCATAGAGTATTTACAAAGTTAGAAAATGGTAATTTAAGGGAAAAGGGCTACATTGCAACATAACAACCGTCATCTTTCTACCAACTTTGAATTCTGGACATCCTGAGCTTCTGTCGAAGATGACCTTGACTGGATCTTTTTGATGAATGGCACTACCGCTGGAGATTTAACCTTGTCAGATGTAGTTACTTGCCATTAATCCCTAACTTTTACCTGGATTGTACTTTGAGATTTCCAATCCATCGGGATGATTTTTGCTTATGTCTCTAACTTTTTCCTGGACCGCCCTTTCGGGTTTTCAATCCACCGAGACGTGTTTTTTTTTTTAATTTTTATTTAGGCGAAGTATTTCTTGACTACATCAACATTTATGGGGTAGGTAAATTCCTCTTCATCCATGGTCGCGAGTCTCAAGGCACAACTTGAGAAAGCTTTCTTGACCACATAGGGGCCGTCATAATTCGGAGCCCATTTGCCCCGGGAATCAGTGAGAAATAATTGTATCTTTTTGAGCACGAGGTCTCCTTTTTTGAAGATGCGAGGTTAGACCTTTTTGTTAAACGCCTTCTTCATCCTTTACTGATACAACTGACCGTGGCATAGAGCCGTTATTCGCTTTTCTTCTATCAGATTTAATTCATCGTGTCGACTTTGACACCATTCGGCCTCTGTTAGCTTAGCTTCCATCAATACCCAGATTGATGGGATCTCTACTTCTATGGGAAGCACTGCTTCCATACCATATACTAGAGAGAAAGGGGTTGCCCCTGTTGAAGTGCGGACAGATGTGCGATAACCGTGAAGGGCAAAGGGTAGCATCTCGTGCCAGTCTTTGTAGGTTACAACCATCTTTTGAACGATCTTCTTGATGTTCTTGTTAGCCGCTTCTACCGTTCCATTCATCTTAGGCCGGTAGGGAGACGAGTTATGGTGTTCAATCTTGAACTCAGCATACAACTCTTTCATCATCTTGTTGTTCAAGTTGGATCCATTATCAGTAATGATTTGGCTTAGAACACCATAACGACAGATGAGATTGTTTTTTTATGAAACGGACTACCACCTGTCGGGTCACATTGGCGTATGACGCTGCTTCGACCCATTTGGTGAAGTAGTCAATGGCTACTAGGATGAACCGATGTCCATTTGAAGCCTTGGGTTCGATCATGCCAATCATGTCGATTCCCCACATGGAAAAAGGCCATGGGGAAGAAAGAACTTTGAGATGTGTAGGCAGTACATGGATTTTGTCTGAGTATATCTGACACTTGTGACATCTCCTCATGTACTTGTAGCAGTCGGACTCCATGGTCAACCAGTTGTACCCTACTCTCAGAATTTTTCTCGCCATTGTGTGTCCGTTGGCATGAGTGCCAAAGGATCCTTCGTGAATCTCTTTCATCAGCATGTTTGCTTCTGGTCTGTCTACACATCGAAGCAAGACCATGTCAAAATTTCTCTTATAGAGTGTATCACCGCTCAGGAAGAAACTACTTGCCAATCTTCTGAGGGTCTTTCTGTCTTTTCTGGATGCCCCAGGTGGGTACTCCCGTTTTTGAAGGAAGCATTTGATATCGTGATACCAAGGTTTGTCGTCTATGACTGCTTCAATCGCGAAGATGTAAGCGGGTCATTCCAGGCGCATTATGTCAATCTTAGGTACGTCGTTCCATTGACCTACACTAATCAAGGAAGAGAGAGTGGCCAATGCATTAGCCATGTGATTCTCTTCACGAGGGATATGATGAAACTCGATTCTGTTGAAGAATGGTAACAACCTTCTCACGTAGTCTTTGTAAGGAATCAGTCCTGATTGGTATGTGTTTCAATCTCCTTTGATCTGATTGATAACCAGGGTTAAGTCTCCATATACATCCAAGTTTTTGATCCTCAAGTCAATCGCTTCTTCGAGACCCATGATACAAGCTTCATATTCGGCCTCGTTGTTTGTAAACTTGAATTACAATCGGGCAATGAAATGAATGTGGGTACCCTGAGGTGTTATGATGATTGCCCCAATTTCGTTTCCATAATGGTTGACAACTTCGTCAAAGATAAGTCCCTATTGGGAACCTGGTTCTGGCCCTTCACTGGGTAGCGGTTCATCACAATCTTTCATTTTTAAATACATGACATCTTTGTCTGGGAAGTCAAATCTGACTGATTCTTGATCGTCAATCAGTTGATGAACCAAATTATCGGCTAAAATAATTCCTTTGACGGCTTTCTGAGTATGGTACTTGATGTCGTATTCTGATAACAACATCTGCCAACGGGCAATCCTTCCCGTGAGAGCAGTCTTTTCAAAGACATACTTGATTGGATCCATTTTGGAGATTAACCAAGTAGTGTGGCGAATCATATACTGGCAAAGACGTTTGGCTGCCCAAGCTAGAGCATAACAAGTTTTCTCAAGCATAGTGTACCGAGTCTCGCAGTCAGTAAATTTCTTGCTCAAATAATAGATGGCAGACTCTTTCCTTTTCATTTTGTCTTGTTGGCCAAGTACACAACCCATTGATTCTTCCAAGACTGTTAGGTAGATAATCAGTGGTCTCCCTTCCACTAGAGGTGATAGAATCGGTGGATTTAACAAGTATTCCTTGATATTGTCGAAGGCGGTTTGACAGTCCTCTGTCCATACGCAGTCCTAATTCTTTTTGAGTAATTTGAAGATCGGCGCACATGTCGCGGTCATGAGGAATATAAATCGAGAAATGTAATTCAAACGTCCCAGGAATCCTCGAACTTGTTTCTCAGTCCTTGGAGAAGGCATTTCTTGAATGGCTTTGACCTTGTCAGGATCAACCTCAATTCCTTTCTGGCTGACGATGAACCCTAAAAGTTTCCCTTAACGGACACCGAACGTGCACTTGTTGGGATTCAAGCAGAGTTTGTACTTTCTTAGACGCTCGAATAGCTTTGATAGGTGGGTCACATGCTCCTCTTCTGTCTTAGATTTAGCAATTATATCTTCAACATATACCTCTATTTCTTTGTGTATCATGTCATGAAACAGAGTAGTCATGGCCCTTTGATAGGTTACCCCGGCGTTCTTTAAACCGAACGACATTACCTTGTAACAAAAAGTGCCCATGGGGTGATGAATGGAGTTTTCTCCATGTCTTTCGGCGCCATTTTTATCTGATTATAGCCCGAGAATCCATCCATGAAGGAGAACACTTTGAATTTTGTTGTACTTGTAGCGGCAAAATCGTGAGTGTAAGCTATTGATTAACTTAACTCAAAAAGCAAGAGTTGCCACCGCACTTTTATTTTATCCAAAAAGGAAAGGAAAAAGAGAGAACAAAACCTACACAAGCTCTAAACAAGAACAAGTGAAGAGAGACTAGATAAGGGGGGTTGGTTATGTAAAGGGAAGGTTTTACGCACCCAAAACATCTATAGTACTCTATAGGAACCCTTAGAAATATTTACGCTTTTGGTCTGAAAAAGTTTGCTTGAAAAGTGATTGAGGAGATGAGAAGAGAAATTATTGTTTAAGATTTTTGTGTTTGGAGAGACTTGTCGCCTCATGCCTACGTACCCACGATGTGCAATGTAGGATCAAAACCCCGTAGTTCGTGGTACAAAGAATGAAAATTGTTTGTTTTGGTTGTTTTTAAATGTAAAGACAAGTCGTCATTTCCAAGCGAATAATTCTGCTTAAAGAAATGAATCATGTCTAAACTTATGAAAAAGTTAAAGGAAAAGTGCACAAGGGCACAAAAAGAGAGTTTGATGAGTTTGATGTTTTTTAAAGTCTTTTGAAAAAGGTGTTAATATGCTTATGTAGTTTAGCATTTGTTAAGAAATGAAAGGAAAAGAGTAAAATCACTTGACGAAGTCAAAGTTTGATTATGAAAGAGGTGATAGTTTGAAAGCAAGAAGGTTTTGAAAAAGAGAGAAAGTTTTGAAAATTGAAGAATCGGGAGGAGAAGAAGTGACTATCCTAAAGCATAAAGTAAAAGCTAAGGATAAGAAAGATCTAACCACAAATGTAGTTGTCTTCACCATAAACCAAGCAAAAGCACAAGGCTTCAAAGTCTTCGAACCATAATTCCAAAGCAAAGGGAAAAGGTCCTAGTTCTAAGTCCAAGGATCCAAGAATAACATTGGATGTCCTAGTTATAAGTCCAAGGATCCAAGAATAGCATTGAAGTCCAAGGTCTAGGTGGAAAATTCCATGTCCATTGCAAAGGATAGTAACCATAGTTCAAGATTAGAAGCACAAGTTTTTTAGAGGTTTTAGCCTTTATTAATATTTTTGGTCCAAGTGGACAAAGAGAAAAAGGCATAAGCATAAACATGTGTCCAATAGACAAAGGAAAAATTGCGGAAACATAAACATGTGTCCAACGGACAAAGGAAAAATATACGGAAGCATAAACATGTGTCCAACGGACAAAGGAAAAAATTGCATAAAAGTAAAAGAGAGATAGGGAGCGAGAAGGAATTGTAAAGAAGTTAGAAGTTAGTAATTAGTTGTTAGTTGTTAGAGTAAATGATCAATAATGATTGAATAGTGTACTTAGGTCAAGGTTAATGAAGACTCGTTAGAAGATTGATAGAATCAAAGCCTCTACAACAACAAGCTTCATAGATTTTGAACCTAATACAAAAGATCAATCAACATTGAGTTGTTTTCCGATGCGGGACATAATGTTGCGCTATGTTAAGCAATCTCCGAGTAATTTACGGAGTAATTACCCTACAATGAGGCCGGTCAATAGCTCTTTGTGCTAATGCATGCTAGATGAACGATATGTAGATCGTCATCCGAAAGCAATACCGCACGAAAAGAAAAATGGTAACGATCTAGTATTGATCGAAATTCAACAATGGAATTCCAAGATCTTTAAGACTTTCATCGATCAAAAGAAAAGAGAAATAGATGAAGAAAAAGCCAAATTAAACCACACAATTATGTGATCTAAGGCTAAGAACAAAAGAAAAGGGAAGAAAATGGAAAAACAACCAAAGCAGCCCCAAAAACAAGTGAAAATCACATTCTGGAGGCTGGTTAATCGGTTAACCAGTGCAAATTTCCAATTCTTTGCGCAGAACTCAACGGTTAACCGATTAACCAATTCGTGCATGTTTTGGTTAATCGATTAACACTGTAAAAACAGCAGAAAATCAGTTTGAAAATTGCCTAATCCTTGATCAATCATTTATTCAAACATCTCATGCTCAAGGATGCAATTGTGCACGGAATTTTGAGTAAAACAGTAGTAAAAACTAGTAATCAACACAAATTGCAAGATTCAAAGATCAAGCAAACAATATCAACAAAGGATCTACATTGTGAAAGATGAAATTGAACAACAATGGTGGAAAATGAGATTACCACTCCAAATATGAAAATTGCTTCAAATTACTCTAAGATCCAAACTCCAAAGCCTTGATCTATGAGAATTGATGAAGAAAACAAGTTTGGATGAAGGTTTAGCTCAAAGTTGAACAAGATTCAATGTGAATTCTTGTTAACTTTCAAAAGAAGAAAAGTGAGCTTTGCTGAATTTTGTGGTTGGGGATAGAATTTGCAAGAGGTTTTTTGGCTCTCAAAAGCTTCAAGAGAAATTTTAGTAAGGTGAATTTGGCTCTCAAAAGCTTGTGAAATGAGTGAAATGAGGGCTCTATTTAAAGACTTTAGGCTTGAGAATTTGGTGGTTTGGAATTTGGTTTGGAAAATCAAAATTAGGATTGGAATTCAAATTTGGAGGGAAATTCATAAAAGAGTGGTGATTAGTGAAGGTACATGGTAGGAAATGATCAAAGTGATGTAGGGGAATTAAAATGAGGTGGTCTAGAATATTCCACAATGATGAAAATCGGTGCCAATTGCTAAAATTTTGAATTTACTGCCATTTTTTTTTCAAAATCCGCACGCGTTAACCGGTTAACCAATGTATTAATCGATTAACACAGTTAAAATTTGGGAAATTTGGCTTTTTGAGCTGCTGTCTTGACTCCGGCTCTGGCTCGATTCTTTTGCTTGTCAAAGAAGGCATGGAAATAAACACATGAACCTTGGAATCTCTTGAATAATAATCAATTAAATCTTGGAAACTCTTGATCAGATGAATTTTGAATTGTTTGCATATAAACTTTGACTTTGTTCAGATGAAATTCATTCGAGCTGAGGGACTGTTATTTTGGCATTTTTAACCTGTTCTTCCCCTGCAAATGTTAGTGAAAGAAAACAAAATATTTTTAGATTTTGATTAAAGGTTAGTAAACATAAGCAAACAAAGGCAATAAAGTGAAAAAGAAACACACAGATGATCAGTAAACCCTGCAAGGCACAAACTCAAAGAAGAGAGGGATAAAGGAACCAATGTGCGATCTTGTTTGTGGTAAAGATGCAAAAAATGAGATGTGAATGATATGTGGAATCTTAGGGGTCAAAAATTAGGGTCTTACAGTACTGTCTACCAGCATGTTAATGTGTGATAAGGGAAAGTCATCCTTTGAACTGGCCTTGTTCAGATCCCTATAGTCTACACACATTCTGACCTTTCCGTCCTTTTTCGGAACTGGTACTATATTGGCTAACCATTGAGGATATTCTGATGTGGCGAGGAAACCCGCGTCAATCTGTTTTTGTACTTCCTCTTTGATTTTGATGGCCATGTCCGGGTGAGTCCGTCTCAGTCTTTGTTTCACCAGAGGACATTCTGATCTTAACGGTAGATGATGTTCCACGATGCTGGTATCCAACCCTGGCATATCCTGATAGGACCAAGCAAATACATCGGGAAATTCTTTGAGAAGCTTTATCAAACTTTCTTTGACAGTTAGACTGAGCAGTGCCCAATCTTGACTTCTTTTCTCTCTTCTTCTGAACCTAAGTTGACCGTTTCCAACGGCTCTTTGTGAGGTTCAATGGACCTTTCCTCTTGTCTGAGTAATCGGGAGATATCTTCTGGAATTTCTGCGTCCTCTTCTTCTTCAGCCTTAAATATCGGGAATTCAAAGTTGGGAGAAGGTATTGGATCGTATGTTTCAATGAGGTTTAAAATAAGCAATCTGCATAACGTGATGATTTATTTTTAGAAGAGATAGAGAGAATGCAAAAGTGTGTGCAGTGTATTTTCTGAAAAATGCTTGTTTTTATTATTTGAGTTGTTTTTAGGATTACCATTTTCTGAAAAAGCGAAAAGAGAAAACAACAATAAATGCGGAAATTACAGAACGACGTTATTTTATTTATGATTTGGTCGATTCTTGAAACTACAGTCCTATAAAACAAAACTCAGTATCTTTGGGCGAAGCGAAGAGAGACATTTACAGAAAGTGAGCCCTATCAAAACATCAGTTTCACTTGGGCAGGGTGAAAGGTTAAGACAAAGACGACAATTACTTAGACTTATGAACGACTTTCGAAACATCGACAACAACCCATTAGCGGCGAACTCCTCGGTGAATCACAAAGTCCGGTACCTTCCTTCTTGATTTATCTTCAAAAATAACGCTGATTTCTGGTGGAGCAGGATCATTGGAGTCTGTCTCCCAGGCAGAGTTGTCGTAGACAAACTCTTCTGTTATATCTTGCACAGTGTTTGCACTTTCAGGCAGATCTCCCCATCCAGTGGGCTAGATGTCTTCGAGCCTGATACGAGAGCTTTCAGGAGCGGTGTACTTGACCAGGAAGTCGTACTTGCCATTTGGTTGTCCTAAGTTGTCCCACACTTCTTTGGAACTGGAGGAGTTATCCCTTTTGATGATGTTGACCTCGGGAAAAGTGTAGTTGATGAACTCTTGTCCTGCAATCTTTGCAAATTCATCATCGTGCTAGATATTTTTTGAATGCCCTGAGTAATGATCCCATGATTCAGTGGGGACACATGTATTCTTTTCAATGATGCTCAGCTGATAAGTGTCGTTGAGCTGACTCTTTTGTCCCAAGTCTCCTGGGTACGGCTGCCAGATAGGCAGACCATCCATTGGGCCATAATAGTCGTGGTCAAAGTTGTCTTTCATCAGAGTGTCCTCTTCTAATGAGTTTGGCGGAGCACGACATCCTTCCGGATCACAATCTCCGTATATCATCTTGACATCTGCTCTTGGTATATATCTCGGACTTTGTGTGGGATAGCAAAATGGCGTAGGCACCTCTTCCTGAGACATATAACCATCCACGTTGAGATAGGACTTCCACTTTTCATCTGTATAGGAGGAATCACCCTCGTTGATGGTATGTACTTCTTGAGACACTGGGTGAAGGAAGCCTCCACTATGGAAGAAGTTCTGAATGGGATGAATACTTTCATCGTTAGTAGCAGTCTGGGTACAGTTTGAAGAAAAACTAAGACCCTTCTTCGTCTTGTTGTCAGTAGGAATGACAAGTTATCCCCATCCTTTTGCATTGTTACTTTTGGTCACTTCGAGAGCATCTTTGTACGAGGAAATCGATGTTCCTTTTTCTGATTGGTTGTCATTGCTCACTGAAAGTGCTTGGAACTGGGTTCCAACAACCTCCTCTGGTTCTACACAAGTGGACGACGATAAGTTGCTCATGATCAAGGCTTGCTCTCCGCAGACTGTGACTAGTTGGTCATTCTTGATGAACTTCAGCTTCTAGTGAAGTATCGAAGTAACTGTCCCAACCTCGTGTATCCAAGGTCTTCCTAACAAACAATTGTATGCTGCCCGGATGTCCATGACCTGGAAAGTGACTTGGAAAGTGTGAGGACCGATGGTTATGGGAAGGTCAACTTCGCCGATAACTATTTTTTGGGATTCGTCAAATGCTTTGACGATGACCTTGCTGCCTCTCATCGAAGATCCTTGAAATGATAGTCGCATCAGAGTAGATTTTGGCATAACATTCAGAGTTGATCCGGTGTCAACCAGTACGCTAACTAATGCATCGTTCTGGCAGTTGACTGTAATATTAAGTGCCATGTTGTGATTTTTGCCTTCTTCCGGCAGTTTTTCATCACTAAACCCCAAGTTGTTGCAGGAAGTGATGTTGGAGATGATACTGTCGAATTGTCATATCGTCACATCTTGTTCTACAAAGGCTTACTCTAAGACTTTCTGTAGAGCTTTCCTGTGAGCTTCGAAACTGAGTAAGAGAGATAACACAGAGATTCTTGAAGGAGTTTGCAACAGTTGGTCTACAATGTTGTACTCGCTCTTCTGGATGAGTTTCAGCATCTCATCAGTGTTCTTTGAAAAGCCGGGATTACTGGATTGATCGACTGGTTCATTAGGAACTTTTGTTTGAGGTTCCTTTTCCTTGGTAGGTTCTCCAACTCCTCGGTTGAAGATTCGACTGCTCCATGTCACTCAACTGATGTCTGCAATATTCACGAAGGAGGGTAATGGAGTTTCCTTTCCATTCTCAATTATTGTTGCACCATATTTGTAAGGGATGGCTTTATCGGATTCATACGGTACTGGTCCCGGTAGATAGATAACTACAGGAGCCTTTTGATTTTTTTGACTATCGTAGTCGGCCTCAATTGGTTCAAGGTTGAGAATCTTCCCACTATCAAGAGGAACTCTTGATTCATGGAGTAGAGGTATTATGGCGCATACATCTTTGGCCATTTCTCGTTTAAGGACTAAGACAACTTCTTTGCCTCGATTGGGAAGATAGTCTGACATTATGTTAATCGAACCAAAGCTTGAACATGGTTGAACCCCTTTGTGGTCCAACTGACTTTGAAGGGCTGCTCGCACGAGGTAGCATCCTTGGTTATTCTCTAAGCAAACTCTACAGCGCTCATAGTTGTCTGGTGGCACCCGACTACATTCACTTTGTATGCAGTGTAACCTTACTAGATCTGTTTCCATTGATCGAACATCCTGACTTTGATGCCTAGTAGGGTTCCCGTTAATCATGCTAACTTGTTGTGTGTCTTCATCTAGATAGATCGGAAGCCACCAGTGGTTCAACAAGTGTTGCAGTGTTCTTTAAACGAGTGCACATCCTTGGTCACTTTCACGACATACTTTACAGTTCTGATAATCATGCGAAGTCATAAAACCGAGTTGGACTTGCTTAGCGTGTAATTCCACCAGACTGGTATTCATCAAGCGAATATCAAAGATTTGAATCATATTAACTTGATAATGACTTCTATCGCAGTAATCTTGAATCCATCCAAGATCCATTTAACGCTGGAGGGCCTCTTGTACAAAAGAGCATCCCTGATTGTTTACCGAGCAAATCAGACAGGAATCGTAATCGTGCCGTGGCAGATCATGATGTTGGCTTTGCCTTGAGTGCATTGCCACCATGTTGACATTCATCGCACGGATGTCGTGGTTTTGAATGATGTTGGAATTTGTATAAGTTATGTTGACTTCACGGATTCAGTGATCTTGGATCCATCCGAGATCCATCTGTTCCTATAGAGCTGATTGCACCACAGAACATCCTTGATTGTCTTTAGAGCAGATATTACACTAGTGATAGTTATGAGACGGTACATGACCATATCCACTTTGTCTACAATCCATCTTGACCAGATTGGTTCCTAATGAGAGTACATCGTGAATTTGATAGCTGTGGTTAGACTCTTCCTCTATCAAATTTACTGCAGCTTTCTCGTGTTGAGGCAACGAGTTTGTCTGAACATTTAGATTTGTATCCTTGAAGGATAAGACCCCGTTCCTGACAAGCTTCTGCACATCGGATTTGAAGCTGAGACACTTTTCTATGTTATGCCCTAGTCCTCCTTGATGGTAAGAGCAAGTCTGATCCGCTTTGAACCAAAAAGGTGGATTTTTCGGTACTGTAAGAGGAGACCTGGTTTAGACGTGCCCCTTGACTAGTAGTAATGGAAATAGTTTTGTGTACAACATTGGTATAGGGTCGAACCCTGGTGGTCGCATTGTACGGTTGTTGTTGTACTGAGGACGAGCCCGCTGAAGAGGCTGTTGTGTCCTTTGCTGATATTGTTGTTGATTCGGTTGGCTCTGAGCAACCTGAGGTTGATAAGTTGGAGCCGGCGCAGGGTTGATAGCGGGAGTTACTGCTGCTACTGGTTGATACCTTCGTCTTTGCTTTCCAAGAGAGATATTACCAATATCTTGCTCTTTTTTCTTAGAGAAAGCACTACCGTATCTTTTGGTACTGCTTGATGGTCCAGTATCTTTGACCAGACATCCTTCTCAGACTGCTTTTTCAAGGCGTACTCCCATGTTTACCATTTTAGTAAAGTCGCTGAGCACACTGGCGATCATTCGGTCGTAGTAAAACGAGCTTAAGATTTTCAAAAATATTTTTGTCATCTCTTTTTCCTCAAGAGGTGGAAAAATCTGGGCGGCAATTTCACGCCATCTCTGAGCATAGTCCTTAAAGGTTTCCTTATCCTTTTGTGACATGGCTCTGAGTTGATCTCTGTCTGGTGCCATATCCAGGTTATACTTATACTGCTGAACGAAGGCAGCGCCGAGATCTCTGAACGTGACGATCTTAGTGCGGTTTAAACCCATGTACCACTTGAGTGCGGCACCGGTTAAACTATCTTGGAAGTAGTGGATCAGTAGCTGTTGGTTCTCTGTCTGAGTTGAAATCTTCTAAGCGTATATCACCAAATGACTTTGAGGGAAAGAGTTACCCATGTATTTCTCAAATTCGGGCACCTTGAATTTGTACAGAATTTTCACATTGGGGACCAAACAAAGGTCTGCGGCGTCCTTTCTGAATAGATCCTGACCGCGAATGGCATGCAGTTCCTTATGCATCTCCAGGAATTGCTCCAGGAACTCGTTCATCCTGTCATACACACTTTCGTTTCCACCAGAAGGTATCTGTGGAATCTGTCCTTCTGGGACAGTGTGTACCACAGGTGTTGGTATAGTCATTACGACAGTGACTCTTGGTGCTTCCTTATCCCGAAGTTTGTAACCTTCAGGAGTTGCTGTCATGCCCTTTGCATCTTTGCTTTCCCGAAGTTTCTAACCTTCAGACCCAGCGGTTCCTGCTGCAGTTTTCGGATCTTCCGTGATCGGCGGAATATATCCTTCCGGGATATAGTTGAGTGGCATGCCCCAGGGACGATATTTAGGCATGTTGTACTGAGGATCATACTTTTCCACTTTGGGCATAGATGTGATCTCTGAGATCACAGTCCTTTGTTGTTGCATCTGAGCTGCTGCCAGAGATTGCATGTCATTGTGAAGTTTCCTCAGATATTCTTTTAGAGTGTCAATTTCTTCTCTCAACTTTGTGTTCTCTTCCTTGAGATCATCCATTTTCTTTTGTCGATTGGGCAGAGTATTGTACGAATGAGACAATTTGGCGCTAGAATCGAGACACAGACGTGAGATTCATAGGTAAGAAGAATGTGTTATGTGAGAATAATGAATGATATGCAATAATTATATTAAATTTTTTGTTTAATCAAAAGAAACTTTAACAATTGGATTGCAAATATCATACAGTGGGGAAACCCCATTTTATTGAATTCAAAGATTGCGTAAATGGAAATACAGCAATTTACAAAGTGCTGTAAAAGGAAATGTCTAAGCTTATGGATCCTAAGTCCTCTCTGAAGAGAGCTCACGTGCTGGTTCTGGTATTTTCCTTTTCTTTGACTGGGGCTCTTGAGTCGTTGTCGGGTTGTCATTCCTTTGCCAAGTGAAAGGAGTGAGCAAATTCCTTTGGTCTTCTTGATTTTCTACAGCATGTTGCTCTAAAATCTCGATCAGAGCATTTTTTTTCTTTTAACAGTTGCTGTATTTTGGTACACTCCACATTGAGAATGCGGTACTTGTTCTTCCAATATTTCTTTTCCCGTTGAACTTTATTGAGAGTGACCTGGAGTTTTTCCATATCAGACATAAAATAAAGGACAGATTCCTTTAACGGGAGAACTTCTTGACGAGGGTAAGGCATCCTCAGCTTGAGGGCTCTAGTTTGTACCAAGTGGAGATAAGGTTCCACAGAGACACAGTCTGGTTTTCCTAGAGACTCTCTTCCTTTCCTGTGAACATGTTTCCAGGCATGCACTATTTCTGTCTTTAGTGCCCTGTCATTTTCTCCTTCCTTGAAGAAAAGACCTTCCAGATGAACATTACGCGGGACATGTCTCATCGGGTATTCAAGTTGACGACGAACTAAAACTGGATGATAATTGATTCCTCCTTTAGTTCCTATGAGGGGTACGTTAGGGAAATTTCCAAAATGGTCAATGATTCTTATCCCGTCATAGATCCGATTGTACCAATCTATGTCAGAGTTGGTAAGAGACATGATTCTCTGTGACCAACATAAAGTACTCTTATGATCCCAAAAAGTGGCAGACTTTGGCAAATGGGAAACGAACCATTTGTGTAGCAGGGGTACACAGCATGTGATCATTCCTCTGCTGTATAAATTCCTTAAGTGTACAGAATAATAAGCATCTGCGAGCAAGGTTGGTACAGGGTTTCCAATCAAAAATATCTTAATGGCATTGATATCAATGAAGTTATCAATGTTGGGAAACAGAAATAACCCGTAGGTGAGTAGAACAAAGACGCTCTCGAAAGCAGTCACATTCCCTATACTAGCAAAGTACATAGCCTTCTTTACCAAAAACTTGGCTGGTAAACCTTGGATTCCACCCTTAATGGTCATGTGAGTCCTGAATTCTGACTCGTCCAAATAGATTGCTCTTGCAATGGTTTGATCCTTTGGAATTTCTTCCAGTCCAGAAAAGGGAGCTTGGTCAGTGATGGGTAAATCAGTCAGGTGAGAGTACTCCTCCAGTGTTGCTGCTAGTTGATAATCCAGAAATCTGAAACAGTGATAAACCGGATCTTAGAACTGAATCAGTGTAGCCAAGATTCCTTCAATTACATGGACCCTTAACAGAGACAACAGTCCTCCGTACTTAGCTCTGAAAGCATCAGGGTTGGTGATCATCCTTGCTAACCCTCTTAAATCCTCTAGTTTTGGAACCTTAAAGGTGTAATTGTGAGTCTTCCTTCTACCGAAATCCATAACGCAATCTTTCTCTCTAATATTTGTAATCATTGTCTTAATTTAATTTGAAAAAGAGAGACTAGAAAAGAAGATTTTTTCTTTGTGAAATTCTGGTATCAGACGTGTGATGTTAAGTGCGATGTCACAACAACACACTCTGCACAATGGACAAAATAAACAGCTGAATAACACACCAAATTGTTCACCCAGTTCGGTCTAACTACCTACGCCTGGGGGCTACCAAGCCAGGGATGAAATTCACTACTTGTAGAATTAAATTACAGACTCAACAACCCAGTTGACAATCTCCTAATCTTAATTCCTACTAGTGACTTTCTACCTAAGAAACCACTTAGATATGAGAACACTACTCAATCCCTAAAACACTTCAGTGATATACTTCAAAGATCACACACTTTGAATAACACTACTTGATTCTGCTTCACAGCTTTGATCAAGAACAACTCAAAACAACAATACCAATTCACACTCGAATGGTTTACAACACATACACGAAGACACAATCGACACTCAGTCTTTAGCTCTCTTTCTTCGTTACTTTTCCTTCATTACAGATGCACTTTATATAGCTATCTGAATTGGGCTTGGACCTGCTACAATATCTGACTTGATTTGTTATTTAAAACTGAATCTTCAAAACAGATTTTCTCCTAAAATCTTTTCAAATCTTCAACCTTTTAAATCTCCTACAAATCTGCACCAGATCTCCTATGCAGCAGAGAATATCTATCCCAAGATATTCACATCCAATGAGACTACCTGCTCTCCACAATTCCAGCTAACACGCAAACCCTAACAACATCACAAAACCTGATGTTATTAATTCTGCAGATCTAATGTCACAACATCGCTTGTGACATCAGACATCCAAACTTCAGTAACTTAAACACTTAACACAGCCCAGTGTTAAGACTCAATGTTGTGACATCACCACCTTGACATCAAACATTGAACAACCTTTGTTTTACCAAAATTCCAACCAATCCAAGAAACTAACAATCTCCCCCTTTGGCTAATTTTGGCTAAAACAATCTCTGCACCTTCAGAGACTTCAGCAGCGGAAAAACTTCAATAATTTTGAACCTTTAAGCAGCAGCATCTTTAAGACTTCACTTCAGAAAAAACTCTGCTGCAATACCTTCTTCAACAACTACAATTCATCTTCCACAATCAACAAAGGTGCTCCCCCTCAAAACAAAACAAGAGCCAGCATAACAGCCGTTCAGCATGCACACTCCCCCTTAACTTCTGCATCACACCAGATATAGGGTATACTCTACACACCTAGGCTAACTCTCCCCCTTTTTAGCCACAATTTGACAATCACCAAACAAAAAGTTCTGACATAAAGACATGGTCAAACAACATGCTTCCCAAAAACACAAGTTCCAACACATGGACAGCTCAGTCGATACAAACAATGCTCCTTATTTTTCATTATAAACACAAGCCTTTCTACTAGTAGCACCACTCAGCAACCAAGAATGAGCCAGTCAAACAGCAAAGATGCAGCAAATAACTTCAAGCAGACGAGCACGACTTCAGATCCACCTCACCAAGGAAACAAAACAATGACTGCAGCTGCAACTACTTCAGGATCCAAAAGGACTGGCAAAACCTCAGAAACAACCATGAAACCAAGCAACAAGCTTCCTGTGCAACAACAAGCTGCTGATGATGATTGGGATGAAGACTGGAAAGCTTTTCCAAATGCAGGGGGTTGGGATAATTTGTAACTTATGATGTACTTCAAACTTGTATGCTATCAGCAGTTGAACACAATCAATTTCTAATAAATACTACAACTGCTTAATACACTCTCTTGCACATTTAATCTTCATGTATGCAAATTCCCAATTTACTTCTCAAGCTTTCAAATTGGTTTGCATTTAATGCTTTAGTGAAGATATCAGCAAACTGTTTTTCTGTGACTACATGCTCCAATGCAACAACTTTGTTCTCAACCAATTCTCTTATAAAATGATGCCTTATATCAATATGCTTAGTTCTGCTATGTTGAATAGGATTCTTAGAGATATTGATAGCACTCAAGTTATCACAGTACAATGTCATGACATCTTGCTTGACATTGTATTCTGTTAACATCTGCTTCATCCAAACGAGTTTAGAGCAACTACTTCCTACGGCTATATACTCAGCTTCAGCAGTGGAAAGTGACACACAGAGTCCTGCTTTTTACTAAACCATGAAATCAGATTATTCCCTAGGAAGAAATAGCCTCCTGAAGTGCTTTTCCTATCATCAGCACTCCCAGCCCAGTCAGTATCACAATATCCCCTTAACTCAGTCCCAGAACCATGACTATACAACATTCCATAGTCACTAGTGCCATTAACATATTTCAAAATCCTTTTTACTTGATTCAAATGACTGGCCTTCGATTCAGATTGATATCTGGCTGTAGCGAGCGATTTTGGACGCGGTTCTTAAGTGCTGGTCGCTCTCTGCGGTTTGAGCTTAAAACTACAGGTCGATTCATTTTTTATCCTATTGTGAGCTGGATAAGGAAGGGAAATAGATGTCTCCAATTAACCCTGCTTTGCATACCGATTTTAAACAGCAGTCTGCTAGGTTACAGATGCTATCAATGTGGGGGGCCTTTGTACTGGTTATTTGTATTTTCGCCAATACTGATCTCTTTCTTTTTAGACAGAAGGTTTCTGGCAGAGAACAAGGATTAGGATGTCAGGACGGATGTTTTTGAATCACTGCTTTTGATTGATGGAGATATGGGATTTGGGTTTTTTGTTTAGTGTGCTCGCTAAGATCTTTTCTTTCGATCTTATGCCTACGTATTCCCGTTTATCCAAAACAGGGAAATCAGAGCGTTCGTAGTTCCTCCTATTCTATGGGAGGAAATGATTATTTTTGGTGTCTTGTTCAAAGCCCAAGACGTGAAGCGAAAGGTGATTTGTATCTTGTTCAAAGCCCAAGATGTGAAGCTAAAAGGTCTCAACTTTAGAGAGAATTTGTCATCTCTAAAGAGGGGGTTGTATGTCACAACTGTTTATAAAGGAGAATTACTTTAACCGGGATATGTGAATCCGGCAATGCCATAATTTCCTGAGAAGGGGTTTTTAACCTGAAGGAGAAGACTTTAACTCAGTGTAGAGCAATGCTATCTTTCCCTAGGAATTTTTCATGCTAAAAGAGGGACAGTGGCATGGATGTAGATGATCCAGAGGCTTGCCGCTTACAGCGATTAGATGAATGGAGTTGTTGATGTTTGTTTACTGTGAACGAGGCACAGTTTTGATGCTAAAAGGTTAATTGGATTAACCAGTGGTTTTCTTATATAAATCCTAAGAGGAGGCTATCATGTATCTCGTACAAAGCCCGAGAGAGAGGCTAAAAGGTTTTGACTCAACGATGGAGTCTTTTGGTATCTCGTATAAAGCCCGAGATGGAGGCGATTGGACTCAACAAGAGAGTTTCTTTTTTTTTGTATCTCGTACGAAGCCCGAGGTGGAGGCTGTTGCTTGTTTGGCTCAATAAGAACCTTTTTGTATCTCATATAAAGCCCGAGATGGAGGCGAAAAGGGTGTCTGACTCAACGAGGGAGTCTCTTATGTGTCTCGTACAAAGCCCGAGAGAGAGGCTAAAAGTTGTTTGACTCCGCTGGGGAGAATCATTGTACAAGGCCCAAGAGGAGGCTAGGGTGACTGTTTTAGTTGAGTGACAGGTCCAATATACTGATTTTCAAGAGAAAATCAGTTCTTATATGAGCAACACTGTACTCAGGGATTTGATTCAAGGATCAGGGATATTTCCTTCTCTTTGTGGGAAATCCGAAGGGTATTAAGACTGTCCAAGTCTACGGGTTTCCTTCCTACTTAACGAAGGGGTCACTTGAGAATGTCTTTAAGACTCAAGGAAATTTAGACTGTCCAAGTCTAGAGTTTCATCTTTTGTACTATGCTTTGAGAAACAGTAGTAGACTCTTTGAAAGGACTGTTCTATGCAGATGACTGGGTTCTGTTCCTATACCTCTAGGAGGTCGCCGGGACAATTTGTACGAAGCCCAAGAGGAGGCTGGAAACTTTTAAGAAGCCGACCGATCCTTGTACGAAGCCCAAGAGGAGGCTATCATTCCCGAAGGAAGAGATCATTATACGAAGCCTAAGAGGAGGCTGTGAATACTTCTAAGAAGCCATAGGGTCCTTGTACGGAACCCAAGAGGAGGCGGGGTTGCTTTTAGGAAGCCTGTGGGTCCTTGTACGATGCCCAAGAGGAGGCCGATGCTTTTAAGAAGTCGATGGGTCCCCAAACCCCGAGAAGTTCAAGGCAAGCTATTCACAAGGAATAGATCAAGTCAGGAAAGTTCGAGAATTTGGAAGAAACTCAAGAGATGCCATTCACGGAGAAAAGATCATCTTTGGGGAGTAGAGTTTCTTTGACAAATGCTTTTAAGAAGCCTGTGGGTCCCCAAACCTCGATAAATTCAAGGCAATGCTATTCACCGAGAATAGATCAAAGTCAGGAAAGTTTGAGAATTTGGAAGAAACTCAAAGATGCCATTCACGGAGAAGACATTCATCTTTGGGAGTAGAGTTTCTTGACAGTTCCTAATGAGGACAACCGAAGAGAAGACTGTATCTGGTGATCCTATTGGGGGATCTAGTTGTCTATTTCTATGACTAAACGAAACGGCGTCACCTAGTTCTAGACGTAGTTGCCGAGGAAACTCGAAATATCTATACTATTATTACACAGTCGATATGAGTTTATGAAAGAAGACTTACAGCGAAACAGCCCCGCAATACAGTTATATATATATATGAGTTTGTGAAAGGAGACTTACAGTGAAACAACCCCACAATACAGTTATATGTATATGAAAGCGGTAAATGAAAGCAATAAACACTTACTCGGTTGTAGAGCTTCCATGCTGTTTGGTTAGTTGTTCAACAAAGAAAGATTGAAAACAACAGTATATTCAAAATCAAAGGAGAAAGTGCTTTGAAAAAGAAAGATTTGGGGCTTACAGCTCAAGGAGAGGCCCAGGGTTTTATCAGTGAGCGCACTGTTTGAATTTATACAGAGGGACTTATACAGGTGACTGAGGCCCAAAATGTTTTTCTGTACAAAGGGATAGGTCTTACACTCTCTCAAGAGGCCCAAAAAGTTTTAAAGTAAAAAGAGTGGGGCTTACAACACGAGGGTAGGCCCATATAATTTTTCCATTTGAAATGGCGATCGCGCCGAGGTTTTCTTTTAACGCAGGGGGACTTATACAATAAGTGAGGCCCAAATGATTTTGGTTAAAAGGGGATTGGGTCTTACACTCTATTAGAGGCCCAAAAGTTTTGAATGGGTCTTATAGCTCGAGGAGAGGCCCAAGGGTTATTTTGAAAAGGCGACGATCGCGCCGTTTGTTTTTGACGGTATCGGGACTTATACAATGCACTGAGGCCCAAAATGTTTTGGTCAAGAAAGGATTGGGTCTTACACTCTATTAGAGGCCCAAAAAGTTTTAAGAAAAAGAAATGGGTCTTACTACTCGAGGGTAGGCCCAGGTTTATTTTAAAAAAGGCGACGATCGCGCCGTTTATTTGAAAATGTACAGGGGGGCTTATACAACGAATGAGGCCCAAAAAGGTTTTATGTACAAGAGTGTTGGGTCTTACACTCTAATAGAGGCCCAAATTGTTTTGAAAAAGTTTGATGAGGGTTGAATTAATCAAAAACCCTAATTTGTTTTCAAAAAATGTATTTAATTGAATAAAAATTCAATTAAAATGATCAAAATTGTTTAACATGTGAAAAACAAATTGTGATCTTGGATTAATACTTCAAAAATTAAGTATTGACCTACAAAATAATTAGAAAGCATTAAAAGTTGCAAAATCAATGTAGAAAAAATATTTAAAATGTCAAAAACAATTAAAATACTAATTCTTTGCAAAAATATCAATTATATGAAATAAATAATATTTTTGGGATTTTTTGATAAAATAAAATATTTTAATATTTTTGTGAATTATTAAAAAAAGTATCAACTCAAAATCATTAAAACTCAGAGAGAAATTAAGTTTTGAATCAATTAAACAAAATCACAAAATTCAAATATTTGAGTTTATGAAAAAGGCGCCAAGAACACAAGCAAGAACACGCGCGTTTTTGTGGGTTTGGCTGATTTGCGTTTTCCATCCAATCTCACTGAATACGTAATCATATCATGCAATCCACATATCATTATGCTCGTCTCAACCTCACGATCATGTCTATAACACTTAATTTCATTTAAATTAAACATAAAACATGAAATCACGAAGAAACCTCAAGAACCCTAATTTCTGCATGAAGGCTAGGATTTTTAATACACGATTCAAACAATGCAATTAATTGAGGGAAAACATTCCATGCATGATTATGAACATATGGCCAAATTATTGTGCGAGGAAATATGCATAGATTGAGAGATGACCAAGTATGTGCTTACCTCTAGGCCTGACAGCAAGTGCAATGTGATTTTTGATTTTGAGGTGTTACAGATGAGTGGTGATGATCTGAACAGCTTCCCTACACCCTATGGAGTGTGTTTGAATGGTTGGACTTGATTGAAATTGGCTGGATCACTTTGTGGTACCTCAGCTACAACTTGGTTAAAACCTTGAGCAACCAGCTGGTGATTTTGTGAAATTGGTGTTTCAGAAGTGATCTAAGTGTTTGATCAGCTCATATGTGATGTATGTGAGGTGTGTGAGTGATTGGTTTGATTGGAAGAGCTCTCAAACTCAAAACTAGATAGTGACTTGCCTTAGAAGGCAAAATTGGAGTGAAAGAAGAGATTTTGAGGAAAGCATCTATTTGATGGCTTTGGTGTACTCAAACTGATTACAATTGAGCTCTATTTATAGTAGAGCAAGTTTGTTTTGCAAGGAATAGTGCATGGCAGCTGGTAAGTAGGTTTGGCCAATGTTGGCAAATGAAAATCCAAGTCTCCTCTAGCCATTGACTAGAGGTTAGGGCACAGAGCTTTGGTTCCCTTGGTCTTGGATAAGTCTTAACTGATTTCAGATGAGAATGGCTCAGTCCATGCCACCTTGATGCTTCCATTGAATGCTTCAATCCAAATTTGGAGTCTTGTCCCTATTTTGGCCATTCTAGGTTCAACATGCTATTTCTTGTTCCATGGACTTTGGAGGCTTGGCTCAGTGATTGTCCCCTTTAGATTCAATCCTCAGATGTGTCCAAGTGGACTGGAGCATTTGAATTTGGCTGATTTTGGCAAATCGAGTAAAATTGCAAATTCTGCCTTGCCTTGACAGATTTCAGCAAGGCAACTTGCCAATGTCATATCTCATGGTGTAAGTTGAATTTGGTAATGCTCTTGACCATTTTGGAAAGCCCTTACATGATACAACAACTGTTTGAACAAGTTTGGTTTTGATCTCTTTTGATTCTAAGTGAAAAATCCCTCTACATTTGGCAAAAAGTGAAGCAAAATCTGACTTAGTGAAATTTTCACTAAGTGTTGGAACAAAGTGTGATTTCTTGATTTTGATCACTCCATAACTCAAAATCCTTAATGAATTGGACTTAGGTCTAGTTGAAGTTTTTGTAGAGGGTAATGAGGGCTACAAATCCATCTTTGGATGAGAAAAAATGGCCATGTGGTTTAGGAGTTATGATCCTCCAAAGTTAGGGTATTAATGGTACTTTTTCCATAACTTGGAAAATTTTCTAAGTTTTATGGTTACCCCTTTTACAAGTTATCCAACTTTCTTTGATTTTTCTTGATGAATGATGATTCAAATCATACATTAACATCATTTTAGGGTTAAAAATCCATTTTGGTGAAAAATCTCAAAAAGTCAAAGTTGACTTTTGTGCACAGTTGACTTTTTATCAGATGAATTCCAAACTGTGCAATTCTTCATGAAATCATGTCCTTGACCTAAATCAAACTTGATGGACATGTTCCAAGGGTGTCATAGGGTACATTAAGGCATGTTCTAGGGTTTGGGAGCATGTCCTGGTCAAAAGTCAAAGTTACAGTTGACTTTTCTCGCGAAACCCTAATTGTGGTGCAGATGAACTTGAGACTTGTTGCTCAAGCTTCTTGGATTAATCCATTGTTCCAAATGGATCAATATACTTCATTAGAGACCCTCAAATCATGTCTTGAGGTCTTGGCTCTTGATTTGTCCCAAAAGTCAACTTAGGGGTGAATTAGGTCAAGAAACCCTAATTCCTGATTTTTGATGTATGCATCCCCTGAGGTCAAATTGACTTGATGCTTGGGTCCATGAGGTTCCATGGAGTATATTAGGTTGTGTTTTGGATCATTGCCTTGTGCCCAGATGAAGATTTCCATCTGGAGGCCCTGGTCGACCAAAACCCTAATTTGGTGACACTGTCGATCTTGAGACTTAATCCACCTAGAAGGGAGCAACCTTGTGCTTAATCCTTGAAGTGGGAGTCCTTTTTGATCCATTGTGGATGTTTGAGAGGTTAGACAAGTTGAAGATCATGTCATTCCTTGATTGATCCTTTGCCTAAGGCTCTGAGAGGGCTTAAAACCCTAATTATGATTGTAGTGGATGCTCACCCATCTTTGGGGGAGACTGACAAGGTATGATGGTTCCTCCATATTGTGATGATGATTTGTACAATGATGGGAAATCTTAGTGGTCAAAATTTGGGGTATGACAGATGCCCCTATTTAATCTTCTTGGACCCGAAAGTGTGAATGGCGAAGGTATTCGGGCATTCAGGGTGCAAGAGGATTAAATATCGGAATACCCGAAATTTTGATGGTAGTTATGAATGGTAGCTTGCGCATTCATCTTCTTTTGCTAAGCGATGATGCTTAGAAAAGGTAAACTTCCCCTCGATCCTGGTCTTCAGCCAAGGAACTGGTCTCAGTTGCGGAAATAAACTTCCCCTCGATCCTGGTTTCCTACCAAGGAACTGGTCTTAGTTTCTTATGTAAACTTCCCCTCGATCCTGGTTTTCTACCAAGGAACTGGTCTTAGTTCTGGAAACAAACTTCCCCTCGATCCTGGTTTCCTACCAAGGAACTGGTCTTAGTTTCTTTTGTCAATAAAATTTATTGACAAGGGACGCTATGCGTAGCGGTTTTCCTCAAACTTCTCGCCAAATTTTCCTGGGGAGATGCCATTTGAGTGGAAAAAGTTTTGATGTCAGACTTGCTGGGGAAACCCAGTCGTCTGAGTTGTAGAGGTGCACAAACTTCTCTGTTGGAGACGCCATTTGTCGATTCTACTGGGGAAAGCGAGTCTCTTGAGAGACTGTTTCCACTTGGGATCTTACATCATACTTTTCTCGGGATCTTCCCGGAGAAATGCCATATGATGGGGTCCAATCTTGAGGTGCCGATGACCTTTCCATCAGCGGATTTTCGGAGCGAAATTGATGTACTGCCGAACCTTTGCTTAAGAGGCTTTCTCTGGGGATTTTCCTTAATCCGGGAAAGCAAGGATATCATCTTCAATGTCGAAGAGTGACATCTGTTGAAGGTTCTCTGGCTCTTCAGAGGTTCAAGTTATCAAAGTGGTCAAGTGCCGACTCTGACTTAAGGATACACTGTGGTGAGGTTGTTCAGACACAACGTTTCCTAATGAGGAAAGAACTGACAACTCAATTGAGAGGACTTTTATCACTAGGGGACACGACCGACTAGAATGATAGCGATGCAATATGAGATGTGAATACAAATCAATAATGCATGATGCTGACAAAACTGACGCGACCGAGGATGTCAGACGACTCATGGTCTCTGACATTATTGATCCTTCATTCAGGCGTATTGGGTTAGAAGGAGTACTTTAATTCTGCATTTTGAAGTTCGCTTACTTCTGGAGAAGCGATTGACGTTCTTCTGATGTTCCACAGTCAAAAGAAATACCATCTTTATTTTTAAAAGCAGAAAAAGTTTAACAAGTAAATTCATTTTGTTTTATTTCAAGAATCGTTGATCATATTAAAATATCGTTCTGTAAACCTAAAACAAATAAGAATTGCAAAGAAAAGCACAAGGGCTCAAATTTTATTGATAGGATGGAAATCAGCCAAGCGCGTGATTCCAAAGAGTATTTACAAAGTTTGAAAATGGTAATTTACAGTGAAAAGGGCTACGTTGAAACATAACGACCACTATCCTTCTACCAACTTTGCATTCAGGGCATCCTGAGCTTCTGTCGAAGATGACCTTGACTGGAGTTTTCTTCCGATGATGTAACTACTGCTGCTGAGGGATTTGCCTCTGTTGAACATAGTTACTTGCCATTATCCCTAACTTTTGCCTGGATTGTACTTTGATGCTTCCAATCCACCGGGATTTTTTTTTTTTGTCTCTAACTTTTGCCTGGACCGCCCTTTCGGGTTTTCAATCCACCGAGACGTTTTTTTAGGCGAAGTATTTCTTGACTACATCAACATTCGTGGGGTAGGCAAATTCCTCTCCATCCATGGTTGCAAGCCTCAAGGCGCCGCCTGAGAAAGCTTTTGTGACCACATAAGGGCCATCATAATTCGGGGTCCATTTGCCCCGAGAATCAGTGAGAAAAGATTGAATCTTTTTGAGCACAAGGTCTCCTTTTCGGAAGACACGAGGTCGGACCTTTTTGTCGGACGCCCTCTTCATTCTCTGTTGATACAACTGACCGTGGCATAGTGCCGTTATTCTCTTTTCTTCGATCAGATTCAGTTCGTCATGTCGACTTTGACACCATTCAGCTTCGATGAGCTTAGCTTCCATCAATACCCTGATTGACGGGATCTCTACTTCTATGGGGAGAACTGCCTCCATGCCATATACCAGAGAGAAAGGGGTAGCCCCTGTTGAAGTGCGAACAGATGTGCGATAACCGTGAAGAGCAAAGGGTAGTATCTCGTGCCAGTCTTTGTAGGTTACAACCATCTTTTGAACGATCCTCTTAATGTTCTTGTTAGACGCTTCTACCGCTCCGTTCATCTTAGGTCGGTAGGGAGATGAGTTATGGTGTTCGATCTTGAACTCATCACACAACTCTTTCATCATCTTGTTGTTCAAGTTAGATCCATTGTCAGTAATGATCTCGCTTGGAACACCATAACAGAAGATAATATTGTTTTTGATAAATCGGACCACCACTTGTCGGGTTACATTGGCGTATGACGCTGCTTCGACCCACTTGGTGAAGTAGTCAATGGCTACTAGGATGAACCGATGTCCGTTCGAAGCCTTAGGTTCAATCATGCCAATCATGTCGATTCCCCATATGGAAAAAGGCCACGGGGAAGAGAGAACTTTGAGATGTGATGGCGGTACATGAATTTTGTCGGAGTATATCTGATACTTGTGACACCTCCTCATGTACTTGTAGCAGTCGGATTCCAGGGTCAACCAGTAGTACCCTGCTCTCAGAATTTTTCTCGCCATTGTGTGTCCGTTGGCATGAGTGCCAAAGGATCCTTCATGAATTTCTTTCATAAGCATGTCTGCTTCTGGTCTGTCTACGCATCGGAGCAAGACCATGTCAAAATTTCTCTTATAGAGAGTGTCACCGCTCAGGAAGAAGTTTCCAGGCAATCTTCTGAGGGTTTTCCTATCTTTTCTGAGTGCCCCAGATGGGTACTCTTGTTTCTGAAGGAAGCATTTGATATCGTGATACCAAGGTTTGTTGTCTATGACTGCTTCGATCGTGAAGACGTAGACGGGCCGTTCAAGGCGCATTATGTCGATCTTAGGTATGTCATTCCAATGACCTACACTAATCATGGAAAAGATAGTGGCTAATGCATCAGCCATGTGATTCTCCTCACGAGGGATGTGATGAAACTCAACTCTGTTAAAGAAGGGTAGCAACCTTCTTGCATAATCTTTGTAAGGAATCAATCCTGATTGGTATGTGTTCCAATCTCCTTTTATCTGATTGATAACCAGGGCTGAATCGCCATATACGTCCAAGTTTTTGATCCTTAAATCACTTGCTTCCTCGAGACCCATAATACAAGCTTCGTATTCGGCCTCGTTGTTCGTACACCTGAACGTAAGTCGAGCGGTGAAAGGAATGTGGGTACCCTGAGGGGTAACAATGATTGCCCCAATTCCGTTTCCATAATGATTAACTGCTCCGTCAAAGATAAGTCCCCATTGGGAACCTAGTTCTGGCCCTTCACTGGGTAACGGTTCATCGCAGTCTTTCATCTTTAGATACATGACATCTTCGTCTGGGAAGTTAAACCCGATTGATTCTTGATCGTCAATCGGTTGATGAGCCAAATGATCGGCTAAAATATTTCCTTTAACGGCTTTCTGAGCGTGGTACTCTATGTCATATTCTGATAATAGCATTTGCCAACGAGAAATCCTTCCCGTAAGAGCAGGTTTTTCGAAGACATACTTGATTGGATCCATTTCTGAGATCAACCAAGTAGTGTGACGAATCATGTACTGGCGAAGAAGTTTGGCTGCCCAAGCCAAAGCACAGCAAGTTTTCTCAAGGATCGTGAACCGAGTCTCGCAGTCGGTGAATTTCTTGCTTAGATAGTAAATGGCAGACTCTTTCCTTTTGGTTTCGTCTTGTTGGCCAAGTACACACCCCACCGAGTCCTCTAGGACTGTGAGGTAAATGATCAGTGGTCTTCCTTCCACTGGAGGTGATAGAATCGGAGGATTCAACAGATATTCCTTAATACTGTCGAAGGCGGTTTGGCAGTCTTCTGACCAAACGCAATCCTGGTTCTTTTTCGGTAATTTGAAGATCGGCGCACAAGTGGCGGTCATAAGGAATATGAATCTGGAGATGTAGTTCAAACGTCCCAAGAATCCTCTGACTTGTTTTTCAGTTTTCAGAGAAGGCATTTCTCGAATGGCCTTGACCTTGTCAGGATCAACTTCAATTCCTTTCTGGCTGACGATGAACCCTAGTAGTTTCCCTGAACGGACACCGAAGGTGCACTTGTTGGGATTCAAGCGGAGCTTGAATTTTCTTAAACGTTCGAACAATTTTGACAGATGTTCAACGTGCTCACTCTCTGTTTTTGATTTTGCAATCATATCATTGACATATACCTCGATTTCCTTATGTATCATGTCATGAAACAGAGTAGTCATGGCCCTTTGATAGGTTGCCCCAGCGTTCTTCAAACCGAACGACATTACCTTGTAACAAAAGGTACCCCATGGGGTAATGAACGAAGTTTTCTCCATGTCTTTCGGCGCCATTTTGATCTGGTTATAGCCCGAGAATCCATCCATGAAGGAGAAAATTCTCAACTTTGTTGTGCTGTCTACCAGCATGTCAATGTGTGGTAAAGGAAAGTCATCCTTTGGACTTTCCTTGTTCAGATCTCTTTAATCAACACACATTCTGACCTTTCCGTCCTTTTTGGGAACGGGTACGATGTTGGCTAACCATTGAGGATATTCAGATGTAACGAGGAAACCCGCGTCGATCTGTTTCTGTACCTCCTCTTTGATTTTGATGGCCATGTCCGGGTGAGTGCGTCTCAACCTTTGCTTTACTGGCGGACATTCCGATCTTAATGGTAAGTGATGTTCCACGATGCTGGTATCCAACCCTGGCATATCCTGATAAGACCAAGCGAATACATCGGGAAATTCTTTGAGAAGCTTTATCAAACCCTCTTTGGCAGTTGGACTGAGCAGTGCCCCAATCCTGATTTCTTTTCTCTCTTTTTCGGAACCCAAGTTTACCGTTTCCAACGGTTCTTTGTGAGGTTCAATGGACCTTTCCTCTTGTCTGAGTAGTCGAGAGATCTCTTCTGGAATTTTGTCGTCATTTTCTTCTTCAGCCTCGAATACCGGGAACTCAAAGTTGGGAGAAGGCATCGGATCGTATGTTTCAACTGGGTTTAAAACAAGCAATCTGCATGACGTGATGATCCGTGTTTAGAAGAGATAGAGAAAATGCATGTGTGTGCAGTGTTTTATTTTACTGCTTGTTTTTATTTTTACTTGTTTTTTAGGATTACCATTTTCTTTGAAAAAGCAAAAAGAGAAAACAGCAATTAATGCGGAAATTACAGAACGACGTTATTTTATTAATGAACAAGTCGATCCTTGAAACTACAACCCTATAAAACAAAACTCTGTCGCTTCGGGCAAAGCAAAGAGGGAAATTTACAGAAAATGAGCCCTACCAAAACATCCGTTTCACCTGGGCAGGGTGAAAGGTTAAAGATGGCAATTACTTTGACTGATGAACGACCTTCGGAACCTCGACAGCAACCCATTGGCGACGAACTCCTCGGTGAATCACAAAGTCTGGCACCTTCCTTGATTTCTCTTCAAAAATAACGCTGATTTCTGGTGGAGTAGGATCATTGGAATCTGTCTCCCAGGCAGAGCTGTCGTAGGAGAATTCCTCTGTTGCATTTTGCATAGCATTTGTGCTCTCAGCTGTATCTCCCCATCCAGTCGGCTGGATATCTTTGAGCTTGATACGAGAGCTTTCGGGAGCGGTGTATTTGACCATATAGTCGTATTTTCCACTCGGTTTTCCTAGAGTGTCCCAAACTTCTTTGGAACTGGAGGAGTCATCTCTCTCGATGACGTTGACCTTGGCAAAAGCATAGTTGATGAACTCAAGTCCTGCGAACGTTGCGAATTCATCTTCCTGTTGAGTAGTTTCTGAATGAACCGAGTGTTGATCCCATGACATGGTGGGGACACGGGTATTCTGTTCGACGACGGTCAGCTGATTTTCATTGCTCGGCTGACTTTCTTGCCCCAAGTTTCCTGGATAAGGTTGCCACATTGGTAGACCATCCATTGGGCCATAGTAGGTGTAGTCAAAATTGTCTTTCATCGGAGTGTCTTCTTCTAATGAATTTGGCAGAGCGCGGCATCCTTCCGGATCACAATCCCCGTAGATCATTTCGACATCTGATCTTGGTTTAAATCTCAGACTTTCTGTAGGAAAGCAAAAAGGCATAGGCACCTCTTCCTGATACATATAACCGTCCTCGTTAAGATAGGACTTCCACTCTTCATCTGTGTCAGAGGGATCTTCTTCATTGATAGCATGAACTGTCTGAGACACTGGGTGAAGGAAACCTCCATTGTGGAAGAAGTTTTGAAGGGGATGAAGACTTCCATCGTTGGCAGCTGTCCGGGTACAGGTTGCAGAAAAACCAAGACCCTTCTTTGTTTTATTGTCAATAGGAATGACAAGCTGTCCCCATCCGGTTGTATCGGTACTCTCGACCGCTTTGATAGCATCTTTGTATGAGGAAATCGAGGTTCCTCCTCTGAATTGATTGTCCTTGCTCACCGACAATGCTTGGAACTGAGTTCCAATAACCTCATCGGGTTCTATACCAGTAGATGATGACAAGTTACTCACAAGCAAGGCTTGTTCTCCACAGACTGTGACAAGTTGCTCGTTCTGAACGAACTTTAGCTTTTGGTGGAGGGTTGAAGTGACCGCTCCAGCCTGATGTATCCAAGGTCTTCCTAATAAACAACTATACGTTACCCAGATATCCATGACCTGGAAAGTGACTTGGAAAGTGTGAGGACCAATAGTTATGGGAAGATCAACTTCGCCGATAACCGTTTTTCTGGATCCGTCGAATGCTTTGACGACAATCTCGCTGACTCTCATCGGAGGGCCCTTGAATGATAATTGCATCAAAGTGGACTTCGACATAACATTCAAGGCTGACCCTGTGTCTACCAGTACGCTGGCTAAAGCATCGTCCTGGCAGTTAACTGTAATGTTGAGCGCCATGTTATGACGGCGACCCTCTTCGGGTAATTCCTCATCACTAAATCCCAAATTGCTGCAGGAAGTGATGTTAGAGACAATGCTATCGAACTGTCTGATTGTTACATCCTGTTCCATAAAGGCTTGCTCCAAGACTTTCTGTAGAGCCTCCCTGTGGGCTTCTGAACTGAGTAACAGTGATAACACCGAGATCTTTGAAGGAGTTTGTAACAGTTGATCGACAATGTTATATTCACTCCTTTGGATGAGCTTCAGTATCTCATCATTATTTTTCTAAAGGTCGGGATTACTAGATTGACCGACTAGGGGATCGGGAGCTTCTGTCTGAAGTTCCTTTTCCTTGTTAACTTCCCCAACTCCTCGGTTGAAGATTCTACCACTCCGTGTTACTCGACTGATGTCTGCAATGTTCACAACGGAGGGTAATGGAATTTCCTTTCCATTTTCAATTATTATTGCACCGTATTTATAAGGGATAACCTTAGCTGATTCATACGGTAGCGGTCCTGGTAGATAGATGACTACTGGAGCCTTTTGATTTTTCTGACCATCATAAGGAATCTCGATTCGTTCCCGGTTGGGAACTTTAGATTCGTCAAGTAGAGGGATAATGGAAAAAACATCCCTGGTATAGTGATGACCAGAGATTGTGACAACATCCTCAACTTGCTCGACAAGGTAGTTCGGCGACCAGTTGGTGGGTCCAGAACCCGGATATGGACGAATTTCTCCACGATTGACTTGACCCTGAAGAGCTGCTCTCACAAGGTAACACCCTTGGTTATTTTCCGAACAGACACCACAACTGTCAGAGTTGTGTGGTGGCACCTGGCCAGGCCCACTTTGAATACAATGTAACCTTACTAGGTTAGCTTCGACTGATCGGACATCCTGACTTTGACGCCGAGTAGGATTCCTGTTACTGATACTAATTTGCTGAGTATCTTCATCCATGTAGATTGGCATCCACCAATGATTTAACAAGTGCTGAAGTGCCTCCTAGACAAGGGTACAACCTCGTTCGTTTTCGCAACCCGCTTTACAACTTTGATAGTCATGTGACATTAAGAATCCAAGCCGGACCTGCTCAGCATGTAACTCTACCAGGTTGGTATTCATTACGCGAATATCGAAAATCTGAACCATGTTGATCTGATAAGAGTTCCTATCATGGTAGTCTTGGATCCATCCAAGATTCATCTGACGCTGGAGGGCCTCTTGTATGAAAGAGCATCCCTGTTTGTTTACCGAGCAAGTCAGACAGGAACTGTAATCGTGCCGTGGCAGATTATGATACTGGCTTTGCCTTGAGTGCATCGCCACCAAGTTGACATTCATTGCACGGATGTCGTGGTTCTGAATGACGTTAGAATTCGTGTAGACCATGTTAACCCCACGAACTCGGTGCTCCTGGATCCATCCAAGATCCATTTGTTCCTGTAGAGCTGCTTGCACTATCGAACATCCTTGATTGTCTTTAGAGCAGATATTACACTGATGATAGTTATGAGGTGGCACATGGCCATATCCACTCTGTCTACAATGCATCTTAACCAGATTGGTTTTCAACAAGAGTACATCGTGAATTTGATAGACATTGTTAGTCTCTCCTTCTATCAAATTGACTGCAGCCTTCTCGTGTTGAGGCAGCGGGTTCGTGAGAACATTAGGATTCGTATCTTTGAAAGATAAGACCCCGCTCCTAACAAGCTTTTGCACGTCAGATTTGAAATTGAGACAAGTCTCTATGTTATGCCCTGATCCTCCTTGATGATAAGGGCAAGTTTGATCCACCTTAAACCAAAAAGGCATATTTTTCGGTACTGTAAGAGGAGATTTAGTCTGAATGTGCCCCTTAGCCAGTAGTAATGGAAACAGTTCTGCATACGTTACGGGTATAGGATCAAATCTTGGTGGCCGTGTTGTACGGTTGTTATTATATGGGGGACGAGCCTGCTGAAGAGGCTGTTGTGTCCTTTGCTGGTCAGGTTGGCTCTGCGCAACCTGAGGTTGATACGTAGGAATAGACGCAGGGTTGATAGCAGGAGTCACAACTGCTACCGGTTGATAACGTCGTCTTTGCTTTCCAAGAGAGATATTCCCGATATCTTGCTCTTTTTTCTTAGGGAGAGCACTACCATATTTTTTAGTACCGCTCGTCGATCCAATGTCTTTTACCAAACGTCCTTCTCGGACGGCTTCCTCAAGACGTACGCCCATGCCGACCATTTCGGTGAAATCACTGGGCGCATTGGCAACCATTCGGTCATAGTAAAATGAGCTTAAGGTCTTTAAGAAGATCTTTGTCATCTCTTTTTCCTCAAGAGGCGGACAAATTTGAGCGGAAATTTCACGCCACCTTTGAGCATACTCCTTAAAGGTTTCCTTGTCCTTTTGCGACATTGATCTGAGTTGATCTCTGTCGGGTGCCATGTCCAAATTATATTTGTATTGTTGGACGAAGGCAGTACCAAGATCTCTGAATGTGCTAATAGTAGCATGGTTTAAACCCATGTACCATTTGAGTGCGGCACCGGTTAAACTATCCTGGAAGTAGTGAATCAGTAGGTCCTGATTCTCCGTCTGAGCTGACATCCGCCGAGCGTACATCACCAGATGGCTTTGAGGGCAAGAGTTACCCTTATATTTTTCAAAGTAGGGCACTTGGAATTTGTGCGGGAGTTTCACATTTGGGACCAAGCAGAGATCTGCGGCGTCTTTTCCAAATAGATCCTGAACGCGAATGGCTTGCAGCTCCTTCTGCATTTCCAAGAACTGTTCCTAGAATTCATCCATTCTATCGAACATAGTTTCCTTCTTACCAGAAGGTGTTTGTGGAATCTGTCCTTTCGGGACAGTGTGCACCACAGGGGGTGGGACCGTGACTACGGCAGTGAGTCTTGGCGTTTCCCGAAGTTTGTAACCTTCAGGAGTCTTTAGTATGCCCCTGGCATCTTTGCTTTCCCGAAGTTTGTAACCTTCAGGACCAGCGGCTTCTGTTGTGATTCCCTGATCTTCAGTGATCGGCGGAACATATCCTTCCGGGATATAGTTAACAGGCATGCCCCAAGGACGATCTTTCGGTATCTGATACCTAGGATCATACCTCTCCACTATGGGCGTTGAGGTGATCTCTGAGATCACAGTTCTTTGTAGCTGAGCTTCTGCCATGGCTTGCATGTCGTTACGAAGCTTTCTCATATCCTCTCTCAGAGCGTCGATCTCTTCTTTCAATTCTCTATTTTCTTCCTCAAGATCATCCATCTTTTTCTGACGATTGGCCCGAGTATTATACGAATGAGACAGTTTGACTCTAAAATCGAGACACAAACATGAGATTCGTAGGGAAGAAGAATACGTGATGTGAGAATGATGGATGCAATGATTATATTAATTGTTTAAGGTTTAATCAAAATAAACTTCGACAATTAGATTGCAAATACCAAACGATGGGGAAACCCCCTTTTTATTAAATTCAAAGGATTACAGAAGTGGAAATACAGTAGATTACAAAGTGCAGAAACAGAAACCTAAACTAATGGGTCCTGAGTCCTCTCTGAAGAGAAATCAGGTGCTGATTCTGGTATCTTCCTTTTCTTTGACTGGGGCTCTTGGGCCATTGTCGGGTTGTCACTCCTTTGCCAGGTGAAAGGAGCGAGCAGATTCCTTTGGTCATCTTGATTATCTACAGCATGTTGCTCTAAAATTTCAATCAGAGCATCTTTTTCTTTCAGTAATTGCTGTATTTTGATGCACTCTATGTCGAGGGTGCGGTACTTGTTCTTCCAAGACCTTCTCTCCTTTTGAATTTTGTTGAGAGCAACCTGAAGCTTTTCAGTTTCCGTCATGAAGTACATGACAGATTCCCTCGGCGGAAGAATTCCGTAACGAGGATAAGGCATCCTTAGCTTGAGAGCTCTAGTTTGTACCCAATGGAGATAAGGCTCCACCGAGACACATTCTGGTTTTCCCAGAGACTCTCGTCCTTTCTTATAAACATGCTTCCAAGCGTGTACTATTTCCATCTTTAGTGCTCTGTCATTTTCTCCTCCTTTGAAGAAAAGACCTTCCAGATGAACACCCAGTGGGATGTGTCTCATCGGGTATCCAAATTGACGGCGAACCAATACCGGATGGTAGTTGATTCCTCCTTTAGTTCCTATAAGGGGTACATTGGGGAAATTTCCACAACGGTCGATGATTCTGATTCCCTCATAGGTCCTATTACACCAATCTATATCAGAGTTGGTAAGAGACATGATCTTTTGCGACCAACGTAAGGCACTCTTGCAATCCCAAAAAGCAGCAGACTTGGGCAAGTGAGAGATGAACCATTTATAAAGCAGAGGTACACAGCATGTGATCTCCCCTCCGCTGTACAAATTCCCCAAGTGTACAGAATGATACGCATCTGCGAGCAGAGTCGGCACAGGGTTTCTAATGAGAAAAACCTTAATAGCGTTAATATCGACGAAGTTATTGATGTTGGGAAACAAAAATAACCCGTAGGTGAGCAAGACAAAGACGCTTTCAAAAGCAGTCACGTTTCCTATACTGGCAAAATATAGGGCCTTCTTTGTCAAGAACTGGGCTGGCAAACCTTGGATGCCACCCTTAGTGGTTAGGTGAGTCCTAACTTCAGACTCGTCCAAATGAATTGCTCTTGCAATAGTCTGATTCTTTGGAATTTCTTCCAGTCCAGAAAATGGAGCTCGATCTGTAATGTGTAGATCGATCAGGTGAGAATACTCCTCCAGCGTTGGTGCAAGCTGGTAATCCGGGAATGTGAAACAGTGATAAACCGGATAATAAAACTGAACGAGCGCATCCATGATTCCCTCAATCACATGGACTCTTAATAGTGGTAACAAACCTCCGTGCTTGGCTCTGAAAGCCTCTGGGTTAGTGATCATCCTTGCTAACCTTCTCAAATCCTCTAGTTTTGGAACCTTGAAGGTATACTGGTGAGTTCTCCTTCTACCGAAATCCATTAGTGCAATCCTTTTCTCTGATATTTGAAATCACAGTCTTAGTTTAATTTGAAAAACAGAGAGACTAGAGGAGAAGATTTGTTTTTTAATGTTTTAATGTTTTTTAGATGAATGCATGAATGCAGCACACAAAAACATAGAAAAAACATGGGGCAAAGGGTCGTTGTCATGAAGTCAAGGCTCTACCCATCCCAAAGGTTTATACTAGGGTGATTTTTGTACCTGTACTCATTATCATTAGCTCCTCCCAGGAAAGCAAAACAACAAGCGGATCGCCAACGAGTTGTAGTGCAATCTTAGAGTAAGTGCCATTCACCGAGAATAGATCACCAGCCTCAAATGAGGGTAGTATCGCGTAACAACTATTTTCGATAGTTTCCGCACTACGAAAGGGTTTGGCTCCTCAGCTTCTCAGACTTAAGAACCGGCCCACTGGCTAAGAGAGTGAATGGGTTGCGTTGGTCAGCCTCCACTGAGGTTGATGGTCGACCCCGTCGCCATCACTTATCTTAAGTGTATACTCATTCTTTCCACATACGGCATCACCCGCATTCCCATTAGCAGAAAAATAAACACATATTCAATTAGGAAAAGCAGTATATATATTTGTCCTAAATATCCTAGACCATTAAAGATATGAATCCTAAGTTCCTGACAGAAAATGAGTTCCCCGGCGGAAGCCCCAATCTGTGGTATTCACCAGAGGTGAAAAGAAAAGGAAGACCGTGCCTAGATCTAACTTTGATAGGGCCCCACGGTGGGCGCCATTTTTTCTGTAGTGAGCGATTTTGGACGCGGTTCTTAAGCGCTGGTCGCTCTCTGCGGTTTGAGCTTAAAACTACAGGTCGATTCATTTTTTATCCTATTATGAGCTGGATAAGGAAGGGAAATATATGTCTCCAATTAACCCTGCTTTGCATACTGATTTTAAACAGCCGTCTGTTAGGTTACGGATGCTATCAATGTGGGGGGCCTTTGTACTGGTTATTTGTATTTTCGCCAATACTGATTTCTTTCTTTTTAGACAGAAGGTTTCTGGCGGGGAACAAGGATTAGGATGTCAGGACGGATGTTTTTGAATCACTGCTTTTGATTGATGGAGATATGGGATTTGGGTTTTTTGTTTAGTGTGCTCGCTAAGATCTTTTCTTTCGATCTTATGCCTACGTATTCCCGTTTATCCAAAATAGGGAAATCAGAGCGTTCGTAGTTCCTCCTATTCTATGGGAGGAAATGATTGTTTTTGGTGTCTTGTTCAAAGCCCAAGACGTGAAGCGAAAGGTGATTTGTATCTTGTTCAAAGCCCTAGATGTGAAGCTAAAAGGTCTCAACTTTAGAGAGAATTTGTCATCTCTAAAGAGGGGGTTGTATGTCACAACTGTTTATAAAGGAGAATTACTTTAACCGGGATATGTGAATCTGGCAATGCCATAATTTCCTGAGAAGGGGTTTTTAACCTGAAGGAGAAGACTTTAACTCAGTGTAGAGCAATGCTATCTTTCCCTAGGAATTTTTCATGCTAAAAGAGGGACAGTGGCATGGATGTAGATGATCCAGAGGCTTGCCGCTTACAGCGATTAGATGAAAGGAGTTGTTGATGTTTATTTACTGTGAACGAGGCACAATTTTGATGCTAAAAGGTTAATTGGATTAACCAGTGGTTTTCTTATATAAAGCCTAAGAGGAGGCTATCATGTGTCTCGTACAAAGCCCAAGAGAGAGGCTAAAAGGTTTTGACTCAATGATGGAGTCTTTTGGTATCTCGTATAAAGCCCGAGATGGAGGCGATTGGACTCAACAAGAGAGTTTATTTTTTTTTTGTATCTCGTACGAAGCCCGAGGTGGAGGCTGTTGCTTGTTTGGCTCAATAAGAACCTTTTTGTATCTCGTATAAAGCCCGAGATGGAGGCGAAAAGGGTGTCTGACTCAACGAGGGAGTCTCTTATGTGTCTCGTACAAAGCCCGAGAGAGAGGCTAAAAGTTGTTTGACTCCGCTGGGGAGAATCATTGTACAAGGCCCAAGAGGAGGCTAGGGTGACTGTTTCAGTTGAGTGACAGGTCCAATATACTGATTTTCAAGAGAAAATCAGTTCTTATATGAGCAACACTGTACTCAGGGATTTGATTCAAGGATCAGGGATGTTTCCTTCTCTTTGTGGGAAATCCGAAGGGTATTGAGACTATCCAAGTCTACGGGTTTCCTTCCTACTTAACGAAGGGGTCACTTGAGAATGTCTTTGAAACTCAAGGAAATTAGACTGTCCAAGTCTAGAGTTTCATCTTTTATACTATGCTTTGAGAAACAGTAGTAGACTCTTTGAAAGTACTGTTCTATGCAGATGACTGGGTTCTGTTCCTATACCTCTAGGAGGTCGTCGGGACAATTTGTACGAAGCCCAAGAGGAGGCTGGAAACTTTTAAGAATCCGACCGGTCCTTGTACGAAGCCCAAGAGGAGGCTATCATTCCCGAAGGAAGAGATCATTATACGAAGCCTAAGAGGAGGCTGTGAATACTTCTAAGAAGCCATAGGATCCTTGTACGAAGCCCAAGAGGAGGCGGGGTTGCTTTTAGGAAGCCTGTGGGTCCTTGTACGATGCCCAAGAGGAGGCCGATCTTTTAAGAAGCCGATGGGTCCCCAAACCCCGAGAAGTTCAAGCCAAGCTATTCACAAGCAATAGATCAAGTCAGGAAAGTTCGAGAATTTGGAAGAAACTCAAGAGATGCCATTCACGGAGAAAAGATCATCTCTGGGGAGTAGAGTTTCTTTGAAAATTGCTTTTAAGAAGCCTGTGGGTCCCCAAACCCCAAGAAATTCAAGGCAATGCTATTCACCGAGAATAGATCAAAGTCAGGAAAGTTCGAGAATTTGGAAGAAACTCAAAGATGCCATTCACGGAGAAGACATTCATCTTTGGGAGTAGAGTTTCTTGACAGTTCCTAATGAGGACAGCCGAAGAGAAGACTGTATCTGGTGATCCTATTGGGGGATCTAGTTGTCTATTTCTATGACTAAACGAAACGGCGTCACCTAGTTCTAGACGTAGTTGCCGGGGAAACTCGAAATATCTATACTATTATTACACAGTCGATATGAGTTTATGAAAGAAGACTTACAGCGAAACAGCCCCACAATACAGTTATATATATATATGAGTTTGTGAAAGGAGACTTACAGTGAAACAACCCCACAATACAGTTATATGTATATGAAAGCGGTAAATGAAAGCAATAAACACTTACTCGGTTGTAGAGCTTCCATGCTGTTTGGTTAGTTATTCAACAAAGAAAGATTGAAAACAACAGTATATTCAAAATCAAAGGAGAAAGTGCTTTGAAAAAGAAAGATTTGGGGCTTACAGCTCAAGGAGAGGCCCAGGGTTTTATCAGTGAGCGCACTGTTTGAATTTATACAGAGGGACTTATACAGGTGACTGAGGCCCAAAATGTTTTTCTGTACAAAGGGATGGATCTTACACTCTCTCAAGAGGCCCAAAAAGTTTTAAAGAAAAAAGAGTGGGGCTTACAACACGAGGGTAGGCCTATATAATTTTTCCGTTTGAAATGGCGATCGCGCCGAGGTTTTCTTTTAACGCAGGGGGACTTATACAATAAGTGAGGCCCAAATGATTTTGGTTAAAATGGGATTGGGTCTTACACTCTATTAGAGGCCCAAAAGTTTTGAATGGGTCTTATAGCTCGAGGAGAGGCCCAAGGGTTATTTTGAAAAGGCGACGATTGTGTCGTTTGTTTTTGACGGTATCGGGACTTATACAATGCACTGAGGCCCAAAATGTTTTGGTCAAGAAAGGATTGGGGCTTACACTCTATTAGAGGCCCAAAAAGTTTTAAGAAAAAGAAATGGGTCTTACTACTCGAGGGTAGGCCCAGGTTTATTTTAAAAAAGGCGACGATCGCGCCGTTTATTTGAAAATGTACAGGGGGGCTTATACAACGAATGAGGCCCAAAAAGGTTTTCTGTACAAGGGTGTTGGGTCTTACACTCTAATAGAGGCCCAATTTGTTTTGAAAAAGTTTGATGAGGGTTGAATTAATCAAAAACCCTAATTTGTTTTCAAAAAATGTATTTAATTGAATAAAAATTCAATTAAAATGATCAAAATTATTTAACATGTGAAAAACAAATTGTGATCTTGGATTAATGCGTCAAAAATTAAGTATTGACCTACAAAATAATTAGAAAGCATTAAAAGTTGCAAAATCAATGTAGAAAAAATATTTAAAATGTCAAAAACAATTAAAATACTAATTCTTTGTAAAAATATCAATTATATGAAATAAATAATATTTTTGGGATTTTTTGATAAAATAAAATATTTTAACATTTTTGTGAATTATTAAAAAAAGAATCAACTCAAAATCATTAAAACTCAGAGAGAAATTAATTTTTGAATCAATTAAACAAAATCACAAAATTCAAATATTTGAATTTATGAAAAAGGTGCCAAGAACACAAGCAAGAACACGGGCGTTTTTCTGGGTTTGGCTGATTTGCGTTTTTCATCCAATCTCACTGAATACGTAATCATATCATGCAATCCACATATCATTATGCTCGTCTCAACCTCACGATCATGTCTATAACACTTAATTTCATTTAAATTAAACATAAAACATGAAATCACGAAGAAACCTCAAGAACCCTAATTTCTGCATGAAGGCTAGGATTTTTTATACACGATTCAAACAATGCAATTAATTGAGGGAAAACATTCCATGCATGATTATGAACATATGGCCAAATTATTGTGCGAGGAAATATGCATAGATTGAGAGATGACCAAGTATGTGCTTACCTCTAGGCCGTGACAGCAAGTGCAATGTGATTTTTGATTTTGAGGTGTTACAGATGAGTGGTGATGATCTGAACAGCTTCCCTACACCCTATGGAGTGTGTTTGAATGGTTGGACTTGATTGAAATTGGCTGGATCACTTTGTGGTACCTCATCTGCAACTTGGTTAAAACCTTGAGCAACCAGCTGGTGATTTTGTGAAATTGGTGTTTCAGAAGTGATCTAAGTGTTTGATCAGCTCATATGTGATGTATGTGAGGTGTGTGAGTGATTGGTTTGATTGGAAGAGCTCTCAAACTCAAAACCCGATAGTGACTTGCCTTAGAAGGCAAAATTGGAGTGAAAGAAGAGATTTTGAGGAAAGCATCTGTTTGATGGCTTTGGTGTACTCAAACTGATCACAATTGAGCTATATTTATAGTAGAGCAAGTTTGTTTTGCAAGGAATAGTGCATGGCAGCTGGTAAGTAGGTTTGGCCAATGTTGGCAAATGAAAATCCAAGTCTCCTCTAGCCATTGACTAGAGGTTAGGGCACAGAGCTTTGGTTCCCTTGGTCTTGGATAAGTCTTGACTGATTTCAGATGAGAATGGCTCAGTCCATGCCACCTTGGAGTCTTGTCCCTATTTTGGCCATTCTAGGTTCAACATGCTATTTCTTGTTCCATGGACTTTGGAGGCTTGGCTCAGTGATTGTCCCCTTTAGATTCAATTATCAGATGTGTCCAAGTGGATAGGAGCATTTGAATTTGGCTGATTTTGGCAAATCGAGTAAAATTGCAAATTCTGCCTTGCCTTGACAGATTTCAGCAAGGCAACTTGCCAATGTCATATCTCATGGTGTAAGTTGAATTTGGTAATGCTCTTGACCATTTTGGAAAGCCCTTACATGATACAACAACTATTTGAACAAGTTTGGTTTTGATCTCTTTTGATTCCAAGTGAAAAATCCCTCTACATTTGGCAAAAAGTGAAGCAAAATCTGACTTAGTGAAATTTTCACTAAGTGTTGGAACAAAGTGTGATTTCTTGATTTTGATCACTCCATAACTCAAAATCCTTAATGAATTGGACTTAGGTCTAGTTGAAGTTTTTGTAGAGGGTAATGAGGGCTACAAATCCATCTTTGGATGAGAAAAAATGGCCATGTGGTTTAGGAGTTATGATCATCCAAAGTTAGGGTATTAGTGGTATTTTTTCCATAACTTAGAAAAATTTCTAAGTTTTATGGTTACCTTTTTTACAAGTTATCCAACTTTATTTGATTTTTCTTGATGAATGATGATTCAAATCATACATTAACATCATTTTAGGGTTAAAAATCCATTTTGGTGAAAAATCTCAAAAAGTCAAAGTTGACTTTTGTGCACAGTTGACTTTTTATCAAATGAATTCCAAACTGTGCAATTCTTCATGAAATCATGTCCTTGACCTAAATCAAACTTGATGGACATGTTCCAAGGGTGTCATAGGGTACATTAAGGCATGTTCTAGGGTTTGGGAGCATGTCCTGGTCAAAAGTCAAAGTTACAGTTGACTTTTCTCGTGAAACCCTAATTGTGGTGCAGATGAACTTGAGACTTGTTGCTCAAGCTTCTTGGATTAATCCATTGTTCCAAATGGATCAATATACTTCATTAGAGACCCTCAAATCATGTCTTGAGGTCTTGGCTCTTGATTTGTCCCAAAAGTCAACTTAGGGGTGAATTAGGTCAAGAAACCCTAATTCCTGATTTTTGATGTATGCATCCCCTGAGGTCAAATTAACTTGATGCTTGGGTCCATGAGGTTCCATGGAGTATATTAGGTTGTGTTTTGGATCATTGCCTTGTGCCCAGATGAATATTTCCATCTGGAGGCCCTGGTCGACCAAAACCCTAATTTGGTGACACTGTCGATCTTGAGACTTAATCCACCTAGAAGGGAGCAACCTTGTGCTTAATCCTTGAAGTGGGAGTCCTTTTTGATCCATTATGGATGTTTAAGAGGTTAGACAAGTTGAAGATCATGTCATTCCTTGATTGATCCTTTGCCTAAGGCTCTGAGAGGGCTTAAAACCCTAATTCTGATTGTAGTGGATGCTCACCCATCTTTGGGAGAGACTGACAAGGTATGATGGTTCCTCCATATTGTGATGATGATTTGCACAATGATGGGAAATCTTAGTGGTCAAAATTTGGGGTATGACACTGGCACAAACCCTAACAGCAAAAGCAATGCCAGGTCTGCTAGCTGTGAGATACAATAGACTCCCAATCATGCTTCTATATAAACTTTGATCCATACTGACACCATGTTCAACCTTGGATAATTTTAGATGAGTAGGAGCAGGAGTCCTCTTGAACTGCTCCAGCTCTTCATGCATTGCATTTATCCAAAACTCATCAGTCAATGCTTCCTTGACATTCTTTGGCTCAATTTTGGAGACAAAACATGAACTTACTATAACATCTCTTGACCTAGTCCTTACTCCAGAGTTTGGATCACCTATAATGAGCTTCTTTGGGTGGTCCTTCTGCACTCTGATGGAGGGATCCTTATGAGGTTGCTCAGCTTCAGGCTCAGCAGCAGCAACACTAGGAGTTTGGCTTCTGTGTTCAGCTTCTGGTGCAACTTCACCAACTGATGTCTCAACAACATCTGGGACATCATCATCTTCCTGCTTGTCACTGTCATCAATCACCACATTGATTGACTCCATCATCACCTTGGTTCTAGAGTTGAAAACTCTATATGCTCTGCTGTTAGTAGAGTATCCCAAAAATATTCCTTCATCACTTTTGGAATCCAATTTTCTTCTCTGTTCTCTATCAGCCATTATATAACATCTACTTCCAAAAACATGAAAGTATTTAACATTAGGTTTTCTTCCCTTCCACAGTTCATACAGAGTGGATGAAGTGCCTCTTCTCAGGGTAACCCTGTTATGAATGTAGCAGGCAGTATTCATGGCTTCAGCCTAGAAATGATAAGGAAGTTTCTTGGCGTGAATCATCGCTCTAGCAGACTCTTGGATAGTTCTGTTCTTCCTCTCAACTACTCCATTTTGCTGAGGAGTAATAGGAGATGAAAACTCATGACTTATACCTTCAGCAGGGCAAAATTCTTCAAACTTGCTATTCTCAAACTCTCTTCCATGATTACTTCTTATTCTGATAACCTTACTCTCCTTTTCTCTTTGGAGTCTTTGACAAAGCTCTTTAAAGACACCAAACACCTCTGATTTATCTTTGATGAAGTTCACCCAGGTGTATCTTGAATAGTCATCCACAACTACATATGCATATTTCTTTCCACCCAGACTTTCCACCTACATAGGTCCCATCAAGTCCATATGAAGTAGTTCCAATACCTTGGAGGTGGTGTCATGTTGAAGCTTCGGATGAGACATCTTTGTCTGCTTCCCTTTTTGACAGTCTCCACACACCTTTCCTTCCTCAATACTAAGTTTGGGAATTCCTCTGACTGCTTCTGAGGAGATGATTCTCTTCATTCCCTTTAGGTGAAGATGTCCCAACTTCTGATGCCAGATTTTGACATCATCTTCTTTAGCAAGCGCACACGTGGAAGAATTTGAGTTTTGAGGCATCCAAAGATAACAATTGTCCTTAGACCTGGCTCATTTCATAACGACTTCTCCTTTATCATCTTTGACTATACATTCAAACTTTGTAAAGTCTACTTTGAATCCTTGATCACAAAGTTGACTAATGCTAATCAAATTCGCTGTTAGTCCTTTAACAAGAAGAACATCCTCCAGTCTGGGAGCACCAGCACAGTTTAGTTTACCAATCCCCTTGATCTCTCCTTTGACCCCATCACTAAATGTAACATAGCCTGAAGACTGAAGTTTCACATCTACCAACAGATTCTTTACTCCAGTCATGTGCCTTGAACACCCACTGTCAAAGTACCAGTCTTCTTTGGTAGAAACCCTTAAGGAAGTGTGAGCTATCAAGCCGGTAACCTTAACTTTAGGGACCCATTGCTTCTTAGGCTTGGGAACCTGCCTTCCTTTATCACAGTTCTGTTTGTGAACAGCCTGATGAGCCTTCTGTGGATACCCATGTAGCTTATAACAATAAGCCTTAATGTGTCCAAAACATCCACAATGGTGACATCTCCAGCGTCTGTATTTCTTCTTAGATGGAGTTTTGTCATGATGTTTTAACATCTGTTTTAACATCACTGGTTTTTGGGTGATAGAACCTGTATCACTGGTGAATCCTAAACCACATTTGTCTCCCGCCATCTTCCCAATACTGAGAATGTTGTCTAACGCATTAGTACCATTGTTCAACATTCTGATAGTTTTGGTCATAGAGTCCAGCTTATAGTTAAGCATACTGACTTCAGCTTCAAGTTCAGTCTTTTCTGCTTTCAACTGTATTATGTTTTTCTTCAGCTCTTCTCCTTTAAGACACACTTGCTCACTTCTCACGAAAAGATCTTTGTAAGTGACAGCCAGTTCATCGTAAGAGACCGCATCATTACAAGACTCATTATCTGACTCATAAACCCCAAGCATAGCTCTAGCAAGTTTATCTGAATTTTCTTCAGATTCACTCTCACTGCCAGACCAAGAAGCTGATAACCCTTTCTGCTTCTTTAGAAAAGTGGGACATTCCTTCTTGACATGTTCATACCCTTCACACTCAAAGCATTGTACCCCTTTGTCATTACTAGATTTTTCTTCATCTTTAGACTTCTTCCCTTGTTCTCCTAACCTGTTGATGTCAGAGGTAATGTTCTTGACATTGGGATTATAACTCCTATTTATCCTCTTCATAACTTTGTTGAATTATTTACCCAGCAAAGCAATAGCCCGAGACAGCTCCTCCTGAGAGTCATCTACTTTCTCTTTCTTGGCTTCTTCAGAATTGGAAACTAAAGCTATACTCTTGGACTTCTTCTCAGGTTCTTCTTCACTTAACCCTAGTTCGAATGTTTGAAGAGATCCAATAAGCTCATCAACCCTCATTTTGCTGATGTCTTGAGCTTCTTCAATAGCAGTTACCTTCATCTTGTACCTCTTGGGAAGAGACCTAAGGATCTTCCTTACAAGCTTTTCTTCTGACATCTTTTCACCAAGAGCACTGGATGCATTGGATAGCTCAAGAATACTCATGTGGAAGTCATGGATAGTCTCATCTTCCTTCATCTTCAGGCTTTCAAACTTTGATGTTAGAATCTGAAGTCTTGACATCTTAACTCTAGATGTTCCTTCATGTGTAGCCTTCAAAATATGTGATCAATCTGAAGATGTTCTTATTAACTCCATTGAAGATAGCATTTAGGGTTTTAGAGTTACCAAGGGCAAGTTCATCTTCTTCCTTGGTCCATTCTTCTTCAGGCTTCAGCTTAGCGGTGCCCTCCTTGTCTTCCCCAGCATCATCTTTTTCAAACACAATAGGTGCTTTCCATTCTTTAACAATAGCCTTCCAAGCCCTGCTGTCCAAGGATTTCAAAAAGGTGATCATCCTTGGCTTCCAATAGTCATAATTCGAGCCATCCAAAATGGGGGGTCTGTTGACAAATCCTCCAACTTCCTTGTCCATCTTTACACCAGAAAGTAACTTCCCTAGATCTCACCCAGAGACTGACAGGATACCTGCTCTGATACCAATTGAAATTCTGGTATCAGACGTGTGATGTTAAGTGCGATGTCACAACAACACACTCTGCACAATGGACAAAATAAACAGCAGAATAACACACCAAATTGTTCACCCAGTTCGGTCTAACTACCTACGTATGGGGGCTACCAAGCCAGGGATGAAATTCACTACTTGTAGAATTAAATTACAGACTCAACAACCCAGTTGACAATCTCCTAATCTTAATTCCTACTAGTGACTTTCTACCTAAGAAACCACTTAGATATGAGAACACTACTCAATCCCTAAAACACTTCAGTGATATACTTCAAAGATCACACACTTTGAATAACACTACTTGATTCTGCTTCACAGCTTTGATCAAGAACAACTCAAAACAACAATACCAATTCACACTCGAATGGTTTACAACACATACACGAAGACACAATCGACACTCAGTCTTTAGCTCTCTTTCTTCGTTACTTTTCCTTCATTACAGATGCGCTTTATATAGCTATCTGAATTGGGCTTGGACCTGCTACAATATCTGACTTGATTTGTTATTTAAAACTGAATCTTCAAAACAGATTTTCTCCTAAAATCTTTTCAAATCTTCAACCTTTTAAATCTCCTACAAATCTGCACCAGATCTCCTATGCAGCAGAGAATATCTATCCCAAGATATTTGCATCCAATGAGACTACCTACTCTCCACAATTCCAGCTAACACACAAACCCTAACAACATCACAAAACCTGATGTTATTAATTCTACAGATCTAATGTCACAACATCGCTTGTGACATCAGACATCCAAACTTCAGTAACTTAAACACTTAACACAGCCCAGTGTTAAGACTCAATGTTGTGACATCACCACCTTGACATCAAACATTGAACAACCTTTGTTTTACCAAAATTCCAGCCAATCCAAGAAACTAACACTTTGTTTAAAGTTTTTTAATGAAATGAATGCATGAATGCAGCACACAAAAACATAGAAAAAACATGGGTTCAAAGGTTCAGCGTCAGGAGCATGGAGTCATGGCTCTACCCATTCCCAAAGGTTGTACTATGGTGAATTTTTGTACATGTCCTCAAAATCATTGACCCCCCTTGGGATAACAACAGCAGGCTGGTTCACCCGGGCGAGCTGTAGTATCTTAGAGTAATCTCAAATGAGGGTAGTATCGCATGACAACTATTTTCGATAGCTTCCGCACTACAAAATAGTCACATGGTCTCAGTCTACTAAATCCTCAATTTCATGGATACCACAATCGAACAATCTGCTTTCAACAACCGAAGTCGTTTATACATTGAATCCGCAAAGGGTATCTCCACTGATTCGATGGTCTACTAAGATCGGTTATTTGGTAATCACTCCCTGTAAGACCACCCGTCTATGCCATCACTTATCTTAGGTATCACTCAAACTTTCCAAATACGGCATCACCCGCAGTCCCATTAGCAGAAAAATAAACACGGATATCAAGTAGGAAAAGCGATATATATATATATATATTTATTCCTAAAACTAACATCCTAGACCTCTTAAGAATTCTAGTCTATAATCCTAACAGAAAAAATGACTCCCCAGCAGAGTCGTCATTTTACTGTAGCGCACGATTTTTGTCGGTGACGCAACCACCTTATCACAGAATTTCGGTTTCTCCTCAATAAAGAGGAGGGGGTGCTACTTTCTAATTTCTTATTTATCCTGTGTAGCTGGAAGGGAAAGGGGAGCTATCTAAAACAAACCTTGCACGCGAATGTTTAACTGAACAAACGCTTAAAAGAGATTCGGGGAGTTCGGGGTCAGGTTATACAATGGGGAGTTGTCAATTACCCATCCTATATGTGGTTATCCACAGGTTGTTAGCTTTAGGTTCTGCTTTGTGCTTGATGGTGTTTATCCGTTAATGGGTTGGGAAAGTTTTTTGGAAAAATGAGAGAGAGAGTGAGTTTTTGTTGATGTTCGAGTTTTCCCGATGTTTTTGGTAAAGTACTGGACCTAATGTTTGATTGATGTGAAGGTACTGGACCTAAAGTTTTGTATTAGTATGCTCGCTAAGATTTCGTAATATTATGCCTACGTATTCCCGTTTAAACAAAACAGGGAAGTCAGAGCAATCGTAGTTCCTCCTATTCTATGGGAGGAAAAGATGTTTTGGTGTCTTGTTCAAAGCCCAAGATTGAAGCCAAAAAAGTATATTTGTGTCTTGTTCAAAGCCCAAGATTGAAGCTAAAGGATAAAAGGTTTGACTGATAGAGAATTTGTCATCTCGAAAGGGAGACATCTCGTATGTTTATCACAGTTGTTGGGTGACTGATTATAAAGGAGAATTACTTTAACTGGGATATGAGAATCCAGCAACGCCATAATTTCCTTTATAGGGGTGTTATCTTGAAGGAGAAAACTTTAACTCAGTATAGAGCAATGCCATTTCTCCTTAGGAATTTCTCATGCTAAGAGAGGGACAGTGGCGTGGATGTAAAGAATCTAGAGGCTTGCCGCTTACATCAATTAGATGAAAGAGAGAATTTACCAGGATAAAGATGGACAACAACTTGGATATTTGAATCAACAAGTGTGCCACTTACAGTAGTTTATCTGGGATTAGGGTTTCTTTTGAATGTCTATTTTGATAAGTGATAAACAGAGAAATGACTTCCCATAGAGGGATTTTGATTTCCTCTGAGGGGATGTTGATTTTTGTGTGCCTTGATCAAAGCCCAAGGTTGAAGCTAAGAGGTTGATTGACTTTACTGGGGAAGTCCTTATACAAAGCCTAAGAGGGGGCTAGAAAAGACTAACTCAACGAGAGAGTGTTTATATCCGTGTCTTGTACAAAACCCAAGATTGAGGCTAAAAAGAGACTGACTCTTTTGGGGATATCATTATACAAAGCCTAAGAGGAGGCTAGAAGTTTGACTTTTCCGGGGAAAATGTTCTGTCTGTCTTGTACAAAGCCCAAGATTGAGGCTAAAAGTGATTTTGACTCCGTTGGGGAGGGTTTGTATGTGTCTTGTACAAAGTCCAAGATTGAGGCTGAAAAGAAGACTGACTCTGTGGGAAAGAAATCTTTATCTGTCTTGTATGAAGCCCAAGATTGAGGCTAACAATGAGACTCTACTGACTCGGCTGAGGATATTTTAAGTATCTTGTACAAAGCCCAAGGTTGAGGCTGGAATAACTTTGACTCTGCGGGAGAGTATTATCTATCTTGTACAAAGCCCAAGATTGAGGCGGAAATAAGTTTGACTCAGCTTAGGAAATTTATTTCTCAAAGCCTAAAGGAAGGCTGGGAGGAATTGACTCTGCTGGGGAAGATATTTGTCCCAAGCTTAAGAGAAGGTTATGAAGATTTATGTCTTGTACAAAGCCCAAGATTGAGGCTAAAAGGGTTTGACTCAACAAGAGAGTGCTTTTATCTGTCCTGTACAAAGCCTAGGATTGTGGCTGAACAAGCTGGAGAAATCATTATACAAAGCCTAAGAGGAGGCTGACTTCTGCTAAGGGAAGTATTTATATCATGCCTAAGAGGAGGCTGTAAAAGATTGTCTTAACAAGAGAATGGTTTTATATGTCTTGTACAAAGCCCAAGATTGAGGCTAAAATAGGTTTGACTCAACAAGAGAGTGCTAAAAGGTGATTGACTCAACAAGAGAGTCTGAAAGATTGATTGACTCAACAAGAGAGTCTAAGAACGTTATTGACTCAACAAGAGAGTCTGAAAAGGTGATTGACTCAACAAGAGAGTCTGAAAAGGTTAGCTCCGCTGGGGAGAATCATTGTACAAAGCCCAAGAGGAGGCTGACTATGCTGAGGAAAGATCATTATACAAAGCCTAAGAGGAGGCTATCTTCTGTGGGGATTGTTAAGATCCCGAGGTAGGTCTAAATGGGGAATCAACTCTTGCTGAGGGTTACAGAAGAGTTGAGATATCAGGTGCCTTGAGGTTCTGATAATGTTATACTGATGATAAACTGACCCCAGTTGGGAATTTTAGGAAAGAGACTGGGTTTTAGAACCTATGGGTTCTAACTCTGCTGGAGATTTATTAAAATGACCAGGGTTCCTTTTATGTCTGTAAGGAACTTGAGAATGTCATTGAGACTCAAGAAGGGATGAGACTGTCCAAGTCTACTAGTGTGAAAGAGTTTATATTTGTATAACGCCCAAGAGGAGGCAAGTGTTTTAAGGGATGAGAATCAACCCTAAGTCCGAGATTTGACACTAGAAAGACTGCTGTAGGAAAGGATGACTAAGTTTTGTCTTATACCTTTAAGAGGTCTTCAGGGTCCTTGTATTAAGCCCAAGAGAAGGCATGAGAACTTCTAAGAAGCCAGAGGGTCCTTGTACAAAGCTCAAGAGGAGGCGGGGATGCTTTTAGGAAGCCTGTGGGTCCCAAGCCAAAGAAAAGTTTAAGAAATGCTATTCACCGAGAATAGATCATTTAGTGAATAGTCCCGAGGTTTGAAGAAATTCAAGACATGTTATTCACCGAGAATAGATCAACTCCGGGGAGTAGAATTTCTTTGACAATTTCTAATAGTGATAGCCTGAGAAAAGGTTCACCGAGAATACTGCCTTTCTCTTTGTTCCATATTGTTTAAGCCCAAGAGAAGGCAAGACTGTATCTGGAAATCCTATGGGGCTCTAGTTTTGACTGTATTAAAGAGTGACCAAACTGGCTTTACCTAGTTCTAGACCTAGTTGCCGGGGAAAACTCTAAATAGATATACTAGTATATATACAGTTGATATATGACAAGTATTTAAAAGGATATGAAAGAAGGACTTACAGGGGAGCAGCTTCCCACAATACAGTTATATATATATATATATATATATATATATATATATATATATATATATATATATATATTAAAGCAAGTAAATGAAAGCTGATAAAAACTTACAGGCGAGCAAGCTTTCATGTTGTATTGTTAGTTGTTCAAAGAAATCAAAGAAAGTTTTGATAACAACTATATGTTTGAATCTAAATCAAAAGAGAAGTTGTTTTTGAAAAGATTGTTAGGGCTTATACTCAAGGAGAGACCCAAGGTTTAACAGTGATCGCACTGTTGTTTTGAAAATTGTATCGGGACTTATACAATGACTGCAGCCTAAAGAGGTTTTCTGTACAAAAGGATGGGTCTTACAACTCAAGGAGAGGCCCAAAGGTTTGAAAGAAGAAAAGAAATGAGACTTACAACACAAGGGTATGCCCAAATGATTTTGTTTTAAAAGGCGACGACCGCGCCGTGATTTTGAAAATACAACGGGACTTATACAACATCTGAGGGCCAAAATGGTTTGTATTTACAAAGGATTGGGTCTTACACTCTATCAGAGGCCCAAAGTGTTTAAATTTAAAATCAAGAGGAAACCCTAATTTTAAATAAAAATATTATTTTTCAAAGGAAATTAAATGAAAAAATGCTATAAAATACCAAATATATTTAAAATCATGTTTAATTACATGAGAGTTTGAAATTCAATTGGTTTTGAAAGATCAAAGTGGAAATTCCATTTAAAAATGTTTAAAAACAATTAAAATGAAATTAATTACAAAAATTCTAACTATATTAAATAAATAATATAAGTTGGATTTTTTTGCAAAATAAAATAATTTAACATTTGTATGAATTTTGAGAAAAAGAATCTATTCAAAAACATAAATATTCAGAGAGAAATTAATTTTTGAATCAATTAACAAAAATAACAAAAATTCAAAAATTTGAATTATGGCGCCAAGAACACTTGGTTCTTGCCCGCGCCTTCTGTTTTTTCAGATTTGCATTTTCTCACTTTTCTCCATGATTTCTCAATGGTTTTGTACGATTCAAGTATCAATCTTGTTCGCTTTTGAACAAGGATCACAACCATATAGTTTAATTGCATTTATTTTGAGTATTGAGTGAGAAATCAGAAGAAAACCTCAAGAACCCTAATTTTAGCATGAACACAATGAAATTTCATACAAGATTGATTCATGGCAATTGATTGAGGGTTATCATTCCATACATGATTATGAACATGTGGCAAAATTATTGTGCAGTAAAATATGCATGCATCATGGAGTTTGAAGAGTTCATGCTTACCTCTTGTAGCTGGTGATCGAGTTTGGTGATGGAGGTGTTGTAAGTTGGTTCCAATGATCTGAACAACTTCCTTAGGTGCCAAGGAGTGTGTCTGAAAGCTTGGAGTGGTTTGAAATGAACTGGAACTTGAGATGGTACCCCAACAGCGACTCTGTCAAGAACTTGAGCAGTTGGCTGGTGATTTTGTGAAATTGATGTTCCAGATGTTATGTAAGAGTTTGGATCACTTCTATATGTTATATGTAGGTGTGTGAACCATTGGTTTGGTTGGAATTGCTCTCAAACTCAAAACCCGATAGTGACTTGAGTTAGAAGGCAAAATTGGAGTGAATGGGAGATTTTGAGGAAAGCATCCATTTGGATGCTTTGGTGTACTAAAATTGATCAAAATTGAGGCCTATTTATAGTGTGACAAGTTTGTTTTGCAGGCAACAGTGTGTGGCAACTGCAGTAGGCCTTTGGCCAATTGTGACCAAATGGAATCTCAAGTCTCCTCTGGCCATTGACTTGAGATTAGAGTACAGGCCTATGGTTCTCTGTTGTATGAGCTTATCTTGACTCATTTGGCTGATCATGGACTGATACATGCCAGCTCTATGCATCCATTGAATGCCTCAAAACAAAATTGGAGTCTTGAGGCATCTTTAGCTTTTAGGGATGCCACCCCTATATGTAGTTTCAAAGACTTGGGAGGCTTATGGATCAGTGCTAGTTCCTCCTTGGTGTCCTCCTGAGGTGTGCAGATGGATAACCATGTTTGTTTTTGCACAATTTGATCAATTCGAGCCCTAATGTATAAATCTGCCTTGCAAAACAGTTTGCAGCAAGGCATGTTTTTTGTGATTTTGCCTAAACAATAACTCAAAATCCATGATGAATTGGAATGAGGTCTAGTTGACATATTTGAAGTATGTAACATGAACTCCAACCTGAGCTTTGAATGGGAGAAAAATGCCTTAGGGTTTGGGAGATATGGCCTTGCAAAGTTGGTACCCTAGCCACTTTGTTCCATATCTTAGAAAAATTCTAAGTTTTTTATGGTTACCCCTTTAACAAGTTAACTCACTTTCTTTGGTTTTTCTTGATGAATGATGATTCAAATCACATATTAACATTGTTTTAGGGTTAAGGAACCTTGATTGACCAAAAATCCAAAAAGTCAAACTTGGATTTTTGTACAGTTGACTTTTTCAGCAAATGAAATTTTGACTTTGTGATCCTTTTGTGAAATCAATCCTTGGGCTCAATTAAACTTCATGGATGGCCTCCAATGGTATTTAGGAGTGTCTTGGACCCCTCCCCAAGGTTTGAGATCAAGGGTAGGTCAACAGTCAAGGATATGGTTGACTTTTTCCATCAGAAACCCTAATTTGTGATCAGATGGTTTTGAGTTTTTGTGGCTTATGATTTGAGTTCTTTGAGTTAATAAAATCTTGTAAATATGTCAATATGATGTATTTGAGATCTTTGAAGTCCATTTTGAAGCTTCAAGCCATGCCTCACTTCACAAGTTAACTCAAGGGTTGAATTAGGTCAAAACCATAATTCCTGTTTTTTTTTATAGATGGACCCTCAATGTGATTTTGCCATTGTGGGTGGGCTCTTGAGATCCATTTGAGATTATAGGACCACACATTGAGGCTTTAGCTCATTCCCAAATGGAAATTTCATCTGGGGGCCCCAGTCGACCAAAACCCTAATTTGGTGACACAAACGATCTTGAGGCTCGATCCTCTTGGAATGTTGCAACTTTGTGCTGGATTCTTGATATTGGAGTTCTCTTGATACTTTTTGGGTGTTTGAGAGGCTAGACAAGTTGAAGATCATTTCATTTCTTGATTGATCCTTTGTCCAAGTGCTCTGAGAGGGCTCAAAACCCTAATCTTTGATTGTAGTGAATGCTCAACCATCTTCGAGGAGATTGATGAGGCATGAAGGTTCCTCCATATTGTGGTGATGATTTGCACAATGATGGGAAATCTTGGTGGTCAAAATTTGGGGTATGGCACTCTTCCCCCTAAAAACCCTTCACTCTCAATCCATTTTTTCACTCCAAATCTTCATCCTTTTGGTTCATCATATCATAGGGAGCAAAAGAAGATATAATTTCAGGTAAAAAATCTTCTTTTCCCTTTGCATTGCTCACATTAATCATCCATTTTTCCTGAAAAAGTTATGTTGTGTCCGGAAATGTATCTTCAGAACGTGTATGAACTTGTTCAGAGATGTATTTCTAGAAGTTGTTTGTGTTCATTTTTGAAGTCATTCTGCAGCAGTAGCAACACTTATGTTCTTTATTTTTTAATTGTTTTCATTAGATATGGTGCACCCCGATGTTTTCCCAAAACAAGTTATTTCTTTGAATGCCCATGGTGTGGTTGTTTCTCTGAATGTTCAAGGTGTTGTGGTGAAGACGGTAGATGTTGGCAACGACTTTAAAAACAAGCAAGATTTTGAATCCCGTGCTCAAATGCTTGAATGGATGCGTATGGAGGCCTCTAACCTTGGATTTGGTGTGGTTATCAGAAGGTCCAATAATGGTTCGGATAGAATATGTGCCTTTGTGACAATGATGTGCGAAAGAAGCGGGAAATATCGAACTCCTCTCCTAAATTTTAAAAGAGATGACACCGGTACAAGAAAATGTGAGTTTTTGTTTAAGGTTCGTGGTTATATGTTGGCAAACAAAAATTGGAGGTTTAATGTGATATGTGGTTTGCATAACCATGATTTATGTTTGAAATTAGTCGGACATCCTATTGCTTGTCGGCTCAAGCCGGAAGAGAAGGAATGTGTTGTTGACACGACCTTTAATCTTGTTCAACCGAAAAATATATTTGTAACATTTAAACGAAAACGATCCAAAAATATATCAATTATTAAGCAAGTATATAATATCTGGTACCTCACTAACAAGGCGCTTAGAGGGGATAGAACTGAGATGCAACAACTCTTGAAACTGTTGCATGATAACAGTTACGTGTCCAGGTACCGAACGTGCGATGATGGAGTTACTATTAGAGATTTTTTTTGGACTCATCCTGATTCCATAAAGTTGTTCAACACGTTTCCTACGATGCTCATACTTGATTCAATCTACAAGACCAACAAATATAAACTTCCATTATTTGAGATGGTTGGTGTTACCTCAACTGAGAAGACATATTCTGTTGGTTTTTCATTTCTTGAGTGTGAAAAAGGGACAATTTTACTTGGGCATTAAAGATGTGTTAGTCACTGTTGAAGGTCCAAAGTGAGATGCCAAAAGAGATTGTTACTGACCGCGATGCTGCATTGATGAATTCGGTTGCAAAAGTATTTCCTTATTCTTATGCATTACTTTGTAGGTATCACATAACAAAGTTTTGGAACATAGATTTAAATACAACACTCTATATTCTCAATTGGTTGGTAATATTTCTCAGGAGGGTTTGAACTATATTTTTCACGAGGCTAAAAGAGCTGATAATGTAGGCTCCGATAGCGCAAAGTGTGGATGCACAATTATGAAAGCATATGGTCTCCCATGTCTTTGTATCATTGCTAAAAAATGAAACTTGGTGAACCAATAAAAATGGACGAGGTTTGCACTCATTGGAAGAGACTTAGGTTTGATGACGATGGATGCATGGATGACGGTAAATCAAATATTTCTATTTTGACCAAATCGAAAGTAATACAAGAGATATTTTTGAAGACCGATGACAACATGAAACTCCACATCAAAGAACAAAAGGTGTTCAGAAGAAAATGAAGCCTACACCGAATGACAAAGTTTTTTCTGACCAACTCCAAAATCTCAAAAAAAAAGTGTTGTGAAAGGAGCTCGCATTAGCAAACCATCTTCGATGCCGCTTCCATCAAAGATTCCATTCATCGACGAGATGCTGGTTTTTATGTACAAATATATCGAGCAGATCGTTAATATTGTGGGGGGAGGACGCTAATTGCGGTTACTGATCCGTATTGGCTTTACTCGGTAAAGGAGAAAATAGGCATACACTTGTCTGACATCAACTTATCCAAGAGTTAAAAACGTATAAAGAATCATACACACGGTTGTATGGAAAGAAAGAAAACTTCGATACGGTTTATGAGTATCTTGTTCCTTGCTTGAGAGGTCTGGCACCGGAGGCAAAATGGATGCGCTTCCTTGAAATGGGTCACCTAATAGCATGTGCGTATAATATAGTGAGTGTTGACTTGACATGCCATAATTTTTCGGAAACCTTTTCCCCACTCCGCACCGCCCCAACCCAAAATCCAAATTATCGTATCATGTGTATTGGATGGCTTTCAAAATCAATTCATTTTGTTCAAGTTTACTTGAAATCAGGATGCCCTATACAACTTACATCACCAGAGTGGACGACTCATTCAACCACAAAAGTCGAGATGTGGCAGGATCATTTTATGAAAAGGATGAAAGAATTCGAGAGATTGAACAACATTGAAAAAGAATCAAATGCACAAAAGTTCAAGGGGGTACCACCTATAGATTTAGCCGACGACATATGTTTCGATTCGTTTTAATTTATTTTTAACTGAACAAATAATTGTATGTAATTGTGTCTTAATATGAATGAAGTGTTATATAGTTACCTTTTGTTCATGTTGTCTTTATGCATTTTTGATCTTCCCCAAAACAAAATTTGTGTTTTTATCAATGAAAAAATAGGTCTTGTTTGTGTTCTATTTTGAAAATGGTTTAGGACAAGTTTTAGAGATGCATCTCCAGAACAAGATAATAAGGTGTGGTTCTGGAGATATATCTCTGGAATCAATATGTCAGTTAATGAGTGGTCCAAATTGATTTATGGCTACTATAAATTTAGGTGTTCTTATGTTATATTTTACACAAAGTGAAAATGTCTCAAATGTCACAAATAAATATCTATTGGTATGTCGCAAATGTCTCCTTCTCCGGCTCTAATTTTTGGCGAACGTTCAAGCTCACCAACTTCACCTCCCTCGAAGATATCAAATACGAAATCCATTATCTCCTACCTTACGGAGACAATCAAAAGATTGTGAAGCTCGAGTACTGTTCACCGTCGATTGACCACGAAGGGCGGATTGAGTTAAAAAAAATTGAGCTCAAGATGTAAGAAGATGTAAGGGTTATGTGGAATATGTATTTCCATTTTGAAGAAAAAATTCCACTCGAGTTGGAAGCGACAGTTTCAAGATCGGTCGAAGACATTCTGAAGATGTGTAAGTGTCCACCGGGATATTGAAATGTAATATTGCATTTTATGTTGAAATCATCATTGTAATGCTTATTTTATGTTATGAATGTCAATTTCATTTTGGAAAATTACTTTTATGTTGAAATTATACTGGTGTGTCTCCAAAGATGTAACCACGGAAATATTCTAGAGATGCATCTCCAGAATAAAATAAACAAAAATGGGCATAACTCAGAATGACCTTTGTTAAGTGTGTGCTGGGGTGCATCCGAAGATATATCTCTAGAAACATGGGGCATTTGTGGAAATTCACATAGCGCATTAGAAACATCTAGGGTGCAATAAGAAATTCTCCTCTAAAGTTAGGCAATCTGTAATATCTCATATTCCCTTAAATGCTCAATTGAGTGTCAGTTGCAATTAAATGAGTTCGTGTGTACTCTATTTTTTGTCAGTTAGAACAAATATAACTCTTAAGTGCTATAAATGTTGTCAGTTGGGACCAATAGAGTAACCAGTGAACTCTGAAGAGATTAATTATTAATAAAAGAGACATACCAAAATTAGTAAGCATGAGAGTGGATATTTTAGTATCATTAATAATTGGTCAATTGGTACTAGAAGACAAAATATCAATTGAGATATTTTGAATCATTACCAAATATATATATATATATATTGTGTTGTGGTGTTAGAAGAAAGAAGAAGTGGTTAGAAAGAGAAGGAAATAAGAGAAAAGTAAAAGAAAGTTACCAGGAAAATGAAAAGAAGAGAAGAGAGAAAGTGGAAGAGAAGAAACTCATGGAAGAAAAAGAGGAAAGTTCATCATCTCATAATAATCATCATCGTTAACCTCATCTCAACTTCTTCACCATATCCATCTTCAAGGTGAGTTCCATAGATAGTTTAGCTTGGGAAAAGAGAATGAAAAGATTTGGGAAAGTTAGGGTTTGTGTGAAAACATACCATACATTATTATCTTAATGTTTCACATATTCTTTCCATGTCTATGATGTTCTTATGTGATAGAATGAAATTGTTTTTGTTCTTGTTTCTATTGTTATGATTGTTGCTACCTTTGTTTTTATGTTGTTTTGGGTCATTGATGCATCAAAATGATGATTTTTAGTGGTTTTTACCACCCAAATGCGTCCAGGCACTGCCCAGACTCGTTGTAGCTCGCTACGATTCACTTAGAGAAAAACATGGGATTCTTCTACTGACTTAGTTCGCTTAGCGAAGTCAGGTTCGCTTAGCGAACTTCTCTGCGCTAAGAAAAATAATGTGCCTCTTGTTTTCGCCATAACTCGAGAATCGTAACTCCTTTTGATGCACGGTCGGAAGCTTTGGAAAGATATTTCAATACTCTATATGATAGTGAAGTAGAAACATGGATATTCCATTGATTGATAGGATAGTGATGAAATTTAAGTAAATATGAATACTATGATTCTTGTTTCCACCATATTCAAGAATTGAGAACTCGATTGATATGGGACTTGAAACATTGGAAAGATAATCCAATGGGCTATTAAATAGTGATGAGAGACCATGAAATAACCAAGGATGCTTGTTAAAGGATAATAATGGATTATATGCCTTAATGTGTATGCGAACTACTATGGTTGATTATGTTGAGTTGTTGTGCATAACCACTCATGTAACCCAATAATGATTGTGATATGTTATGTTATCATGTGTATTTCATGTATGATATTGTGACATGCTAATGTATATGCTATATGATGAGTCCAAGCTTTTGAGGTTGGCATTAATTTTGGTAAAACTAACTTGATAGCAAGATGTTGGACAAGATGTCCTAACATGAAGATCAAGATGTCATATCATGATGATTCGAAATCTTTGTCTGTTAACTTTCAGTTTTTATTACTGCTATTTTATTTCCAGATCTCAGATTATTTCGGGAATATTTATTTATACTAAGTGGCATCCAAGATTGAAGAATCAGAGATTCTGATTATAATTCGAAGATGTTGTTTTCTAAATGTGGAGGAATTATAGGAAACTTTGGATTGAAGAAACTACTCTTGAGGAGAATCAATTGCAGATTCTGTGTAATATAATTGCTGCGTTTTTTAAGCCCAAATCCAGTCTAGTTTATGGTTATAAATAAGATGGATTTAACCTAAGAAAAGTGTGGAAAATACATTGTTGTTTAGTAAGCTTTAGGGTTTGTATTTGTGAACCTCTCTTGTGTTGTGTTGATACTAGAGCTTGACTGTTTACACTGAGTTGTAATTTCTGTTACTGCTGTGATTGAAAGGGAGTTGAGAAGGGTCTCATACCTAGAAAGAGTCTTAGGTAGAAATTAAGCATGGGTAGTGCTTAAGTGATAAGTTATAAACTAGAGGTTGTTTAGCTTAGAATTAATACTATCTAGTGGATTTTATTCCTGGCTTGGTAGCCCCCAGACATAGGTGTTTTTGTTCACCGAACTGGGTTAACAATTACTATGTGTTTGTTTACCTTCTGCATTTTGTATTCTGCTCCTTAATATCATTGTGTTTGAAGCAGAGATCAACTTTCTCGACATCTCTCAGGACATCTGAGATCTGCTTCCAGAATTTCAATTGGTATCAGAGCAGGCATCATGTTCTACATCTGGGTGATATTCATGGAAGTTACTTTCTGGTGCAATGGACAAATAAGGAGGAATATTAAACAAACCACCCATTCTTGATGGATCCAATTATGAATATTGGAAAGTGCGATGGTGGCCTTTATCAAGTCTATGGATGGTAAATCTTGGAAGTCTTTGGTCAAAGGGTGGGATCCACCAAAGGCTAAAGATAAGAAAGGGAAGATTACTTATATGATAAAGCCTGAGGAAGACTGGGATGATGAAGATGACAAGCTTGCTCAAGGTAACTCCAAAGCATTGAATGCTTTGTTCAATAGTGTAGACAAGAACATCTTCAGGTTGATCAAGAATTGTACTATTGCCAAGGATGCTTGGGAGATTTTGAAGACTGCTCATGAAGGAACTTCTAGGGTGAAATCTTTAAGACTTCAACTTCTCACCACCAAGTTTGAGAACCTGAAGATGAGGGAGGATGAAAGTATTCAAGACTTTCATATGAACATTATTGATATAGCCAATACTTCGAGCGATCTTAGAGAAAAGATTCCAGAAGCTAAGTTGGTCCAAAAAATTCTAAGATCTCTTCACAAGAAGTTTGCCATGAAAGTGACTGCCATCGAAGAAGCTCAAGATATAAATACCCTAAAGGTAGATGAACTCATGGGTTCTATACAAACTTTTGAAATAGCTACCAGTAAGAAATCTGAGAAGAAGAAAAGCTTAACATTGATGTCTAATCAAGATGAATGTATGACAAATTCCAAGGAAGAATTGTCTAAGGTTGTTGTTCTTCTTAGAAAACAGTACAATCAATTGCTGAAGAGGATGGAAGGGGAGTCAAGAGTAAATGTCAAGACTCAGTCATCCAACAACAACAAAAGGAGGGATTTTGGAAGAAAGTCCAAAAATGAAGAGAAGGCCATCAAAGGCAAAGGAATCAAGTGCTATAAATGCGAAGGATTTTGACACATCAAATCTAAGTGTCCTACCTTTCTCAAGAAAGAGAAGAAAGGCTTGTCTATATCATGGCCTGAAGATGATTCTTCAAGTGACGGAGAATTAGCTAAGTAGGTTTCTGCTCTTACAGGGGTATTTGACTCTGATGGAGAATCAGATATTGGAGAACTTTCATATAATGATCTGGCAAAGGCCTACAGGGAGCTACGCATCAGAAGTGCAGAAGCATGTCAGCTAGGAGAGGATCAACATAGTGTTATCATCCGCCTTGAGGCTGAAATATTGAAGCACCTTGACACCATCTCTGATCTAAAGAAGGAAGTTGTATTGCTTAACTCTAAACTTGACAATATGACCAAAACTGTTAGAATGCTCAACAACAGTTCTGATGTGCTAGATGAGATTCTTCAATTTGGGGGGACGCTGGAGATATCAGAGGACTTGGTTACAATAACCAAGTTGTGATGAATAAAAGAAAGAAGCAAGCATTGAGTTCTGCTCAGCCTAAAAGAAAGCAAAATCGGAAGATGTCAAAAGGGATGTCTCAACATCAACACAGACATAAAATAAAACCTTCATGCAAAAAGAAGCAGGACTAGAAATGTCATCATTATGGTAAGTATGGTCAATTAAACCTTAATTTTACAAGTTACATGGCTATCCCAAATCTGGTTCACAACCCAGAAAGATGCAGGGTGGTAAAGCCAGAAAGAAGTGAATTCCCAAGAATGATTGTGTGGCCCTAATAGCTCATTCCTCTCTAAGAGCCTCTGTTAGAGAGAGATGGTACTTTGATAGTGGTTGTTCGAGACATATGACTGGTGTCAAGAACTTTTTGGTGGATATAGAATCACATGCCTCAAACTATGTCACCTTTGGAGATGGATCCAAAGGGAAAATTAAAGGTGTTGGGAAGTTGGACTATGTTGGGAAGCCCAGACTTAATAATGTGTTGCTTGTCAAGGGACTGACTGCAAATTTGATAAGTATCAATCAACTTTGTGACCAAGGTTTCAAGGTTGACTTTACCAAATCTGAGTTTCTGGTTGTGAATGATAAAGATAAAGTTATCATGAAGGGTGCCAGATCAAAAAATAATTGCTATGTGTGGACTTTTTTAGAGACATAGTGTTCATCAATGTCAAATAAAGATGAAGTGAAGCATCCAAAACTTGGTCATCATCAGAAGATGAAGAAGATTTTGTCAAATGCCGCAGGCAGAGATACCTCAAATCTGAATATTGATGGTGGAGGAATCAGTGGTGAATGGCAGATTGGGAAGTTCAAGATGTCACAAAAGAAGCTGCAATATATGACTACCTCAAGGATTCTGGAACTTCTTCATAGGGACTCAATGGTTGATGATCTTGAAGGAAAAAGGTGTGCTTACGTTGTCACTGATGTCTCAACCACAGAAGTTGAATGCATAGCAATAGAGGATAGTTGCTCTCAGTTCATAGGGATGAGACAGATGCTGATTGGGCATAACGTCACACAAGATGTCGTGACATTATCCTGTGACAACTTGAGCATCACTGATGGTATCATAAATTAGGTAAAGATGTTAAGGGGCAAATTAGGGTTTGGCCTGTGTGAGGATTCAGAGAAATTAATTTGTGGGAATACTATTCAAGTGTATGTATGTTCCCAACAAATAGAGAGAGGGTTTTAAAATCAATCATTTCAAATTTACCTAAACCGTTTTCACGCAAGCTCTCTTCATACTACATCATTCCTCACAAACTGTTTCATCTTCATGCTTAGAGAAAAACCCAATCATGTCCTCAAGTGTTCCAAGATGTCTCAACAACAATCTTGTAAAGGGATAACCAAGAAGGAGAATGTTTCATCATCAATAGCCAAGGCTAAGTTTGGAAAGTTGCCTGCTGAAGATGCCATTGATGTTGCTCCTTTGACTATGGTGCCATGCAAGCCTGGCAAACTTTCTGTAAGAAGATCTAAGAACCTTTCTACAGGTAATACTTCAAAGAACTCTGATGCTTTTTCTAACCCTAGGACTGAGAAAGAAACATTTGACACTGATAAGAGGATCGGAACAATAATGGCTAAGACCTTGAATTTAAGGAGTCATCTGAATATTGCTAGGATTAATAGACCTCTGACTTAGATTCTTCCCACTACCTCTGCACCTGTTGCTGAAGCAGAGGTAGTGATTGAGGAGAATGTTGATGAGGATAGGGTTGAAGGGGATGATCATGAAAGGTCAGAAGGGAATCTGCACACCCTTGCTGATTCTATGGTAAAAGATGTTGAAGCAGATGGTGGAACATCTCCCTTTGTAGAAGAATCTCAGTTAAAAGGTTAAGCATCTAAGGGTACTGTTGGAAAGGCTGCTGATCAGGTTATCAATGTTGATGACCTACCCTCTGATGATGAAATCATTGCCAAGAGTCCCCACCGTAGTGTGGCCAAGAGAGTTAAGTGCAGAAAAGGTAAGGGTGTGGTTGTGGAGAACACTCCTACCAAGATTATCTAAGAAATTTGTGGTTGATGCATATAAACCTTGGAGCAAGGTTGCTATTGTGTCAAAAAAAAGAAAGGATGAGTCTGATATTGAGTCAGACTATGATGTTGAAGAAGATGTCCAGGACATCATGCATGTAAAGAAACCAGCTTCTAAGAAGAAGGCTGCTGCTCTTCCTAAAGCTCCTTTGGACAATGTTTCCTTCCATGCTGTTGAGAACGTGGAGAGGTGGCAATATGTGTACCAAAGGAGAGTTGCTTTGGAAATGGAACTATGGAAGAATGGCCTAGAATGCAAAGAGGTGTTGAAGCTGATTGAAGCTACCGACTTGATGAAGACAGTCACTATACTTGGTTCTTGCTATGAGAAGCTGGTCAAGGAATTTGTGGTGAACAATCCTGAAGGTTGTGATGATGCAACTAGTGAAGACTACTGAAAGGTGTATGCCAGAGGAAATGTTGTGACATTTTCCTCCACTGTGATCAATAAGTTTCTGGGAAGATTAGTAGATCCTCAACCTGAGTGTGAAGATATTGATGATCAAGTATGTCAGGAGATCACCTGTAATACTGTGAAGCATTGGCCAAACAAAGGAAACCTTTCAGCTGGGAAGCTCAGTATGAAGTATGCATTTCTGCATAGAATTGGTACTGTCAATTGTGTTCCTACCAACCATACTTCAACCATATCTGTTGGGCTAGGAAAATTCATATACATTATTGGTAAAGGAAGAAAGTTTGATTTTTGGGCTTACATCTTTGACCAAGTTCTGAAGCAAGCTTCATCAACTGCTATTAAACTACCTATATGTTTTTCTTCCTTCATTTGTGGTATAATTCTGGATCAGCATCCTGGTATACTGGTGCCTGCAGATTATGCAATGAAAAGGGATTATCCCTTGACATTGCACTATAAGCTGTTTGATGGGAATCATGTCCCATATATTATTTTGACATCTGCGCCAACATCTGTTCCCGCAACTTCAAAAGAGGATACAATTTCCAAGCTGAAGGAGACCTGCAAGGATCTTGATGCCATCATCAAGTCCATTACAGCTTGGAAGGCTAAACTTGAATAGTTAATACAGGCCTTGCAGATGAGTAAGACAAGGCCACTGAAGCTGATGTTGGTGATAATGATGCTGAAAAGGATGCAGCTGGAGAAGATGAGGTTGATGCTGATGCTGATGGTGAAGATGCTGAAGATGAGGCTGATGATGATCTTGGTGGAGATGAAGAAGAGGAAGAGGATGATGAGGCTACTGAAGATAATATCTGAATGTAGTTTTATTATTTTTTTTGTGGTTATGTAAGGGCTTAATGCCCAGGATAATTTTTGGCACTTCATGTGCTTGTTATGTACTTTAATCTCTTATGTTATTGTTTGGTTATTTAGTTAGTTTAACTGCCTTTGTCATATTATGGCTATAAAGGGGGAGTAATACTAACTTTACTAACCACTCCACTACTAACCACTTACTGCTGCCGACTACTGCTATTGAGGGGGAAAGTTCTAATCTATTGCTGCAGAAGAAGGATCTGTTTGAGGGGGAGGCTTTAGAGTGTTTATTTCGCTGCTAATGTTCTGATTTTTGTTTTGGCCTCTGACTGTTGTGTTTTTGCTTACAAGTTATTTAGTTAGTTTTAGCCAAAATCTGCCAAAGCGGGAGATTGATGAGTCAAAGCTTTTGAGGTTGGCATCAATTTTGGTAAACCTAACTTGATAGCAAGATGTTGGAAAAGATGTCCCAACATGAAGAACTAACTGAAGATCAAGATGTTGGACAAGATGTCCTATCATGATGATTCGACATCTTTGTCTGTTACTTTTCAGTTTTTATTACTGCTATTTTATTTCCAGATCTCAGATTATTTTGGGAATATTTGTTTATCCTAAGTGGCATCCAAGATTGAGGAATCAGAGATTCTAATTATAATTCGAAGATGATGTTTTCTAAATGTGGAGGTATTCTAGGAAACTTTAGATTGAAGAAACTACTTTTAAGGAGAATCAGTTGCAGATTATGTGTAACCGAATTGCTGCGTTTTTTAAGCCAAAATCCAGTCTAGTTTATGGTTATAAATAAGATGGATTTAACCTAAGAAAAGTGTGGAAAATACATTATTGTTTAGTAAGCTTTAGGGTTTGTATTTGTGAGCCTCTCTTGTGTCGTGTTGATACTAGAGCTGGGTTGTTTACATTGAGTTGTAATTTCTGTCACTGCTGTGATTGAAAGGGAATTGAGAAGGGTCTCATACCTAGGAAGAGTCTTAGGTAAAAATTAAGCACGGGTAGTGATTAAGTGATAAGTTATAAACTGGAGGTTGTTTAGCTTAGAGTTAATACTATCAAGTGGATTTCATTCCTGGCTTGGTGGCCCCCAGACGTAGGTTTTGTTGTTCACTGAACTGGGTTAACAATTACTTTGTGTTTGTTTACTTTCTGCATTTTGTATTCTGCTCCTTACTGTCATTGTGTTTGAAACAGAGATCAAGTGTCTCGACATCTCTTAGAACATCTGAGATATACTACCAGAATTTCACTATATATTGGTTGGATGTTTGATTGTGGAATAACATGCTTAAAACCTTATAAAGATGCGTGAGGAAACCTAGGTTATAACTAGGTAAATGACTTAGTAAGGTAACTTAGGAAATGAAATGGTTTACATAGTGATGCTTGGACAAAATTGTATCGCGATGTGTACAACAGACAAGTAGTCACATGATTTATGGATAATACGCTTTACATGGAACATGTTGTGTTTTATGTGATTAAGGTGAATGTGATCACCTAGTGATTGTCGAATGCAATCACGTTGCGCTTCTATTTATCACGTAGTAAAAAACAACCCCTTAATTGTGTTGTTCCAAGTCATGGTACTTATATAGAGTAAGAATTGGGATGAATGCACCCATACTTAAATTACTAGGGTAAAAACCCAGGAACGGTGGAACCTTAAGTGGGTTAGAGTCCTATACGGGTGAAAGGCTTGAAATGGGTTTGGAGTCCCATAGGAAGTGACGATTCTTAAGGTTGAGGAGTCCCTTAGAATCTGAAATCCACGTGTACGTCAGAGTATGGGATATGTATCTGTGAATTGTGCCGATAACCCTAGATAGAGGGTTTGTCGGGGAAAGATACCTATGTTACAAGGATCCGTGACCCGAGTAGATAACCCTAGACGTAGGGCATGTCGGGGAAAGATACCTTGGTACGGTTTCCGATAAGAGACATGTTTCCATACGTTGCAGGTTTGGTAAACTCAAGTCTTTTGTCCCCTTTTGACTTGAGTTAGGATTTGATTAGCACCTTGTAGAGCCGAGTGAATCCATAGGATAGGGGAACTCACAAAGATTATCATCTCACCCCCAATATTGTTGTTATTTTTCAGGTATCGTTTGCAGGTTTAATATACAAGAAGAGTTGTGCATTGATGTTTCAAGGGATATAGTTTATTGTGATCTTCCACTGTGTATCTTGTATAATGACGGATATTGTACTTAGATCTTAGATTTTTATTTTTGGCACTTTCCATATCGTATACCATAGGTTGTCTTTATTGTTTTGCAAATGGTCAAGTATGTAAATGATATCAATAGGAACTTATGATTGTGTCACTACCAAATAATATTGCTAGTAAGATATATATATATATATATATAGATACATATATATGTATATATACATATATATGTATATATATATATATATATATATATATATATATATATATATATATATATATATATATATTTGTATATATATATATATATATATATATATATATATATATATATATATGAACAGTGCAGCGGAGAGGATCTTTAATCTACCTTTACGAGTATGCAAGCAAGTAATCAGTAAAACCTGAAAATTACAAAACTTAAAATTTTATAAACTGAAGGAAAAAGTTCTGAATACAAATGAATTCAGATTCATATATTTATAGGCACATAAGCCTAAACCGGAAACCTGCTAAGCCGGTCAAAAGGAAAAAGAAAATCCCAAAAGCCAAAAAGAAACAGCCGGGTGCGCAGTGGGCCCCATCGGCACTGTAGACTTTACGACTAAATGAGAAGAAACGACAAACTAAAAGTAAAATGTCATTATCCCGGATAGGGACCCCAGGCATAGTGGGGGACAACTTTATTAAAGTTAAAAACGACCTCCATGACAAGGATGGTTGGCTGAGTGGGAAACAGATAAGATTCCATTATCTTATCTTTGGACTGAAGCTTTAATCCTGAGCTGGACACTTTCCTTTGTCCTTTTTGACCTGTTGGCTCATTGCAACAGTCATGGAGTCCCAGAAATCTTCTAGTGTAGGTTCTTCCTCTTCTTGGGATTCTCCTGCTAGGAAGCCGGTGTCCATAGAGTCTCTGGAAGAGACAGACATATTGTCTTTGGAAGAGGAAGGGAAGGCCTTTAAAAATTGTTTCTTCATATGGTCCAAAGTTCTGACCATAATATCTTCTTCTGATTCTTGAGGAAATTTATTTTGGAAGAGCTCTTTAAGAGATGTCATTGACATATTTTGAACATTTTGTTCCATAATTCCTGAAGATTTATCTTCTTCAATTACAGCTTTAATTGCTGTTATCTTAACCTTAAGATCCTCATGATCTAATTTATTCCACCATTTGTAAAAGAAGTAATGATCTCCATAGTGAAAATTAAATGTTAAAATAAAGTTATGATCTCCATAGTGAAAATTAAATGTTAAAATAAAGTTCAATAGATCATAAGAGCAAATTAGCGTGTTGTATATTTTTCTAGGTTTAAACTTTGTGTTGTTTGTTCTCAAAATTAGGATAATTTAGAATTAATGTAATAAATCCCTCATCAATAATTTTCAATGTTAAAGAATCAAAGATAAATTTCAAACAAATGCACTTCATAAAGAAATAAAAATAGGTGGTTAATGTCTATGGTATTTTGGATTGAAATTATGCTTTTTCACTCTTTGTGGTGAAGAATCATTTTATAAAAAAAAATCAAAAGTCGCTCTTTAATATCTTGGAAGTATACTTTCGGACGCACTTCCATTCTACATTTAATCTATTCGTAAGTGAGTCACACCCTGAATTTGTCATAAATTTGTTCGAAGATGTATCTCCTTAACAAAATACGGGAATATACTTTCGTAATCACCCTTTAAACAGTAAAATTTGACATATTTTAAGAAACACACTGATGTAATAGGCCATGTATAATATGTGAGGGCTAAGTGTCAATTATCTTTTTTTTGTTTTAATGATGTCAACAAGTAGGATAGTCTTTAGATTGTAATTTGGGCGGTATCACTTTATTGTCGGGCAAATTGCATCTAACCGTCGATTTTCATGCGTCTAAACATATAGGAAAAGATCTAACCTAAAATTACATGTGCATGATCATAATATTGATGTTTGGTATGTGTGTCTCGAGTCTTGGTCAGATTAAACGTGTAGAAAAATGAATTTTTGAAAATATGCAGGTCATGAGTCGAACCAAAGTGAGCATGAGTCGATGCATGCTAGTTAGAACAAGATTTTGAAATGTTCGGGAAAACGCACACTGACCCCCCCTGTGGCATGGGTGGACGCATGCTTCTGGAAATTTAATTTTCTGCAAAATCTGTAGACTTGCATCGACGCAAGGTGTGGATGGGTCGAAGCATGACTTCCAAATTTGCGCAGACAACCCTGCGGGTTAGCTCACGCCGACCCTCATTAAAAGGGCGATCGACCCAACTGTGCATGAGCTGATTTTTCTGCATTAATTTTTTCTGTTATTTCAGTTACTTCATATTGTGGGTCACATTACTCATTATAAATAATTGGGTCAACTCACATTTCAAAAAAACAAGAAACGTGAAAATTTATACCAATCTCTCTCTTCATCTTCATCTTCAACCTTGAGTAAACAAACAATTACACATAATCATTTTTGTTTGTGTCGCCCATTATTTTGAAGTGATAACGTTCAGAATTAGGAAGTGTGTGATCTTCATTTCTGGGTTGAGCATTGGTAGGTGTTTCTTGAATAAAACCACAGGTTTTGTCCTCCAAGAATCGACCGAGTGAAGGTGATTGAAGAGTTGCGGGTTCTTGCAATCTAGTAGCGTGGGACGGTGATTTTGGGGGGTTTTTGCACAAATCCTTTCGTTCTACAGGGATTCAGCCGTGCGAAGGTAATCGAAGAACAGAGTATTCGTTCGGTTTAATAGCTACAATCGGAGAATCGTAGAAGAAAGGTTTGGGGATCAAATTGCAGAAGATCGAAATCGACCGAGTGAAGGTGACTGAAGAATGGTGGTTTCTTGAAGTCTAGTAGCGTGAGACGGTGATTTGTTCAACCGAATTCGAGGCACTTGATTCGTCTTGAATCAAGGGGAGAGAAGACTCTGCATCAACAATCAAAGACGTTTGAGAGTTTGGATGTTCATTGTTCTTCTCTTGTATAAACAATTTGCAAACAACAACATATATATATATATATATATATATCTCAATTCCAATTGTGGAATTGGGGGCAGAGGTACCCAAAGCGAGGATGATTGGGGAACTGCCTAATCAAATCGTGTTTGTTCTCTCTTTCTCTTAACTCTTTACGTTTGATATCATTCGAATTTGCGAAGTTTAAATTGATCGAAATTTCTGAGCTAGTGTTATATTGAGCTGTTAAATTGTTTCGTAAATCTGATACAATCCCTTGGATTGTATTTAGGAGCAGCTCAACATCACATTACTTTGAAATCTGCACTTAGTGTGTTTTACGCCCACCAAGTGTTCGATAATTTGTTTCAACGCAAAATCGAACGCATTTGCATTTAGTTGTTTGTCGACCTAACTCGTTGGATTGGTTTAATATCAAGAAAATAAAACATTGTTGATTGCGTTTAAATTGTGTTGAATAATCTGAATTTTTCTTATCCGTATTTCATTCCAAATATTGTCGTGCATATCTGATCCCTCTAGTAGAGGTTCGTTGTAGACGTAATTCAGTGGCCGCTTCCGTCAAACTTTTAAAGCCAATTTTTGAAAAGTCATTTGCGTGTAAAACTCATGGGATCTATTGAAACCCCCTTCTAGATCCTAGCCATCGTCTAACAAGTGGTATCAAAGCTCCGATTTATCTGGTGCTTCGGTAAAACTTCTTGGAATATGGCGAATGACCCTAAAAGAGCTCCAGTTTTTATAGGCGAGAATTACAGCTACTGGAAGGATTGTATGCGCGTCCATATAAATTCCATAGATCAGAAGGTTTGGAATGTTATTTTAAACGGTCCCATGGAAATTACAATGACCAATGCCGAAGGCATTGTCGTTCCCAAACCCGAAGCTCAATGGAATAAGGAGGACGAGAAAAAGTACAACTATGACTGGAAGGCTCGAAATATGTTGATCTCCTCTTTGGGAGTTGACGAGTATTATCGAGTCTCTCATTGTGAAACGGCCAAAGCCATGTGGGATGCTTTACAAGTAGCCCACGAAGGCACTAATGATGTTAAAATGGCCCGTATCAACACACTAATGCAAGAGTTCGATCTTTTTTACATGAAGCAAGGGGAAACCATTGCGTATATGCAAAAACCATTTACTCATATTATCAACAAATTGCATGTACTTGGTAAACCAATTCCAAACGAGGTTGCTGCTAATAAGATTTTGAGGTGTCTTAACAGGGAAGGTCACCGCGATCAAGGAGGCCAATAATCTAGCTACTCTAGACCTCACCACATTATTTGGCAAACTCGATGAGCATGAGCAAGTGCTCATTAGCTTTGAAAAATATGAGAAGAGTATAAAGAAGGAGAAAACAAAAGATATGGAAAAGAAGTTGATTGCTCTTAAGGCTTCTTGTTTAAAGTCCAGATCTAAAGAGTAAAGTGATGATGAAACCAACAATGACGAAGATGATGACTCCGATGATGACATGAGTCTATTTGTGAAGAGATACAATAGGTATGTTCGGAAGAATGAGATTCAACACTCAGATAAAAATCTAGTCAAATTTAAGAGGAAATCTAGAAATGAAGGAAATAAGAATGGCAAGGTTAAAGGAACGTGTTACAACTGTGGAAAATCCGGGCACTACAAGCCGGATTGTCCATCACTTAAGAAATACAAGGATAAGGATAAGGATAAGAATCGTCAACACAAAAAGTCAAACAAGTCTAGACGAGCATACATCGCGTGGGAAAGCGATAGCGAGCCGGAAAAAGATGACAGCTCAAGTGAAGAAAGTGAATCCGTTAATCTATGTCTTATGGCACGTAAAAACAAGAAGAAAGAGGTAAAACACTCTAAATATGATCATTCTAAAAGTATGTCTCATTTAGAATTACAAAAGGCTTTTGATATGTTGCACCACGAGGCTAAGGAAGCTTTTCAACGCTTAGCCTCGAACAAAAAGATTTTTAAATACTTGGAGAGAAAGGTTTCCGATTCCGAAAAGAAATTGGAAACTCTTAAAAACTCCATGGTGGATGCATCAAAAGCTAAGATTGATGAGAATAAGTCTCCATGGTTCAAGTTTAGGGGCTGTGATACTTGTCATATTCGGCAAAAAGATGTGAGAACCCTTAAGGCCAAATTAGACAAGGCTCTTAAGCCTAAAGTTACATTTGCTATTGATCGATCACATTATCGAGAAAGTATGAATAATCCGTATCAAAGGTATACATATGTGATTCTAGATAGAGATAGCAAAGGTAAATTCCAAATGAACCGTGATTGCCTATATTGTTGCAAGCTTGGTCATACTATTGCTAAATGTCGTTTTAGAAGATTTCTTGTTCCAAAAGGCATTTATCAATGGTTGCCCAAGTGCGGTCGTGGTTTCACTTACCGCAAAGGACCCAATGAGAATTGGGTACCTACTCTCCCTTTATTGTTTTGTAGGTACAAAGTCTTGAGACCACCGAAAGAAGATGGGTTCTGGATAGTGGCTGCTCAAGACATATGACAGGAGACATATCTCTTTTCATCGACTTTGTGGCGAAGAAAAAGGGGTTTGTCACCTACGGAGATAACAACAAGGGACAAATTCTCGGCAAAGGTAGTGTAGGTAACCCCTCATCTACTACTATCTTTGATGTGCTGCTTGTTGAAGGCCTTAGACACAACCTTTTCAGTATTAGTCAACTATGTGACAAGAATTATAAAGTATCATTTTCAAAAGAATGTTGCATAGTTGAAGATAATGACAAGAAGGATGTGTTTAAGGGCTTGAGGGTGAACAATGTCTATATGATAGACTTAAATGAGGTATCGTTGAATGGAGACAAGTGTCTAGCCACTATGAATGAAGATTCATGGTTGTGGCATAGACGGTTGGCTCATATCAACTTTGATTTGCTTAAAAAAATAGTCTCTAAAAACCTAGTCATCGGTTTGCCCAAAATCAAATTCACTAAGGATCACCTTTGTGATGCTTGTCAAATGGAGAAGCAAACAAAGATCTCATTCAAATCTAAAAACATTGTTTCAACTATAAGACCCCTTGAGCTCCTCCATATGGACCTCTTTGGACCATCTAGGGTTAAAAGCCTAGGTGGTAACTATTATGGTTTTGTAATAGTCGATGACTTTTCTAGGTTTTACTGGACTATTTTCTTAGCAAATAAGAGTGATACTTTTTCGGCCTTCGAAAGATTTGCTAAGTTATATCAAAACAAGTTAAACACGAACATTGTGTCAATTAGAAGTGATCATGGGGGTAAGTTTGAAAATCATTTATTTGAAGCATTTTGTGAATCCCATGGAATTGATCATAATTTTTCCGCACTACGTACCCCTCAACAAAATGGGGTGGTGGAACGTAAAATAGAATTTTGGAGGAACTTGGAAGAACTATGATCAATGAAAGTGGACTTCCAAAATACTTTTGGGCCGACGCCATTGGTACACCTTGTTACGTTTTGAATAGGCTGCTCATCCAGCCTATTCTAAACAAGACACCGTATGAACTTTTAAAAGGGCGTAAGCCAAATATTTCTCACGTTCATGTCTTTGGTTGCAAGTGTTTTGTGTTGAACAATGGAAAAGAGACACTTGGTAAGTTTGATGCCAAGGCCGACGAGGGTATTTTTCTTGGATACTCTCAGTCAAGTAAAGCTTATAGAATTTATAAAAAAAGGTTACGAATTGTTGAAGAGTCGGTACACGTTACTTTTGATGAGTCTTATCCGAAAAATGTCGGAGAAGGTAGTTCTTTTCATGGTGCAGGTGTATCTTCAGAAGACATACTCAAGGACACTGATAAAGGAATTGATCAGCCCGAAGCAGTGCGTATTAAGGAGGAAAAGGATCACCAACCTATGAAGAGTGATGAGGATCATCTAACTAATGAAGATGACCTTCCTCCAGCATGGAAGTCCTCCAAAGACCATCCAATCGACAATATCATCGGTGACATCTCTAAGGGAGTAACCACTCGCTCTAAACTTAGTAACTTTTGTTATTACTCCGCTTTTGTGTCACAAGTTGAACCTAAAAATGCAAAGGAGGCATTACTCGATGAGCATTGGTTCTTATCAATGCAAGATGAACTAAATCAATTCAGGAGAAATGAGGTTTGGGACCTTGTCCCCCCTCCGCGAGATCATCGAGTAATCTGCATCCGATGGGTATTTAGAAATAAACTTGATGAAAACAGAGTTATAACACGAAACAAAGCACGGCTGGTGTAACACCCCAATTTGTTTAATTGCATTTATTTATTTCATTTATGTGAATTTTGTGAAATGTGTGAATTTATTATAATTTACCTACTAATTGAGTTAATTAGTTAATTTCTCTTATAGGTAAATATTTGCAATAAATTATAATTTCTTTTCAACTTTTATTTCCCGAAATATATTTCATCGGTATGTTTATGTTTTATCGCATTTTGAGAGCGTTTGGGAGATATTTGAGCTGAGGGGTAAAATGGTCATTTTGAGGGGATAGATATTTTTATAAATAGAGGTTTGAGAGAAAGAGAGTATTTTAAGGTAACTCTAATAATTGATCAATTGGCATTAGAAGACAAAATATCAACTGGAGATATTTAACCCTATTGGATTTATATTATATATATATATATATATATGGGTTAGAAAGAGAGAGAAAGAAAAAAGGTTAGAAAGGAAGAAGAAAAACAGAGAGGAAGAAGAGAAGAAACGTGGGAAAAGAGAGAAGAAGGGGAAGAAGAGAAAATCATCAAAACAAAGCTTGATCTTCGATTAATCGGGTAAGGGTGAGAAATTTCAATTATATCTTGCTTGTATATGTATATGTGTATGTTTTCTTGGATTGTTTTGGTTGTTTTCTCTAGTTTTTCATTTAGGTTGAAAATGGTAGAAATGATTAGAAATCGATGTTTTCACGGACGAAAGTCGGAATAAATCGCTGAGTAGAGTCGTGTGATGTTGGGTCTTGATTTAGTGTGATCGTTTGATTGAATCGAGTCGAATTTGTACTGCTGAGTTTTTGATATATATATTGATGTTTTTGTGCAATTGATGTTGTAATCGGGTAAAAGTGTTTGGATATGTCTGGTAACATTGGCACAGGTTGATATTTAATCAGGTAAGGATAGGAATTAATCGGGAATGGCTATTTGTATGTTTTCGAGTGGTTTTGAGCGAGTTTGGAGTTGGGATAAACGGATAAAACTATGTTTTAAAATATTTCAAAAATGGAAAATGTGTTAGATGGCTTTTTAATGGTGAAAATATTGTAGTATTTTGAATTCTGAGATCGCATCTTTTTACGGAATCGAAATCGGAGTTCCGGAAGTCATTTAACGATCGAAAACTGAGTTTTTAGCAAAAACTGCACCTCGTGCGCTAACCCCTGCATCTGTGCGTCGACCTTTGACTTCTATACGCTGACCCGGGCGAAAACTGCAGGTTTAGGCGTCGACCCATGATTCTATGCGTCGACCTCTGACTGCAGAATTTTCCAAAATGTCCGATTTTGTTTTCTTCATAACTTTTAAACCGTAAGTCCGTTTTGACCCCCGCTTGAAGCGTTGGAAAGCTAACGAAAAGCTCTTTCTATTAAAAATGGTTTGGAGAGTAAAATATGATTTAATTATTTCGTGTTTTTGGAAAATAGTCGGGCTGTCGGGTTTTTATCGCGTACAATGTGTGCGATTGATGTGTTATCATGCTATATGCGTTTGATATGTAACGTATAGCTTGTGTGTTATTGTAAGGCTTGAGTATATGTGATAAAATGTTGTGCATGATTTATACGCATTGGTGATGGATGTATGATATTTGAATGTGTGTTTTGGATGTGAATCATACAATAGTGCATTGATGTGAATGTATATAGATTGTATGTGATTGTATGAGATGAATGCATGAATATATTGTGAATATGTATGCATTTCAAGAATGTCTTGAGTCATTTTGTATGTGAAGCATAATGATGTACATTCTTGTGTTGAGTGATTCTAATGAGAATCTGTTGTGACATCGTGTGCCTATGTGAGGTGTGAGCGATGATTACAAACGATTGTGTGCCTAGGTGAGGTGTGAGCAATCGGGGTCGTGTGCCCATGTGGGGTGTGAGCGATCCATAAATGATGTTGTTGTGTGGTAAAATACATTGTTTGATTGAATATCAATGTATGTTGTTATGATGTGTTGTGAATAGCCTTTGTGGTGTGAATCTCTTGTGGAATGAATTGTGATGATTTTATGATTGTTGTGGTATGTGGTATGTGATGAAATGCATTGTTTGAATTGTTTTCAATGAATGAATATGATGATGTGATAATCATATTGTTGATTTGTGAAGAAGCATTTGATGGTCATGAGTTCTTGTGTGTCAAGTATCATGATATGCATCTTGTACGTCGTGTGCCCATGTGGGGTGTGAGCGACGGATTGGTTCCAGAGGGAATCCGCTATAACGTCGTGTGCCCATGTGGGGTGTGAGCGATGATTATAGACGATCGTGTGCCCATGTGGGGTGTGAGCGATCGGGTCGTGTGCCCGTGTGGGGTGTGAGCGATCCATAAACGTCGTGTGCCCGTGTGGGGTGTGAGCGACGGGTGAAAATCGTTGGCCCGACGGGGTGTTACTTCTAGTAACAAGCGATGGTTCCAGCAGAGTTCCTGAGTGAACTAGTGATGAGAAATGATGGAGTCGGTACCGCATATGCATTTGCATAGAGTCGTTGTGTCGGTCTCTTTGCATTTGTATGAATTATGATTGCATTGTTTATATGTGGAAAATCATGATTTAGTTGATTATGTGTGAGACATTGTGATATGCATTTGTGATAAATGTATAGTGCATGATTAATATGCAATTGGGAATGGAGTAATTATGTGATTGAGCTTGTGATAGCATTTGTGAATTGATGTGCAGCCGTGTTAAATGCATTGAATTGTGAATGATATGTTTTGTGTATAAACATATGCATTATGTATGAATATGTGATTATGTCGGTATAATTGATATATGCTATATTTTGTGGTGATGTGGTGGTGTGGTTCCATATGCCATAATCGTGGTTGGATTATGTGTGATATGTTTTGGTATTTGTGACATGCTATGTGTGTTAGTATGTGATGGTATGGGTGAGTTGATTTATACATGTGTTTGAATGTGTGTTTGCATATTATTATGCAATCTTGATTTTAGTTGTTATTTCTCACCCTTCTGCTGTTTTATAATGCTCTATGAGGCATTGCAGATTAGAGTTGCAGGAGGTCTTTTGTGGAGATTAGCCCTCCGTTCTTTTGTCGGTCTTGGTGTCTGCTCTGATACGTAGCACGGGAGTCGGGGAACGATTATATATATATATATATATATAAGTATACATTGTTGAATGTATTTTGTAGTACTTTGTGGGTATTCTGTTTTATGTTATGTATCAAATTTATGAGCAGGGATGATGTTTTGTTTATTTAAATGTGACATCCTTGTTTCTATCGGAAAAATAAATTTTTAGTTACTCTGATTTTAATTATGTATTATTTATTCGCGATGGGAATTGGGGTGTTACATTAGTGGTATCAGAGCAGGTCGGTCCGTCCGGCCAAGTTGTTGAGTCAGTTGGTGTGACAGTTGAATACTGTCGTTGTTGTTTGTCCCTTAGTACGTGATATGTGTGGAAGCACTGTCAGTACTTTCTGGTTTTTCTAGTCCTTTGTCTGCAGGATTTAGATTGAGATAAGTGGGGGAGAAGCTGGAACTTCTCCAAGTTGCTTCAGGTGTGGAGCATTGGCTCAGTGTGCCGTTGGTTGCAAGATTGTAAGTGTTGTTTGGACATTGTTGCTCCCGATTCCGGAGGGAATGCGGAGGTAAGGTTTATGTCAACTTAGGATTTGTGCCTTGGGTAGTTTTGTGCACAAGGGTAAGAAATGCTATTATAGTTTGGTAAAGGCGGTCTATGCCCCATCATGATTGTCGGCTGTCTATTGGCAAATTGAGGAACTGATCACCCTTAATCTCTTGTTGATAGCAGACGGAAAATTATGTTGGATGGAATAGGCGTGTCTTTTCGGCTTTGATAGTGTGTGAAATGAATTATTTGGAATTAAGCAGGTGATTATGGATTGTTTCGAGGAATTGATGAAGATTCTTATACTGGAAGATGAGACGGATTAGAGATTTTTGTATGTTGGTCAAATTGAAATGTCTTTGAGAGAGAATGATTGGGTATCGTTAATGGTTGTTCTCAGAGAGTAGAGATTGAACTTAATTGGACGAAGGTGAATAGTTGAGGCTTTGATCGATTTAAGGTGACCGGTTATGGTTGTTAGCATTGGGATAGGTTGTCATTTACTCGATTAAGCTTGTATGTAAGTCTGGACAAGTTTGGATGAGGGTTGGTTTGGTTGGGTATTACAATGCTCAGTGATGTGATTTGGTGTTAGTAATGCGTCTGTAATGTTTGTGGAGTAGAGGAATCATATCTTCCATATTTATTTGGATAAGTTCGTAAGGGCTTTGATTGAGAACGTTCGGACCTGTTATAAACTCAGAGGGAGAACAGATACAGTGTTTGAGATTTGAATTACAAGTGTTGAAAAGAGACGAAGTTGTATGCTAAGTCATTCAAGTGAGAATCTTGGTTGAAAAGGTTAGTTTCCTTGGATACGTTATTTCGGATGAGAGTATGATTATGGATCCCTCGGAAGTAGTTGCCGTTCTACATTGAGAGACTTCGAAGTTAGATAAGTAGATCAGAAACTTTTGGGCTCAGTTGGTTGTTACTGCAGGCTATGGAAGACTTTGCTAAGTTCGTACTTCTGTTATCTCAGTTGACTTGCAAAGGGTGAGTCGTTTGTTTTGGACGTTCGTGGAAAGGAAAGTTTCAGAGGGCTAATGTAGAAGTTGTCTACAGCTCCAGTTTTGATTCTGTGTGATCCTGTTCAACCATTTGTGAGGTTTTAGGATGTGTCTTTGATGGGTTTAGTCAGTGTGTTAATGTAAGAGGGTAAAGTCGTGGCTTATGCTTTACGACAATTGAGGATTCATAAAAGGATCTATGCTATTCTGGATTTGGAATTGGTTGCGGTTGTATTGTGTTGGAATATTTGGAGGTATTATCTTTTTGGTTTGGGTTCGAAGTGTTTAAGTACTCACAAGAATATCAAGTACCTGTGTGGTCGGAAGGAATATAGTATGAGACAGCGAGGATGGTTGGAATTTGTGATGAGTTATGACTTTAGTTGGAATTATCCCATTGGTGAAGTTAATGTCGTGCCTGAAAAGTTAGGTCGAAGGTTTTATACATGTCTATTTTGATGGTCAGGGAGTTAGAATGATTTGAGCAGTTCAGAGACTTGTGTCTAGTTTGGGAGAGAACTCAGTAGAGAGTGTGGTTGGATATATTGGCAGTGAACAATGATTTTTGGTGAATATGAGAAAGAGTAGACTTTGGACGTGAAATTGGTAGTTTTAATGGTTATGAGTAATCAGAGTGTGCAACGGAAGCGTAAGTTGACATGATTCGTATATGCATATGGGACTGGTAAGAGTTCATAAGTTGAACATTGGAACGTGTAGGAGTGTTGAGACCATTGGACGTTTCAGGATGGAAATGATATGTGAAAGGTTTAACTATTATTCATGGGCTACTTTGTAGATGGATGTTTTGGTTATATGTTCGATTGGGAATCGTAGCATTGTTGTAGTATGGTTGTGTGACAAGGATGCTGGTATTCTGGTTTTGTTGTTGTTGTTGAGATTTTGTGGTGTCATGGAACTTATGTTCTTGTTGTGTTTCGGTTCAAGAGTGAACCTGTGTGTTGGTATCGTGGTTTTCCTTGAGTTGTGAGTTGGTGGTCAAGTGCATTGTATGGGCATTGCATTTGGTCGTTGTGGTTGTTGCCGTTGTCGTGTCGTTGTCGTAGTCATTGTTAGCGAGGTGGTTTGTCAGTTGGTGTTATTCGTGGCGTGCTTTTGTTGGCATGTTAGTTTGTTGGTCGGATGCGAGAGTCGTATCCGGAGTTGTTCATATCGGTTATATTTTCAAGGACGAAAATTTCTAAGTGGGGGAGAGTTGTAACGCCCCAATTTGTTTAATTGCATTTATTTATTTCATTTATGTGAATTTTGTGAAATGTATGAATTTATTATAATTTACCTACTAATTGAGTTAATTAGTTAATTTCTCTGATAGGTAAATATTTGCAATAAATTATAATTTCTTTTCAACTTTTATTTCCCGAAATATATTTCATCGGTATGTTTATGTTTTATCGCATTTTGAGAGCGTTTGGGAGATATTTGAGCTGAGGTGTAAAATGGTCATTTTGAGGGGATAGATATTTTTATAAATAGAGGTTTGAGAGAAAGAGAGTATTTTAAGGTAACTCTAATAATTGATCAATTGGCATTAGAAGACAAAATATCAATTGGAGATATTTAACCCTATTGGATTTATATTATATATATATATATATGGGTTAGAAAGAGAGAGAAAGAAAAAAGGTTAGAAAGGAAGAAGAAAAACAGAGAGGAAGAAGAGAAGAAACGTGGGAAAAGAGAGAAGAAGGGGAAGAAGAGAAAATCATCAAAACAAAGCTTGATCTTCGATTAATCGGGTAAGGGTGAGAAATTTCAATTATATCTTGCTTGTATATGTATATGTGTATGTTTTCTTGGATTGTTTTGGTTGTTTTCTCTAGTTTTTCATTTAGGTTGAAAATGGTAGAAATGATTAGAAATCGATGTTTTCACGGACGAAAGTCGGAATAAATCGCTGAGTAGAGTCGTGTGATGTTGGGTCTTGATTTAGTGTGATCGTTTGATTGAATCGAGTCGAATTTGTACTGCTGAGTTTTTGATATATATATTGATGTTTTTGTGCAATTGATGTTGTAATCGGGTAAAAGTGTTTGGATATGTCTGGTAACATTGGCACAGGTTGATATTTAATCAGGTAAGGATAGGAATTAATCGGGAATGGCTATTTGTATGTTTTCGAGTGGTTTTGAGCGAGTTTGGAGTTGGGATAAACGGATAAAACTATGTTTTAAAATATTTCAAAAATGGAAAATGTGTTAGATGGCTTTTTAATGGTGAAAATATTGTAGTATTTTGAATTCTGAGATCGCATCTTTTTACGGAATCGAAATCGGAGTTCCGGAAGTCATTTAACGATCGAAAACTGAGTTTTTAGCAAAAACTGCACCTCGTGCGCTAACCCCTGCATCTGTGCGTCGACCTTTGACTTCTATACGCTGACCCGGGCGAAAACTGCAGGTTTAGGCGTCGACCCATGATTCTATACGTCGACCTCTGACTGCAGAATTTTCCAAAATGTCCGATTTTGTTTTCTTCATAACTTTTAAACCGTAAGTCCGTTTTGACCCCCGCTTGAAGCGTTGGAAAGCTAACGAAAAGCTCTTTCTATTAAAAATGGTTTGGAGAGTAAAATATGATTTAATTATTTCGTGTTTTTGGAAAATAGTCGGGCTGTCGGGTTTTTATCGCGTACAATGTGTGCGATTGATGTGTTATCATGCTATATGCGTTTGATATGTAACGTATAGCTTGTGTGTTATTGTAAGGCTTGAGTATATGTGATAAAATGTTGTGCATGATTTATACGCATTGGTGATGGATGTATGATATTTGAATGTGTGTTTTGGATGTGAATCATACAATAGTGCATTGATGTGAATGTATATAGATTGTATGTGATTGTATGAGATGAATGCATGAATATATTGTGAATATGTATGCATTTCAAGAATGTCTTGAGTCATTTTGTATGTGAAGCATAATGATGTACATTCTTGTGTTGAGTGATTCTAATGAGAATCTGTTGTGACATCGTGTGCCTATGTGAGGTGTGAGCGATGATTACAAACGATTGTGTGCCTAGGTGAGGTGTGAGCAATCGGGGTCGTGTGCCCATGTGGGGTGTGAGCGATCCATAAATGATGTTGTTGTGTGGTAAAATACATTGTTTGATTGAATATCAATGTATGTTGTTATGATGTGTTGTGAATAGCCTTTGTGGTGTGAATCTCTTGTGGAATGAATTGTGATGATTTTATGATTGTTGTGGTATGTGGTATGTGATGAAATGCATTGTTTGAATTGTTTTCAATGAATGAATATGATGATGTGATAATCATATTGTTGATTTGTGAAGAAGCATTTGATGGTCATGAGTTCTTGTGTGTCAAGTATCATGATATGCATCTTGTACGTCGTGTGCCCATGTGGGGTGTGAGCGACGGATTGGTTCCAGAGGGAATCCGCTATAACGTCGTGTGCCCATGTGGGGTGTGAGCGATGATTATAGACGATCGTGTGCCCATGTGGGGTGTGAGCGATCGGGTCGTGTGCCCGTGTGGGGTGTGAGCGATCCATAAACGTCGTGTGCCCGTGTGGGGTGTGAGCGACGGGTGAAAATCGTTGGCCCGACGGGGTGTTACTTCTAGTAACAAGCGATGGTTCCAGCAGAGTTCCTGAGTGAACTAGTGATGAGAAATGATGGAGTCGGTACCGCATATGCATTTGCATAGAGTCGTTGTGTCGGTCTCTTTGCATTTGTATGAATTATGATTGCATTGTTTATATGTGGAAAATCATGATTTAGTTGATTATGTGTGAGACATTGTGATATGCATTTGTGATAAATGTATAGTGCATGATTAATATGCAATTGGGAATGGAGTAATTATGTGATTGAGCTTGTGATAGCATTTGTGAATTGATGTGCAGCCGTGTTAAATGCATTGAATTGTGAATGATATGTTTTGTGTATAAACATATGCATTATGTATGAATATGTGATTATGTCGGTATAATTGATATATGCTATATTTTGTGGTGATGTGGTGGTGTGGTTCCATATGCCATAATCGTGGTTGGATTATGTGTGATATGTTTTGGTATTTGTGACATGCTATGTGTGTTAGTATGTGATGGTATGGGTGAGTTGATTTATACATGTGTTTGAATGTGTGTTTGCATATTATTATGCAATCTTGATTTTAGTTGTTATTTCTCACCCTTCTGCTGTTTTATAATGCTCTATGAGGCATTGCAGATTAGAGTTGCTGGAGGTCTTTTGTGGAGATTAGCCCTCCGTTCTTTTGTCGGTCTTGGTGTCTGCTCTGATACGTAGCACGGGAGTCGGGGAACGATTATATATATATAAGTATACATTGTTGAATGTATTTTGTAGTACTTTGTGGGTATTCTGTTTTATGTTATGTATCAAATTTATGAGCAGGGATGATGTTTTGTTTATTTAAATGTGACATCCTTGTTTCTATCGGAAAAATAAATTTTTAGTTACTCTGATTTTAATTATGTATTATTTATTCGCGATGGGAATTGGGGTGTTACATTAGTGGTATCAGAGCAGGTCGGTCCGTCCGGCCAAGTTGTTGAGTCAGTTGGTGTGACAGCTGAATGCTGTCGTTGTTGTTTGTCCCTTAGTACGTGATATGTGTGGAAGCACTGTCAGTACTTTCTGGTTTTTCTAGTCCTTTGTCTGCAGGATTTAGATTGAGATAAGTGGGGGAGAAGCTGGAACTTCTCCAAGTTGCTTCAGGTGTGGAGCATTGGCTCAGTGTGCCGTTGGTTGCAAGATTGTAAGTGTTGTTTGGACATTGTTGCTCCCGATTCCGGAGGGAATGCGGAGGTAAGGTTTATGTCAACTTAGGATTTGTGCCTTGGGTAGTTTTGTGCACAAGGGTAAGAAATGCTATTATAGTTTGGTAAAGGCGGTCTATGCCCCATCATGATTGTCGGCTATCTATTGGCAAATTGAGGAACTGATCACCCTTAATCTCTTGTTGATAGCAAACGGAAAATTATGTTGGATGGAATAGGCGTGTCTTTCCGGCATTGATAGTGTGTGAAATGAATTATTTGGAATTAAGCAGGTGATTATGGATTGTTTCGAGGAATTGATGAAGATTCTTATACTGGAAGATGAGACGGATTAGAGATTTTTGTATGTTGGTCAAATTGAAATGTCTTTGAGAGAGAATGATTGGGTATCGTTAATGGTTGTTCTCAGAGAGTAGAGATTGAACTTAATTGGACGAAGGTGAATAGTTGAGGCTTTGATCGATTTAAGGTGACCGGTTATCGTTGTTAGCATTGGGATAGGCTGTCATTTACTCGATTAAGCTTGTATGTAAGTCTGGACAAGTTTGGATGAGGGTTGGTTTGGTTGGGTATTACAATGCTCAGTGATGTGATTTGGTGTTAGTAATGCGTCTGTAATGTTTGTGGAGTAGAGGAATCGTATCTTCCATATTTATTTGGATAAGTTCGTAAGGGCTTTGATTGAGAACGTTCGGACCTGTTATAAACTCAGAGGGAGAACATATACAGTGTTTGAGATTTGAATTACAAGTGTTGAAAAGAGACGAAGTTGTATGCTAAGTCATTCAAGTGAGAATCTTGGTTGAAAAGGTTAGTTTCCTTGGATACGTTATTTCGGATGAGAGTATGATTATGGATCCCTCGGAAGTAGATGCCGTTCTACATTGAGAGACTTCGAAGTTAGATAAGTAGATCAGAAACTTTTGGGCTCAGTTGGTTGTTACTGCAGGCTATGGAAGACTTTGCTAAGTTCATACTTCTGTTATCTCAGTTGACTTGCAAAGGGTGAGTCGTTTGTTTTGGACGTTCGTGGAAAGGAAACTTTCAGAGGGCTGATGTAGAAGTTATCTACAGCTCCAGTTTTGATTCTGTGTGATCCTGTTCAACCATTTGTGAGGTTTTGGGATGTGTCTTTGATGGGTTTAGTCAGTGTGTTAATGTAAGAGGGTAAAGTCGTGGCTTATGCTTTACGACAATTGAGGATTCATAAAAGGATCTATGCTATTCTGGATTTGGAATTGGTTGCGGTTGTATTGTGTTGGAATATTTGGAGGTATTATCTTTTTGGTTTGGGTTCGAAGTGTTTAAGTACTCACAAGAATATCAAGTACCTGTGTGGTCGGAAGGAATATAGTATGAGACAGCGAGGATGGTTGGAATTTGTGATGAGTTATGACTTTAGTTGGAATTATCCCATTGGTGAAGTTAATGTCGTGCCTGAAAAGTTAGGTCGAAGGTTTTATACATGTCTATTTTGATGGTCAGGAAGTTAGAATGATTTGAGCAGTTCAGAGACTTGTGTCTAGTTTGGGAGAGAACTCAGTAGAGAGTGTGGTTGGATATATTGGCAGTGAACAATGATTTTTGGTGAATATGAGAAAGAGTAGACTTTGGACGTGAAATTGGTAGTTTTAATGGTTATGAGTAATCAGAGTGTGCAACGGAAGCGTGAGTTGACATGATTCGTATATGCATATGGGACTGGTAAGAGTTCATAAGTTGAACATTGGAACGTGTGGGAGTGTTGAGACCATTGGACGTTTCAGGATGGAAATGATATGTGAAAGATTTAACTATTATTCATGGGCTACTTTGTAGATGGATGTTTTGGTTATATGTTCGATTCGGAATCGTAGCATTGTTGTAGTATGGTTGTGTGACAAGGATGCTGGTATTCTGGTTTTGTTGTTGTTGTTGAGATTTTGTGGTGTCATGGAACTTATGTTCTTGTTGTGTTTCGGTTCAAGAGTGAACCTGTGTGTTGGTATCGTGGTTTTCCTTGAGTTGTGAGTTGGTGGTCAAGTGCATTGTATGGGCATTGCATTTGGTCGTTGTGGTTGTTGCCGTTGTCGTGTCGTTGTCGTAGTCATTGTTAGCGAGGTGGTTTGTCAGTTGGTGTTATTCGTGGCGTGCTTTTGTTGGCATGTTAGTTTGTTGGTCGGATGCGAGAGTCGTATCCGGAGTTGTTCATATCGGTTATATTTTCAAGGACGAAAATTTCTAAGTGGGGGAGAGTTGTAACGCCCCAATTTGTTTAATTGCATTTATTTATTTCATTTATGTGAATTTTGTGAAATGTATGAATTTATTATAATTTACCTACTAATTGAGTTAATTAGTTAATTTCTCTGATAGGTAAATATTTGCAATAAATTATAATTTCTTTTCAACTTTTATTTCCCGAAATATATTTCATCGGTATGTTTATGTTTTATCGCATTTTGAGAGCGTTTGGGAGATATTTGAGCTGAGGTGTAAAATGGTCATTTTGAGGGGATAGATATTTTTATAAATAGAGGTTTGAGAGAAAGAGAGTATTTTAAGGTAACTCTAATAATTGATCAATTGGCATTAGAAGACAAAATATCAATTGGAGATATTTAACCCTATTGGATTTATATTATATATATATATATATGGGTTAGAAAGAGAGAGAAAGAAAAAAGGTTAGAAAGGAAGAAGAAAAACAGAGAGGAAGAAGAGAAGAAACGTGGGAAAAGAGAGAAGAAGGGGAAGAAGAGAAAATCATCAAAACAAAGCTTGATCTTCGATTAATCGGGTAAGGGTGAGAAATTTCAATTATATCTTGCTTGTATATGTATATGTGTATGTTTTCTTGGATTGTTTTGGTTGTTTTCTCTAGTTTTTCATTTAGGTTGAAAATGGTAGAAATGATTAGAAATCGATGTTTTCACGGACGAAAGTCGGAATAAATCGCTGAGTAGAGTCGTGTGATGTTGGGTCTTGATTTAGTGTGATCGTTTGATTGAATCGAGTCGAATTTGTACTGCTGAGTTTTTGATATATATATTGATGTTTTTGTGCAATTGATGTTGTGATTGGGTAAAAGTGTTTGGATATGTCTGGTAACATTGGCACAGGTTGATATTTAATCGGGTAAGGATAGGAATTAATCGGGAATGGCTATTTGTATGTTTTCGAGTGGTTTTGAGCGAGTTTGGAGTTGGGATAAACGGATAAAACTATGTTTTAAAATATTTCAAAAATGGAAAATGTGTTAGATGGCTTTTTAATGGTGAAAATATTGTAGTATTTTGAATTCTGAGATCGCAGCTTTTTACGGAATCGAAATCGGAGTTCCGGAAGTCATTTAACGATCGAAAACTGAGTTTTTAGCAAAAACTGCACCTCGTGCGCTAACCCCTGCATCTGTGCGTCGACCTGTGACTTCTATGCGCTGACCCGGGCGAAAACTGCAGGTTTAGGCGTCGACCCATGATTCTATGCGTCGACCTCTGACTGCAGAATTTTCCAAAATGTCCGATTTTGTTTTCTTCATAACTTTTAAACCGTAAGTCCGTTTTGACCCCCGTTTGAAGCGTTGGAAAGCTAACGAAAATCTCTTTCTATTAAAAATGGTTTGGAGAGTAAAATATGATTTAATTAATTCGTGTTTTTGGAAAATAGTCGGGCTGTCGGGTTTTTATCGCGTACAATGTGTGCGATTGATGTGTTATCATGCTATATGCGTTTGATATGTAACGTATAGCTTGTGTGTTATTGTAAGGCTTGAGTATATGTGATAAAATGTTGTGCATGATTGATACGCATTGGTGATGGATGTATGATATTTGAATGTGTGTTTTGGATGTGAATCATACAATAGTGCATTGATGTGAATGTATATAGATTGTATGTGATTGTATGAGATGAATGCATGAATATATTGTGAATATGTATGCATTTCAAGAATGTCTTGAGTCATTTTGTATGTGAAGCATAATGATGTACATTCTCGTGTTGAGTGATTCTAATGAGAATCTATTGTGACATCGTGTGCCTATGTGAGGTGTGAGCGATGATTACAAACGATTGTGTGCCTAGGTGAGGTGTGAACAATCGGGGTCGTGTGCCCATGTGGGGTGTGAGCGATCCATAAATGATGTTGTTGTGTGGTAAAATACATTGTTTGATTGAATATCAATGTATGTTGTTATGATGTGTTGTGAATAGCCTTTGTGGTGTGAATCTCTTGTGGAATGAATTGTGATGATTTTATGATTGTTGTGGTATGTGGTATGTGATGAAATGCATTGTTTGAATTGTTTTTGATGCATGAATATGATGATGTGATAATCATATTGTTGATTAGTGAAGAAGCATTTGATGGTCATGAGTTCTTGTGTGTCAAGTATCATGATATGCATCTTGTACGTCGTGTGCCCATGTGGGGTGTGAGCGACGGATTGGTTCCAGAGGGAATCCGCTATAACGTCGTGTGCCCATGTGGGGTGTGAGCGATGATTATAGACGATCGTGTGCCCATGTGGGGTGTGAGCGATCGGGTCGTGTGCCCGTGTGGGGTGTGAGCGATCCATAAACGTCGTGTGCCCGTGTGGGGTGTGAGCGACGGGTGAAAATCGTTGGCCCGACGGGGTGTTACTTCTAGTAACAAGCGATGGTTCCAGCAGAGTTCCTGAGTGAACTAGTGATGAGAAATGATGGAGTCGGTACCGCATATGCATTTGCATAGAGTCGTTGTGTCGGTCTCTTTGCATTTGTATGAATTATGATTGCATTGTTTATATGTGGAAAATCATGATTTAGTTGATTATGTGTGAGACATTGTGATATGCATTTGTGATAAATGTATAGTGCATGATTAATATGCAATTGGGAATGGAGTAATTATGTGATTGAGCTTGTGATAGCATTTGTGAATTGATGTGCAGTCGTGTTAAATGCATTGAATTGTGAATGATATGTTTTGTGTATAAACATATGCATTATGTATGAATATGTGATTATGTCGGTATAATTGATATATGCTATATTTTGTGGTGATGTGGTGGTGTGGTTCCATATGCCATAATCGTGGTTGGATTATGTGTGATATGTTTTGGTATTTGTGACATGCTATGTGTGTTAGTATGTGATGGTATGGGTGAGTTGATTTATACATGTGTTTGAATGTGTGTTTGCATATTATTATGCAATCTTGATTTTAGTTGTTATTTCTCACCCTTCTGCTATTTTATAATGCTCTATGAGGCATTGCAGATTAGAGTTGCTGGAGGTCTTTTGTGGAGATTAGCCCTCCGTTCTTTTGTCGGTCTTGGTGTCTGCTCTGATACGTAGCACGGGAGTCGGGGAACGATTATATATATATATATAAGTATACATTGTTGAATGTATTTTGTAGTACTTTGTGGGTATTCTGTTTTATGTTATGTATCAAATTTATGAGCAGGGATGATGTTTTGTTTATTTAAATGTGACATCCTTGTTTCTATCGGAAAAATAAATTTTTAGTTACTCTGATTTTAATTATGTATTATTTATTCGCGATGGGAATTGGGGTGTTACATTAGTGGTATCAGAGCAGGTCGGTCCGTCCGGCCAAGTTGTTGAGTCAGTTGGTGTGACAGTTGAATACTGTCGTTGTTGTTTGTCCCTTAGTACGTGATATGTGTGGAAGCACTGTCAGTACTTTCTGGTTTTTCTAGTCCTTTGTCTGCAGGATTTAGATTGAGATAAGTGGGGGAGAAGCTGGAACTTCTCCAAGTTGCTTCAGGTGTGGAGCATTGGCTCAGTGTGTCGTTGGTTGCAAGATTGTAAGTGTTGTTTGGACATTGTTGCTCCCGATTCCGGAGGGAATGCGGAGGTAAGGTTTATGTCAACTTAGGATTTGTGCCTTGGGTAGTTTTGTGCACAAGGGTAAGAAATGCTATTATAGTTTGGTAAAGGCGGTCTATGCCCCATCATGATTGTCGGCTATCTATTGGCAAATTGAGGAACTGATCACCCTTAATCTCTTGTTGATAGCAAACGGAAAATTATGTTGGATGGAATAGGCGTGTCTTTCCGGCTTTGATAGTGTGTGAAATGAATTATTTGGAATTAAGCAGGTGATTATGGATTGTTTCGAGGAATTGATGAAGATTCTTATACTGGAAGATGAGACGGATTAGAGATTTTTGTATGTTGGTCAAATTGAAATGTCTTTGAGAGAGAATGATTGGGTATCGTTAATGGTTGTTCTCAGAGAGTAGAGATTGAACTTAATTGGACGAAGGTGAATAGTTGAGGCTTTGATCGATTTAAGGTGACCGGTTATGGTTGTTAGCATTGGGATAGGCTGTCATTTACTCGATTAAGCTTGTATGTAAGTCTGGACAAGTTTGGATGAGGGTTGGTTTGGTTGGGTATTACAATGCTCAGTGATGTGATTTGGTGTTAGTAATGCGTCTGTAATGTTTGTGGAGTAGAGGAATCGTATCTTCCATATTTATTTGGATAAGTTCGTAAGGGCTTTGATTGAGAACGTTCGGACCTGTTATAAACTCAGAGGGAGAACAGATACAATGTTTGAGATTTGAATTACAAGTGTTGAAAAGAGACGAAGTTGTATGCTAAGTCATTCAAGTGAGAATCTTGGTTGAAAAGGTTAGTTTCCTTGGATACGTTATTTCGGATGAGAGTATGATTATGGATCCCTCGGAAGTAGATGCCGTTCTACATTGAGAGACTTCGAAGTTAGATAAGTAGATCAGAAACTTTTGGGCTCAGCTGGTTGTTACTGCAGGCTATGGAAGACTTTGCTAAGTTCGTACTTCTGTTATCTCAGTTGACTTGCAAAGGGTGAGTCGTTTGTTTTGGACGTTCGTGGAAAGGAAAGTTTCAGAGGGCTGATGTAGAAGTTGTCTACAGCTCCAGTTTTGATTCTGTGTGATCCTGTTCAACCATTTGTGAGGTTTTGGGATGTGTCTTTGATGGGTTTAGTCAGTGTGTTAATGTAAGAGGGTAAAGTCGTGGCTTATGCTTTACGACAATTGAGGATTCATAAAAGGATCTATGCTATTCTGGATTTGGAATTGGTTGCGGTTGTATTGTGTTGGAATATTTGGAGGTATTATCTTTTTGGTTTGGGTTCGAAGTGTTTAAGTACTCACAAGAATATCAAGTACCTGTGTGGTCGGAAGGAATATAGTATGAGACAGCAAGGATGGTTGGAATTTGTGATGAGTTATGACTTTAGTTGGAATTATCCCATTGGTGAAGTTAATGTCGTGCCTGAAAAGTTAGGTCGAAGGTTTTATACATGTCTATTTTGATGGTCAGGGAGTTAGAATGATTTGAGCAGTTCAGAGACTTGTGTCTAGTTTGGGAGAGAACTCAGTAGAGAGTGTGGTTGGATATATTGGCAGTGAACAATGATTTTTGGTGAATATGAGAAAGAGTAAACTTTGGACGTGAAATTGGTAGTTTTAATGGTTATGAGTAATCAGAGTGTGCAACGGAAGCGTGAGTTGACATGATTCGTATATGCATATGGGACTGGTAAGAGTTCATAAGTTGAACATTGGAACGTGTAGGAGTGTTGAGACCATTGGACGTTTCAGGATGGAAATGATATGTGAAAGGTTTAACTATTATTCATGGGCTACTTTGTAGATGGATGTTTTGGTTATATGTTCGATTGGGAATCGTAGCATTGTTGTAGTATGGTTGTGTGACAAGGATGCTGGTATTCTGGTTTTGTTGTTGTTGTTGAGATTTTGTGGTGTCATGGAACTTATGTTCTTGTTGTGTTTCGGTTCAAGAGTGAACCTGTGTGTTGGTATCGTGGTTTTCCTTGAGTTGTGAGTTGGTGGTCAAGTGCATTGTATGGGCATTGCATTTGGTCGTTGTGGTTGTTGCCGTTGTCGTGTCGTTGTCGTAGTCATTGTTAACGAGGTGGTTTGTCAGTTGGTGTTATTCGTGGCGTGCTTTTGTTGGCATGTTAGTTTATTGGTCGGATGCGAGAGTCGTATCCGGAGTTGTTCATATCGGTTATATTTTCAAGGACGAAAATTTCTAAGTGGGGGAGAGTTGTAACGCCCCAATTTGTTTAATTGCATTTATTTATTTCATTTATGTGAATTTTGTGAAATGTGTGAATTTATTATAATTTACCTACTAATTGAGTTAATTAGTTAATTTCTCTGATAGGTAAATATTTGCAATAAATTATAATTTCTTTTCAACTTTTATTTCCCGAAATATATTTCATCGGTATGTTTATGTTTTATCGCATTTTGAGAGCGTTTGGGAGATATTTGAGCTGAGGGGTAAAATGGTCATTTTGAGGGGATAGATATTTTTATAAATAGAGGTTTGAGAGAAAGAGAGTATTTTAAGGTAACTCTAATAATTGATCAATTGGCATTAGAAGACAAAATATCAATTGGAGATATTTAACCCTATTGGATTTATATTATATAATAAGTATTATATATATATGGGTTAGAAAGAGAGAGAAAGAAAAAAGGTTAGAAAGGAAGAAGAAAAACAGAGAGGAAGAAGAGAAGAAACGTGGGAAAAGAGAGAAGAAGGGGAAGAAGAGAAAATCATCAAAACAAAGCTTGATCTTCGATTAATCGGGTAAGGGTGAGAAATTTCAATTATATCTTGCTTGTATATGTATATGTGTATGTTTTCTTGGATTGTTTTGGTTGTTTTCTCTAGTTTTTCATTTAGGTTGAAAATGGTAGAAATGATTAGAAATCGATGTTTTCACGGACGAAAGTCGGAATAAATCGCTGAGTAGAGTCGTGTGATGTTGGGTCTTGATTTAGTGTGATCGTTTGATTGAATCGAGTCGAATTTGTACTGCTGAGTTTTTGATATATATATTGATGTTTTTGTGCAATTGATGTTGTGATCGGGTAAAAGTGTTTGGATATGTCTGGTAACATTGGCACAGGTTGATATTTAATCGGGTAAGGATAGGAATTAATCGGGAATGGCTATTTGTATGTTTTCGAGTGGTTTTGAGCGAGTTTGGAGTTGGGATAAACGGATAAAACTATGTTTTAAAATATTTCAAAAATGGAAAATGTGTTAGATGGCTTTTTAATAGTGAAAATATTGTAGTATTTTGAATTCTGAGATCGCAGCTTTTTACGGAATCGAAATCGGAGTTCCGGAAGTCATTTAACGATCGAAAACTGAGTTTTTAGCAAAAACTGCACCTCGTGCGCTAACCCCTGCATCTGTGCGTCGACCTGTGACTTCTATGCGCTGACCCGGGCGAAAACTGCAGGTTTAGGCGTCGACCCATGATTCTATGCGTCGACCACTGACTGCAGAATTTTCCAAAATGTCCGATTTTGTTTTCTTCATAACCTTTAAACCGTAAGTCCGTTTTGACCCCCGTTTGAAGCGTTGGAAAGCTAACGAAAATCTCTTTCTATTAAAAATGGTTTGGAGAGTAAAATATGATTTAATTAATTCGTGTTTTTGGAAAATAGTCGGGCTGTCGGGTTTTTATCGCGTACAATGTGTGCGATTGATGTGTTATCATGCTATATGCGTTTGATATGTAACGTATAGCTTGTGTGTTATTGTAAGGCTTGAGTATATGTGATAAAATGTTGTGCATGATTGATACGCATTGGTGATGGATGTATGATATTTGAATGTGTGTTTTGGATGTGAATCATACAATAGTGCATTGATGTGAATGTATATAGATTGTATGTGATTGTATGAGATGAATGCATGAATATATTGTGAATATGTATGCATTTCAAGAATGTCTTGAGTCATTTTGTATGTGAAGCATAATGATGTACATTCTTGTGTTGAGTGATTCTAATGAGAATCTGTTGTGACATCGTGTGCCTATGTGAGGTGTGAGCGATGATTACAAACGATTGTGTGCCTAGGTGAGGTGTGAGCAATCGGGGTCGTGTGCCCATGTGGGGTGTGAGCGATCCATAAATGATGTTGTTGTGTGGTAAAATACATTGTTTGATTGAATATCAATGTATGTTGTTATGATGTGTTGTGAATAGCCTTTGTGGTGTGAATCTCTTGTGGAATGAATTGTGATGATTTTATGATTGTTGTGGTATGTGGTATGTGATGAAATGCATTGTTTGAATTGTTTTCAATGCATGAATATGATGATGTGATAATCATATTGTTGATTTGTGAAGAAGCATTTGATGGTCATGAGTTCTTGTGTGTCAAGTATCATGATATGCATCTTGTACGTCGTGTGCCCATGTGGGGTGTGAGCGACGGATTGGTTCCAGAGGGAATCCGCTATAACGTCGTGTGCCCATGTGGGGTGTGAGCGATGATTATAGACGATCGTGTGCCCATGTGGGGTGTGAGCGATCGGGTCGTGTGCCCGTGTGGGGTGTGAGCGATCCATAAACGTCGTGTGCCCGTGTGGGGTGTGAGCGACGGGTGAAAATCGTTGGCCCGACGGGGTGTTACTTCTAGTAACAAGCGATGGTTCCAGCAGAGTTCCTGAGTGAACTAGTGATGAGAAATGATGGAGTCGGTACCGCATATGCATTTGCATAGAGTCGTTGTGTCGGTCTCTTTGCATTTGTATGAATTATGATTGCATTGTTTATATGTGGAAAATCATGATTTAGTTGATTATGTGTGAGACATTGTGATATGCATTTGTGATAAATGTATAGTGCATGATTAATATGCAATTGGGAATGGAGTAATTATGTGATTGAGCTTGTGATAGCATTTGTGAATTGATGTGCAGTCGTGTTAAATGCATTGAATTGTGAATGATATGTTTTGTGTATAAACATATGCATTATGTATGAATATGTGATTATGTCGGTATAATTGATATATGCTATATTTTGTGGTGATGTGGTGGTGTGGTTCCATATGCCATAATCGTGGTTGGATTATGTGTGATATGTTTTGGTATTTGTGACATGCTATGTGTGTTAGTATGTGATGGTATGGGTGAGTTGATTTATACATGTGTTTGAATGTGTGTTTGCATATTATTATGCAATCTTGATTTTAGTTGTTATTTCTCACCCTTCTGCTGTTTTATAATGCTCTATGAGGCATTGCAGATTAGAGTTGCTGGAGGTCTTTTGTGGAGATTAGCCCTTCGTTCTTTTGTCGGTCTTGGTGTCTGCTCTGATACGTAGCACGGGAGTCGGGGAACGATTATATATATATATATATATATATATATATATATATATATATAAGTATACATTGTTGAATGTATTTTGTAGTACTTTGTGGGAATTCTATTTTATGCTATGTATCAAATTTATGAGCAGGGATGATGTTTTGTTTATTTAAATGTGACATCCTTGTTTCTATCGGAAAAATAAATTTTTAGTTACTCTGATTTTAATTATGTATTATTTATTCGCGATGGGAATTGGGGTGTTACAGCTGGTAGCGCAAGGCTATAACCAAGAGGAAGGAATCGATTATGAGGAAACTTATGCGCCTGTTGCCCGACTCGAGGCTATACGCCTTTTACTTGCTTATGCTTGCACTAAGAACTTCAAATTATTCCAAATGGATGTTAAAAGTGCTTTCCTTAATGGATATATAAATGAAAAGGTTTATGTTGCCCAACCTCCGGGTTTTGAATCCCATGAATATCCTGATCATGTCTACAAACTTAAACATGCTTTGTACGGACTTAAATAAGCCCATAGGGCTTGGTATGAACGTCTAAGCAAATTTTTACTTGATCAAGGGTATTCAAGAGGGAAGGTTGACACAACCCTCTTTATTAAACGTCAAGTAAAACATTTAATCTTGGTACAAATTTATGTTGAGGATATTACCTTTGGGTCTACTAACAGGACCTTGGTCAAGGAGTTTTCTAGTTTGATGCAGGGGGGGTTTGAAATGAGCATGACGGGGGAGCTCAGCTATTTCCTCGGATTACAAATCAAACAACTCGAAGAGGGCACATTTGTAAGTCAAACAAAATATTGTCTTGAGCTTCTTAAACGTTTCTACATGCTAAACTGCAAGGCAATAGATAATCCAATGCCTACTTGCGCCAATCTTGATCGTGACGAAAACGGTAAGGATGTAGAGGTAAAGAAGTATCGAGGTATGATTGGATCTCTTCTTTATCTTACCGCATCATGACCCGACATCATTTCAGTGTATGCATGTGTGCGAGGTATCAATCACGTCCCAAGGAATCCCACCTAAAGGCAGTTAAGCACATACTTCGATACCTCTCCGGTACTCCAAAGTATGGGCTGTGGTATTCCAAAGGTAGTGTTTATTCCTTAGTTGGCTATTCCGATTCCGACTTTGTCGGGTTCAAATTGGATAGGAAAAGTACTAGTGGCACGTGTCACCCTTTCGCAAATTCCTTGGTGAGTTGGCATAGCAAGAAACAGGTTTCCGTTACTTTGTCAATAGCCGAGGCGGAATACGTTGCCGCCGATAGTTGTTGTGCTCAAGTCCTATGGCTTAAACAACAATTGTTTGATTTCAATTTAAAACTTAAGCATATTCCCATTTTGTGCGATAACACTAGTGCTATTAACGTAACTAAGAACCCCGTATTACATTCACGCACCAAGCATATCGAAATACGTCATCATTTCCTTAGGGATCATGTAGAGAAAGGTGATGTGGTCTTTGAGCATGTTGATACTAAAAATCAACTTGCTGATATTTTTACAAAACCATTAGCTACAGAGCCTTTCTTTCACACTCGTAGGGAACTTGGCGTTCTCGACATCTCGGATCGTGTTTGATATTCCTCTAAGATATTTGCTCTTCACATATATATATGCTTGTTTATGTTTTTGACTAATAATGAAAAGAGTCATTTAGCTATATGTGAGGGCTCTCACCGTTCATCATGATCAAGGTAATATCGTTCCGCTTTGTAAATTCCTTTTAAGTATATGTACCATGTTGAGTGCTTTACAATTGATGTTTATTACACATTTAAGCATATTTTATTCATTTGGATGTTTGATTTATGTGTTAGCATGTTTATTTATCTTTTATTGGTGCACTTATATGATAAAACATGAATTTTTCTATTTTATACTTGGTTGAGTTGACCAAAGCATGTCATGGGTTGACTCAAGAATGGTCCAATTTTTCAAGATTAGATGAACATCAACTCTCTCCACCTCAAGGACAGAACTTCCAAGGAAGAGACCATCCATTCAGGGGGAGGAGACCATGAGACTTATGATCATCTCTAGTGCATGTTATATTGTGTGTTTTGATTGTATGCTTTGTTCTTTTCTTGCATGTTGCTTTATGTTGCTTTAACTTGAACTATGTTTTAGGTTGTCCTTGACTTTATGTCTTAAACTATGGAATGAATTGTGTTTGCTTCTGGCATTCCATTTTTTTATCTGTTTATTCTATTGCATTTACTGCATCATATGTGGATGATTGTTAGTGTAACTGTTTTGCAAATTGGTGAATGAACCATTACTTATTATAATGCTATCTCTTTGACCACCTTCTGTTCCTCTTTTTGATGTTGTCAAAGGGGGAGAAGGATACTAGCAGTAGAAAATATTAAAGCAGCAGATATTACAGTGTTAATGGTCGTACAAAGATAGGGGGAGTCTTCCGTCCTCAAATTACAAATCAAGAGAAAGACAAACAGTGTTGCCATCATCAAAAAGGGGGAGTATGTGAGGGCTAAGTGTCAATCATCTATTTTTGTTTTAATTATGTCAACAAGTAGGATAGTCTTTAGATTGTAATTTGGGCGGTATCACTTCATTGTCGGGAAAATTGCATCTAACCGTCGATTTTCATGCGTCTAAACATATAGGAAAAGGTCTAACCTAAAATTACATGTGCATGATCATAATATTGATGTTTGGTATGTGTGTCTCGAGTCTTCGTCAGCTAAAACGTGTAGAAAAATGAATTTTTGAAAATATGCAGGTCATGAGTCGACCCAAAGTGAGCATGAGTCGACGCATGCTAGTTTGACCAAGAATTTTGAAATGTTTGGGAAAGCGCACGCTGACCCCCCTGTGGCATGGGTCGACGCATGCTTCTGGAAATTTGATTTTCTGCAAAATCTGCAGACTTGCATCGACGCAAGGTGTGGATGGGTCGATGCATGGCTTCCAAATTTGCGCAGACAACCCCGGGGTTAGCTCACGCCGACCCTCATTAAAAGGGCGGTCGACCCAACTGTGCCTGAGCTGATTTTTCTGCATTAATTTTTTATTTTATTTCAATTACTTCATATTGTGGGTCACATTACTCATTATAAATAGTTGGGTCAGCTCACATTTCAAAAAAACAAGAAACGTGAAAATTTATACCAATCTTTCTCTTCATCTTCATCTTCAACCTTGAGTAAACAAACAATTACACATAATCATTTTTGTTTGTGTCGCCCATTGTTTTGAAGTGATAACGTTCAAAATTAGAAAGTGTGTGATCTTCATTTCTGGGTTGAGCATTGGTAGGTGTTTCTTGAATAAAACCACAGGTTTTGTCCTCCAAGAATCGACCGAGTGAAGGTGATTGCAGAGCTGCGGGCTCTTGCAATCTAGTAGCGTGGGACGATGATTTTGGGGGGTTTTTGCACAAATTGTTTCGTTCTACATGGATTCAGCCGTGCGAAGGTAACCGAAGAACAGATTATTCGTTCGGTTTAGTAGCTACAGTCGGAGGATCATAGAAGAAAAGTTTGGGGATCGAATTGCGGAAGATCGAAATTGACCGAGTGAAGGTGACTGAAGAACGGTGGTTTCTTGCAGTCTAGTAGGGTGAGACGGTGATTTGTTCAACCGAATTCAAGACACTTGATTCGTCTTGAATCAAGGGGAGAGAAGACTCTGCATCAACAATTAAAGACGTTTTGGGAGTTTGGATGTTCATTGTCCTTCTCTTGTATAAACAATTTGCAAGCAGCAACATATATATATATATATATATATATATATATATATATATATATATATATATCAATTCCAATTGTGGAATTGGGGGCAGAGGTACCCAAAGCAAGGACGATTGTGGAACTGCCTAATCAAATCGTGTTTGTTCTCTCTTTCTCTTAACTCTTTACGTTTGATATCATTCGAATTTACGAAGTTTAAATTGATTGAAATTTCTGAGCTAGTGTTATATTGAGCTGTTAAATTGTTTCGTAAATCTGATACAATCCCTTGGATTGTATTTAGGAGCAGCTCAACATCACATTACTTTGAAATTTGCACTTAGTGTGTTTTACGCACACCAAGTGTTCGATAATTTTTTTAACAAAAAATCGAACGCATTTGCATTTAATTGTTTGTTGACCTAACTCGTTGGATTGGTTTAATATCAAGCAAATAAAACATTGTTGATTGCGTTCAAATTGTGTTGAATAATCTGAATTTTTCTCATCCGTATTTGATTCCAAATATTGTCGTGCATATCTGATCCCTCTAGTAGAGGTTCGTTGTAACGCCCAGTTATTTAATTAATTATTTAATTAAATATCTTCGTATTATTTGTTTGATTTGTGTTGGTTGTCAAAAATGCTGCGTTGAGTCGCTATGTCGGTATGGGTAAATTAACTAATTCAAGTTGTGTTGGCTTTATTTGGATTAATTTAATTAAGATAAATTAAGTTGCAATTTTGTTATTTGATTAATTAAGCCGATTAAGTAGTAGATATAATATTAGAACTAATAGTAGATTATTACTTGGGCTGTACTTAGAAATTGTAATAGTGGTGGTGTAGAATGTGGCCCAATAAGACATTGAGAATTAATAGAGTTATATTAGGTTTAGAATTAAGAGAAAGAAAAAGAAAAGTAGCAGTAAGAGGCAAAACATGGAAGTTACAGAAAGTGGAGCAAGGGTTTTGAGAGAGGCTTCGGAGAGGCTGCTAGAGCAAGATTCCAACCGGAAATTTAGAGAGCGACCTTTAATCCAAGGTAAGGGTGGGGTTCTGACTCTTTAACAGGATACTTGATGAATGATATGTGGGGTTAGATTATAGGATTGCCTCTATTGTGTTCTTCTGATTTTGTTGATACCGAAGTTGAATTCTAAGTTGATCGGTTGTGGAAATTAGTCTGTGTTGTTTAATTGCTGTTTATATGTTGTTGTTGTTGAATTGGGCGTAGAATACTTTATCTGTATGAATTGGTGCATGATTTTGTTGGGTTGATGCTGAATCGTGTGCTGGATAAATTAATTGGAGACTGAAACGTAAGAAATTATAGAGAACGGAGGAGAAGAATGGGAGAAACAGAGAGAGTGAAGGCTTCGAGGTGGGACACCGTCTAGGGGGCATGACGACCGTCATAGCCTTGTTACGACCGTCACACGCTTGTGACGGGGGTCATGAAAGTGTGACGAGGGTCACACGGGTCTGTGTGTGTTTTTTTTTGTTCTGCGTTGTGTTTTCTGGTTGCTGTATGTCCGTATGTCTAGTATAATTGAACTTATTAAACATTTTGCAGAAACAAGATTAATTTGAGAATCGGTATCATTAACAGTAGACAATTTTGCATAATTAAAATCAGTATAAGTAGCAGTAGTAAATAGTGTTGCATAATTATTGAGTGAGGATCACTGTGATTATATCGGTAATAGTATTAAGAGCTTAATATGACAGTAGTAGTGATAAAATGGTAGGATAAATCAGTAAGTAAACAATAGCCTTGTTGTGTTGTGCTTTGGTTGTGAATTTTCGAGTTGCAGGGGATGTTGTATCTCGTTGAATTGCCTCTAAATTATTGGCGAGAATAAGTTGCAGGCCATGGCCAACGTTGAAATGTTGTTATGTTGATTTTAATAATTATCGTTGATTATTTGGATGTTTGAGTCGAGTCGCATTGCATAGCATATCAAGTTGAAGCTGTTGCTCGGTAAGTTGGCCTGGATTGGCAAAATATTAAGTTGAAGGCTTATGCCTTGTTGATGTCAATATTAATTGACAAGTTTCTAAGTTGGAAGTTTTGCTCCAATGGTACCACATGCATGTGCATTATCAAGTTGCAGTCCATGTTGTATAATTATGTCGTCGTGTCGTATTTTATGTTGATTGATGTTGTTTATGAGTTGTGAAGTGGTGATTTTCTATAATCTGAACTAATATATTATTTATCATATATCCAATTATATTGTTCGATATCTCACCCCTTCTGTGTATGGTGATGGTTTATACGTCATCCTGCAGGTAATCCGGAGTGAAGGATGTCTACCTTCATTAGTTCGAGTCGGTGTCGTCGCTCTGATACGTAGCACTCGGGGGAATGACGCATGTTTTCTTTAGTGTCGGTTTTTATTATGTTGCTGAATTTTAAGTCGTTTTCATTAGAGACCTGTTATTTGAGGTTGTTTGAAAGTTGATCACGTGGTGAATTTAATTAAAGATGAACGATGTGAATCCGCTGCGTAGTAATGAAAGTTATTTTTATTTTAAAGACTAATAAGGTGACTGAATGTTGTATGTCTAAGGTGAGAGTGTAGCATTCCATTTGGTTGTTGGAAATTTTGAAACTCTGATTTTAATATATTTGCCGGGTAGAAATGGGGTGTTACATTAGTGGTATCAGAGCAGGTCGGTCCGTCCGGCCAAGTTGTCGAGTCGTAGTTGTTTGACAATCGAGTATTGTTAACTAGTTCTAACTTTTGTTCATGTTGAAGTGATAAGTTGAGATGGCTGGAAGGAACGATGCAGCAATTGCTGCTGCGTTGGAAGCAATGGCTCAGGCTTTGCAGAATCAGCCGAATGCTGACGAGAATGCTGGATCTCGCAGCTTGGCAACTTTTCATAGGGAGAATCCGGCAACCTTCAAGGGTAAGTATGATCCTGATGGAGCGTTGGATTGGTTAAAAGAAATGGAGAGAATCTTCTGTGTGATGGACTGCACTTCAGCGCAGAAGGTTCGATATGGGACTCATATGCTAGCATTCGAGGCTGATGACTGGTGGCTAGAGACTCGTCAGTGGTTGGAAGCTGTAGGTGAAGGTATCACTTGGGCTGTGTTCCGAAGAGAGTTTCTGAGGAAGTATTATCCAGAGGATGTTCGTGGTAAGAAGCAAATCGAGTTTCTCGAGCTGAAGCAAGGGAACACGTGGGTTACTGATTATGCTGCAAAGTTTGTTGAGTTGGCTAAGTTTTATCCGTACTATAACGATGATGATGCTGAGTTTTCAAAATACATCAATTTTGAGAGTGGGTTGCGCCCAAAGATCAAGAAGGCAGTTGGAAATCAGAAGATTCGTGTTTTCGCTGATTTGATTGATAGTTGCAGAATTTTTGAAGAGGATAACAATGCTCATTATAAGATCATTAATGAGAGGAAGAGCAAGCACCAACAAAATCGTGGCAAGCCTTATGATGCTCCAGCTGGAAAAGGTAAACAGAAAGTGGCTGATGGCAAGAGGACTAGTGGGGGAGATGCTTCTGCTGGCATAACTTGTTTCAAATGTGGGAAACTTGGTCATAAGAGTAATGTGTGTACTGCTGAGGTGAAGAGGTGTTTCCGTTGTGGTAAGACTGGGCATGCAATATCTGATTGCAAGCATAAAGAGATGATTTGTTTCAACAGTGGAGAAGAAGGAGACATTGGTAGTCAGTGTCAGAAACCAAAGAAGGTGCAAACCGGTGGGAAAGTGTTCACCTTGGCTGGGACTCAGACAACTACGGAGGACAGACTCATCAGAGGTACATGTTTCATTAATAGTACTCCTTTAATCACTATGATTGATACTGGTGCTACTCATTGTTTTATTGTTGTTGAATGTGTTGAAAGATTGAGTCTTGTGTTGTCTTCTATGAAAGGAGAAATGGTCGTCGAGATTCCTGCTAAGGGATCGGTGACTACTTCTCTTGTGTGTTTAAAGTGTCCTTTGACGATCTTCGACAGAGACTTTACTATTGATTTGGTGTATTTGCCGTTATCTGGGATGGATGTAATCTTGGGAATGAACTGGTTAGAATATAACTATGTTCATATCAATTGTTATAACAAGTCAGTGAGATTTTCTACTCCTGAAGAAGAAGAAGCTGGCTTGCCGTCTTTTAGGGAGTTACAACAGTTGATGCAAGAAGGAGCTCAGATGTTCTCAGTGATGGCGTCATTATCTATTGAGAGTCAAGCTGTAATTGAGGAGTTGCAGGTGGTGTGTAAATTTCCTGAAGTCTTCCCTGTCGAAATTCCTGATGTACCGCCAGAAAGAGAAGTAGAATTTACAATTGACCTTGTACCTGGTACCAGACCTGTGTCTATGGCACCATACAGGATGTCTGCATCTGAATTGTCAGAATTAAAGAAGCAATTGGAGGATTTACTTGAAAAGAAGTTTGTGAGGCCAAGTGTATCACCGTGGGGAGCTCCAGTGTTGTTAGTAAAGAAGAAAGATGGAAGTATGAGGCTCTGTGTTGATTACAGACAATTAAATAAAGTGACGATTAAGAACAAGTATCCGCTTCCGAGAATAGATGACTTGATGGATCAATTGGTAGGTGCTCGTGTGTTTAGCAAGATTGATTTGAGGTCGGGCTATCATCAGATTAAAGTGAAGGAGGAAGATATTTAGAAGTCGGCTTTCAGAACGCGTTATGGAAATTATGAGTATTCAGTGATGCCTTTCGGTGTTACTAATGCGCCGGGAGTATTCATGGAGTACATGAACCGTATCTTTCATACTTATTTGGATCGGTTTGTGGTGGTGTTTATTTATGATATATTAATTTACTCTAAATCGGAAATAGAGCATGCAGAACACTTAAGACTGGTATTGCAAGTTTTGAAAGAGAAGAAGTTATATGCAAAGCTGTCTAAATGTGAATTTTGGTTAAAGGAAGTTAGTTTTCTTGGTCATGTCATTTCGGGTAGTGGCATTGTTGTGGATCCATCTAAAGTAGATGTTGTGTTACAATGGGAAACTCCAAAGTCGGCTACTGAGATTAGAAGCTTTTTGGGACTAGCCGGTTAGTACCGAAGGTTTATCGAAGGATTTTCCAGGTTAGCACTTCCGTTGACTAAGTTGACTTGTAAAGGCAAAGCTTTTGTGTGGGACATTCAATGCGAAGAAAGTTTCACGGAATTGAAGAAGAGATTGACATCGGCTCCGGTTTTGACATTACCTAATCCAGGAGAACCTTTTGTGGTATATTGTGATGCTTCTAAGACGGGTTTAGGAGGTGTACTTATGCAGAATGATAAGGTAGTTGCTTATGCGTCGAGACAGTTGAGAACTCATGAAAAGAACTATCCTACGCATGATTTAGAACTTGCTGCAGTTGTTTTTGTGCTGAAGATTTAGAGGCATTATCTTTATGGTTCTAGATTTGAAGTATTTAGTGACCATAAGAGTTTAAAGTATTTATTTGATCAAAAGGAATTGAATATGAGACAGCGAAGATGGTTGGAATTATTAAAAGATTGTGATTTCAGTTTGAATTATCATCCAGGTAAAGCAAATGTTGTGGTTGATGCTTTAAGCCGAAAGACTTTACATATGTCGGTAATGATGGTTAAGGAGTTGGAATTAATTGAACAGTTCAGAGATATGAGTTTAGTGTGCAAAGTGACACCGCAGAGTGTTATGTTGGGAATGCTGAAGATTAACAATGATTTTTTGGATAGTATCAAGGAAGCTCAGAAGTTAGACGTGAAACTAGTAGATTCGATGCTTGGAATAGATCAATCTGAGAATGATGATTTCAAGTTAGATACACAAGGTGTGTTAAGATTCCAAAATCGAATTTGTATTCCTGATGAGGCAGAGATGAAGAAAGTAATTCTCGAGGAAAGTCATAGGAGCAATTTGAGCATTCATCCGGGAGCTACAAAGATGTATCAGGACTTGAAGAAATTGTTTTGGTGGCCTGGAATGAAGCGTGATGTAGCTCGTTTTGTGTATGCATGTTTAACTTGTCAGAAGTCGAAAGTTGAACATCAGAAGCCTGCAGGGTTGATGCAACCGTTAGAAGTTCCAGAATGGAAATGGCATAGCATTTCAATGGACTTTGTGACGGGATTACCTAATACTTCAAGAGGACACGATTCGATTTGGGTGATTGTTGATAGGCTTACGAAGTCGGCTCATTTTATTCCTATTAACATCAGTTTTCCAGTATCGAAGTTGGCCGAGATTTATACTAGCGTAGTTGTGAAGTTGCATGGTGTTCCTCTGTGTATTGTGTCGGATAGAGACCCGAGGTTTACTTCTGATTTTTGGAAGAGTTTACAAGAGGCGTTGGGTTCTAAGTTGAGGTTGAGTTCTGCGTATCACCCTCAGACGGATGGTCAAACAGAAAGGACTATTCAGTTGTTGGAGTATTTGTTGAGAGCTTGTGTTCTTGAGCAGGGAGGTTCATGGGATACTTATCTTCCATTGATCGAGTTCACTTATAATAATAGTTACCATTCCAGTATTGGAATGGTGCCTTTTGAAGCGTTATATGGTCGGAGATGCAGGACTCCTTTATGTTGGCATGAATATGGAGAAAGTGTAGTGCTTGGACCTGAAATTGTTCGAGAGACTACTGAGAAGGTGAAGTTGATCCGAGAAAAGATGAAGTCTTCCCAAAGTAGGCAGAAGAGTTATCATGACAAGCGAAGGAAAGACTTAGAATTTCAAGCAGGTGACCATGTGTTTTTAAGAGTTACACCTGTGACAGGTGTTGGGCGTGCACTGAAATCTAAGAAGCTCACTCCTCGTTTTATTGGTCTGTATCAGATTTCGGACAGAGTTGGAAATGTTGCCTATAGAGTGGCTTTACCGCCCAATCTTTCGAATTTACATGATGTGTTTCATGTATCACAACTCCGGAAGTATATTTCAGATCCATCTCATGTGATTTATATGGATGATGTGCAAGTACGGGATAATCTTACTATAGAAACGATGCCTGTACGGATCGCGGATCGTGAGATGAAGATTCTAAGAGGTAAGGAGATTGCTTTGGTGAAAGTTGTCTGGTTAGGAGCTGCCGGAGAAAGCATGACTTGGGAGCTGGAAAGAAAGATGAAGGAATCCTATCCCGAGTTATTCGAATTAGGTATATTTTCGAGGAAGAAAATATTCTAAGTGGGGGAGAGTTGTAACGCCCGGTTATTTAATTAATTATTTAATTAAATATCTTCATATTATTTGTTTGATTTGTGTTGGTTGTCGAAAATGCTGTGTTGAGTCGCTATGTCGGTTTGGATAAATTAATTAATTCAAGTTGTGTTGGCTTTAGTTGGATTAATTTAATTAAGATAAATTAAGTCACATTTTTGTTATTTGATTAATTAAGCCGATTAAGCAGTAGATATATATTAGAACTAATAGTAGATTATTACTTGGGCTGTACTTAGAAATAGTAATAGTGGGGGTGTAGAATGTGGCCCAATAAGACATTGAGAATTAATAGAGTTATATTAGGTTTAGAATTAAGAGAAAGAAAAAGAAAAGTAGCAGTAAGAGGCAAAACGTGGAAGTTACAGAAAGTGGAGCAAGGGTTTTGAGAGAGAGGCTTCGGAGAGGCTGCTAGAGCAAGATTCCAACCGGAAATTTAGAGAGCGACCTTTAATCCAAGGTAAGGGTGGGGTTCTGACTCTTTAACAGGATACTTGATGAATGATATGTGGGGTTAGATTATAGGATTGCCTCTATTGTGTTCTTCTGATTTTGTTGATACCGAAGTTGAATTCTAAGTTGATCGGTTGTGGAAATTAGTCTGTGTTGTTTAATTGCTGTTTATATGTTGTTGTTGTTGAATTGGGCGTAGAATACTTTATCTGTATGAATTGGTGCATGATTTTGTTGGGTTGATGCTGAATCGTGTGCTGGATAAATTAATTGGAGACTGAAACGTAAGAAATTATAGAGAACGGAGGAGAAGAATGGGAGAAACAGAGAGAGTGAAGGCTTCGAGGTGGGACACCGTCTAGGGGGCATGACGACCGTCATAGCCTTGTTACGACCGTCACACACTTGTGACGGGGGTCATGAAAGTGTGACGAGGGTCACACGGGTCTGTGTGTGTTTTTTTTTGTTCTGCGTTGTGTTTTCTGGTTGCTGTATGTCCGTATGTCTAGTATAATTGAACTTATTAAACATTTTGCAGAAACAAGATTAATTTGAGAATTATTATCATTAACAGTAGGCAATTTTGCATAATTGAACTCATTATAAGTAGCAGTAGTAAATAGTGTTGCATAATTATTGAGTGAGGATTGTAACGCCCCAGTTTTTGTTAGATTTATTTAATAAGAGTATATTTGATTGGTTTTGGTTTTGTATTATTTTATTATTGACTTTTATTTGGAAATATATTATTTTTCATTGATGTTTATGTTTTATCGCATTTTGAGAGCGTTTGCGAGATATTTGAGTGTAGGGGTATTTTGGTCAATTGGGGAGTTATTTGTTTTAAATAGAAATAGAAAGAGGGAAATAGAGAGAAAAGAAGAGGAAGAGAAAGAAAAGGAAAAGAAGAGGAAAGGGAGGAAGGAAAGGGAAAAGAGGAAAAAGTGAAGATTCTCCGTTTCAAGCGCGAATAATCGGGTAAGGGTGAGAAGTTTCGATTATATTGCGATTGTATATGTATATGTGTGTGATTGTTTGAATGTTTTCTTGTTTTTACAATGTTTTTACATTTGATAAATTGATGAACAATTGATTGGAATCGATGTTTTAACGGTTAGAATGCGGAATAGTTCACGTAGAATAGTCGGGAAATGATAGGATTTAGTCGGGAATACTTGTCGGTATGATCGGGCGGTTTAAGGATGAGTTTGGGGGGGGGGGGGGGGGGGTTTGCATCATAAAAATCTGTTTTTTTTTTTTTGCTTCTGCGAAGCAAGTAACCGGTTAACGCTCTGTGAGTAACCGGTTACCACTGTTAGTTTCAGAAAAATAATATTTTCAAAAATTCATAACTTTTGAACCGTAAGTCGGTTTTGGTCCCCGTTCGAAGCGTTGGAATGCTAATAAAATATTCTTTCTATTAAAAATCGTTTGGAGGGAAGTAGATGAATTATTTAAGTCGTGGTTTTGTAAAAGTGTTGGGTTGTCAGGTTTTTTTATCGCGTTAAATGTGTGCAGTTAGTGTTTTACCGTGTGTTGTGCTATTGTTATATAACATAGAGCTTTTATGTGGTTTATATGGTGTTGATGCATGTGATAATTATGTGGTTGTGTGGTAAAATACTTTGTTGAATTGAATTACAAATGTATGTTATTATGAATGTTGTTGTGGTTTGTGGATTATGATGAAATGTATTGTTTGTGTGAAATTCAATGTATGTTGTTTGGTGGCCTTTATGGTTTGAAATGCATTGTTTGAATTGGTTTCCAATGCATGAATATTGATGATGAGATAATTCATATTGTTGAATTGTGAATGTATGGAATTGATGAGTTGAAATATATGTCTGATTATGGTTGCATATATGTGTGAAGATGCATTTGATTGTCATGAGTTCTTGTGTGTCAAGCATCATGATATGCATCTTGTGATGTCGTGTGCCCTAGTGGGTGTGAGCGACGAATCGATTCCAGAGGGAATCTGCTATAACATCGTGAGCCTTAAAAATAAGAGGACTGAAAGCGATCTGATTAGATTGTGAGCCTTAAAAATAAGAGGACCGAAAGCGATGGTTATAGACGATCGTGAGCCTTATACAAAGAGGACCGAAAGCGATCAGATTGTGAGCCTTATAAAAAGAGGACCGAAAGCAATCCATAAACGTCGTGAGCCTTAAAAATAAGAGGACTGAAAGCGATCTGATTGGATCGTGAGCCTTAAAACTAAGAGGACCGAAAGCGACGGGGAACATCGTTTGCCCGACGGGGTGTTATTGAGTGGTCCTCAATAACGAGCGATGATTCCAGCCGAGTTCCTGAGTGAACTGGTGATGAGATTTGAAGGATGGATGGTACCGCATATGCATTGCATAGAGTCGTTGTGTCGGTCTCTGTGTATTTGCATAAATCATGAATGGATTGATTATGTGTGGAAATTGTGCATTGATTTGTTATGTGTTGAGATTGTGATAGCATTGGTAATTTGATGTGCATATGTGATAAATGCATTGGTTGTGGATAATATGTTTTATGCATAGACATATGCTATGTGATGTGTGATGTGTTTCTATATGTGATGACTTGGTATGCCTTATGTACAAATACGTGATTATGTTGGATAATTGATATAGGTTATGTATTTACGACATGCTATTTGTATTGGTGTGTGATAAATGTGGTGAGAATAACTATGCATGTGAATTTTTATGTGTTTACATATTATTATGCAATCTTGATTTAGTTGTTATTTCTCACCCTTCTGCTGTGGTTTGTTGCTCTATGAGGCAATTGCAGATTTGTAGTCTTGGAGGCTTTTGTGGAGATTAGTCCTCCGTCCTTTGTCGTCTGTCTGCTTTGATACGTAGCACGGGAGTCGGGGAACGATTATGTTATATATGTATATAATTGTTGAATATATTTTGTATTACTTTTGTATTTATATTTTGATGTTACAAAACCATTTATTTGTAAAACAAGTCAGTTATGGATCTTTCCGCTTTATTCCATAATTGAATTTTAATTTATATGGAAAAAGTTTCCCCAGTGAGTTTATTCCCTTTTTTGTTATGTATCAAATAATTGAGCAGGGTTTGTGCTTTCTTTCTTTAAAATGTGGCATCCTTGTTTTCTGTCGGAAAAATAAATTTGTATTTACTCTGATTTAATTATGTATTAATTATTTGCGATGGGAAAGGGGGTGTTACATTAGTGGTATCAGAGCAGGTCGGTCCGTCCGGCCAAGTTGTTGAGTCAGTTAGTGTGACAGTTGAATACTGTCGGTGTTGTTTGTCCCTTAGTATGTGATATGTGTGTGAAACACTGTCAGTACCTTCTGGTGTTCTAATCCTTTGTCTGTAGGATTTAGAATGAGATAAGTGGGGGAGAAGCTGGAACTTCTCCAAGTTGCTTCAGTTGTGGAGTGTTGGCTCAGTGTGCCGTTGGTTGCAAGAGTGTAAGTGTTGTTTGGACAGTGTTGTTCCTGATTTCGGAGGGGATGCGGATGTAAGGTTTATGTTAACTAAGGATTTGTGCCTTAGGTAGTTTTGTGCATAAGATGTAAAGAAATGTTATTATAGTCTGGTAAAGACGGTTTATGCCCCATCATGATTGTCAGCTGTCTATTGACAAATTGAGGAACTGATCACCCTTAATCTATTGTTGATAGCAGAAGGGAATTGTGTTGGATGGAATAGACGTGCCTTTCCGACTTGATAGTGTGTGCAATGAATTATTCGGAATTAAGAAAATGATTACGGATTGTTTCGATGAGTCGATGGAGATTTTTATATCTAAAGGTGAGGCGGATTTGAGGTTTTTGGTATGTTGGTCCAGTTGGGAAGTCATTGAGAGAGCACGATTGGGTATCGTTAATGGTGGTTCTCAGAGAATAGAGCGTGAACTCAAATTTGGCAAAGGTGAAGATTTGAGGTTTGGATCTGCTAATAAGTAGAAGAACTATTAGGAAGTGAAACTCAGATGGAAAGAACGGGTGGAAGATTTTCTGGAAAAAGGGATTTGTGAGACCAAGTGGGTCGTCTTAGAGAGCTCCAGTATTGATAGTAATAAAAGGGAATGATGATTGAATGGAATAACAAGCATGATGTGTATGACTATATTGAGACTATGGAAAGTGAAACTTAGAGTTCTGGTGAGGTTTGGAGTCTTTGGAATTTTAGAGCATTGATGGAAATCTTGAGAAAACCCTTAGGTGTGGATGTAATATTGATATTAAGAGTTCTTTTTGGTTGGTTGTTGATGCATGTGGGAATTTGTGGAATTGGGAGGTCAAGAGAAGAAATTGTGTATGGATTACTGACAGTTGAATAAGGTAACGAATGAGAATAAGTGTCCACTTTCAAGAATAGATAACTGGAATGGTTTGGTTGAGTTTGTTTGATTGAATTTGGTTGATTTTGTAACTTTTGCGTTTTTGAGATATATCGATGTTTTTGTCCGAATTGATGTTGTGATTGAGTAAAAGTGTTTGGATAGGTCTAGTATAATCGTTATTGGCTGGTATTTAATCGGGTGGAATTGTTGGAATGAGTCTACGGGATTTAATCGGGTGTTTGTGGAAAGTTCTGTCATTAAAATTCTGGGTTTTTCACTCTGGACTGCAAGTAACCGGTTATCGTGTGGTGGTTAACCGGTTACCCTTTGAAAAATGGGGGTTTTGCGCAGTTTTTGAACTAAGTAACCGGTTAACGCATGGGTGTTAACCGATTACCGAAATGTGTCTCTAACTCTCATATAGGTTCTGTGTGAATAGTAATGAACTGTTAACCGGTTAACGTGTGGTGAGTAACCGGTTACCACTGTGTATTTTGGGAAATTTTCAAAACTTTTAAAATTCGTATCTTTCGAACTGTAAGTCCATTTTGGCCGCTGTTCGAAGTGATAGGAAGCTAATGAGATGTTCTTTCTTATAAAAACGGTTTCGATGCCAGTGGCCGATTTGATTGTGTCGTGAATTTGGATAAGTTCGTAGTGGTTTTGATTAAGGATATTCGGATCTGTTATAAACTCATAGGAAGGACAGGTAGAGTGTTTGAGAATTGAATTACAAGTGTTGAAAAAAGAGGAAGTTTTATGCTAAGTTATTCAAGTGAGAATTTGGGTTGAAAAAGGTTAGTTTTCTTGGATATGTTATTTCAAATGAGAGTATGGTTATGGATCCATCGGAAGTAGATGTAGTTCTACAATGAGAGGCTCCGAAGTTAGTTAAGGAGATTAGAATCCTTTTAGACTTTAGTTGGTTATTACCGGAGGTTATGGAAGACTTTTCCAAGTTAGCGTTTTTGTTACTTCAGTTGACGCGCAGAGGGTAAAGTCGTAGCTTATGATTTACGACAATTGAGGATTCATAAGAGGATCTATACTATTCAGGAATTGGAATTGGTTGCGGTTGTATTGTGTTGGAAAATTTGGAGGTATTATCTTTATGGTTTTGGGTTCGAAGTGTTTAGTAATCACCAGAATATTGAGTACCTATTTGGTCGGAAGGAATATAGTATGAGACAGCGAGGATGGTTGGAATTTGTGATGAGTTGTGACTTTAGCTGGAATTATCCTATTGATAAAGTTAAGGTTGTGCGTGATGAGTTAAGTCGAAAGTTTTTATACATGTCAGTTTTGATGGCCAGGGAGTTAGAATTAGTTGAGCAATTCAGAGACTTGTGTCTGGTGTGTGAGATAATATAGTCGAGTGTGAGGTTGGGTATATTAAAAGTGAACAGTGAGTTTTGGCGAATATGAGAAAGAGTTAGACTTTGGACGTTTCAGAATGGAAGTGTTAGGTGAAAGGTTTAAGTATTATTCATGGGCTACTATGTAGATGGATGTTTGGGTTGTATGTTCGATTGGTGAGTCGTAGCATTGTTGTAATATTGTGGTGTGACAAGGATGTTGGTATTGTGGTTATGCAGAGGTTGTTGGAATGATGTTGGGTCGTGGAACTTTATGTTCTTGTTTGTGTTGTTGCCTCGTTTCCATGGTGATGGTTCGAGTGCGAGTGGCTAATTCCTTATGGTGAATTATAGGAGTGTTACCTATGGTGATGGTAACGATCTTGTTGTGTTTCGGTTCAAGAGTGAACCTGTGTGTTCGTAACTTGTGTATTCTTTGAGTTGTGAGTTGGTCGTCAAGTGCATTGTATGGGCATTGCATCTTGTCGTTGTGGTTGTTGCCGTTGTCGTGTCGTTGTTGTTGTTGCTGTTGTTAGCAAGGTGGTTTATCAGTTTGTGTTATTCGTGGTGTGCCTTTTGTTGGCATGTTAGTTTGTTGGTCGGATGCGAGAGTCGTATCCGGAGTTGTTCGTCTCAGTGTATTTTCGAGGACGAAAATGTCTAAGTGGGGGAGAATTGTAACGCCCCAGTTTTTGTTAGATTTATTTAATAAGAGTATATTTGATTGGTTTTGGTTTTGTATTATTTTATTATTGACTTTTATTTGGCAATATATTATTTTTCATTGATGTTTATATTTTATCGCATTTTGAGAGCGTTTGCGAGATATTTGAGTGTAAGGGTATTTTGGTCAATTAGGGAGTTATTTGTTTTAAATAGAAATAGAAAGAGGGAAATAGAGAGAAAAGAAGAGGAAGAGAAAGAAAAGGAAAAGAAGAGGAAAGGGAGGAAGGAAAGGGAAAAGAGGAAAAAGTGAAGATTCTCTGTTTCAAGCGCGAATAATCGGGTAAGGGTGAGAAGTTTCGATTATATTGCGATTGTATATGTATATGTGTGTGATTGTTTGAATGTTTTCTTGTTTTTACAATGTTTTTACATTTGATAAATTGATGAACAATTGATTGGAATCGATGTTTTAACGGTTAGAATGCGGAATAGTTCGCGTAGAATAGTCGGGAAATGATAGGATTTAGTCGGGAATACTTGTCGGTATGATCGGGGGGTTTAAAGATGAGTTTGGGGGGGGGGGTTTTGCATCATAAAAATCTGTTTTTTTTTCTTCTGCGAAGCAAGTAACCGGTTAACGCTCTGTGAGTAACTGGTTACCACTGTTAGTTTCAGAAAAATAATATTTTCAAAAATTCATAACTTTTGAACCGTAAGTCGGTTTTGGTCCCCGTTCGAAGCGTTGGAAAGCTAATAAAATATTCTTTCTATTAAAAATGGTTTGGAGGACAGTAGATGAATTATTTAAGTCGTGGTTTTGTAAAAGTGTTGGGTTGTCAGGTTTTTTTTATCGCGTTAAATGTGTGCGGTTAGTGTTTTACCGTGTGTTGTGCTATTGTTATATAACGTAGAGCTTTTATGTGGTTTATATGGTGTTGATGCATGTGATAATTATGTGGTTGTGTGGTAAAATACTTTGTTGAATTGAATTACAAATGTATGTTATTATGAATGTTGTTGTGGTTTGTGGATTATGATGAAATGCATTGTTTGTGTGAAATTCAATGTATGTTGTTTGGTGGCCTTTATGGTTTGAAATGCATTGTTTGAATTGGTTTCCAATGCATGAATATTGATGATGAGATAATTCATATTGTTGAATTGTGAATGTATGGAATTGATGAGTTGAAATATATGTATGATTATGGTTGCATATATGTGTGAAGATGCATTTGATTGTCATGAGTTCTTGTGTGTCAAGCATCATGATATGCATCTTGTGATGTTGTGTGCCCTAGTGGGTGTGAGCGACGAATCGATTCCAGAGGGAATCTGCGATAACATCGTGAGCCTTAAAAATAAGAGGACTGAAAGCGATCTGATTGGATCGTGAGCCTTAAAAATAAGAGGACCGAAAGCGATGGTTATAGACGATCGTGAGCCTTATACAAAGAGGACCGAAAGCGATCAGATTGTGAGCCTTATACAAAGAGGACTGAAAGCAATCCATAAACGTCGCGAGCCTTAAAAATAAGAGGACTGAAAGCGATCTGATTGGATCGTGAGCCTTAAAAATAAGAGGACCGAAAGCGACGGGGAACATCGTTTGCCCGACGGGGTGTTATTGAGTGGTCCTCAGTAACGAGCGATGATTCCAGTAGAGTTCCTGAGTGAACTGGTGATGAGATTTGAAGGATGGATTGTACCGCATATGCATTGCATAGAGTCGTTGTGTCGGTCTCTGTGTATTTGCATAAATCATGAATGGATTGATTATGTGTGGAACTTGTGCATTGATTTGTTATGTGTTGAGATTGTGATAGCATTGGTAATTTGATGTGCATGTGTGATAAATGCATTGGTTGTGGATAATATGTTTTATGCATAGACATATGCTATGTGATGTGTGATGTGTTTCTATATGTGATGACTTGGTATGCCTTATGTACAAATACGTGATTATGTTGGATAATTGATATAGGTTATGTATTTACGACATGCTATTTGTATTGGTGTGTGATAAATGTGGTGAGAATAACTATGCATGTGAATTTTTATGTATTTGCATATTATTATGCAATCTTGATTTAGTTGTTATTTCTCACCCTTCTGCTACGGTTTGTTGCTCTATGAGGCAATTGCAGATTTGTAGTCTTGGAGGCTTTTGTGGAGATTAGTCCTCCGTCCTTTGTCGCCTGTCTGCTCTGATACGTAGCACGGGAGTCAGGGAACGATTATGTTATATATGTATATAATTGTTGAATATATTTTGTATTACTTTTGTATTTATATTTTGATGTTACAAAACCATTTATTTGTAAAACAAGTCAGTTATGGATCTTTCCGCTTTATTCCATAATTGAATTTTAATTTATATGGAAAAAGTTTCCCCAGTGAGTTTATTCCATTTTGTGTTATGTATCAAATAATTGAGCAGGGTTTGTGTTTTCTTTCTTTAAAATGTGGCATCCTTGTTTTCTGTCGGAAAAATAATTTTTTATTTACTCTGATTTAATTATGTATTAATTATTCGCGATGGGAAAGGGGGTGTTACAAGGATCACTGTGATTATATCGGTAACAGTATTAGGAGCTTAATATGACAGTAGTAGTGATAAAATGGTAGGATAAATCAGTAAGTAAACAATAGCCTTGTTGTGTTGTGCTTTGGTTGTGAATTTTCGAGTTGCAGGGGATGTTGTATCTTGTTGAATTGCCTCTAAATTATTGGCGAGAATAAGTTGCAGGTCATGGCCAACGTTGAAATGTTGTTATGTTGATTTTAATAATTATCGTTGATTATTTGGATGTTTGAGTCGAGTCGCATTGCATAGCATATCAAGTTGGAGCTGTTGCTCGGTAAGTTGGCCTGGATTGGAAAAATATTAAGTTGAAGGCTTATGCCTTGTTGATGTCAATATTAATTGACAAGTTTCTAAGTTGGGAGTTTTGCTCCAATGGTACCACATGCATGTGCGTTATCAAGTTGCAGTCCATGTTGCATAATTATGTCGTCGTGTCGTATTTTATGTTGATTGATGTTGTTTATGAGTTGTGAAGTGTTGATTTTCTATAATCTGAACTAATATATTATTTATCATATATCCAATTATATTGTTCGATATCTCACCCCTTCTGTGTATGGTGATGGTTTATACGCCATCCTGCAGGTAGTCCGGAGTGAAGGTTGTCTACCTTCATTAGTTCGTGTCGGTGTCGTCGCTCTGATACGTAGCACTCGGGGGAATGACGCATGTTTTCTTTAGTGTCGGTTTTTATTATGTTGCTGAATTTTAAGTCGTTTTCATTAGAGACCTGTTATTTGAGGTTGTTTGAAAGTTGATCACGTGGTGAATTTAATTAAAGATGAACGATGTGAATCCGCCGCGTAGTAATGAAAGTTATTTTTATTTTAAAGACTAATAAGGTGATTGAATGTTGCATGTCTAAGGTGAGAGTGTAGCATTCCATTTGCTTGTTGGAAATTTTGAAACTCTGATTTTAATATATTTGCCGGGTAGAAATGGGGTGTTACATTCGTTGTAGACGTAATTCATTGGCCGCTTCCGTCAAACTTTTAAAACCAATTTTTAGAAAGCCATTTGCGTGTAAAACTCGTGGGATCTATTCAACCCCCCTTCTAGATCCTAGCCATCGTCTAACATAATAAGTATACTATCATAATATTTTTTTATGAATTAAACCATACACTTATGTAATAAAATTAAAATGTCATATATTAAAATAAATCCAAAATCTATAATACTATCCATAATCCATAATATAAATACTATCAAATAATATTGGGTATATCAGACCCCCATGTTCCTTCTCTTCCTCCTATACTGCAATGTTGTTCGTGCCTTAGATAGAATGACATCTATATTGGCACTCCTAGAAAAGCCTTCCAAAAAGTCTCCTCCTTATATACCCGCTCGTGCAATGGCATCTATACCATGACATGCAGGTAACACATCAATGACATAATCTGCCCTAGCCTACTCCTTTTCTAATATCTCATGATGAGCTGGCCTAGGTGAATCTTCGTGAGCATCTGGTGTCATGTAAGCATGCGACACTTTGAAATACCATTGGATGTAATCGAATGCACTACTCCATTCGTGAGAAGCTGGAAAAATTTGTACTTCATCTGATACAAGGTGATTATAAAAATTATCATATATCCCATTTACATCTCTGTAGACCATAGTGGGAGGAGCAGAAACTGAGGGGTCTCTTAGAACACCTATAGACACACAAAATGACGCATGACTCGCTGAGGGAGATATGGATATATCGGGCGTGACCCATAAGCCAACCATCAAAAGGAGAAGGCTATGTCATCCAAGGGACATGTTTGACAGTGGCTGTCATGATACAACTTGTAATATTATCATCTACTGCATTGTTGTCAAAAAACACTCTTAAGAGCCCAGTCGCCTGATTCCCTATGAGCGGGGCGAATGCACAAGTATTTGGGTGATCCTTGATGTAATCATCGACATATGACCACCCAAAGATGTGTGGAAAATGTAGGAGGATTCAAGCCCGAAAAGGGTACAAATGAAATATTAGTAATGGCGTGGCACAAGTGTTATGAAAATGGTATAATAACAATAAAGTTGCAAATATATTATCGTAAACAGGGTGCAGCTTACTGTCATTTATCTGGTCTTCCAAAGATAACCTTTAACTAACTTTGAGTACAGGTAAACCAAACAAGTGGTCCCCAGTTGTACTCATGAATTCGCTCGAAGTCAATGAAGTATTTGAGGTAAGTCACATTGACGTAATATGCACCTTTGTCCATAAATATGTTTGTGTCAACCAAGTACATGAGGTATGACCTCAATGCACATGATCTATGATGCATAACATGTGTATCATCACCATTGGCCTCCACTGCCACAACCCGGTGGTATCTATAAAGCTTCTCCAGAAATGCAAATCTAGCATGACACCCTCTGGTGTCTTCCAACTCCTTTAGGACATCCATTAGGTCATATCCCAAATAGGTCACCATCATATCTAGTGCATCATGTCTGTTCATCCAAGAGTGATATAATAATTTCCCTTCATCAGAAGATGTAGCAGGGATGATACATCATTCAGTGTGATGGACATCTCCTCATGCCGAAGATGAAAAGACGACGCCTTTGAGTGTCATATCTCAAAGAAAGTTAACGACATACCATGGTTAATAATAATTTAACCATTCATGCATAAATTTCATAGCCTCGATAGTTGCATGGCATCATGAAACTATTGTTCATCGGTCTGCTGCAGCCTCGCAATCTACATACCATGATTGATTCATTTTAAAACATTATGGTACTGCAAAAAACAAATCATCATCAAAAAGTTCAGATATTATAACATATGTTTAAGAAAAATAAATACAAATAAATGTTTACCTCTCTGTTCCACACAAGCCTAGCAGCATGCAAAGGCAATAGTGAAATAATACCTTTTTTAAAATTATAAAAAAATATTTAAAAAAATTATTTCACATGTGTGTGACCACTCCTAAAGGTGAGAAAAGTAATACTTTTTTTAAATTGGGCCTTAACCCCTTAGATTCATATACAACTTTGTCTTATCCGAATCCAATAATTTTTTTCAAAGTCAACATGAAATTTTTTCTTTATGTTGCTTGGAATCGAATCATGGTATAATTTTTAAAATTATAATTTTGCATTGGGATTTTGTTTTGCAATAGTGGATTCGAATACAACCTTAATGGCACAATTGTGCCCTTATCTCAATTCCAGATCATTTTTTGCTAAAAATTTCATAATTCTCATTTCAAAACTCTTTTGGGTATTGAATTTGTATACTTATTCTACTTGCTTTTGAGGAATAAGGTGGGGGAGAAATAAGAGGATGACTTGTGACTTCAGAGAAATAACGTGATATTCAACGATGTGGGGCTGATTATAAAAGATACATGTAATCATATCAAATTTATATATTGGAATTGGATTGTAATAAATACAAAGAATAATTCGATTTTGTTTTTTATTATAATTAATGGAGAAATTTTATGGATTATCTCAAATTAAAATAACTTTATAATCGGTCGGAATACTTTTTATGTTCTATTTTAATATATTTGCTTATTAAAAAAAAAGTATATACGTGGTTGAAGATAATATCAAGAATTCTCCATGTACTAAACAACTATCAAAGGCCAAACCATTTAGATTCTCTTAACATGCAAAAACGTAAAAGAAGAATCTTCAACCAAAAATTAAGTATAATTTGATTGAACCAAATAACAACAAATAGTGATCAATACAATTTGGAGACAAGATAATCATTAATAGTAAAAAAAGTTCAAACGTTCAAAAAGAAGTATATCCCAACATCTTCAACCATAACAAAAAAAATTAACCAAAAGTCTCATTAAGACAATAACACAATTCAGTTAGTTGGTAGATCAGCATAAACATCTGTTTGCATGAGTGCGGATTTGAACTCTTGGCATCCTAATTATCAATATCTCCTGTGCTTCTTCGAGTTGATTTGGCCGAAACTATTATTATAATCGGAATCAGAACCATACTTAAGAGAATTGTTAGACGAACCAGGAAGATGATTATCAGCAAAATTAAGCAATGAAGAACTCAAAGTAACATTATCTTGCAAATGAGGTGGATTTCTCCAACTAGGAAGTGTTCCTTCAAATAGAATAGTTTGCAGCAAAGGACCAGCATCAACCACAGCTTGTAAAAGCTTACCCTTTTGAGGCAAAACTCTTTCCTTAGCAATAGAATCTATATATTCGCTCCCGCGATCATGATCACGACGAACATCACGAACTTGTTCTTCAATAGGCGCCATCAAATAACTAAAATTTTGATTTGGATTTGAATAATGATTGAGATATCCCATACTAGTGTTTGAAAACATAGATGAAGAAGCCGTTTCAAAGAATGAATCAACCGACGATGGCGAAAGAGAAGAACTATACGAAAGAGTACTAGATTCGGAGTTCGATGAATGAAACATGAAAGGGTTTTCTTGGTGAAAATCAATTGGACAAAACTTGTTTGTTAGTTTTTGTAGCTGATTTCTAGCTTCATCTCTTTCTTGATATGCTATTTTAAGTTGAGTGTGGAGTTCTGTATTCATGTTCTTCATTGCTTCTAGTTCAAGCATTGTGTTTATGAGATTTTGATTTTGTTCATGCTCCCTCTGTAAAATCAAACAAAAAAAATTGAATCTTCAAAATATATTCATTGTTAATAAAAAAATTTAAACATGATCTCAAACAACGTTGAAGGAAAAAATAGATCAATGATATAAACCTTCCTTTTTTAATCAAGAAAAACATTAACTTTCTTAAAGTTACATTAATAATTTATTATTATTATTATCAAAATAATGAATAAATATTACAAGGTCCATGTGCAACTACAGATAAATAGTTTTTTTTAAGATGAGACATGTCTCAAATAAAATAATATATATTTTTAATAAAACAAAAAATAGTTAAACCAAATTAGCTAGTAACATTTCATTTATTTATAAAAAAAATTCTATACAAAAGTGCAGGTTCAAATCCGTAACATTTCATCTATTTATAAACTCCGACCAAACTACTCGAATACTTCATAAAAAAATGCTAATGATACAAAAAAAAAATTAAAGAATCTAAGAACATAATCAGCATAAGGAATAGTAATCATGAAACAAAAGAAGAAGCCATTCATGGAAAAACCAATCAAAAAGTGATAGAAAATAAGATCATAGAGATGAAGAATTATATGTTAAAAAATTAAAATATTCAATAACATACTTGTTCTTGGTATATGAAAACTGAATGAAGCTCTTCCATAGTTTCTATTTGAGAGTGAAAGAGTGAGATTGAGATGAAGAGGGTTTGTAAGGAAGAGATACTTCTTATTTATAAATGAATATGGATATAGAATGAGAATATTAATAACATTAATAATAACAATATTAATAATGGTAAAGGGTGGGGAAAAATTGCACCAAATATATATTCTCTCACTTTGTTTGATTCTGCAACATTTTATTTATTCACTTTTAAGAAATAAAAATTTAATTTTTAAATTATTTAATAAAAAATTGGATTTAATCTATTTACCCAATTTTTCTTACCTTCATTCAAATTATTATACAATAATGTTATTTTTGTAAAGTAATTATTAAAATATAAATTTCGTGTGATTTGATTAATGCATATGAAAATAAGGTTTATATTATGCATAAAAATTAATTTCGTTAATTTTAAAATAATATGTAAAATAAAAGTTTTTAGCTTCTATATCCAATCACTCAAATTTATTATTATATTTAATTATTTTAAAATTATTTTAAATTCAAATTAACTTTATTTAAATAGTGTTGCTACCCAATTTCAAAGTAAATAATACTTTGAATTAACTAAAAAAAGATTGTTTGACCCTAACCTTTTTTTATTGCTTATGCACTTTATATTAAATGTCAATAACTCTACATAAATACATTCTAAATATAAAACTCCACATGTATGTGATAATGAAACAGTGTATGTCACAATGCTACAGGACTTGAAAGATCATTACTTTGGGTTATAATTGGTTTTCAATAATATTTTAGGTAAATATTTTAATACCCATTACTAAATGGTAAGATCTTTTCCAACAGCTTAACTAAAAGGGCAGTATTAAAAAAAAATTTGAAAGAAATTTGTAGTCCACCTGGAGATTCATCTACTCATTAGACTATAATAAAATTTAATCGTATAATTAAAAATAATAATAATAAAGTTAGTTCATGTCACATTTGAAAAAAAAAAATCTATAATTATTGTTATTCAACCATAATATCCTTACAGATTTTTATTTTAAATATGCAATAAAGACTTAGTCAAATTTCAATATATATATATATATATATATATATTAGTTCTTTCAGGGGATTTGCTGCATAGTGAGTGGTCCAGGTAGCAAGTCCTGCAAAAGAGGCTGTGAATCCGTTGGTTTAGCTCATTGTAGTCTTCCAGAAATAAACAAATTATAAAGGGGTAGGAAGGAGTAGTAAGTTTAAGAAACCTTTGGATTAAAACATATCTTTATAATTTTGTTTATCCACCATGTTCAAATCTGGAAAGCTTTAAGTCAGTTGGGAAGTAGTGCTTCTAGCAGTAGGAAAACCCTAATACCTACGTCTACTAGCTATGATAATACCAATAACGACATAGATCAGGACACTTATCAGAATCATGAATTACAAATTCAAGAGTTAGAAAATAAATTAATTAATTGGTCTATGCCAGAAATTAAAATTAAAGATGTTTATAAAGTATCTACCTTTAGTGATGATACTAAAAAGATTATTAAGACAGTTGAATCGTCTAAGTGTGTCTCTAATAAACAAGAAATCACACCTTTGTTAGAAAAATCATTAATAGATGAACATAAAATCCAAGGATTTAAATACATTCACTTAGGATTAATACAAATAGCTATTAAACCTCTGCATAAATTAGGTCTTAATACCCCTATTTTATTAATGCTTAGAGATACTAGGATAAGAGATTTTCATAACTCGGTTATAGCTATGGTTGAAACCAATCTCAATGATGGCCCGATTTATTTTAACTGTCATCCTAATTATTTCATGAGTTTAGCCAATAAAGCTACTCCGGAGTCCTTAGTAATTTTTGTTCAAGCTTCTGAAAACAATTTTAATCCTGGAGTATCTAATATAGATATAATCAGTAGAATAACTCACAAGATTTCAAAAGTTAATTACGGTTTTAACTCTTTAAAAGTGACACCTAGAAATGAAACATGTATCATTGAAGCTGATTTAAGAAGATATGATATTGTAACGCCTAAAATCCAAAATGCGTCTGAAATTATGGATAAATTACCATAAGAATGGGTCATAAAAGACGTTGTTAAACCTGAGAAAATTGAATCTAGATCAATTAAACACCTTATCACGGACACAGATGGTTCGGTGGTTATAAAAATGAATTGTAGTCAATCCTATAGATACCATCAGTCTAGTAGTATAGCCTCTTATGAGGCTAGAAGATCAACAGACTCCACTATTAGAGTTAATCTTGTAGGAGTAAACTTTGCTCCTAATATACCCAGACCTATGTATTCTGATCCAATATCTAGGTCTCCCTCACCTACTAAGTCACAGATATTAAACGTCATTACACAAGATACCTTTGAAATTGATAAACCTTGGATAAGAGAAAATTTTCTAGCCAGTTAGAACCAATAAAAACGAGATTGTTATTTTAGCACCTTCTCGAAACAAGAAACTCAAGATTACTTAAGTTATTTTTATAAATTTCTAGAAGAACAGGAAATAAATGTTTACTTTTTTACTTGGTTTGAACTATACTGCTTAGAAAACAATATTAAAAATCCTTTCGCTACAGAAATGATAATAAATGTTAATACTAGAATGAACTCCCATTGGAAAACTATCAAAAAGAGTGTTATCGAATCTATCCATCCTCCTTTAGAAGCAATTAAAATTCAGCATGAAACAGAAAAAATAGAAATAGATGTGTCTCCCTTTAAAGTTATTACTAATCCTTTTGAGCTAAGGAAAGATATGAATAATGGTTATAGTCAACTTAATTATACTAATCAGCTGCTGCATTCTATGGCACATTAGATAGATCGTGTTGAGAATTCTCTTGGCCATAGAGAAAAAACTTTACAAGAATTTAAATTAAATCCTACAAGACCTATATACCAGTACGCTGCCTCATCTGATTTAGAAATCAAAAAATTAAAATTAGGCAGAGAAGATAAAATAGAAGAATTAATACTAAAATTAAAAAATATGGAAATAGGTGGCCCCTCTAAGATTGTTAATGTATTATCTAGAGAAGAAGAATTTGATAACTTGATAAACCGGCTAGAACGGTCCCCGAAACCTAAAACTAGAAATTATTATCCTAGACCTTCGTTTGCAGATGTGCAATTCGAAGAAAGAAGCCATTTCGTAGAAAACAGTTATTCAGGAGAATCTATAATAGAATGGAATATAGATGGCGCCTCAGAACAACAAGTTTTAGACACCATACAAAACATGGCTATGGCAGCCACCGCTTTTAAAATCATAAACAATGAGGACAAAAAGACTAAAGAAATGTTAATTATAGGTTTCACTGGCCAGTTGAAAGGTTGATGGGATAACATTGTTAGTCCTGAAGACAAACTAAAAATAGACTCAGCTGTTAAAACAGAAACTCAAGAAGCTATATGTGTTGCAACTTTACTATACGCTATAACTAAGTTCTTTGTATGAGAACCTCTTAAGTTCCAACAAAGAGCTGGAGATCAATTACAAAACCTTTATTGTCCTAAGATGTCTAATTACAGATGGTATCACGACATGTTCCTATCTAAGCTTTGTCTTAGAGAAGATGGCGTGGCTGTTTATTAGAAAAAGAGATTCTTAAGTGGATTACCTAGACTCTTTGCTGAAAAGGTAAAGACCAATACTAGGCAAGCCTTTAGTGGCGAAATTCCTTATCAAAACCTAACCATAGGAGAATTATCCAATTATGTTATTGAAACTGGAATGCAAATATGTACATATTACAAAATACAAAATAAAATAAAATCAGAAATAACTAATAGTAAAAAGGAATTAGGTTCGTTTTACGAACAATATGGAGTATCTCCCTTTAGAGCTCCTAGCAACCCTAAACATAAAAAGAAATCAATTAGTAAAGGAAGAAGTAACTACAAATATCATAAAAAGCCTTACTCAGGTAAAACAGAATTTTATCAGAATAAAAAGAAAAATTATGGTAAAAAGCCTTATAGGAAATCTTTTGATAAAACTAAACCAAAAGATAAAGAGGTTAAGTGCTACAAATATGGAAGATTTGGGCATTATGCTAATAAATGTAAGGTCCAAGATAAGATAAATCAATTAAGAAATCTTGACATATCAAAAGAATTACAAGATAACCTTATTAGTTCTTTAGAGAACATTTTACTTAATAGTGAAGAAGAAACTTCATTTCAAGAAGAAACTTCTAAAGAAGACATTAATCAACTTATTCACTAATCTAATTCGAAATCCGATTCTGAAGATGAATGTGCAGGATTAGATTTCTCCAATTGTAACAACTGCAAAACTATTAATGTATTAACTAACACCCAAGCTAATACTTTAATTACTATTCTTGATAAAATGGAAGAATCAGAATCGAAAAATGCCTTTATACGACAAATTAAGTCCATTAAATAAGAAGATACAATTACTTCAAAAAAATATTAACAAGGTTGAATTTAAAGAAGTTATGGAAATGTTTAAATCACCCGGAAAAAATATCACTATACAAGACCTACAGAAAGAAATTAAAATTTTGAAACAAGAAATACAAAATTTAAAAAGTCGGGATGATGAGATAGAATTAAAACTTTTGGAATTAGAAGGACATATGATTGTTCAAAAGAAAAATCAATCCTCGTCAAGTACTAACAATTTAAGTACGGATGCCGAAAAATACATTTTCAAAATAGAGAAATTTATTTCTCATAAGTGGTACTGTAGAATTAATCTGGTAATAAAGACACTAATTTAGACATAGTAGCCTTAATAGATTCTGGGGCAGACTTAAATTGCATTCAAGAAGGATTGATACCCACTAAATATTATGAACAAACTAAAGAGACCCTTAGAGGCGCCAATGGAATGCGTTTAGGTATATCCTATAAATTATCTGATGCTAAAATCTGTAAAGGACAAATATGTTATAAGATCTCTTTTATCTTAGTTAAAGATCTCCAAGAAACAATGATATTAGGAACCCCATTTCTATCATTATTATATCCTTCAATACCGCCATAAGTACTCAGGTGCTGGGAAGAATAGTTAAATTCGAATTCCTAGATAAACCTAAAATTAGAGATTTTAAATCCAGTTACGAATAAAACCAAACACATTATCACCTTAGTAAAGAGGTTCACTTTAAACGTTTGGATGAGCAATTACAAAGTAATACAGTCCGAGAGAAAATCAAAACTATAACTAGTAAATTTATTTCTGACATCTGTTCAGATAAACCTAATGCTTTCTGGAAAAGAAAGACTCATGTTATATCTTTGCCTTGCGATCCTAGTTTTAAAGAAATTAATATTCCAACTAAAGCTAGACCAATCCAAATGAATAAAGATCATATGGATTATTGCAAGGAAATTAATGAATATTTAGCTAAAGGGTTAATTAGACCTAGTAAGTCGCCTTGGAGTTGCTCGGCGTTCTATGTGGTCAATGCTGCCGAATTAGAAAGAGGAAGTCCTCGATTAGTAATAAACTATAAACCTTTAAACCAAGCGTTACAATGGATTAGGTATCCCATACCTAATAAAAAGGATCTAATTAACAAATTACAACAGAAAAGTATATTTTCTAAATTTGATTTTAAATCAGGATATTATCAAATTCAATTACATGAAAAAGATAAATATAAAATGGCATTTGTAGTCCCTTTTGGGCATTATGAATGGAATGTACTTCCATTGGGTCTTAAAAATGTGTCTTCCGACTTTCAGAACATTATGAATACTATATTTAATAATTACTCAAACTTTACTATAGTTTATCTTGATAATATCTTGGTATTTTCAGATTCTATAGACCAACATTTTAAACATTTAAATTAATTCTATGAACTAATCAAATCTAATGGATTAGTATTATCAGAAATGAAGTTAAATTTGTGTCAAAGTAAAATTAGGTTTTTAGGGTTTGACATTGGTCAAGGTGTGTACACCCCAATTAGTAGATCCTTAGAATTTGTTACAAAATTTCCAGATGAAATTAAATATAAAACCCAGCTACAAAGATTCTTAGGATGTCTAAATTATGTGTCCGATTTCATTCCTAATTTAAGAACCATTTGTATACCCCTATTTAAAAGACTTAAGAAAAATTCCTCTCCTTGGGATAAGTCTATGACTGAGAATGTACAGCTGTGTAAGAAGATACTTTAAAAACTACCTTGTTTAGGTATTCCAAATCCTACCGCAGATCTTATTGTTGAAATCGATGCCTCAGATATAGGTTTTGGGGGAATATTAAAACAGGTTTTACCAGGTTCTAAGAAGGAGCAAGTTGTGAGATATTACTTGGGAACCTGGACTCAGGCCCAATTAAATTATTCTACTATTAAAAAAGATATTTTATCAATTGTTTTATGTATTATGAAATTTCAAGATGATTTGTTTACAAAATCATTTATTCTAAAAACGGATTATAAATCTGCAAAAAGTGTATTACAAAAAGAAGTTAAGAATTTAGTTTTCAAACACATTTTTACCAGATGGCAGGCTTTACTCGCATGTTTTGATTTTGAAATTATTCATATAGAGGGTATTAAAAATGCATTACCAGATTTTTTAACAAGAGAATTTTTACAGGGAAAGAAAAATGAGTAACAAGACTACTTCTAAAGATTCTTATGGCCCGCCTTTACAAAGTCCAGAAAGCCACAATAAATAATTGGTACTGGGATCATCTTCCTATGTATCAAAAATTACTTCTCCAATTTCCTCTTTAAAGGGAAAAGGAGCCAACCCTGCTTTGGTTTCTCCATCGCAGTTTACTCATGGTATTACGCCATCCTCTTCTTTGAAGATGACTTCAATTAAAAGCAAATTAGCATATTACACTCGCCCACCAGGAATAAAATCAAAGTTTATTACTAAGGAACTTTCAATTCCTATTATTCCCTTGGAAGATTATTATTGTCCTCCCGAAGTATCGTTGTTACAAGTGATTAGTAAGTTGTTTCCTCAAGGAATTCACTTTCTTAATCCAGGCATTAATAAAACCATGTCCTTTTATGAGTTCATTCTGGTTGATACTGATTATATTACTCTTACACACGTTAAAGATGATGCTACCGGAAATATTAAATACTCAAAGTTTAAAATTAATAAAGTTCTGTCCCCTTCGGACTGGGGTACTCATCCTTATCATTCTCAAGATTTTACAAGGATCTTTGTCCCTCAGCATTACACTTACTTAGATTACATGGACGCTTGGTCCCATTTCCTTGCAGTTAGGCCATTTGATCATACTTGGTTTATTTGGTTCAATAAGAACATATCATTGAAATTTCCTAACTGGTTTATTAAATGGTTCGAAGTTTATGGGTTAGAAATCCAGATTTTTCCAGATCTAGCATTAAAATCTTACCAAGAATTTTGCGAAGTTACTGCTTGTCCAAAGCACAAAAGTCTGTTATCTTTTACAGCCGCGTTTGGAATTACATGGATTTTGTCATGGTCATTTACTACAGATCAAATTTGGCCAGAAACTACTGCCTCTCATCTATCAAGAAAGATTTCTATCAAATGGTGGGACTCTTTCAGCCCAGAGCTACTTACTCCAGCTGTTAGAAACGCTTGGTATGCAAAAAAATCCCAAACTCTGTAAGTCTACTACAACTAGCACGGAAACTACTTTCCTAGCTGACAAGAGTAAATAGTTAGCTTCGCTCTCGGAAATTTCTGATCCCCAGAAATTTGCTGATAAGCTCCAAGAAATTACAAGTGCCATGTCAGAATGCCACAGTTCACCCTCTTCTATTGATGGCACACCTGTCAATGAAGACGATTGTTATGGAATATATGATTAGATTTCCACCAAAATTATTAATATTACTTTTTCATATATGTTAAATTACTTTTAAGATAAGATTCGCTTTTATCACTTGCTATCATTTATCGTTTGAATTGTTAGGCCATGTGGGCCACCCTTGCTTTTACTTTACTCTACTTTGAACAATTATGTAAAAGATAAGATTCCTTATCTTTTCTTTTGGCCATTTGTATTTGTCAGCCACTATGTTTCTTTATTATTGTAACTAGGTCTGGCAATGAACCGAACCAACTCGAAAATAGTTCGGAACTCGGTTTGGCCATTAAATCGTTGAACTGGGTTCATGAACCAAATGAGCTGAATATGAGCGAAAAACTATGTTCGTTAACTAAATGAGCTGAACTTGAACTATACATAGCTCGACTCGTTAAGTTCATGAGTTAACTTGATTATATATGAGAATGATTATATTATCCTTAAGAGTAGGTTCAAAGATTTACTCTAAATTTTAACCCTATATTGTCCCTTACGTAGTAGTTTTGACAATAAAGACAACAATTTCATTTATAGTCATCCTTGTTGGAGACATTATGGCATTTGCTAAAATAACATGTGTAATGAAGGTTGCAAATAATGTACTCAATCTGTGAAGAAAATGTATCAATTTCTAGTAATTTTTTGTGTACTGTGTCATTAAATTTGTAAGTTTTCTAAATATTTAATGAAGTTATGGATTTTTGAGATAAATTTAAACTTCAATTGAGTGTTTTTTGAATTAGACTGTCAAACGTGTCTCTTGAAAATTGTGTAGTTTTTGAATTTGTAGATTTTTGAAACAAAGTTAAATTCCATACTCATAACTTTTATTTTATTTCAATTTTTTAGAAATAATATTAATTTAAAATGGCAAATATATAAAAATAAAATAGACTTAAAAATGGCTTTTAAGTCCGTGAAGCAATTGAGATGAACCTAACGATATGAACCTAATGAGATGAACCGAATAGTTCGTGAACTTTTAACGAGTCGAGTTTGAGCTTAAAAAAAAGTTCGTGTCGAACTCGAACTGAGATTTGAGCTGAACCAATTATTAACGAGTCGAGCCGAGCTAAGGCGAGTTCGACACGACTCGACTTATTTCCAGCCCTAATTGTAACATTTAAGAGCATTGTAATTTAGTTTGAAGTTTGTGTGCTATATAAGGACTTGGTCTTGTTTGTTCAGGGCATCATAATTTCTCTCATACTTGAGTTGAAACAAAAAAACCCTTGAAGAATCAATATTGTAAGTCTTCTTGTGAAATAATAAAATTATGACTTTATCTATTGTTGTACATTTAAATTATATACCTATTTTTAGATTTTCTAATGAGGATATTTTACCTATGACTAATATATTTATTCAAGTATACATTAACAATAATACTGCATCTGCTATATATATATATATATATATATATATATATATATATATATATATATATATATATGATCTTGAAGGCTGATGTTGGGTGTGTGAGATGAGGAGGAGGTGTACCTGCAAGGCACTCCGATGCTAAAGTAAGAATCGGGAGAGAGAAAGGCAGGTACAAAAGTATGAGTTTCTTAGGATGATTTTGAATACCTGACTCTCTCAAATGAGAGGGTTTTTATAATGCCCCCAGCGCATGGCCAACGGTCCCTATTTTTGGAGCAGAATAACCGTTTTCTGAAGAATAGATAACTGCTAAAAACTAGTCGTTATGACGGGCAGAGGTGCCCGAAACTAGCCGTTACCACGGGCAAAGGCGTGGTTCCGGGCACAGGCGTCATGACTGTTCTTGGATGATGGAGCCGTGCGTAATGGGAAGAAATGCCGGGGAAGAGCAAATGACCTTGAGGTTCATCTGTCTATATGTGCCCGGTAGAGGGGCAGAAAGGTAAATGCTGCCCTGAACCAGTTGGACTCGGGCAATTGGGTCATTCTTGAAGCAGAAATGGATTGGGTCATGCCCAACCATTGGTCCAGTCTGGAACAGGAGTCCCCCCAAGTCGTTGCTCCCGTGCATGGGAGTGATGACTAAAGGATGGCTCGCAGCTCCGGGGAACTCTGAAGAGGTAGTCGTTTGTCGACGAGATGGAGTTGTCCTTGGATGCTGTCGCAACTCGAAAAAATCGCTTAATCGAAGACACGACCCTCGCGCGAAAGGCGCGGAAAACGATTCGACAGAGTCGCCACCGAACTTTATTTATCCCAAAAGAGGGAAAGGAAAATATCGAGAAAACCTTTAAGGAGGGATAAGAACATGGTCGTCGCAACCACATTCCGGGTTCGGGAGTCGGTTACGTGTCGCACCTCGAAAAAAGACACGACCCTCGCGTGAAAGGCGCGGAAAACGGTTCGACAGAGTCGCCACCGAACTTTATTTATCCCAAAAAGAGGGAAAGGAAAATATCGAGAAAACCTTTAAGGAGGGGTAAGAACATGGTCATCGCAACCACATTCTGGGTTCGGGAGTCGGTTACGTGAGGGGAAGGTACGCGCACCCCCTCACGTCCGTTGTACTCAACGGGAACCTCTTGATTCGAATCGCGATACTCGTTAGCTAAGTTTATCTATTTTCTTCTCTAAAATAAATGCGGGAAAGGTAAAGACGAGAGGAATAGATACTAAAGGGAAATGGGTGGTTTAAGGATAGGGTGCTCGGCAAGATCATCGCGACCTCGGGCCTACGTATGCTCATTCGGACGAGAATGAGAAATCAGAGCAATCGTAGTTCGACTACGGGAAGGGATAAAGGGAAGACGGGAGATTGAGGGAAGGTAGAGGGAAGGTAAACGCAAATGAGGGAAAAGAAAAAGTGTGCTCGCCAAGATCATCGCAATCTTGTGCCTACGTATCTTTACTCGGACGAGAATAAAGAATCAGAGCAGTCGTAGTTCGTGGTACGCCCACGAAACAAGGGAGTTGGTTGATTTTTAAAAGAGGCGCTGATTGCTCACACACGAGTAAGAGAAATCGCACCCAAAAAATCGAAGAGAGATCAAAGACTTGAACCCCCATTTTTCACCTTAAAAGAATTGCGATAGTTGTTAGTTATTTTTGAAGTTTGATTATGAAAATCCGCTTGACGTTGGATCAAGGGTTTATTTATGAAAAGAGTTTGGTTTGAAAAAGGATTTGGTTAGAGGTTGATTTGAAAATGACTCGACGACGAATCGAGGGTTTGGTTGAAAAGAGGTTTGTTTGAAAATGGCTCGACGACGAGTCGAGGGTTTGGTTGAAAAGTGGTTTGTTTGAAAATGGCTCGACGACGAATCGAGAATTAGTTTGAAAATGGGTTGTCTATGCTAGTCCCTAGGGGTGCTCCTAGTAAACAAACCACAATCAAAAGAAAACTAAATGCGTACATCGGAATGGGGAGCGGGGTACATGTAAATTACAAGGGGCTGACATGGAATAAAGGGTCTCGTTGTAAGGTAGCCCAAGAGAAAGCCGTGTGTGTGCGAAGTGTCCTAAACTAAACCTTGAACCAAATCTCCAAGCAACTAACACTCCATCAATTATTGTTTTAGGGTTTCGATATTTTTAATGTTTTTTGATTAATGGTGAACAAATGAAAAATGGTTAGATAAAAATGAAAATGGTATGGACAATATGATAAGAGTATGAATAATAATAATCAAGATAATATTGACAAGGTATAATGTCGAAATAAAGTTGGTCTCGTCTTAATCGGAATTTAATCGAGAAATCGATAATCAACGATTTTTGACTTTCATCGACCAAAAGTGAAAATAAAAGAAATATAAAGTGACAATTAAGAAATTAAATCGAAAATATGAATACAAAGAATAAAGGTCTCACCTTTATCAAGATTTAAAATCGAAAATCGATAAATCTTAATATTTTGGTTTTCATTGACCCAAAAATGAATAAAAATGAAATAAAAATAATAGAAATGAAATAAAATCGAAAATGTCAAGAAAAAGAATAAAGGTCTCACCTTTATCGAGATTAAGTCGAGAAATCGACAAATCATCGATGTTTTGGTTTTCATCGACCCAAAATAAGTGAATAAAAATAATATAATGAAATAAATTGGAATAAAAAAAATAAATAGGCCTCATATATATCAAAATTCCATTGGTTTGAACAAACCAATTAAATCATAAGTATTGCTAGATCATTGGCCCGGGATTAAAATAAATTCAAAGAGGTAAACATGAAATGGAAAGATGAAATAGAAAGAAAGAAATTAGTAACATATTAAAACAAGTATTAGAAATCAAAATAAAATGAAGAGGTGAGGTGTTGCGTTATTATGGGGGTGTGCAAATGGAAAGTATATCGTGGGCCCTAAAGCCCACCTTACCCCTCTTCAATACACGGTTTAGAAAAACAGGAATAAGCAGCATGGTAGGTGCGTGAGATATGGGGTGTGTGTGTCCAAAAACCATCATAGGCCTTCTACAAGAAACAACCACATCCAATAAAAAATATTTTACACGTTTAAAGCAAAAGCTTAAAGATAAGGCCATTCATTTTGAAGAACAACAATGGTCAGGCAGAAAAACACTCTAAAAAAATGCCAAAGAAACAGGGTAATCAACACGGTAGGCAACACGAATCAGAGAAAAATAGCCGTCTCCAACCTTGGCTTCGATTTGTCTCACTCGCTCTCCCTCGAATCTCAGGTTTGTCTTGGTTTCAAGCTCTCTCTGTTTCACGTTTTGAGTTTTGTGTTTAATTATTTTTCTGTTTCCATCTCCTCTTCTCAGTTTTGGTTCTAGTTTGTTTGGATTTATGGGTTCTGAGCTGTTTGATTCGGGAAGGGTGTTGAGAGACAGAGGGGTTATGATTTGGTTTTGGAATGGGAGAAGAAGGTTTAAGACTGCGTTGATTTGTGGTCGGTGATTGAAGGTGAGTCGTGGTGACAAGAGGTGTTAGATAGAAAATCTAGGTATTTGAGAAGATGGTAAAGGGGTTGAAAGGTTGAAGGTGGGTTGAAGAAGAAGTTTAGGGGCTGTTTGGGTGAAGAGGAAAAATTGTGAGCAAGAGACTATGAAGGAGAATTCGCCGTCCATTTCTCTATCAAGGGTTTGGCTTTAAAGGCTTGAAGAAGGTGTATTGAGGACTGGAGGAAACGAGATTTGTGGGTTTGAGTTGAGATTCGAGGGTACGAATCTGAAAGGGTGGTAGGCAGATTTGGGAAAGGAAAAAGGTTGAGGAATTGAAAAGAAACTTTGTGTATATGATGGAAGAGGAGATTGAGAAGTTTGAAGGATTGATCTTTGGTTTATATGTTTAGAAGGATGAGGGAGATTTTGTGTTATATCAAAAACGGGCGTGACTTGTGTGGCTCACATGGTAAGTTGTTTTGTTTAGTGGGAGAGTTAAGGGAAAGATGAAAGATGGATCTCAGGCGCAAGAGCAAGATGATTGAGGCAGGGTTGAAGAACGAGGAAGTATTTTCGGTTTTCTTTCTTCTGATATGGGTGTTCTTGGTTTGTGAGAAGATTGGAGGAGAAGAAGGTTTGTCTCTCAATGAAGGTTTTGAGTTGAAGTTGTGTAGGTTTAGAGGCGGGAGTGTTGGTTCTGTTGCTGTGATAAAATGAGGTTTGTCAAGAGTCGTTCCAAGAATCCTTTTTTTGTATTGTTTTATTGTTGTGTTGTTGTTTTCACTTTCAGGTTGTAGGCTGTTGTTGTTGATGCAGAGTTTGGCATTTGTTTGCAGGCCTGTAAGGCAGTGGACAGTGGTTTTGGCTTGATGTGCTTGGAGTGATTCAATGGTGTGGGCTGTGGCATATATTGGTGTGGTTCTTGGGACTTTTTTTTTCTTTTTATTTTATGTAATTCCGTGGCAATGGTAATGTACTGAATATTTTGATGACTTTTGATGGGTACTATGTGACATTTTGTACTAGTAAAGAAAATGATGGGCTTATGATAGATGGAAATTGTAATTGGGCCTTATGTTAATGTATGAGGTTTTTTTTTGTACATTTTTAGAGACTTGGTAATAGTATATTTGTATAGAAATGACAATAATAATAATAGTTAAAAAAATGGATTATTGAAAATGGCGTATGGATAATATGAAAATAGATGTGTGAATTGGATGAAAGAAAGAATTTTGGCTCTAGTTTTTTTTTTTTTTTGAAATTTCTTGATGGGCCTTTCAATGTAACTTGGACTTTAATGTAGAACCTGTTGAAACACTTTGGCCATGGACGTTATTATTTTGGATAAAAAAAATGGGTTTTGAGAACTTAGAATATGGATTTGTGAATTGGATATTGGATAAGGGTTATGAAAAAAAGGATTTGGATATAAAATGGACAAACATTGAAAAATAGATATGGTGAATAAAAAGGAGAATTGAGAATATGGTATAAATGGATTTTGGAATTGAATTTGAAATATGGAAATTGGTTAGAAAATAGGAAAGATAATTTAAAAATAGTTATGGACATAAATGGATTATAGATTTATGGATTAAAAAAAAAATAATGGATAATGGATATGGTTAAAAATTGGAAATGGATAAAGATGGATAATGAAAACTTGGACATAGGCAACAAGGAAACAACATATTTTTTTGGATTTTCTGAATAATGGTTAGTGGACGGATGTACAGATAAAAAAATTAACAAGTAGGACAAATTTGGGGTATGACAGATGCCCCTATCTAATTGGCTTAAACTGAGTTAGATGAACTGCTACGGCGTTCGGCCTTTCGAGGTATAAGACAATTAGATATGAAGAAGACCCCAAATTTGTCTGAAAGAAAGAAAAAGGATTGGGAAGTTGAAATACAAGAAATCTGACACCAAAAGGATGACAGACCTATTACCAACAGGATAATAGGGCCCACACGCACACAGACCCTTCCACCAAAAGGATGAAAATGAGGTCAACGTCTGCTATTACCAAAAGGATAATAGGGCACACACACACACACACACAGACCCTTCCACCAAAAGGATGGAAATGAGGTCACAACCTGCTATTACCAAAAGGATAATATGGCACACACACACACACAGACCCTTCCACCAAAAGGATGGAAATGAGGTCAAAGCCTGCTATTACCAAAAGGATAATAGGGCACACACACACAGACCCTTCCACCAAAAGGATGGAAATGAGGTCAAAACCTGCTATTACCAAAAGGATAAAAGGGCACACACACACAGACCCTTCCACCAAAAGGATGGAAATGAGGTCAAAACCTGCTATTACTAAAAGGATAATAGGGCACACACGCACACAGACCCTTCCACCAAAAGGATGGAAATGAGGTCAAAACCTGCTATTACCAAAAGGATAATAGGGCACACACGCACACAGACCCTTCCACCAAAAGGATGAAAATGAGGTCAAAACCTGCTATTACCAAAAGGATAATAAGGCACACACACACATACCCTTCCACCAAAAGGATGGAAATGAGGTCAAAACCTGCTATTACCAGAAGGATAATAGGGCACACACACACAGCCTGCTACTATCAAAAGGATAATAGGGCACACACACAGCCTGCTACTACCAAAAGGATAATAGGGCACACACACAAACCCTTCCACCAAAAGGATGGAAATGAGGTCAAAACCTGCTATTACCAGAAGGATAATAGGGCACAAACACAGTCTGCTACTATCAAAAGGATAGTATGGCACACAACACAACCTGCTACTACCAAAAGGATAATAGGGAACACACACAAAGGCTGTCACTCACCAAAAGGATGACACACAGACCAAGGGTTTACGGATCGGCGACACCAAAAGGATGACGGATCAAAACAAGCTACTACCACCAAAAGGATGATAGGAATTCTTATTTGTGAGGACCAACATCAAAAGGATGAAGGTTAAATTGAAATGACATGGCTTCGGCTATCACCAAAAGGATGATAGGAAATTTCTGATTTGAGGGTTACCAACACCTAAAAGGATGCAGGTGGAATTGAGTTGACAGGGTTCGGCTATCACCAAAAGGATGATAGTAAGGCAATTGACAAAAGGTTAAGTTTGCTGGGGATATGATGAGATTTATTTGGAGACATCAACAAAAGGTTGAAGTGACAATTCAATGAGGAAAGTCCACGAAAAGGAAAGGGAAACAGTGAAAAATAGAGGAGGTAACCTGCCAAGATCTACGCAACCTTGTGCCTACGTATCCTTACTCGGATGAGAATAAAGAATCAGGGTAGTCGTAGTTCGACCTGAAGAAAAGATTCAATGAGGAACGCCCACTGACTCGGAGGAATGTTTATTGGTTGGGATAATGATGACGACCTCAGCAACAAAAAGTTGAGGAACACAAATCAATGAGGAATGCATGCTGACTTGCTTGGAGGTCACAGTTATATCCACAAAAGGTTGAAGTAACTACATAAGGAACACCCATGAATTTGAAGAGGATGCCCCTGGCTGGGCAAAAGATTGCTTTGAGTCTTGTTTTGATCAACAAAAGGTTGATACAACTTCGTGAGTAACACCCACGGATCTTGAAGAAGATGCCCCTGACTGGGCTGAGATTGTCTTGAACTTGATCAACAAAAGGTTGACACGACTTCGTGAGGAACGCCCACGGATCTTGATGAAGATGCCCCTGCCTGGGCTGAAGATGCTCTTGTAGTCTCGAGATTGATCCTGGATCTTGACTATGCGTATAAATGCTTGGTTTTGTAATGATATGCAATGCAAATGCTGACGCGCGGAGATGCAAGTGTTGGGGAAGTATGATTGGGTTTTTTGGTACGCATATGATGCACATGATATTGAATGCGATGCGTATGATGCGTATGATTATAGTCGGGTGATTGGATATGTTTGGAGGTGCCAGCATGGTGGACTTTTGGTAGTTGCTAATGCGGATTGGACTTTGGGCGGTGGGAGGGATTTGATTTCCTCGACACTCAGTTTGTTGAAGACGCCATGCTTGAAGGAGATGAAGATGCTCTTTATGCCCCAAGTTTGATCACTTGATAAGCTCATTCCTGAGAGGACCACCACTTTGTACTTGATGGTCAGGCTGGCCTGCTTGACCAACTTGAAGATACAAAGGGCTCTGCCTGCTGTAATGGATCTTGCCCCAGTCTGAACATGGTAATGGTCTGCCCCTGATTAACCAATTCTGAAACAGTTTGACCTTTGGTGGTTGAACTTTGATGTGATTTGAGATAGCTTGCCCCTGATTGAGTTGTTGAAGGATTTTCCTCAGCCTGTGGGTTGAGGTAGTCTTGCTTCGAGTCGGCGCCACTGAAAGTTCAAGTTCCTCTTTGATTGCCCCTTGTTGGAATTGCTTTGATGTCTAGCACTGATTTGCAGTTAAAATTGCACATTTACAAACGGTAATCTTAATACAATGCTCATGCAAGTTTTGAAAAAGATTCGTTTATTGGAGTGTCGTGATAGTGAAACGAATGGACCATTAGCCCAAACGTGTGTTGATTTTGATGGTGTGAAAGATATAGCAATGAGAATGACACTAATGCTAAAGATTAGCAAATATGGGGAGTCAGTTTACGCAACCTTGCGACAGTATGCTTTCAGAATAAACCTCGCCTCAATTAGGTCTTTCGAGGTTTGTAACGTGGTCTGGTTTACGGTTTATGAAACAAAGGATATTAGGCTCAAATTTGATTTGTACCCACCCCTTCCTCGTAATGACCTGTAGTCCTACATTCAGCTAAATCTTCACATGTTTGTATTCCAAAAGAGTTGACGGTTCAAGGTATGCTTGAAATGGCAGTCACCTTATTCTGTTTTTTATGGATATTAGTGACCTTTTGGTTTTGATTTGGTGGTCACTGGATCTTATTTTGTTTTTAGTGAGGATTCGAGGGCCTCTTTTGATTTTGTTTTTGATCCCTATCTTTTGCATGGACTGATTTTGCTTTTCGAGTTCATCGGGATTGCCCTTTTTTTACCTAAGTCTCTTTTGAGGTTCTCGACTTAGCAGGCTTTTGATTTTTTTGTTTTTTGGTTTTGTTGGATTATTGTAACTGCCAAGTCATGGTTATTGATAAACAACCGTCATGTCTTTTGGATTTTGCTTTGTGATTTGGGTGCGTAGTTGGATTAACTGAACACTACCCTGCCCCAAGTTAAGTGTAAGGTTTTATAGATCCGAAGGAAACTACTACTTCTCGGCTCGAAGTGGTTGGTTAGGGATTATCTCCTTGTCTCTCCAGTGTTTGGGGGTTGAAATAATGCCTGTACATCATCGGCGGGATTCTATCCGAAAGCATACATTTTGCAATTATGGGTATCTTGTTTTCGTCATCCTCCCTCCAATTATTGCTAAACAACAGTTGATAAAGAGAGTGAAATGGGTAGAGATGTGTCGGTGATTTGCAGTAAATGGAAAAAATGAGTGAATACGACGTAACTGATTCAAAGTATGCATAGTCAATACATTAAGAAAACCAAATACAAACGGCAATGTTCAAAGTATACAATACTTAAACAAATAAAGACGAAAATACAAGAATACAAATGATGAGATGGCAACATGACTGCCTTCTTCGGGGAATAAACTTGACTTGATTTGACTTGACTTGATGCTAGCACTAGTTTGGCGGCGGCAGCGGGTTTTTGATGACGTTTGGAGCCCTCCCATTGAACGTGAGAAACTTTGAGTCGATCATGTCTTGAACCTTGTGTTTGAAAGCTCTGCAGTCTTCGATCGTATGCCCTGGAGCGCCCTTATGATACTCGCAATGAGCATTAGCATCATAATCTGGAGGAATGGCAGTTGGAGGAGCCAAGTCTCTGGGAGTAACAGCCCTCTTCTCCATCAATTGAGCAAAAATCTGAGCATACATTGTCGGCAGACGATCAAAGTCACTTTCAGGCCTCCTTGTCCTCTGTTGATTAGGCTGACGTTGTTGAGCAGCTCTCTATTGTTGATGTTGGGGAGGATACTGATACCCTTGCTGATTGTAGGATTGTTGCTGAGGAGCCTGTTGCTGAGGCATCAGAGCTTGAACAGCTTGAACTGTTGGCTGATAAGGCATCAGAGCATATTACGCAGTAGCAACATACGGATACTGGAAGTATGGCATTTGATAAGGCATTGGAGGGGGAGCTTGTTGAGCTTGCCCTTTCTGAGCAGAGATGGCATTAGTTTCACCTTCTTTTTTCTTGTATCCATTGTTGAAAGGTTTCTTGGCTGCAGACTGACTGCTAGAACCTCCTTGGATCTTTCCACTTTTCAGACCTTCTTCAATTCTCTCATTGACAATTACCAAATCAGAGAATCCAGCGGAAACATTACCAATCAGCTTTTCATAGTATTGGCCTTGCAAAGTACCCATGAAGATGTCAATCAGTTCACGATCAACAAGAGGTGGATGCACTCTTGCAGCTAGCTCTCTCCAGCGTTACGCGTACTCCTTAAAGGATTCATTGTCCTTCTGAGCCATACTCTGAAGTTGAGTACGATTCGGAGCAAGGTCAGTGTTGTACTTGTATTGCTTGACAAATGCATCAGCTAGATCATCCCAAGTGTGCACATTGCTACGTTCCAGCTGCATATACCATTCGAGTGATGCCCCAGACAGGCTGTCTTGGAAGCAATGAATCATCAGCTTTTCATCTTTGGCATGGGCAGCCATCTTGTGGCAGTACATCCTTAGATGCATGTGGGGACAACTGAGGCCTTTGTACTTCGGGAATTCCTGTACCTTGAACTTGGGAGGAATGACAACATCTGGCACCAAGCACAATTCCAGAGCATTCAGAGATTTTGAGTTGCGCCCCTCCATGACTCGGAGTTTTTCAGCTAGATCGCGACACATTTTGATGGCTTTAGAATCCTGAGCAGCAGTAGGATTGACAATTGGGATAGCAGCATGGTAGTTCTATACCTCATCATACTGATCCACCAGATTTTCTTCGGCATGAGGAATAGGAACCTGAGTGACAATAGGTTGGGCTTACGGAATAGCACCAACAGCGACTCTAGATGTTGGAGGTGGTTGAGAAATGGCTCCTTCAGCGCCAGGCGTAAAGTTCATTGGTATCCCATAGTTGAGAGGGTTAGGAATATGAACTGAGAGCCTTGAGGGTGACCCTTGCACAGGCACAGTGTTGTTGGCAGCAGCGGCTTCACGCAGTTCTTCTTCTCTTCTGGCCATCATGATGGCTTCAAGAATCTGATTAATATTTCCCTTCATAGAGTCCATTTCTTCTCTGAAGGAAGCTTTCTCTTGCTGAATCTGCTCCATCGTTCTTCTTGTGTTGGCTCGAGTTGCATACTGGTGTCGAGGAATTAGCTTGATTTACTGGAGAAGGAAAGAAGTGGAAGTGAGATTCTGAGGTTGAAAATGCAATGCAAGATGCACAACAGATGCAATACAATGCAATGATATGAGATGCAATGCAAGATGCAAGATCCAGGATCGCAGAGTCAAACAGCTTCAAACAGTTCTGAGGTTGGCCGGAGATGACGGGTCAAGAACCACAACTAGGATCAAGAAAACCCACAGGTAGGTTTCTAAGATGGGTAAGTGCCTAGAGTTATGGATATATTTCGAAAACATTATAACCAAGAAGAAGAGACATCCGACTATAATATCCTCGAAATAATCTCGTCTAGGTGAGGTCTTCATTTCTTCCCCACGAGGAAGATTCCTCGGAGGCGCCCACTACACAACCATCGACACATGGGTTCTAAATAGGGTTCTCAGAATCCTAGATCGAGGTCGAAAATATTACTGTCAGGAAGTAATACGTTCGAGGGATCTCATCTGATTGGGGCGTTCGCATTAATTCACAAAGAATTAACACTACCAACCACCATGGGTAAATTGGTTAATGGTCCTTGGGATCAACGACCCACCTCGAAAGTATTACCACCATGGCAAAGATTCACCACAACAATAATATCTCCAAGGGAATCTACTTCAAGCGGTGGTTTTTTCTTCAACTCACGCGGAAGAGACCACGCAAGCCTACACTACACAACCACCATCCTAATCCTAGGGTTTTTCTCGACTCGGGTGTAGAGCCATCTCACAAAGTTCCCAATATCAGAACAACCCAACAATGTTACAAAAGGTAACACAAATAAGGAATAGGAGAACAAGTAAGTGAGCAAAAGAGGAGAAAAAGATAAACAAAGCTAAAGAGCTAGTGATTCAAATCAAGATAGGCTCGACTCTCTCTTGCATGAAGCTGTGATCCCCAGCAGAGTCGCCATCTGTCGAACTGTTTTCTGCGCCTTTCGCGCGAAGGGTCGTGTCTTCGATTAAGCGATTTTTTCAAGGTTCGACAGATTCCTGGGGGTTTTAGCGCCCGCAGGATATGTAATGTTGTTCGGTATGCCCGGCGTGCGGGGAAGCCAACGGTTGAGGTATTTTGAAAGGTCGTGACACCACGTGTGCCTCGAGCCTTGTGCAGCATAAAATGCGTCATGATGGCTAGGCTAGGGTCATGATGATGCCCCTAGCAGCACGTGCTCATGCACGTGCCTTTAGACTGCCTATAAATAGAGGGAGAAGCTGCTCATTTGAGTTTTTCGTTCTCTCTCCTTCCTCGTTCTTCTTTCTGAGTTCCCAGCCAGTCGCCGCCTTCAGCCACCTCACCAGCCACCGTACAAAGTTTCGAGCAAGCTCTTCGACCCTTCAAATCCTCTTAGACCATGTAAGTTACTCATTCCCAACTTTGTTTCTAGCTTTTTTGCTTCCGTTTTGTTAGAATGCATGTAGTTAGGATGACTTTAGGTAGAAATTGTAGTGTTTTTCAGCGGCTGTTGGTGGTAGACGGTGGCTTGGCCACTCTCTGCTGCTGCTGTGGTCGCCGGAGCTTTTAGGAACTGTAGGTTTAGGTCATTTTCTGGCACCGTCGCGAGCATAACTAATGGAGTTCATGAGTTTTCCAGCGCTCTTATGAACTTTTCGATGAATGTATGAGCTTTTTGGTGGAGCTTCAAACGGAAAATTGGGTAGCGGTTCGAGGAGATTTTCCCCGCACGTGCAGGAGGGGTTGCCTCCGGGCATCTCCTCGCACGATACTCATGCGTTGTTTGATTTAAGGCTTAGGTCGGGGACGTCGTCCTTGGCCCTTTGCGCACCATTTCTCATAGACTCATCCGAGGAGAGCTCCTCGAAGAGTAGTGATACTGAGGCTTCAACCGCCCCTAGCAAAGTTGGGGAGAATCTCGAGCATGCTTCCGCGGAGGAATGGACGGTTGCGGAGCCTGCCGAGCATGCATCTACCTTTGCTTACTATAGTGGGGACGTCTTCAAGAAGTAGGGCCAGAAGGGGAGTGGAAGGTGTACTTCCCCAGTCAAGACGACCGCATATGTACGGATTACGGGGAGAGATTCCTAATGTACGAGTATGCTTTCAAGGATATAGGGCTGAGGCTGCCCTTCACCGACTTTCAGTAGTCCGTCTTCATCCATCTGAACTTGGCCCCGTCACAGTAGTACTTTAACTCATTGGCATTTATCCGCGCTATTAAGCTGACCTGCGAGTTCCTGAAGATAGGAGATACTTTGCCCTTGTTCTTCACAATCTTCCACCTCCAAAGGCAGGTTTCGGGGAAAAGGTACAGCTGGGTTTTGCTAAAGCAAGCGAGAAAACTGTTCAAACCTTTCTCAGAGTCTATCCGGACCTTTAAGGAGATCTTCTATATTATTGAACCTGTGTCAGAGAAGGCTCAGGACACCACGTACGCCTGGGCAGTGTCAACGGACGAGGACGGCAATGATATGTACGACGAGCATGGGAAGTTGATGGCGGACAGAGTGTTTAAGTTCTCCTTCTGTTGGAGCGGGAGCCATTTTACCCGGGGTACTGATCACTATCTCGCCCAACCAGAGATGCTGAACGAAGATGACACATCCAGCTACGAGGTGTTGGTCAAATATGTTAACAGTTTCAAGCTCGTGGAGTGCTAGACAAAGAAGGGGGACCTAATCTTTGACGATGATGGTGGGCAAAGAGTGGAGCACCACTATATCAATACGAAGGCGCTTCTGGAGTGCAAGACCCATGCTGACGCCCTTAAGTTGCTTGGTAGCTTTTACTTTTCTAGCTAGCCCGGATTACAATTTCCTTAGTTGCTAACGTGCTTGTTACGTTCTTTTGCAGGTGAAATGTCTTCTGCTCATGAGAGGATGGTGAAGAATGCTCTAACTAGGGGGAAGGCGGGCGCGACCAACCTAAAGTCTCAGTTTACTCAGCGGGTGCCTCCTCCTCAAGTGGCTGCGAGGAGCTCCTCGCCAGTTCCTTCTCCTACCCAGGGATCTTCTGTGCCCGGGGCTTTAAGGTTTAAGCGGACCAGACCAAATGAGTTGGTGGATCTCAGTCGGGCGGCGGAGAAGGGCAAGTTTGAGCTTCCTCCTTGCCTTCATGACAAGAAGTTTTTTTAGGGGACATCCCTGGTGGTTTCTCGGGCAGAGTCCCTCAAGCTTGAAGGCATGGACCGGCTGAGCAAGAGGGCAATGCTGGCGCAGGACGCTTCTGTATTGGTCCGGGTACTAGAGATGGCAACGATCTATGCCGAGGAAGACTCCTCCTCCGAATCCGAACTAAAGAAGGCCCAGGCGGCGATATCTGCTCTGGAGGAAAAAGTGAAGAAGGCCAAGGAGGAGGCTAAGGCTGCTAATGATGCGAGGAAGAAGTCTGACGAGGAGGCTGCTAGACTGAAAGGGGAGAATGAGACCTTGGTCGCTGAAAGTAAAGCAGCTTAGGACCTGGTTGAGCAGATGGAGTCTGCGGCGACCCCTACTGGGGATGAACCTGAGGAGGTGAAGGAGCTGAAGACTAAGGCCGAGTTGGTCGCTCGTATTGTGCAGGCGGAGGATGATGTTTATGTTATCGGGGAGGAGTCGTTTAACAACGTTGTGACCCAACTCAAGCTGGTGAATCCAGGGGTCCAGATATCCACGGAAGGGACTAATTTTCTGGGCCATGTTTAGGATGGCAAGATAGTTACTCCAGACTTCTTCCATATTGGCGATGAGTATGCCCGTCTCCTGAATGAGGAGCCCCAGCCGACGCAGCCTACCCCCGAGCAGACTGAGCAGATGGAGGAATGATGTCTCCTTTTTTGTTGTTGTAATGTAGCTAGCATGCGTGCCATGTCTGATGTAATTTTATTGTTGTTTTGTATGGGGCATGGCCCCTTTATTATGTAACAAGTACAATCGTGGCCCTTGCGACCACTAATTATTTTTGATATGTATGCATCCGACGTTCTGGTCGGTTTTGTATGCTTTATACCTGTGCATGGTTTTATTTGGTATTTATTTTTCTAAGTGTTATATCTTTGCTCGATACACTTGTGTGCCCGTAATAAGGATGACTTTGATTCATTTATTGCTTTAGGGAATTGCTCAACTTAGATGTGTTCGGTAGTGAGGGGGACTGATCGAATGACCTGGGGAATCTCTGGGCACGATAGCGGAGCTCAGGTCGCGTTTGAGGCCTGAGTTCGCAGCGTGAACCTCCCATCACGAGCCGGGTGTTCTACCTATCATGATACTTTGACGACGGCGAGCTCGGTTGAGGAACCTCCGTCGGGAAAAGATCCAACTCGATCTTGAGCGGGATCCTGCCTTGGCAGGTATGCGGCGCTTGTACCTGGGCGTGCATCGTAGTCAGGATGTTATGTTCGTTGCTTTGACGAAGCAAACTGACAATTAGGGCCTTAGCTATAGTATTGTTTTAGCTTTTCGGCGTTCCATGATCGAGCAAGTTCTTCCCCGTTGAGGTGTTATAGGTAGTAGGCCCCATTCTCCGTCTTTGCTCGAACGCGATAAGGTCCTTCCCAGTTAGCGGCGAGTTTGCCTTCCCGAGAGTCCTTGTGGTTCCGTCTCAAGACAAGGCTGCCCACTTGGAATTCTCGCTGTATCACTTTGGCGTTGTGCCTGATTGCGATTTTTTGCTTTAATGAGGCTTTGCCGAGGGCTGCTCCTGACCGAACCTCTTTGATGAGGTCGAGCTCTTCCCTCAGTACCTCGTCGTTTGTTTCCTCGTCCAGGGGTGATTCGGTCCACCTGGATGGCACGTGTATCTCGATGGGGATTAGTGCCTCAGTCCCGTAGGCTAGGCGAAAGAGAGTTTCCCCGGTTGAAGAGTAGGGAGTTGTACGGTATGCCCATAGGACGCTGCGCAGCTCTTCGACCCAAGCTTTCTTTGTTTCTTCTAGCCTCCATTTGAGGCCTCGTAAGATTACCCTATTTGCTGCTTCGGCTTTCCCGTTAGTCTGGGGGTGTTCGACAGATGCGAAGTGTTGTTTCGTCCCCAGTTGAGCGACGATTTCCTGAAACTTCCTGTCTATGAACTGCGTCCCATTGTCGGTGACTATTGTTTGGGGAATGCCAAAACGTGCAAGGATGTTCCTCTTGTAGAAACGAAGTATGTTGAGGGCCGTTATTTTGGCCAGAGCCTCTGCTTCTATCCACTTTGTGAAGTTGTAAACGCCTACTATCAAGTACTTGTTCTGGTTTTGCCCTACTACGAATGGCCCCGGGATGTCCAGGCCCCACCATGCGAATGGCCACGGGGAGGACATAGCTTTGAGCTCATTAGGTGGAGCCAAGTGCATATCCCCGTGCCGTTGGCATTTTTCGCATTTCTTCACGTGCTCTTTTGCATCCTGCTACATGGTTGGCCAGTAGTACCCTGCTCGAAGGGATTTTCGGGCGAGGGATCTTCCCCGAGATGTTGGGCATTGATTCCTTTGTGGATCTCGCGTAAGACGTGGATGACCATCTCTTTCTTGAAGAATTTGAGTAAAGGAATGGAGAACCCTCGCCTGTAGAGCTTATCTTCGACCAGGACGTATGAGTAGGCTCTGCGCCTGACTGTGCTGGCCTCTTTGGGGTCGGACGAAAGTTCGTCCCTAGCAAGGTAGTTATAAACGGGGTCATCCAGTAGTTGCTGTCGTCGATGACTTGCACGTTGAGGATCATGGGGGTCTTCTCGATGCTGGATCAAGGAAGCACCTCATGGATGACAGACTTGTTTCTGCCCTTTTTCTTCGTGCTCACCAGTTTAGATAACACGTCTGCTCTGACATTATGTTTGTGGGGAACATGTTTTACTTCTACTGTAGCGACCTTCGTCATTTTTTCTTTGACCAGGGACAAGTATTCTGATAGGTTGTCTTTTTTGGCCCGGTATTCTCCTCAAACTTGAAGTGCCACGAGTTGCGAATCGGTGCAAATGATGACTTCCTCTGCCCCCAGGTCCTCGGCCAAGCGCAGACCGACAAGGCCTCGTACTCATCTTGGTTATTGGAAGTGGAGAATGATAAAGTAAGTAATACCTCGACGATGATTCCCTCTTCGTTTTCCAAGATGATACCTGCCCCGCTTCCCGCCGAGCTGGATGCTCCATCAACAAAGATGGTCCACTTGCGCACCCCGCAGGTGGGGGAATCTGCGAATGTCATCTCTGCGATGAAATAAGCTAATGCCTGGGCCTTTCGGCTTTAATACTAAATGTCAAACTCGGATAGCTCCAATGACCATTTAAGCATTCTTCTGGCCATATCCGGTCGTCCTAGTAGCTGCTTTACGGGCTGATCTGTCCGGACCACGATCGTGTGGGCCAGGAAGTAGTGCCTCAGTCTTCGCGCAGCGTTAATAAGGGCCTCGGTTGCTACGGCGAGATAGAGGTACAGAGTTTCGCCGTTATCTGGCTGAGAGAGGACTGGCGGTTCTGACAGTGCTCGTTTCAGATGGAGGAGATCCTGTTCACATTCCTCAGTCCATTCAAATGCTGCCTCCTTGCGGAGGAGTTTGAAGAAGGGCAAAGCATGCTGAGCAGACTTGGCCACGAAACGAGACAAAGAACCGAGCATCCCGTTGAGGGATTGGATGGACTTCTTCGAGTAAGGTGTTGGAAATTCAGAGAATTCCCTGCACTTGTCGGGGTTGGCCTCGATTCCTCGTTCTGTCAGATAGAAGCCGAGGAATTTTCCCGCCCGTACCCCGAAAGTGTATTTCTCTAGGTTGAAACGCATCCGGTATTTCCTGGCCTGTTCGAAGACCTTTCTTAAATGGGACGTGTGATCGATTTCCTCGTGGGATTTCACAATCATATCGTCCATATAGACTTTGAGCATGTCACCGATTTCTCCTTGGAAGACCTTGTTCATCATCCTTTGGTAGGTCGCACCAGCTTTCTTCAAGTCGAAAGGCATTACGTTGTAGCAATAATTACCCAATTCGGTCATGAAGGTGTCGCAGTGAGAATCGGATATCAAGCTATTAATTAACTTGAATCACAAATCATAAAGTTCACCACTGAACTTTGATTTATCCAAAGGAAAAGGTAAAGATCAAAAAACCTTAAGTGCGCTATGTAGGAACACAGCTAGAGATCTAAGGTTCAGGGGTTGGTTATACCTCGGGAAGGTGTTACCATCCTAAGTATCGGTAATACTCTATAGGAACCTCTTGTTAGTATTTGTGTTATGTCATATTTTGCTTGCTAAGGAAAATGTGCTAAGATAAAGACCTAGGGGTATATACACTAAGTATGCTCGCCAAGACATCGCATCTCGTGCCTACGTATCTTGACGGGAATAAAATTAGAGCATTCGTAGTTCCTCTCAACGAGGGTAAAGAACTCTTGTCTATGGTCAAGGTTCCAAAGTAAAGTAGGGTCTGACGGCAAGACACCTACGTGGAGTGCAGCGAATCTAAAACTAAGGCTAGGTAAAACAGGGTAAGAAGTGTCCGAGTCGGAACACCAAAATGGAGCACGGAGACTTCAAACCTAAAGTTAGGTTAAAAAGGGAAGGCAAGTCTCGATCGCACGGCGGCGTGACATAAGGGAATGATGGACGAAGTTACCCTAAATGACATGGCAGTCAACGGGGACAACCCTTTCCTTTGGACTGAGGTAAACAGAGGAACAAAGAGGAAAAATCAAGTATCGAGAGTGAAATGGATAATAATATATACAAAAAATGAAACAAGAAACAAATGAAAAACTGAACATCGGGAATAAAATAAAATGAAAGTACGGAAAATGTCAAGAGAAATTAAGAATTAAATTGAATCTAATTGAAACTAAATGATTCTAGTTAAAACTAATTAATTAATTAAATCCTAATCAAAAGAACTAAATTCTAAATGATTCTGGGCAAGGCTGGCTTGCTAGATGTCTTTGGCTTGGCAGTGATGGTGTCGAGTCCCTTGGTGGCCACTTCGAAGCATCTCCGTGCGGCTTCAATGTCCCCGTGTAGGGTGGCGACCATACCCTTCGAAATGTAGTACTTCATTTTGAGATGGACAGTTGATGGCACGACCACCAATTCGGCCAAGGTTGGCCGCCCAAATATGCACTGATAGAGAGACAGGCAGTCAATTACCAAGAACTGAACATTAATAGATTTGGCCGTCTCTGCAGATCCAAAGGTCACAATCAACTCGACATACCCCCAAGGTTTGTGACCGACCCGTTGAAACCCTGTAGGTCAGAACCCACGTAGGGAGTGAGGTGCGATTCATCCAGCTGGAGGGTTGAGAACAGCTGCGAGTACATAATGTCGACCGAGCTGCCTTGGTTGACTAAGATCCATCGAACATCAAAATATGCCATCTGGGCTCTTACGAGCAGCGGAATACTTGAGTTCGGGGCCCCTCCGAGGAGCTCTTCCCGGTAGAAAGAGATGGGGACTGATCCTTTCTGTTGTCGAGTGTTGTAACCTTGTTGGAGCTCGTGCTGAGTAGGTGCTCGAACTTTCTTTACACGGAGCCCACGGTGACTTTGTTGAAGCCCCCTCCGGAGATGACCATTGCAGAGGGGAAAGTTTCCCATGGGCTATGGGCTGCGAAATATGCGGGAGCGCTGAGCTCCTTGGGAACATAAAAGTCCTCCAGTCGTGATATACTTATGGCTACCTGAAGGTTGGTCTCTTCTGAGGAAGGCACCTCTTCCTCGACTTTCTTTGACTCCTGGGCATCTTGTCGGGGAGCATCCTTCTTCTTTGTAAACTGCTTCAGGTGGCCGTCCATGATCAGTATTTCTATGGCATCCTTTAGGTGGATGCAGTCTTCAGTGGTGTGGTCGGACTCTTGTGGAAACGGCAATATTTCGACTTATCGGTGTTTGGCTTGGATGATACCTGCTTGGGGAATTGAACCCCCGCTTGTTTAAACTCTGAGTTAGCACATTCAGAGAAAATATTTTCCCTGGAGACAGTCAGAGGAGTGTAATCGTGGAAGCGGCCGGAGGGCCCTTGTTGTCTCGAGATTCCCAGAGATGATCTTGGCGTCTTCTCTCCCCTCGACGGGATATCGAGGGTTCATCTCCTTTGGAGGCCCGGGCACTTTCTTGATGGCGTGATGCCCGGGAGGAGTTGGCCGCTTCCTTTTCCTCGTACTAAATATACGCCTGCGCCTTGAGGAGGAAGGCGTCCAGGCTCCTTGGAGGTGCAAGGCCAACAACTTTAGAAAATTCTAAATGGGGGCGAAGTCCTCTTTCGAGCAGAAACTTCTTCATGTCATTGGTGGTAGGGACTTGCACCGCTTCTTCGGTCTCTGGATGGTGGCGTGACGCCGTAAAGTGTCTGGAAAAAATTCTTCCCAGCTGCTTCCGTGAGGCGATGGACTCCTCGGGCAGTTGTTTGTACCAGGTCATTGCCCCTTTCCGGAGCATGGTAGGGAATAGACGGCATTTGATGGCGCCCCGGATGCCACGATAGTCTAGCAGCGCATCGATATTTTTGATGTTCTCATCTGGGTCTGTTGTTCCGTCGTAAGTGCCCAAAGATGGTGGTTTCTCCAAGCCTTTGGGGAGGCGCGTATCCAGGGTCTCCTTAGACAATGGGTTGTGGGGCTCATCATCACTGCTGGAACTGGTCCAGGAAGGGGAGCGGATGCTTCGCTCGGGGACATGGCGGCGACTTCTACGGGGTGACGATGTTCATGCTCGGCCCTTCGATCTGACTGGGGGTGAACGTTGATCTCTCCGGGTTCTCTTATTGCCCGGGGAATGTTGGTTTTACAGGGAAACGTGGTCACGCTTCCGGACGGCATGGGACTCTAGTTCCTGGCACACCGAAGATCAGCTTCCCGCCGGGGATGTGGACTTTTGGATCGTCGTCAACCTTTCCTCGGCTGAAGGGATCTTGGTCAGGCAGACTCTTCCAACGCCCCAATCCTCTCGTTTTGTTAGAGGATCAAGAGGTTGGTCTTGTTGATTGCTTCAAGGAGGGCCACCACGGCCGGGTCGGCGTTTGGTGGAGCTGGAACGGGCTGGAGGGCCAGCGAGAGTTGGTCGTCAACACGATCAGTACAAGTGGGGGAGGGAGACGCAGTAGCTCTGTCTCTCAGACGACGGGCGTCTCCTCCGAGGAAGGATGTAGACCCGTCAGCATCAGTTTTGTTGACGGGGAAAAAAGAAGGATTGCGAGTATCTTGGTCGTGATCTTGGCAAGCCATGATCGTAATGTTGGACAAAGGGTTTGTTTTGGTCTTTGAATCTGAGGTGGATATTAAGACGGGGATAACAAGTTTCCCACAGACGGCGCCACTGATCTTGAAGGCTAATCAGAACCTGAAGTGGGCCAAGAGGAACGTCTATGATGTTGGGTGTGTGAGACGAGGAGGGGGGTGAACCTGCAAGGCACTCTGATGCTAAAGTAAGAATCGGGAGAGAGAAAGGCAAGAACAAAAGTATGAGTTTTTTAGGATGATTTTGAATATCTGACCCTCTCAAATGAGAGGGTTTTTATAGTGCCCCCAGCGCGTGGCCATTGTCCTTATTTTCGGGGTAGAATAACCGTTTCCTGAAGAATAGGTAACTGTAAAAAACTAGCCGTTATGACGGACAGAGGTGCCCGAAACTAGCCGTTACCACGGGTAAAGGCGTGGTTCCGGGCACAGGCGTCATGACTGTTCTTGGATGATAGAGTCGTGCAAAACGGGAAAAAATGTCGGGGAGGAGCAAATGACCTTGAGGTTCATCTGTCTATATGTGCCCGGTAGAGGGGCATAAATGTAAATGCTGCCCCTCACCAGCTAGACTCAGGCAATTGGGCCGTTCTGGAAGTAGAAGGATTGGGTCATGCCCAACCATTGGTCCAGTCCGAAACAATATATATATATATATATATATATATATATATATATATATATATATATTACTTTTATGTGTCTTTTATGATATTACATATATTTAAAAAGAAGTGAATATGTTTTTTTTTTGTATTAGATATATCGTTATTTTTCAATTTTATATTGAATAAATTAGTGTTGCGGATGTATATGTGGTGTTATTTGTGAATAAAATATATTAGGGTTAACTAATCTCTATATTTTATTTGATTTACGAAATCAATCTCTATTTTAAATATACACAACATTTGTCTTCTCTCATATTTTTACCTTTAAAATTAATAATATTTCAATTTTTTAAATAATAAATTTCTTATTAAATATAATAAATCATCGCGTATATATATATATATATATATATATATATTACTTTTAAATTTTTAAATTATGATGGTAAATTGTTGTGTTTGTGATTTATTTTATTATTTGTTTGACATGAATTTGATGTGCAATTTTAACCCTTAGATTTTTTTTAATGTGAGCTTCTGTATTATATACAGTGTTATGTGATATTCGTGTTTAAAGAGTCAAATTCGAATCATTAAACCACGTAATAAAAAATATATTTAATATATTTATTTTTTTTATATCCAATCAAATTATACAATGATTTTACATTTGTATGCTCATTATTAAAATATTATTTCCATTTGATTTGATTAATGCATATTAAAAAAGTTTTATATCAGGCATAGAAACTAATTTCTTTAATCTTAAAATAAAATGTAAAATATTAATATACTTTAAAAATTAACATCCCATTAACTCTAAAACTTTGTTCAATTTAAAATTGGATATTCAATTATTAAATATAATATTATTTTTATATTTAATGATAGTAAAATTAGTGTATCCTTAAATTAATTTTATTTAAATATCTTCGATATTTTTAAAGTTTGAGGATGGTATTTGCAAGTGTTGAGATGCTGTTATGTAGAAGAAAAGTGCAGTTTTCGAAAGCTTAATCGGTTACCACAATTGGGGTAACCTGTTACATGAAGTGTCAAAATAGCATAGCTTTTGTCAAGGTAGTTGTAACCGACTACCTGTTTTGGCATAACCGGTTATAGGCCTGAGTTTTTGAATTTTCTGCTTGTGTAATTGATCATTTTGTATTGTTGTTTTGTAACTCATGTATAAGTGTATTGGGTGCACTCTTACCTAAGCTAATGATTGTTGTGCATTCGCACCCTTAATTCTCTCTCTCAATTTCGTATTTCACTCTCCACTTCTAAAATACAATTTCACACCAATCTTGTGGTTGCTTATTCCAACATTTGGCATCATAGAGCCTGGTTTAGATCCCCAAACACCTTGTGTGCAACATGAACTCAGTCTACAATGAAAGAATTCCAACAAATTTACCAATCCTCGATGCGAAGAACTATGACAAGTGGTTCAAGCAAATGAAGGTATTGTTTGGCTATCAAGATGTTCTGGAGCTGATCAAGAATGGTGTTACTCCTCTCCAAAAAAATGCAACAGAAGCGCGGTAAGCATCACATAAGGAAGAAAAGAAGAAAGATTTCAAAGTGTTGTTCTTGATTCATCAATATGTCGAAGGTTGGTGATTGCGCTTCGTCGAAGCAAGCATGGGAGATCTTAGAGAAAGCTTATGTCGGGGCTGACAAAGCGAAGGTGGTGAGGTTAGAAACTCACAAACTGAAGCTTGAATTAATTCAATTAGAAAAGAAGGAGACAATCAACTATTTCATGACGAGAATCACTCGGTTGGTGAACCAAGTGAAGGCATGCGGAGAAACCATTACGGAGCAGTAAGTTATGGCTAAAATCTTGTGCTCGTTAACACCAAGATTTGACAACATAGTTGTGGTGATTGAGGAACCGAAGGATATTGCGACGATGGGCAAAAATGAACTGTAAAGTTCACTCGAGGCTCGTGAGCAAAGGATGGAAGATAGGGACAACGATAAGGCAAAGGCGGAGAACAAAGGGACTTTTCAACATTTTGGTGGAAAAGAGTCCCAAAATTCAAAGAATTTGAATAGTCAAAGGGTGAGAACAGCTACAACAAACATTGTGGTTAAGGCAACTATAGAAGTTAAAGAAAGAGATTCAACAAGAGTACGGAGAAATATTATAAGTGTCAACAGTTTGGTCATAATGCGAAGGAATGTAATGCGAACAAGAAGGAATCTCAAGGGGATGAAGCCAAGGTTACAAGACAAGAGTTTGATAAAGAGAACAAACTTTTGTTCATGATCACGGAGGCGAATAACAACTGTAAACATGTGCGGGACAACAGCTCAAAATATGCAGAATTTTTGGGTAGCAACCGGTTGAATGATACGGTTGATCGATTGCGCGAAGAGGAAGACATTATGATGAGAGTGAAAGGAGTTCAATGCAGTAAGGAGTTGTATTTGGACTCGAGTTGTTCAACTTGTTAGACGATAGGCTTTGATCTATAGGGGGTGAATAGATCAGACATTTTACAACCAAAAACTTTGGCAAAAATATGTTTTCAAAAATATGGTGCAGCAGAAAAATGACTCGGATCGAATCGTCTAACTGAACCTACTATCGAAGAGCAATATGTGTAACGTAAATAAAATGGATTGATAACGAACGTAAATGTTCAACAATGGTCAAGTTATGAATCAATTAAATGCAATGCTAATCGTAACTCGTATATCCAATGAACCAAAATGTAAACAAAATACACACAAACAATATATCAAACCCTTGATTTGCGATCGATAACAATTGGAAATGTAGTTTGTTTTGTTGATGTTAAAACCTATCACAATCAAAGTGATTGTGAATATATCAACAACAACACCTTTAAAAGATAATAGAAAACAATTTCTAATCGAATTGATCAAATAACGACGAAATCGATAAATTGTGTAATCAACAATAAAAGAAATAAAGAGATGAAGAGAGAGAGAGAGAGAGAGAGAGAGAGAGAGATGGGGAGAGAGGGAGAGGGAGAGAGAGAGAGAGAGAGACCAAGATTTGTTTAGGAAGCTCCCCAATCGACCTCACTATGGGTACGTCTGCCTTCAATTCAAAATCGAATTGAGATAGTGATATTAACCTTTTCTTTGCAAAAATATTTATACAAGAGATGAAGAATGCAAACTCCAAAACCCCTATTATTTTGTGTTGATTCTTCCACCTCCAAAACCTTGATCAAAGCTTGATCAAGTGACCAAGAATACGGCTACAATCCTTTGATTATCCCGAGCACACAACTTGTTGAAACCCGAGATTCCCGAACACAATTCACAGTCTCGCGCTACTCCCTTGCAAGGAAATCACCTTGTCCTAAGGCCTTCACTCGGTCGAATTTGTGTTGACGTGATCTCGTCCAAAACCTTCAAAACAACCCGATCTTAAAGGAAAACCCCACTTTGGTTTTCTTATTTGAAACACACAAATCCCCCAACCCAATATTCTCGGTTACACCAAACCTAATTGGACGTTATCAAACCTAATCTAGATGGTCACCCAATCGAAAAATGATTATGTGTAGTTCAATTGTGTGTATGCATAGAATAAGGGATGAAGATGATGGGCAACTTTGTAATCTGGTACCGTTTACATTTTATTCTCTAGGAAACCTTGCATAAAAGAAGATGCATGTATGAGTATATATAGGTATATAAGGAAAATTAGCAAAAGGATGCAAGAAAAATAAGATGCAAAAAGAATTTTTCAAGTTTTAACTTGCATAGGTCGGCCTATGAAGGTGTTCAGGCCGACCTCTGAAATGCAGCCTGTGGGCAAGAATCTATAGGCTTCATTTTTAGAGCGTAGGAGTTGGCCTGAAACATGGATGTGTCGGCCTATATAGAAGCTGAGGCTTCCATAGGTCGGCTTGATCACGTATAGGTCGACCTATGTTGTTGTTTTGACACACAAACTTGATTTTTGATATGTATGACATGCCTAAGACCTATCAAACCTTTTCAAAGATTCCTTTTATACATCCTAAAGATAAGGGGAAAATGAACACCTAAATTTAGGTTGACACCATCCAATGTACAAGAGCCCTACAATAAACTATATTATTTATTCCTTGTTTGACATCATTCAAAACCAGGTTGAATTTGTAGTTGTAAATACTCAACACTCACATACTCCCCCTTTTTTATGATGGCAACCGTATATGATGTAGCCGTAGCCTGTTTCACTTCTCTTGATACATGGAACAACTCCCCCTGACTTTATGCCTTATTCTTGATAGCCCCCACTAAACGAATTCATATATCTTGCATAATCCCCTTCATTATCTCATCTTCTCCCCCTTTGACAACATCAAAAAGAAAGAAAACAAACAATCCATTATAAGCATCACGTAGATGCTCATTACGCAAATATGAAATACCACACAGAGGCAATTGCAAAGAAATGAGATGCAGTCACATACAACAAATATGTAAATGGCGTAAGCACAATAATTAACAACACCAATATCCAAATGAAATACACAAGTCAACACTTAGTACAACAAATTAAATGCATAAGATATTGTTCTAACAACCAAGAACTGATAAGCAAAACACCATAATTAAGAAATGCAAAAACAGATGAAATTCAAAGACACAATCAAAAGAGAAAAAGACACCACAAAACACCATAAAAGATAATGAGAATGCTTGAAAGGACATGGAACTGTTGTGTAATCGAAAAGATTTAGAGTTGAAGACTCTACCAAATGGGAAACTATTAAAACCCAAAGCTACTTATAGTCTAACTCCCCAAGAAGCCAAATTTGTTTGCCGATGGTTAACTGAATTGAGAATGCCTGATGGTTATGCTTCTAACTTGGCAAGGTGTGCTAACGCCAACACTGGGAAGTTGAATGGAATGAAAAGTCATGATTGCCATATTTTCATGGAATAATTGCTTCCAATTACCTTCAGCTCATTGCTAACACAAGTGCTTAATCCACTAACTGAAATTAGTCAAATTTTTAGAGATATTTGTGCGTCAATTTTAAGAGTGGATAACCTCATTAAGTTAGACCAAGACATTCCTCTCATTCTATGCAAGTTGGAACAAATTTTTCCACCTAGTTTTTTCAATTCAATGGAACATCTTCCTGTGCATCTTGCATATGAAGCTTTGCTTGGCAGACCTATTCAGTATAGGTAGATGTATCCTTTTGAAAGATTCATGGGTGATTCACAGAGATCTGTGAAAAATAAGGCTAAAGTTGAGGGTTCAATATATGCACATTATTTGCATCGGGAAACATCACATTTTTGCTCTCATTATTTCAATCACATGATGTTAATTCCAAGAATCACAAGGAATGAAGTTAATGTTACAGAAAGAAGTCAATTTACCTTATCAGTCTTTGGTCTTCCTGGTCGGAGTTCTGGAAAGACGAATGTGCACTGGCTGACCGAAAAGGAATTGCAATCTGCTCATGTTCATGTATTGATTAATTGTGTTGAAGTTAAACCATACAGTGAGTAAGTATACCAAGTGAATATTTATTTTGAACACATTGGATATAAACTTCTTACCTTCTAACTTACTTTTAATGTGTTTCGATATAGGTCATTTAGTAACTACTATATGAACTCACCGGTGAACAAGCAACAACCACTAACATACGTGCTTATTTTCCATCATGGTTCAAGCAACAATTGACATGTAATGTTGAATCGTCTCCACAATTACTCCATTTAAGAAACTTGTCTGAAGGTCATGTTAAACGTGTGAACAAATAGCACACATATTTTGTAAACGGATATAAGTTTCACACTGATGAATGGACATAAGGAAAGAAAACCATAAATAGTGGTGTGTTTGTAAAAGGAGTTACAGATGGTGGTGAAGATGACTTCTATTGTGTTATTACGCACATTTATGAGTTGGAATACAATTATTTGGACTCAGAAAACAAAGTTGTCTTGTTTTATTGTGATTGGTATGATCCATCTGCTAGAGGCACAAAAATAAATAAAAAATATAACATTTTAGAGATTAAAATGGACCGAAGGTACAAGCATTATGATCATTTCATCATGGCACATCTTGTCAGGCAAGTTTATTACGTCCCTTATCCTTCAATTCAGCGAGGTAAGTGAGATTGGTGTGTTGCAATCAAGTCAAAACCAATAGGCTATATTGAAACTGATGAACTTATGGAAGACCTTGCTTATCAAGTCGATGAAATGTCACAAAATAATGAAGTGATTGAATTTGAACAACTTATAAGTTTATGTGATAACGGGGTTAAGGGTCAGCAAGTTGATGCGTCTATATTGTTGTCAGCAAATAATATGGATGGAGAAGATGAAGAGTCAAAATCCGAAGATAATTTTGAATCAAGTGAAGATAATGAAGATTTTGAGGATACACAATTTGAATAGATCGTTTTTTACATTGTTGTCTATATTGTTGTCATGTCTTTAATATGTTCAAACTAAATAATGCATATTGTGTATTTGAATGATGGGTCTAATACGGTGTCAACATATTGTTTATTAATTGTTTTCTAAACAAATTCTTTTCTTTTAATTAGGTAAAATGCCACCCCGTCCTAAGGATACAGGTAAGGGTAAGAAAGTCCATCGCATGAGGATACGTGTAGTTTAGGTGCCTCAGTCTTCCATGTATTGTCCTTTGCCTCAGTTTAGTAAGGGGGCTCTGTAACGCCTGAATTTAATTAATTAGTTAATTAAATTATTGAAGGATTTAATTATTGGATTTAGATGAAGTTTGAGAATTAATCGGAGTAGTTGGATTTGTCAATATTATTTTAAGAGGCGTATTTGGATTATTAAGTTAAAGTTGGATTATTAGTCGGTTGGATCAGAGAAATTAATATTGAAGATAATATTAATTTAGAATATTGTTTATTAAATTGGATTTAGTGTGGGAGTGGTATATAGCAATTTGGTGGTGTGGATTAGTTGGCCCATTAAAGAATAATAATAATAATAATAATATTATTATTATTATTTGGTTAAAAGGAATATAAGAAAATAAATTAAGTTTTGTTGGAAAAACAAGGGGGTTTTTGGAAATTGAGGCAAAGGAGATCGTGAAACAAGTTGCAGATAGAAGTTACACGAGGGATTGGAAGAACGTGAGAGAAGTTGGGAACGAGAGAGAAACCGCTACCGGCGTCGAATTTCTGGAAGCCGATCGATTGTCGAGCTGCCTTCAACCCAAGGTAAGGGTGGGTTCGACTATTATAACCGGGTTATGATGAATGTTATGTGGGTTGGGTCGTATAAAATTGTACCATGAATTGTCTGTTGATTCTGTCATATTTTGATTTTGTGAAAATTGTTGGTTCGGTGGATTTTAGTGGTATGTGATTGTTGATAATATGTTGATGAAGTTGTTCGGGAATTGATTATATCATATTGCTGCTATTAAGTTGGTGTACTGAGTTGTATTGGTTAATCGAAATAGTATGGTTGTGTTGGTTTATTGGTTTGATTAGGAAGAAATTGCAGGAAACGGTTCTGGGAAAAAAAAACCCATTTAAGAAACGAAGAAGATGAAATTGGGATGAGGTGGCGGGGGCCACAACCCTAAGGGGGCGGGCGCCCCATGGTGTTGGAAGAAAAGTGGGGAACCCCACATGCTAAGGGGCGGACGCCCCATAAGTGGGGGTGGGCGTCCCATGGCTTGGAAAGAAAGGAAGGAGGCGAGGGCCTCCAAGAGTTGAGGTGGGCGCCTCCAATGCCTTTTTGGTTTTTGGTTTTACGTGAGTAGCAGTATTAGTAACTCACCTTAAATCCCTACACTGTAACTAAATACTTTCCAATTAAATCAATTAAATAACCACTTTCTTTTATTTAATATAATGTATTTCTAATCATACCTTATTAAATCAAGTGGTTGGTATTAGTTTATTAGCATAAAGATAATATGTTAATCATTACCTAGCAGACACTTAACATGAAATCTAATTAAGTAGCAGTGGTGAATTTTGACAGAAAATTGGAAAATGTAGTAGTAGCAGTGTTAACAGAAAATAGAACAAGTAGCAGGAACACAACGTAGTATTAGCAGCAGATTTTAAGGAAGTAGCAGACCTTGGTATTATAAAGCAGTCTTGGAATGTTGTTGACAGCAAAGGTTAAGTAGCAGAAAAATAAACTGGTAGTAGTAACAGAAGTTAAAAACAGTGTAGTTCAGTCGGTTTAGCCGGTTTAGGCGAGAAACTTAGTTGTCCGGAATTTAACGAAAATTGTCGGGGTAAGTCGGGTAAATTAGTAGGTGACTTTTGTTGAATTGTTTTGTTGAAATTACGTTGAAAAAGTGGAAGCTCAGGTACAGCTGACTTTGTTGTTTCGTTCCGATACACGGGCGAATTGTAAGTTGTAGGCTTGATAAGCCAACGTTGATATAAGTTGTTTACGTCAGAAAAGTTGCTATGTTGTTTAAGTTGATTATGTTGTGGAAGTTGTTGAGTTGTTTATGTTGATGAGTTGTGCATGTCGTAAAACATACATTGCATTTTGTGTCGGAGCGTTGCTCACACCACGTTGGCCTGGATTGGCACCTGTTTAAGTTGGCCTTGATGGCACCACGTTGAAGGCTTATGCCTTGTTGAAATGCCTCGATAACCTGGCATATGTTTAAGTTGGGAGTTTTACTCCGATGGTACCACATGCATGAGCATAGTTGTGTCACATTTTGAGTCGTTGTGAAGTTGCTATTGTTCTTGATTCGTTGTTGTTGTGAAGTTGTCGTTATTGTGAAGTTGTTGCTTGTTATAAGTTGTTATCGCTATGTCTTGTTGCTTGATATAAACTACTAATGTCGTGAGTTGTTGTTATATATGTTGCTCTTACTATAATTTGCATCTTTTATATAAGTTGTTGGTATATGTGTTATTTGCTGTCAATACCAGTTGGGGTTGCTATTAAGTTGTTTATTTCTAGTTGTTGCATGACTGTTGTATGAAGCGGTGAAATTCGTATGATCCTAATCTAGTATGTTAATTATCATATTTTGTTTATAATATTCGATATCTCACCCCTTCTGTAATGATGTTACCTATTATGGGTAACTGAGCAGGTACTCAAGAATAGCTGCAGAAGTTGAGGTATAATGTGAAGTCTTAGATGTTGTTAGCTCGAGTTAGTCTTGCTCTGATACGTAGCACTCGGGGGGATGAACGATTGTTGTTTATTTGTTGTTATTGTCTTAGTAGTTGAATCTTAAATTGTTGTTATTAAAGAATTGTTGTTTCAAAGTTGTTTTGAGTTGGACATGAGGTTATGTCATTATAAGTTGAATTATGTGAAGCCGCTTATTAATAAAAGTTGTTTTGTTTTCAAAAGGATAATCCAGGTTGTTATCAGTTCATCCGAATCAGTGTTATGTATCTGAATTATTTGTGATTAATATGAAGTTGTTTTCTGTTGAAAATGTGACATCCTGTTTATGTTGAAGAATTTTTAAAATGAAAACTCTGATTTTATTACTTATCCGCCGGGTAGAAATAGGGTGTTACATTAGTGGTATCAGAGCAGGTCGGTCTGTCCGGCCAATGTTGTCTAATGTTGTTTCTTCCTTAGTACTCGACATGTGTGTGGAACACTGTCGGTGCTTGTTTGTTAGTAGTTTCTAGTAGTTGTCTACAAGGTTGTTTTGAATTAAGTGGGGGAGATGTTTGCTCCCGTACGTGTTGTTGGTATGTAGAAGTTGGTTCAAGGTGATGTTGATAGCGAGGGTGCAAATGTTGTTGGAGCGATGTTATTGCGGACCGGCGAGAGTTTGGACTCGCGAATCCGTATCGGTTAAGTTGGAGATGTGCGTAGAGTCTGGACGGTGAATCAAAGATGATTGAAATTAAGGAATTATTCCGAATTGAATGATAAGTTGGTGGATTAATTCGGTAAGTTGTATATCTTGAGTATAGTTGGATTAAAGTTGAGTGATTTTCGTAGTTGGACGAAAAGGAGGATGTTGGTAGACCTTGGAAGCAAGAGAGGGAAATGGAACTTATGTTCATCAACCTCAAATTCTGGTTTTTGTGATTTTGGAGCAGCTGTCAGTAAACGAGGTATAACTTTTGACTCGTGATTCGGATGGAAGCGGTTCTGGACTTTTTGGAAAGCTTACGAAATTCCCTACAGCTTGCATATAAGATTTGTCTTCAGGAAGTTTGTGAAGAGGGAGAAAAGTGCGTTTTAATGTTTGGGTTTGTTGTTGATTTTTTTGGAAAATTCTGCATACGGAAATTCTGAACCAGTCCCGTTGCGTGGCTGATAACTCTTTACTCGTAAATCGGATTTGAGCGATTCTTGAAGTTCTGAAATATACACAAAATTCTCTTCATTTTGGAATATGATTTTGTGATTGAGAGATCTGTATTGAAGGAGATATATATGGTTTAAGTTGAGCGACCATTGCTGAAAAATTTGGAAGGATGAAAACAAGTGTGGAATATTATTAAGGATAAAATGTTGGTATTTGTAAGATGTGACTGTGTCGGAGAATGCTTGGAGATGCAATTTATGTTGAATGAGGATGATTAAGACGATGATGCTAAGTAAAGGTAATGTTGAGAGAAATGTGAATGTTGATTTGTGTTGCTAAGAATTTTCACCTTGGTTGAAAGTTGTAATTGGAGCAAACTGAATTGGATCGTTCTCAATGTTGTAGCGATTCCGGTGTTGGAAAAATATTTAAAGTCGTGTTGTACTATGAACGTGCATAAGAGGATGCGTAATGGATTTTGAACGTTTTTGCATCGTTGACGAAGTTGAAACTAAGGAAACTAAGAGTGGCATTGGTAAGCCTTAGAAAGTTGGCGGAGCATTATGCTTACGGACTTTGGGCACAAGTTGAAGTACGCTATTGTGTTGGGTACTGATGATTTATTTCACCATTGTGGTTGTCGGCTGTCTATTGACAAATTGAGGAACTGATCACCCTTAATCCATTGTTGATAGTAGACGGAGTCATAATTGATGGATAGATGTGTCGTGCCAACTAGTATAGTATGTACGTTGAATTGGTCGAAGTCAAGCCAAGTGCTTGAAGGTTGTTTGTTTTGCTGATACAAGTTCATATGTTAGAATATTAGTTGAATTTAAGGAGGACAGCACGAAGCTGTGTTTGATTGATGAGTAGTATGGAAAATTTCAGTTGAGACTGGAGAATGTGAGGTTGAGTTACAGGTAGAACAAGAAGTTAAATTATAAGTTGATTTGTAAAAGTGGAGTTTTGGTTGGTAAAGATGATTTATCTTGTTGAATTTAAGTGGACTCAGGTGTCAAATGTTGTTGTAATGTTGTTATGCGCCTATGGTGATTTTGGGAACTATGTTGATAAAAGATAGTAAAGTTGTAGTTTATGTGTGGTGTTAACGGGGAGATCCCGAAGAGTTAAGTCGAAAGCCTTGGTATTATGTCGATTTTGATGATTGGAAGTTGGAGGTCAACTGAGTAGAGTTAGTACCTTGAAAGTAATCAGAGTGCGCAGCGAACGCGTAGTGTATTGCGGTTGTTCAGACGTGAATTGTACCGATGTTGATATTTGGTTACGTTGATGTTGTGTTTAAGTTGGTATTCTTAAGTTGTTGTGTTCTGGTTCTTAAACCGGTAAATTCTTAAGTTGGTTACTTCTTGTGTTGCGATGCTAGCTGTCAATTGCATCACTTGGGTAGTATTCGCGTTGTTGTCGCCGTTGAGGTTAAGAACCGTTGTTTGTGTTATACGTGGGTTTCCTTCAGAGTATGGAGATAAGGATCGTATATGTGTTTTGGTGTTGTTTACGTTGCTGCGGTAATGATGCGATGTTGTATAGTCGAGTATAGGCAAGTGAAGGTTGTTACTATGTGTAAGGTGATTGTTTTAAGGTATTACTAAAATGGTTGGTGATAAGTGCAAATTGTAGCTATTTGTGTATATATGTTTTGTTGCACTTATCGTTGCTTTTTGTTAAATATCATACGAATAAACCCTGTTTTGTTTATAAATGCGTATAGTTTATATTTTAGTGTATATTTGTGTTTCGTGTAAATATCATTGAGTTTAATTGATTTTATCTCATTTTTGTAGGTATTCAAGCAGTGGGATTTTGCCATTGTTGTATAGAGCATTGAATAAGCTTTCCAACGCTTCGAACCGGGCAAAAAACGGAATTACGGTTCAAAAGTTATGAAGAAAACAAGTTTGGATTTTCAAGCATGCTTTGAGCGCGCTAAGCGCGCTCCAAGCCCCAGAAAGAGCTACTTACAGTAGGTTGCGCGCTGAGCGCGCTTTTTAAGGCGGTTTAACTTCAAAAACGCGCGCTGAGCGCCGGTAGCGCGCTGAGCGCGCTCTGCGACTTTGACAGCAATAAATATAGTGAAAAAACACATTTTTTGGGATGGTTTTGGGTATTTTTTGCTCCTAACTCCATCAAACTTCATTTTTCTTGTAGATTAGCTTAGAAAACATCATTGGAGCTTGCATTTGGATGATCCGGGGTGGATTTCTCATCGATCGGCTCCGACAATCCGTGAAGTGTTTGGTTCATTTTCTGATTTTCTTCTTGTCTTTCTTCTTTGTTGGGTTTGTATATGTTTTTACTTTGATCTTATGTATATTTGTTGATCATGGTGTTATATTTAATTTGCTTTATGAATCTCTATTGGTGATTGTTCTTGATTTTTGCTTAAATGCGCGGGGTTTGGGTCGTGTTAGAGATAAACGTCACAAACTTCGATTAAGGGTGATTATCTGTTAGTTTCTGGATGCTAGAGATAGATTTAGGGCTAACAATCCGTATGGGTTTCGAAACTTAATGACGTCCGTGTCTCGAGGCTTCGTGCGCGAGAGTGACGAAGAGAGTGATACGGGTGATTTCTCAACTCAGTGTGCCAGAGATGGACACTGTTGTGAGCGATACCGGGTGATATTGAGGAGTATTGTAAGTTGAGTTTAACTGGTCGGTAAGTTTAAGTCTGTGATGAGTCGAATATATACACGCCTGATAAGTTCGTCTGTTTGAAGAATGAATTAGTTTTTTTATGTTTTTATTTACTTTTCTGTTTTACGCTTAAAACCATTTTAAAACCAAACTCATTAACAATTAAATTGTCGAACGGCAGTTCAGTAGCACCGATCTCTGTGGACACGATAAATTCCCGGAAAAATACTTCCAAATCTTTTTGCTTGCTTGCCCTGTATTGCATTCAACAAAATGGCGCCGTTGCCGGGGATCGATGTTTTTATTGAATCGCATTGCGATAATTTCTTTGTTTTTGAGTTTTGTATATAGCGTATATATTGTCTATTTTCACTTGTTTATATTGATACTTGTATATGTTTACCATATTTGTGAATTTTAGATGTTTTGCATAATTGTAAATTTAGTGTATTTGTTTGTTTATCTTCACGTTTGCTAAGTGTTTGGTTAGGTTTCGTCGTCGGTGAGCGCTAACCGTGTAAAGAGGCAACTTGGAGAAGTGTGTATAAATAATAGGCGTCGAGCTTACGACGTAAAACAAGCATGTTTTATCGTTTTTTGTTCCGTTATTACTTTTTCATTGTATATGAGATTGTGTAGGTGTTAAGTGGAGGCCTACACCAGAACCCTGTTGTTGTACTGATTTTTCTGGTTCTGGTGTAGCGCGCTGAGCGCGCTCTGCTGTGCTGAGCCATTGAATTCTTTTAATTGTTCACTTGGTTCCCCCTTCTTCCCACTTCCACCAAGGCCTTATTTATTAGTATTTATTAGTAATTTTTCTAATTCTTTTGTTGATTGTTTGGACTCAAATTTTTGCCCGATTGCTTAAAGTCGCATTCGGTGTTTTTCCATTTTTGATCATTTCAACTTGCGAATGCGTGGTAATGATAGTGTTTAAAGTTTTGTACACGTTCAAGGTATGTGTTTATCGCTTTCTTGACTTTAGCATATTCATGATACTTAGACTTTTTACAATTTCTTTGCCATTTATTCTTTTATATACTTGTTCGTATGTGAATCACTTTAGTTCCTACCCTTTTTGTGAGGAAGCCTTCCATTGTTATATGCTCGGAGTACCGACAATTTTGTTTTACTGGATTTTATTATGTTGAATCTGTTGTTTATGTTGTGTATATGAATGCATGAAAAGGATCAAGGCAATTGTTTCATTTTGAGCACAACCACCTTAGCCAAATAGTCAATTCACCTTGTGAGTGTGTGAGAATTTGTAACTCCTTTGAGCTTTTTGATCCATGTTTTTATTTGAACTTAATGCTTGTGTATGAGTATTTAGTTCACTTATTTTTGAATGGATTTTGTTTTTTCTTGGACCTCAATTTTGTGTTGTTGTATGGATTTTTTCCTTGCCTTAGAAAGTAGGGAGTATTCATATGAGGGTGCGGTTGAATTCAAGTTGGGGAGAGGATGATTGTATACTCATTGGTTGGATTCTATGAGGATTGAAAAAGAAAAGAAAAAAGAGAAAAATTTGTGAAAGAGAAAAAGAAAGAAAAAAAGGGAGAAAAAGAAAATCCTTGAAAAAGGAAACAAAAAGAGTTCCAATAATTGTGCTAAATAAGTTGTGTGTTGTTGTGTAACACTTGGGTGTGTGGAAGAAGTTTGATTGAAATTTTGGTGCTTGAGCTTTTGTGAGTTGATCACTCCCTTAGGTTTAGGCAAGTTTTTGTTTCAATTACCTTTAGAAATGACCCTTGTTTGTTTACCCGACCACATTACAACCTTGAAAAGTCCTTGTGATTCTTGTCTTTGTATGTTCAATGTGAATGTTTGGATGGATGCATAATTTAGTCTTTTGTTTGCAAGATTGTTGTGTGAGTGAAAGTACCTTATTTTATGTTTTTCATCTACCGATGATTGTTTTTGCTAGGTGTGATTCACGTTTGAACTTGTGTTGTTTTAGAATGTTTGGCATGACTATTGTATTTAGCATTTGTTTCGTGACTATGTTATCGTTGTAGTTTAGTGGTAAGTATTTACTTTGTGTGTACCATTTTCGATTGAACCATTGCATTTGTTTTTGTTTGTAAAAACTTGTTGTTGCGTGATTTCTTGGATTTCACTTTTGTTCCTTTCGTTGTTGGCTTTGTTTGAGGACAAACAATTATGTAAGTTGGGGAGAGTTGATAAGTGCAAATTGTAGCTATTTGTGTATATATGTTTTGTTGCACTTATCGTTGCTTTTTGTTAAATATCATACGAATAAACCCTGTTTTGTTTATAAATGCGTATAGTTTATATTTTAGTGTATATTTGTGTTTCGTGTAAATATCATTGAGTTTAATTGATTTTATCTCATTTTTGTAGGTATTCAAGCAGTGGGATTTTGCCATTGTTGTATAGAGCATTGAATAAGCTTTCCAACGCTTCGAACCGGGCAAAAAACGGAATTACGGTTCAAAAGTTATGAAGAAAACAAGTTTGGATTTTCAAGCATGCTTTGAGCGCGCTGAGCGCGCTCCAAGCCCCAGAAAGAGCTACTTACAGTAGGTTGCGCGCTGAGCGCGCTCCAAGCCCGCTGAGCGCGCTTTTTAAGGCGGTTTAACTTCAAAAACGCGCGCTGAGCGCCGGTAGCGCGCTGAGCGCGCTCTGCGACTTTGACAGCAATAAATATAGTGAAAAAACACATTTTTTGGGATGGTTTTGGGTATTTTTTGCTCCTAACTCCATCAAACTTCATTTTTCTTGTAGATTAGCTTAGAAAACATCATTGGAGCTTGCATTTGGATGATCCGGGGTGGATTTCTCATCGATCGGCTCCGACAATCCGTGAAGTGTTTGGTTCATTTTCTGATTTTCTTCTTGTCTTTCTTCTTTGTTGGGTTTGTATATGTTTTTACTTTGATCTTATGTATATTTGTTGATCATGGTGTTATATTTAATTTGCTTTATGAATCTCTATTGGTGATTGTTCTTGATTTTTGCTTAAATGCGCGGGGTTTGGGTCGTGTTAGAGATAAACGTCACAAACTTCGATTAAGGGTGATTATCTGTTAGTTTCTGGATGCTAGAGATAGATTTAGGGCTAACAATCCGTATGGGTTTCGAAACTTAATGACGTCCGTGTCTCGAGGCTTCGTGCGCGAGAGTGACGAAGAGAGTGATACGGGTGATTTCTCAACTCAGTGTGCCAGAGATGGACACTGTTGTGAGCGATACCGGGTGATATTGAGGAGTATTGTAAGTTGAGTTTAACTGGTCGGTAAGTTTAAGTCTGTGATGAGTCGAATATATACACGCCTGATAAGTTCGTCTGTTTGAAGAATGAATTAGTTTTTTTATGTTTTTATTTACTTTTCTGTTTTACGCTTCAAACCATTTTAAACCCAAACTCATTAACAATTAAATTGTCGAACGGCAGTTCAGTAGCACCGATCTCTGTGGACACGATAAATTCCCGGAAAAATACTTCCAAATCTTTTTGCTTGCTTGCCCCTATACCGCAACCAACAGTTGGCGAATAGTAACGATCATGTTGTAAGAGTAATTAAAGTATTGGAGTATACATATTGGGTTTAAAACCGTGATTGAGTTGTTGTTGGACTGGAAGATTAAATACGAGAGTTGGGATAAGGACGGTGGTGTCGGATAGATTTTCGAGGACGAAAATATTCTAAGTGGGGGAGAGTTGTAACGCCTGAATTTAATTAATTAGTTAATTAAATTATTGAAGGATTTAATTATTGGATTTAGATGAAGTTTGAGAATTAATCGGAGTAGTTGGATTTGTCAATATTATTTTAAGAGGCGTATTTGGATTATTAAGTTAAAGTTGGATTATTAGTCGGTTGGATCGGAGAAATTAATATTGAAGATAATATTAATTTAGAATATTGTTTATTTAATTGGATTTAGTGTGGGAGTGGTATATAGCAATTTGGTGGTGTGGATTAGTTGGCCCATTAAAGAATAATAATATTATTATTATTATTATTATTATTATTTGGTTAAAAGGAATATAAGAAAATAAATTAAGTTTTGTTGGAAAAAACAAGGGGGTTTTTGGAAATTGAGGCAAAGGAGATCGTGAAACAAGTTGCAGACAGAAGTTACACGAGGGATTGGAAGAACGTGAGAGAAGTTGGGAACGAGAGAGAAATCGCTACAGGCGTCGAATTTCCGGAAGCCGATCGATTGTCGAGCTGCCTTCAACCCAAGGTAAGGGTGGGTTCGACTATTATAACCGGGTTATGATGAATGTTATGTGGGTTGGGTCGTATAAAATTGTACCATGAATTGTCTGTTGATTCTATCATATTTTGATTTTGTGAAAATTGTTGGTTCGGTGGATTTTAGTGGTCTGTGATTGTTGATAATATGTTGATGAAGTTGTTCGGGAATTGATTATATCATATTGCTTCTATTAAGTTGGTGTACTGAGTTGTATTGGTTAATCGAAATAGTATGGCTGTGTTGGTTTATTGGTTTGATTAGGAAGAAATTGCAGGAAACGGTTCTGGGAAAAAAAACCCATTTAAGAAACGAAGAAGATGAAATTGGGATGAGGTGGCGGGGGCCACAACCCTAAGGGGGCGGGCGCCCCATGTCGTTGGAAGAAAAGTGGGGAACCCCACATGCTAAGGGGCGGACGCCCCATAAGTGGGGGTGGGCGTCCCATGTCTTGGAAAGAAAGGAAGGAGGCGAGGGCCTCCAAGAGTTGAGGTGGGCGCCTCCAATGCCTTTTTGGTTTTTGGTTTTACGTGAGTAGCAGTATTAGTAACTCACCTTAAATCCCTACACTGTAACTAAATACTTTCCAATTAAATCAATTAAATAACCACTTTCTTTTATTTAATATAATGTATTTCTAATCATACCTTATTAAATCAAGTGGTTGGTATTAGTTTATTAGCATAAAGATAATATGTTAATCATTACCTAGCAGACACTTAACATGAAATCTAATTAAGTAGCAGTGGTGAATTTTGACAGAAAATTGGAAAATGTAGTAGTAGCAGTGTTAACAGAAAATAGAACAAGTAGCAGGAACACAACGTAGTATTAGCAGCAGATTTTAAGGAAGTAGCAGACCTTGGTATTATAAAGCAGTCTTGGAATGTTGTTGACAGCAAAGGTTAAGTAGCAGAAAAATAAACTGGTAGTAGTAACAGAAGTTAAAAACAGTGTAGTTCAGTCGGTTTAGCCGGTTTAGGCGAGAAACTTAGTTGTCCGGAATTTAACGAAAATTGTCGGGGTAAGTCGGGTAAATTAGTAGGTGACTTTTGTTGAATTGTTTTGTTGAAATTACGTTGAAAAAGTGGAAGCTCAGGTACAGCTGACTTTGTTGTTTCGTTCCGATACACGGGCGAATTGTAAGTTGTAGGCTTGATAAGCCAACGTTGATATAAGTTGTTTACGTCGGAAAAGTTGCTATGTTGTTTAAGTTGACTATGTTGTGGAAGTTGTTGAGTTGTTTATGTTGATGAGTTGTGCATGTCGTAAAACATACATTGCATTTTGTGTCGGAGCGTTGCTCACACCACGTTGGCCTGGATTGGCACCTGTTTAAGTTGGCCTTGATGGCACCACGTTGAAGGCTTATGCCTTGTTGAAATGCCTCGATAACCTGGCATATGTTTAAGTTGGGAGTTTTACTCCGATGGTACCACATGCATGAGCATAGTTGTGTCACATTTTGAGTCGTTGTGAAGTTGTTGTTGTTCTTGATTCGTTGTTGTTGTGAAGTTGCCGTTATTGTGAAGTTGTTGCTTGTTATAAGTTATTATCGCTATGTCTTGTTGCTTGATATAAACTACTAATGTCGTGAGCTGTTGTTATATATGTTGCTCTTACTATAATTTGCATCTTTTATATAAGTTGTTGGTATATGTGTTATTTGCTGTCAATACCAGTTGGGGTTGCTATTAAGTTGTTTATTTCTAGTTGTTGCATGACTGTTGTATGAAGCGGTGAAATTCGTATGATCCTAATCTAGTATGTTAATTATCATATTTTGTTTATAATATTCGATATCTCACCCCTTCTGTAATGATGTTACCTATTATGGGTAACTGAGCAGGTACTCAAGAATAGCTGCAGAAGTTGAGGTATAATGTGAAGTCTTAGATGCTGTTAGCTCGAGTTGGTCTTGCTCTGATACGTAGCACTCGGGGGGATGAACGATTGTTGTTTATTTGTTGTTATTGTCTTAGTAGTTGAATCTTAAATTGTTGTTATTAAAGAATTGTTGTTTCAAAGTTGTTTTGAGTTGGACATGAGGTTATGTCATTATAAGTTGAATTATGTGAAGCCGCTTATTAATAAAAGCTGTTTTGTTTTCAAAAGGATAATTCAGGTTGTTATCAGTTCATCCGAATCAGTGTTATGTATCTGAATTATTTGTGATTAATATGAAGTTGTTTTTTGTTGAAAATGTGACATCCTGTTTATGTTGAAGAATTTTTAAAATGAAAACTCTGATTTTATTACTTATCCGCCGGGTAGAAATGGGGTGTTACAGGCTCAGCAGACTACGCCCCAGTTTAGTCAAGGGGCTCAGGAGACTATGCCTTAGTCTATGAGCACTTCTCAATCTCATAGATATTACACTTCACTACTCACTTTACAGGATGGTCCACCAGGATTTTTTATACCCACACCATTCCAGCCTACATATGTATCACCATCAAGCATACCCCCACCATACATGCATTCTAGGGTATATAGCATCCCATATCCCCTACTTGGACCCTCATCATCCCATTAGCCCGAGCCCAAGGGATCCTGCATCCCACTTCCCCCACGTGGATCCTCGTCATCCCATCACCCTAGGGGCTCACACACCTCACATTCTCCACATGGATCCTCGCCATCCCATCACCATAGGGGCTCACGCACCTCACATGTACCCACATCAGCCCATCAGGTGCAAAATGATCATGTATTGCCCGATCAGGAGGAGGAGGAGGACATTGAGGACATGGATGTGGCTGCAATGGAAGTTCAACATCAGAAGTTTGAGGGAAGATGGGTTATTAGGCCTGTTGGAAACGCGTAAGTTTCTTTCTTATATTTTAAGCATATGCACATGTTCCCATTTTTTTTAAATTTAATTAATACTTATTCAAATTATTGTTGTTTAGTTTCTTGCCAGGTAGGCCTCTGCAGTTGGCATAAAAGAAGTTATTCAAGAGGTATATAAACAATATTGGAAGACTTTTGGACAACTTATGAAGAAGGATTATGAGGAGTATAAAAAATGATTTGACAAATTTTGGGTATAATATTTTCTTTAAGCAATTAATTTTTTAATTACTAACTATCTTATTTTTTAATTATCTAATAATTTTTTCAATATTGTACGAGAAGTGCACATGGCACAAACTAGATGAAGAGATGGTTGAGCGTAATTTTAAGAAGAGGGCAACAACCCGACTTTCTGACATGCTTAGGCGTGCAAGGCTTGGTTGGGAAGAAAGAGGGATCAAGCCTCCATGGATGGGCGAAAATGTATTTAAAGAAATGCTTGCTTATTAGAAAACATATGAGTTTAAGAAAAAATCTGAAAAAGCAAAGCAACGTAGAGCATCAGAAAATGGAGCCGCTAATCATAGAGCTGGAAAAATTAGTATTGCCGATCATGTTAGACGAATGGTAATTATATTTTCATCTCACTACTTTTTTATAATTATATTCTTAATTGTGATATATTTTTAATTGAAGTTCTATGTGTATTAATTATACTAATGCTAAAGGAAGAACCCCATTAATGCAAGAGCTTCATGAGAGGACTTGTCGGGGAAGAGATGGAGAGTATAGTGACGAACGTGCTAGAAATACTCAAGTAAGATGATATTAATATTTAAATGTTATATTTAATTTTTTATTTAAATTAATTTCCTAAACTCTATTATTTAATTTTGAAATTCTGGTATCAGACGTGTGATGTTAAGGTGTGATGTCACAACAACACACTCTGCACAATGGACAACAATAACAGTAAAATAACACCAAGAAATGTTGACCCAGTTCGGTTACAACCAACCTACTCTGGGGGCTACCAAGCCAGGGATGGAATTCACTACTTGTAGATATAATTTACAGACTCAACAACCCGTTGACAATCTCCTAAACTTATACTCTACTAATGACTCCGTACCTAAGAACCCACTTAGGTATGAGAACATCACTCAATCCCTTACAAACACTCAAAGAAACCACTTTGAGTACCCTTGATCTTACTTCACAGCTTCGATCAATCAACCACTCTCTATTGCTTCACAGCTTCTAGAGAGGACAGAAACTCAACACCTATTCAAACCCTAGAATAGTGTAAATACAAGCACTTTAAACAAACTCTAGACACTAAGCCTCCTGCTCTTGATCTTCTGAATGTTTTCTGTACTTTTTCCTTTGGTCTTGTGCGCTTTATATAGCTCCTGAATTGGGCTTGGACTTGTCACAATATTTGATCAGATTTGTTAATTAAAACTGAATCTTCAAAACATATTTTATCCCCAAAATATTTTTAAATCTTCAACCTTTTAATTCTCCAACAGACCTGCAATCAAATCTCCCATGTAACAGAAAATATCTATCCCAAGATATTCTCATCCAATGAGTCAACCACTCTCCACAATTCCAGCTAACTCGCGTACCCTAATAACATATCCTGCTGTTGTTAATTCTGCAGATCTGATGTTATAACATCACCTGTGTGACATCAGACATCCAACTTCAGTAATTAAATACTTAACACAGCCCAGTGTTAAGACTTCAATGTTGCAACATCAGCACCTTGACATCAACATTGAATATACTTTGTTTTACCAAAATTCCAGCCAATCCAGGAACTAACAATCTCCCCCTTTGGCTAATTTTGGCTAAAACAACCTCTGCACTCTACAATCAACTTCTGCACTCTGCACCTTCAGAGATTTCAGCAGCGGAATAATCTTCAAAACTTTGAAACTCTCATCAGCAGCAGTTTGACACTTTACATAGTCTTCAAAACTTTGAAACTCTCATCAGCAGCAGTTTGACACTTTACATAGTCTTCATCTCATGATCTGCTGCAGCACCATCTTCATTATTGACAACAGCCAATTGGTGCTCCCCCTAAAAAACATGAACCAGCATCACAGCTGTTCAGTAGCTCACAATGTGCAGCACTTCTCCCCCTTGATGTCTGCTTGGCTGCACTCTTCAAATGCTATGATATCTTCACTAGCAGTTCAGTCTAAACTCCCCCTCAATAACTGCACTTCTGCATCACAACTAGCAGCTCTCCTTGTCATTTTGACTGACTATTTCTCCCCCTTTTTAGCCACAATTGGACAAACCTCAACAAGTAAGTCCTATGACACCCTGTACAAAACCATACTTCTTCTGTCATGATTAACAAATGCTCTAGATTCATTTTGGTACCACAGTCCCTTTTTCCACAGACAGTCATTCCCTATCATAACCTTCATCTTCAGACTTGCTGATCAACTTCAGTCTTCTCTACATTCTCCATCCAAGGCAAACCTTCTACTTTATCATTCTCCCGTATGACTATGCAGATGCTCCTTAGATATAATGTAAGCACTAAACTTCAGATCCAGAACAAAGACATCCTTCACCAAGGATACTCTTGACACTTTTGACATCAGGGTAATACATGTGTTCCACTACTGGATTTACTATCAGCAAAATAATCCAAACTCAACACTGTGTCACAGACTCCACAAATTCTCAGCTTACTTAAAAGCTTTACTGAGATCCAGTCTCTTCAAAAGATCACAATTTCTCTATCCTTACATCCACCAGTAGTTGTTGAACCTGGTGAGGTCTTCAAAAACAGTAGTCATGCTTTGCCAGAACAAACTACTAACCACTTGACCATAATCTCCACCTCTCCACATGTCCAATCTTAATCATCTTCCAGATATAACCACCAGCACACATGATGATATAACATCTTTTGGGACATCAACTTCTCATCAGGACTCATTGCACAAAGAAGTCCTTCAAGAAGCTCCCAAAAACCACATTCAGAGCGGCTTATTCAGGTTGACATACACACCTGAATACCATAAGTTCCCACACCCTCTCTGAACCATATCCTAGCAAACTCAACCATATCCAGAGTATCTATACCTAATTCTTTTTCCATACCATATTTCCACCATTTTATGAAAAGCTCGGGAATGTTATCTAGTATGGCCTTTTGAATTTTCTCAGAAGTTCTAACAACAACGGCTTCCTTCATTTGAGAGATATCCTGGACATTATCATCAGACTTATCTCTGATCTTCCTATTTCTGGAAGAGATAAACACTTTACTCCTGGATTTTGTAGTACCATCCACATAGATCTTCTGCTTATCAGTTCTCATATTTGGAGGTGACTCAATAGCTTTCCTCTTCCTTGATTTCAGTTGTTTAGCAACCCTATGAACCACTTTTGCAATTAGTTCATCATCACTCTTCTTTATTTTAAGGCTAGAAGTACCTTTCTTGACTTGAGGTGTTTTAACATCAGCTCTAACATCTGCATCTTCCAACCTAAGGATTGTCAACTTGTGAAATTTTTCTTCTGAACTATAGGAGTCATTAGTCAGGTTGTCATCTTTCTTGGCCTTGCAAGTATTCAGCTCCCAACACTTCTTAAGGTCACAGCTTTTGATCCTTCCATCAGTATTATTGACTCCTTCATCTTGTTCACATAACTGACTACTCAAGTTGGCTTTTAACACATCATCAATCTTAGGAGTAACAGCACCATAAGTCATTAACCCAGATTGACTTTTCACCATACTTTCACACTTGATGTCACCATCTGATGTTACAACATCATCACTAGATAAGCTGTCAACTTGAGGTATCCACTGATAGCAATTATCTTTGGATCTTACTCCCTTCATCACTACCTCATTCTGCTCATCAGCTACCACACATTCATGCTTAGTGTAGTTTACCTTGTAACCTCCATCACACAACTGGCTTATGCTGATCAAATTTGAATTTAAACCACTGACAAACAGAACATTGTCAAGTTCAGGTCTACCATCACCTTTCACTTTCCCAACTCCTGCAACAACACCTTTTTCTCCATTGCCAAACATAACCTCATGAGAGGGACAATGACTGACTCCAACAAACATGGATCTACATCCAGACATGTGTTTGGAACACCCACTGTCAAAATACCATGTTCCTACTTTAAACTCTTTGTCAGCCATGTGAGCCAACAAGCACTTCACCTTCTCCTTAGGTACCCATTGTTTAACAACTTTGGGCCTGTGCTCTCTCCATCTATTTTGAGGTTGAGGGTATCCATGCAGCTTGTAGCAAGAGTACTGCATATGTCCAAACCTTCCACAATAATAGCATCTCACCCTTTCATCTCTGAATCGTCTGCCATGATGAGATTGCTTATGCTGCCATCCATAATGTGGTCTCCTCCTACCATAACTGCCCTGCCTTCTATTATGCTGGTATCTTCTTCCATAAGACAGCTGAGAATGTTATTTCCTTGATTGTCTCCCATGATGGTATGGCTTTCTTCTTCCATAGATATAAGGAACAACATTGGTGTATCCGTATCCATAACCATACCAGTTGTCCTGATGTTGAGACATCTGATGAGACATGTGTTGTTTGAACTGAGCAGCTTGCATGCTCTCATGGTATTGTGGGGGCATATACTGACTAGCTCCCTGTGGCTGCTTTCTCTTCTGATAGGGACCAGTCTTCTTCTCAATCTTCTTAGGTTATGAAACATCAGCTTTCTTAGGGGTAGGATCCTGCTTCTTTGGCTGATGTTGAGATGAAAGTTGTGACACTTCCTTCTTTGAACCTGACGTGCTTCCTTCTGAAGTTCCCTTATCCTCAGCCACATAACCTATCCCAGCTTTATCTCCAGCAGCTTTTTCTGACTGAAGGATCTTGTCGAGTGTGTCTGTACCACAGCTCAGCATCCTGACAGACTTGGTCATTTGATCAAGATGAGCTCTAACTAGCACCACTTCATTTTCCAGATCAGTCTTTTCATTCTCTAGCTGATCAATTTATTGCTTGTGGCACTTGTTTTCTTGACAAATCTCAGCACTCTTTAAACACAGCTCTTGATAGGTAGATGCCAACTCCTCATAAGTTACTTCTCCATCACTAGAATCATCATCAGAAACCACAGCTCCTGTTAAAGCTCTCACATGCTTTGCTGACTCGCCTTCACTTTCACTATCAGAGTCAGACCAGGAAACTGTCATGCCCTTCTTCTGCTTTTTCAAGAAGGTGGGACATTCTTTCTTGACATGTCCATACCCTTCACACTCAAAGCACTGCACTCCTTTATCTTGGGCAGTTTTCTCTTCATCCTTCTTGCTGGTGTCAGAAGTCATGTTCTTGACATTAGGCCTGGAGTTATTATTCATTCTCCTGAATACTTTGGTGAACTGTCTTCCCAACATCACTATGGCCTGAGATAGATCTTCCTGGGATTCAGATTTCTTCCCTTTCTCTTCTTCACCATTTGTCACCAGGGCTATACTCTTTGGATTCTTTTCTGGTTCTTCCTCATTCAACCCAAGCTCAAAGGTTTGAAGAGATCCAATGAGCTCATCTACTCTCATCTTGCTGATGTCTTGTGATTCTTCAATGGCAGTAACCTTTATCTTATACTTCTTAGGTAGGGACCTAAGGATCTTCCTTACAAGCTTTTCATCTGACATCTTCTCTCTAAGAGCACTAGATGCATTGGCGAGCTCAAGAACACTCATGTGGAAATCATGAATAGTCTCATCTTCCTTCATCTTCAGGCTTTCAAATTTTGATGTTAAAATCTGAAGTCTTGACATCTTGACTCTAGATGTTCCTTCATGAGTAGCCTGCAAGATATCCCATGCTTGCTTAGCAACTTCACAGGTATTAATTAACCTGAAGATATTTTTATCCACTCCATTGAAGATTGCATTTAGAGCTTTGGAATTTCCAAGAGCAAGCTCATCTTCCTCCTTGGTCCACTCTTCTTCAGGCTTTGGCTTAGAGGTGCCTTCTTTATCTTTGCCAGCATCATCCTTCTCACACATGACAGGTGCTTTCCACTCTTTAATAACAGCCTTCCAAGCCCTACTGTCCAAGGATTTTAAGAAGGTGGTCATCCTTGGCTTCCAATAGTCATAATTGGATCCATCCAAAATAGGGGGTCTGTTGACGAATCCTCCAACTTCTTTGTCCATTTTTTCACCAGAAAGTAACTTCCCTAGATCTCACCCAGAGACAGACAGGATGCCTGCTTTGATACCAATTGAAATTCTGGTATCAGACGTGTGATGTTAAGGTGTGATGTCACAACAACACACTCTGCACAATAGATAGCAATAACAGTAAAATAACACCAAGAAATGTTGACCCAGTTCGGTTACAACCAACCTACTCTGGGGGCTACCAAGCCAGGGATGGAATTCACTACTTGTAGATATAATTTACAGACTCAACAACCCGTTGACAATCTCCTAAACTTATACTCTACTAATGACTTCCTACCTAAGAACCCACTTAGGTATGAGAACACCACTCAATCCCTTACAAACACTCAAAGAAACCACTTTGAGTACCCTTGATCTTACTTCATAGCTTCGATCAATCAACCACTCTCTATTGCTTCACAGCTTCTAGAGAGGACAAAAACTCAACACCTATTCAAACCCTAGAATAGTGTAAATACAAGCACTTTAAACAAACTCTAGACACTAAGCCTCCTGCTCTTGATCTTCTGAATGTTTTCTGTACTTTTTCCTTTGGTCTTGTGCGCTTTATATAGCTCCTGAATTGGGCTTGGACTTGTCACAATATTTGATCAGATTTGTTAATTAAAACTGAATCTTCAAAACAGATTTTATCCCCAAAATCTTTTTAAATCTTCAACCTTTTAATTCTCCAACAGACCTGCAATCAAATCTCCCATGTAACAGAAAATATCTATCCCAAGATATTCTCATCCAATGAGTCAACCACTCTCCACAATTCCAGCTAACTCGCGTACCCTAATAACATATCCTGCTGTTGTTAATTCTGCAGATCTGATGTTATAACATCACCTGTGTGACATCAGACATCCAACTTCAGCAATTAAATACTTAACACAGCCCAGTGTTAAGACTTCAATGTTGCAACATCAGCACCTTGACATCAACATTGAATATACTTTGTTTTACCAAAATTCCAGCCAATCCAGGAACTAACAAATTTAATTTTTTACGTATGTGTAGGCGGAGTACCAAAGACTGAAGGATGAATTTTTATCTCAACATCTTGAGTTAGGTGGTCCATGGGGGCAACATCCTATTGATCCAGTTGTTGATCAATATCTTTGGTTGAAAACAAGTAAGGGAAAGAATAAAAATGGGAAAATTTATGCTACTGGACCTTTAGCTGACAACTACAAAAAATGAGATATGTTTTCTTTATTTAGGAGAATTGCAGACGGGGAATGGTCTTCACGTCCTCCGACATTAACCCCTCAAATGGCTGAAACAATTAGATAGTTAGCTCAAAGTGAGGCAGCACGTGAAGCTGCAAAAAATGTTGAATTGAAAGAAATGAGAAGAAAACAATTTGAGTTGGAAGAAGCATTGAGAATTTCACAAGAGCAAATAATGCGTACAGAACAACAAATACAATAACAAATGCAACAAATGCAATAAATATTTCAACAACAATATGGAGGTGGCGGATGTAATACCCCGTATTTTTATTTTTTTGCTCTGGATAATATTAGTTATGATCAACTGGGTTCCGGTGTACTCTGAGATAATTAGAGTAACTGATGAGCTCAGAGCAGGTCAAATTAATATTATCTGACCCTGAGGTATTATCAAGTGATATTTTAGAGACAATTGGACATTTAAGTTAGTGTTACTAACTAAATGATATCTCTATATATCATTTCTTTTCCTTTCCTCTTCATTGTGCAAAAGATAGAAAGAGAAGTGGGTAAGAGTAGAGAGAAGGAGGAGCAAGAAGAGAAAAAGAGAAAGAGACCTAGAAGTGGAAGAACAAGCTTGGAACTTCTTCATTCTTCATCAAATCATCTCTCCATCTTCATCATCATCTTGTTTAGAGGTGGGTTCTAGTTAGAACTTTAGTTTAGAAATTTTGGAATGTTAGAGTTTAGGTTAGAAATGTTGGATTTGTGAATAATATAGTGGAATCAATGTTTCTAACGGTTAAAATGTAGAAATAGTCGGGTAGTATAGTCGGGTTATGATTGGGGTTGATAAAGTATGAATTGGAAGTGTTTTGGGTGAAGAAATGAGAGTTTTTGGCCCCAAATGACCTATATAGGCACTGCTGGAAATTCTGGGTTCGCAGGGTTCGCCTAGCGAACCCAAGGCGAAGGGAAGGCGAAGGTTTGCCCAGAGTTTGCTTAGCGAACTTTATGCCCTTTTTATTCTGTTCTGTTCGCCTAAGAGTTCGCCTAGCGAACATAACAGATTTTCCCATTTTGTTTCCTTCATAACTTTAGATTCGTAAATCGGATTAAGGCATAGTCGGAAGCGTTGGAAAGCTACTTCAATGCTCTTTGTGATAGTGAAGTAGAAACATATGTTTATGCCATGAATTGATAAGATAAAGATGGAAATATAATGAATGTGGATGGTATGGGCCCTTATTCCTACCATAATTCATGAATTTGGAGCCCGATTGATATGGGACTTGAAGCCTTGGAAAGAGAATAAAATGTGCTATTATATGGTAATGTTAGACCATGATTTAACCAAGGATGCTTGGTAGAGGATATTAGTGACTTATATGCCTTAAGATGTGTGTGAACTACTATGTGGATTATGTTTGACATGTTATGCTATTAAACATGCTATATCTTTCTATGTGTTGTTATGTATGAATGAGAGAATATGATGTGCCTGAATTTGATGTTAAACATGATTGAGAGTAAATGCATATTAAAAATATGGAATAGGTAGAGTGAGGAAACCTTACTATGAAATTTATCGAAAACTAGTAATGAGCTAGGAAATTGGTAAATAACTTAAATGACAACACTCGTGCAGAACAGGCCGAGGCGTGTGTCCAGTACCGAACGGTATAGAATAAATAAGGCACTAGTATGGAACACGTGTAGCTATTATGTTCATTTGAGAAAAGAAAAAGTGGCCTAAAGGCTAATGTGGCCTAGAATTGTTGAATACAATTATAGTTGTATGTGAAATCACGAAATCGCAACCATTCCCCATTATGTGTCGTTTCATGAGTAACGAGCTCCTCTGGAATGAATGCACGATTACTTGGTAGGTTTGATTCCCAATGTTATAGTACGAATGGAACCTATATGGTAAAGAGACTTGTGACGATGTACAGGCCGTGTGAAGTGACGAATTAAGGTGATAATATGTCCCTTAGTTCCGAATCCATCTCGTATGCCAAGTAATCTACCAGGATCCGTGACTCGTTCCGACTTCTAGACGTAGAAGAGGATGGGAAAAGGGGATGCCTTGATAGGGTTGACGATAGTGATAACTTTTGAGTTAACAGACTCAATAGCGTGTTTCCATATAGTGCAAGTTTGTGTACTCAAAATCATTCCTCTTCCCCTTGACTTGAGTTAGGATTGGCTAGTACCTTGTAAAGCCGAGAGAATCCATAAGATAGGGAAATCACTGAGATTTAATATCTCACCCCATGTTGTTGATTATATTACAGGTACTACAGGTTCAACGAAGGGTAAGGATAAAGTCATTTGATTTTCCTTACGAGCCTTGGCTTTTATGGATGGCGTGGCTTCCGTTGTGGAGTTTATTTTGAGATCATTACATTGATCTAGTTCTTAGTACATTTTGGAACACCTTGTATATATTATGCCAAAGATTTTAGTATTTTGTATTTTGGGCATGTAATGTATACAATGTGTTAACTAGGAACTTATGGTATTTCAATACCAAACACTTGGATTCATGTATAGTATTTGTGCTTCGATGTATGATATTATATGTGGGTGTTACAGTTGGTATTAGAGCAGGTCGTATCCTCGACCTAGCCATGAAATAGTATAAGTATTTCTTTCTGTTTCATATGTGTTGTGTCGCCATTGGTCCTAAATGTTATATTTATGGCATTAAGTCTGATCAACTTAATCCTATCTGTATGACGTATAGGAACATGGCTGACGGACGCACAAGCAATCGTGGTAGACCCAAAACCACTCCTGTAGGGACAAATCTGCCGGGCGGCGAGGAGTATGTCCCATGGCCTCAATTTTTGCAATAGATGCAACAACAGCAGAACCAGTTCATGCAGAAGATGGTACAACAAATGAATGGGGGTCTTCATCCTCCAGTGGTTGTTCCAAATGCTGTAGATGGAAGCTTTCGGGATTTCATCCACATGAATCCTCTGGAATTTCATGGCGGGTTAGATCCTGTGAAAGCTCACGAATGGATAGCTGGCATGGAGAGGATTTTCTTCATAGTTCATTGTAGTGAGGAGAACAAGGTAGTATTCGCTTCTCTTTCATTGAAGGGTCCTGCCATAAGGTGGTGGGAGAGTGCCTCAGCCCTGATGACTATCCAAGAGGTACCTAAGGTCTGGGAGCAATTTAAGATTAATTTTATGGAGAATTATTTCCCCAGTTCCTTGAGGACCCAGAAAGAATTTGATTTTCAACAGTTGAGACAGGGTACTCTGACTGTAGCTGCTTATCCTGAGAGGTTTGAGATTATGGCTGCTTATTCTAGGCAGACCATGTATGCTCTGGATGAGAGGTGGAAAATTGACCAGTTTCTTTTTGGTTTGAAGGCCGAAATTTCTCATAGTGTGTCTCAGAGAGAGTTCACTAGTTATGCTGAATTGCTAAGGCAATGTTATGTGGCAGAGAACAGTTTGAGAAAAATTAAGGCAGAAGGAGATTCGCGTAGGCCGAGTCAGAATGATCGAGGGAGATTGAACCAACCGTTTAGGCCTAGGCAGCAAGCCTTCAAGGGGAAACAAGTTCAGGATTCTAGATCAAGTGCACCTCCTGTGTGTCGTACTTGTGGAAAGATGCATTTTAGTAGATGCCACTTCGAAGGAGTGGAGCGTCATCGGTGTCATAAAGTGGGTCATATGGCGAAAGATTGTCCTCAGAATAGGAATCAAATGCAAGAAAAGAGTACCGGCCGAGTTTATACGTTGGATGCAAGGAAAACCAAGGGTGATAACTTTTTGATTGCTGGTACGTGTTTCGTTAATGGGAATCCTTGTTTTGTATTATTTGATTGTGGAGCAACACACTCTTTTATGTCAATGCAATGTGTGAAGCGACTTGGGTTGCAAGTTATTCTGTTGTCTCCACCCATGGTGGTTACTACTGTCATGGATGAGATGGTTGAAACACCTTTAATGTGTGAAAATTGTGTTTTATCTGTGGATGGGAGAGTTTTTCAGATTGATCTTATTTGTTTGCTGCTTAAGAAAGTAGATGTTGTTTTGGGAATGGATTGGCTTTCTGCTAATTCGGTATTTATTGGTTGTGAAGAGAAGCTAATCATCATTCCATCCGTTGAAGCTACTCTGAAGGATGTGTTAACAACTATTTTAGAAGGTACAGTTGGAATGATAAATTTCTTGTTTGAGAAGGAAAAATCTGTTCTTTTGGTTCTCACTAAGGAGGAGAGTAGAAATCTTCAAGTTCTAAGTATTCCTGTAGTTTGTGAGTTTTCTGAAGTTTTCCCCGATAATATCACTTCTCTTCCTCCGGAAAGGAAAGTGGAATTCTCTATTGACCTGATACCGGGAACGACTCCTATATTCGTTTCTCCGTATCGGATGGCACCACTTGAGTTAAGAGAATTGAAGGATCAATTAGAAGAGTTAATGGCTAAGCATTTTGTCCGACCTAGTGTTTCGCCCTGGGGAGCCCCAGTGTGGTTAGTAAAGAAGAAAGATGGTGGAATGCGGTTATGTATTGATTACCAACAGTTGAATAAGGTCACCATCAAGAACAAATACCCATTACCCAGGATAGACAACCTGTTAGATCAATTGAAAGGAGCTAGTGTGTTCTCAAAGATTGATTTACGATCGGGTTATCACCAAATCTGTGTGAAGAGTTCAGATGTATCAAAGACCGCATTTAGAACCCGTTATGGCCATTATGAATTCTTAGTAATGCCTTTCGGTGTGACAAATGCTCCGACAATTTTTATGGATTATATGAATCGGATATTTCAACCTTACTTGGACCAATTATAGTGATCTTCATTGATGACATTCTTATTTATTCTCGTACTTCTCAAGAGCACGAAGAGCATTTAAGAATCGTTTTATCGATCTTACAAGAGAGACAACTTTTTGCTAAGCTAAGAAAGTGTGAGTTTTTGACGTCAGAGGTTAATTTTCTTGGTCATGTCATATCTCAAGGAGGTGTAGCGGTAGATCCATCAAAAGTAGAAGCGGTGATTAATTGGGAGAGACCAAAGAATGTTTTCGAAGTTAGAAGTTTCTTAGGACTGGCAGGTTATTACAGAAGGTTTATCAACGGCTTTTCTCAATTGGCTTTACCGATGACCAAACTTACTCGAAAGGATTGTCCTTATGAGTGGAATTCAGCTTGTGAACAAAGTTTTATGAGTTTGAAGGAAAGGCTAACAACTGCTCCTGTTTTGATTATTCCTGATCCTAGCAAGTCATATGAGGTATTTTGTGATGCATCGAAGATGGGATTAGAAGGTGTCTTAATGCAAGATAGTCACGTAGTGGCTTATGCTTCTCGATAATTAAAGGTTCATGAAAAGAATTATCCAACGCACGATTTGGAATTGGCGACGGTTGTTTTTACACTGAAAGTGTGGCGTCATTATTTGTATGGAGTACGTTTTGAAATGTTCAGCGACCACAAGAGTTTAAAGTAACTATTTGACCAGAAAGAGTTGAACATGCGTCAAAGGAGATGGATGGAATATTTGAAGGATTATGATTTGGAACTAAAGTACCATCCGGGTAAAGCGAATATAGTGGCGGATGCATTAAGCCGAAAAGTGTTGAATAATGCCGAGTTGATGATATTAGAGTATACCTTATTGGAAAAGTTTCGAGATATTAATCTCCAGTTTGCTTGGACTCCTAATGGTGCGATTATGGGAAACTTGAATTTTAATTATACTCTTAGAGAAGAAATTCAACAAGGGCAAAGGTTGGATGAGAAGTTACAAGAAGTGTTAGTTCAACCGGGTTTCGTGCGAGCTACCGATGGAGTTATTTTGTTTAACCAAAGGATTTGTATTCCGGATGATGCGGTGTTAAAAAGAAGAATTTTGGAAGAAGCTCATAAAGGTGCTTTTACTATCCATCCTGGTTCTTCGAAGATGTATCAAGACTTAAGAAGGGAATATTGGTGGTCTGGTATGAAAAGAGATATTGCAATGTATGTATCGGAATGTGCGGTGTACCAACAAGTAAAGATTGAACACCAAAGACCGGATGGCTTGTTGCAACCATTAGAAATTCCAGTATGGAAGTGGGATAGTATTTCTATGGACTTTGCCGTTGGATTACCCCGTGCACAAGGTGGTTATGATTCTATTTGGGTGATTGTGGATCGATTAACTAAGTCTGTGCATTTCTTAGCCGTAAAGACTACTTACACGGCAAGTCATCTTGCAAGGTTGTTTATTTCAGAAATTATGAGATTACATGGTATTCCATCTAGTATTGTGTCCGATAGAGATCCAAAGTTTACTTCAAGATTTTGGAGAGCTTTTCAACAAGATATGGGAACAAAGTTGTGTTTGAGTACGTCGAATCATCCGCAAACGGATGGTCAGACGGAACGGACAATATAAACGATGGAAGATATGTTAAGGGCTTGTGTGCTTGAAAGTGGAGGAAATTGGATAGAACTTTTACCGTTGATTGAGTTTTCATACAACAATAGTTATCATGCAAGTATTGGTATGGCTCCTTACGAACCGTTGTATGGAAGGAAATGTAGGACACCTTTGTGTTGGGCGGAGGTTGGCGAAGATAGAATTTTGGGACCCGAGATTATCCAAGAGACCACAGAAAATATTAGAATGATCCGTGACAAGGTTAAACAAGCACAAGATCGTCAGAAGAGTTATGCGGATAACCGTAGGAGACCTTTAGAGTTTGACGAAGGTGACCATGTGTTTTTGAAAGTTACTCCGAGATTGAGGTTGAAAGAACCATTTAAGTAACGAAAGTTAAGTCCGAGATACGTGGGACCGTATCAAATTTTAGAAAGGATTGGTGAAGTAGCTTACAAATTACCCTTACCACCTTCTCTGTCAGAAATGCATGATGTTTTTCATGTGTCTCATCTCCGGAAGTTTGTTCCAAATCCTCTTCAGCCAATTCTACCAAATACGATTGAGATAGAAGCAGATTTAACGTTTGAGCCTCAACCAAGTCGTATCACAGGAAGAGAAATTAATGTACTAAGGAATAAAGAGATCCCTCTTGTTAAAGTTCAGTGGGATGAGACGCATCCGGGCGATGCAACTTGGGAACTAGAATTAGAGATGCGAGATGCTTACCCTCATCTTTTCAGGTAATCTTTAAATTCGTGGACGAAATTCTATTTAAGGAGGGGAGGGTGTAATACCCCGTATTTTTATTTTTTTTGCTCTGAATAATATTAGTTCTGATCAACTGGGTTCCGGTGTACTCTGAGATAATTAGAGTAACTGATGAGCTCATAGCAGGTCAAATTAATATTATCTCACCCTGAGGTATTATCAAGTGATATTTTAGAGACAATTTGACATTTAAGTTAGTGTTACTAACTAAATGATATCTCTACATATCATTTCTTTTCCTTTCCTCTTCATTGTGCAAAAGATAGAAAGAGAAGTGGGTAAGAGTAGAGAGAAGGAAGAGCAAGAAAAGAGAAAGAGAAAGAGACCTAGAAGTGGAAGAACAAGCTTGAAACTTCTTCATTCTTCATCAAATCATCTCTCCATCTTCATCATCATCTTGTTTTGAGGTGGGTTCTAGTTAGAACTTTAGTTTAGAAATTTTGGAATGTTAAAGTTTAGGTTAGAAATGATGGATTTGTGAATAATATAGTGGAATCGATGTTTCTAACGGTTAAAATGTAGAAATAGTCGGGTAGTATAGTCGGGTTATGATTGGGGTTGATAAAGTATGAATTGGAAGTGTTTTGGGTGAAGAAATGAGAGTTTTTGGCCCCTAATGACCTATATAGGCGCTGTTGGAAATTCTGGGTTCGCAGGGTTCGCCTAGAGAACCCAGGGCGAAGGGAAGGCGAAGGTTCGCCCAGAGTTCACTTGGCAAACTTTATGCCCTTTTTATTCTGTTCTGTTCGCCTAAGAGTTCGCCTAGCGAACATGACAGATTTTCACATTTTGTTTCCTTCATAACTTTTGATCCGTAACTCAGATTGAGGCACGGTCGGAAGCATTGGAAAGCTACTTCAATGCTCTTTGAGATAGTGAAGTAGAAACATATGTTTATGGTATGAATTGATAAGATATAGATGGAAATGTAATGAATATGGATGGTATGGGTCCTTATTCCTACCATAATTCATGAATCGGGAGCCCGATTGATATGGGACTTGAAGCTTTGGAAAGAGAATTCAATGTGCTATTATATGGCAATGTTAGACCATGATTTAACCAAGGATGCTTGGTAGAGGATAGTAGTGACTTGTATGCCTTAGAATGTGTGTGAACTACTATGTGGATTATGTTTGCATGTTATGCTATTAAACATGCTATATCTTTCTATGTGTTGTTATGTATGAATGAGAGAATATGCTTTGCCTGATTTTGATGTTAAACATGATTGAGAGTAAATGCATGTTAAAAATATGGAATAGGTAGAGTGAGGAAACCTTACTATGAAACTTTATCGGAAACTAGTAATGAGCTAGGAAATTCGTAAATAACTTAAATGACAACACTCGTGCAGAACAGGCCGAGGCGTGTGTCCAGTACCGAACAGTATAGAAAGAGTAAGGCACTAGTATGGAACACGTGTAGCTATTATGTTCATTTGAGTAAGGTAAAAGAGGCCTAAAGGCTAATGTGGCCTAGAATTATTGAATACAATTATAGTTGTATGTGAAATAACGAAATTGCAACCATTCCCCATTATAAGTCGTTTCATGAGTAACGAGTTCCTCTGGAATAAATGCACGATTACTTGGTAGGTTTGATTCCCAATGTTATAGTACGAATGAACCTATATGGTAAAGAGGCTTGTGACGGTGTACGGGCCGTGTGAAGTGAAGAATTAAGGTGATAATATGTCCTTTAGTTTCGAATCCATCTCGTATGCCAAGTAATCTACGAGGATCCATGACTCGTTCCGACTTCTAGACGTAAAAGAGGATGGGAAAAGGGGATGCCTTGATAGGGTTGACGATAGTGATAACTTTTGAGTTAATGGACTCAATAGTGTGTTTCCATATAATGTAAGTTTGTGTACTCAAAGTCATTCCCCTTCCCCTGACTTGAGTTAGGATTGGCTAGTACCTTGTAAAGCCGAGAGAATCCATAAGATAGAGAACTCACTGAGATTTAATATCTCACCCCATGTTGTTGATTATATTACAGGTACTACAGGTTCAACGAAGGGTAAGGATAAAGTCATTTGATTTTCCTTACGAGCCTTGGCTTTTGTGGATGGTGTGGCTTCCGTTATGGAGTTTATTTTGAGATCATTACATTGATCTAGTTCTTAGTACATTTTGGAACATCTTGTATATATTATCCCAAAGATTTTAGTATTTTGTATTTTGGGCATGTAATGTATACAATGTGTTAACTAGGAACTTATGGTATTTTAGTACCAAACACTTGGATTCATGTATAGTATTTGTGCTTCAATGTATGATATTATATGTGGGTGTTGTTGCTCCCGAAAAGATTCGCATCCAACGGTACAAACGCGAGAGTGGCGCAAAAGACACAGAGTCGCCAGCAAAGTGTATTTATCCCAAGAGAGGGAAAGGAAACACTGCGTAAACCTGAAGAAGGGAAAGAGCATGGTCTCACGACCAAGAGAATGGGTACGGGAGTCGATTACGCGAAGGGAAGGTGTTAGCACCCAACACGTCCATCGTACTCGATGGGATCCACGCTTGCTGTCTGCATCAAAGGGTGTCGTCGTCTGGAACTCCACTGCTACTGGACCGACGAAGAAACGAGAACGGAAAGAACGGAGAAACGAAGGAGAAAAGAAAAAGAAGAAGTGACTCGATAGGACGGTATCGTTGTCCTAGGCCTACGTACTCCCTCAGTGCAATGGGAAAGTCAGAGTCAACGTAGTTCGGACGGGAACTGTGGGGGAAGGTTGCTCGCCAAGACATCGCCGTCTTGTGCCTACGTATCCTCAATCGGACGAGAAAGAGGAAATCAGAGCAGTCGTAGTTCGACCTACGGGGTCGGAAGGAACAAAGAGGTGATAAAGAAAGGTTGTGAAAGAAATGTGCTCGGAGAGATCTCGCACGATCTCCTGCCTACGTATCTCACTCGCACGTGAGAATCAGAGCGACGTAGTTCCCCTCACTAGGGAAGACTGTTTGTGTTTTTTAGGGAACGACTTACGTTTTAGCTCAGGTGTTGCAGGCTCGCTGAATCGAGTGCGTTACCGTCTTGCACGAGAACGAGTAGAAGCACGTTCGTACGCCGAGAGTGAGTGAGATGAGAAAAGAATTCCTGAAGGAAAGACGTTATTGTTTGTTTAGAGTTTTTTAGACAGAAGTGTTTTAAGTTAGTTCATAACTTGCATTGCACCAAAGTCTTAAACGTAGGAACGAATACTTCGCGCATCGTCCCCAACAGGACGTACACTAAGTATCCTAGAAGAATGAGAGGAAGCCCCTCGTTCCCCACTTCCCACATAGAAGGCTCAAGGGCAATACACGTTAACTCTTATTACGTGTTTTGAAGAAGTTTTGAGATGAGAAGAGAGAAGACACAAAGGAAACTCTAAAGGGAAGCTAAGAGTCCTAATGTTATCATGCATGGATGTCCTATGGTTAGTGAGGTTTAGGAGGGACGACTACCTAAAACCTAATGTTAATCCTACTCCAAGCTTAATCAAAAATTAAGTTGGACTAGGTAGCTCTAAAGGGAAAGGAATCCAAGACTTAAGCAAGTCTTGAGATCCATGGGAGGAGAAAGAGTGAAAAAGATAAAAAAGAGTAATCATGAATTAATCGGAAATTAATCAAGAATAGGCACCAAAATTAATCAACAATTAGTCAAGAATAACCAAGTTAGAATTAAAATACTAATTAAAATAAAGATTAAATTCTAAGTAAAAAGTTAATCTAAAAATTAATATCTAATTAGAAAATTAAACCTAAAATCTAACAAAATTTACTCCTAATTAACAAAACAAATCAAAATTAATTTCTATTTAGAAGTCTAATTCTAAAACCAAAACCAAATTAAAGTTCTAAGTTCTAATATCCTAAATTAATATTTTTTAAAATTGAAATTAACCCCAAAACCAAGATTAGTGTTAGTATTTCATTCTAAGACAAATATAAAATAAAAGGAGGCGCAACAGTGAAAAGAGGCGTGGAAAGAAGACAGGCGCATGGGCCCGCTAGTCCAAGGCCCAAGAGAATTTTCCTTGCAACTGGTGGGGGTGTACGAGCAAAACAGGTGCGTTGTTAGCAAATCAGACGAGTGGGTTGAGGTTGTTAACGGCCCAATGAGCTTAAAAAGAGGCCAGGGGGTGCGAGTGGAAATTGGGCGGTGTGGTCGGAAAAACAAAGAAACGGGCCTAAGAACCCGACCCAGGAGGTAAGGCAAGAAAACCTAATTAGATTGGACCTATCTTCTCTCAGCACAACCACCTTCCACTTCTTCTCCTTCGACCATTTCTTCCTCACCTTCCTTTCCATTCACGTTGTTCACAACCCGCCGCCGGCGGGGAACTTCTCTCCCTTCTCCGTTTGTTTCTCCACATCGTCGTCTTCGCCATCAAGACCTCCATCCCGTCGTTGAAACCCTCTCTTCACCTTTCACCTTCATCCGTGTTCTCCCCTTATTCTTCTTCCGAAACCTCACCACCATAACCTCTTCCGATGCGCTCCTCCTTCGCTATCATCATCATCCTCTTCTCAGATCAAACATCACGCTCAAAGTTCCTCTTCCATCAAGGATTTCACATCATCATCAACCTCATCTTCAACATCAAAGAAAAATCTCAGGCGACGCGAATCAGCGGAAACGGACCGCACAACATCACCGCAACGACCTCTCAAACCAAATTATGATTATCCTCGCGCAAGCTTAACCACACGGAATCGTATTCAAGCTAAAGATCGAGTGAAACACAGTTCAGATTAAACTCAACAAACTCAAATTCAGAGCCAATCGAAAACAGGAAATAAATCAACACAGCTTAAAATAGATCTCAAACAGACAACAGGCAGATTTATGTGATAATGATGAAAGAGAGAAAACTTACGAATCGGAGTCACTCCTATGGTGTCTTCGACGATGCAGAGAAATCTCAGGTACATGCGATTCCCTTTCCTTCTCCTACTTTATGTAACTTCAGTTGTTGTTGTTGATTTGCTTCTGAATCCTTCTTCTCCTCCACTTCTTGATCTTCTTCTTCAGCTCGACTCCGCACGATTCACTGCAGGTTGTTGATGTTGATGAATGTGGATAGCGAAAAACATGAAGGAGATCTCAATTCTGTTGCAATTCTTTAATTAGTTTTGGAAGTATCTGTGCTATGGTTTTCTACAGGTTAATATTGAATTGAAGATGGCAACTAATGTGATTTGCAGAAAAGTTTGTTGAAGGTTGAAGGCTCCAGGGTCGTGAGGTTTCAAGATGTGTAGAAAAGGTGAATTGATGATGGAATGGAGATATGATGCGTGTTGGCTCTCATGTTCAGTGTGGATTATGATTTCTGAAATGGAAGAATGAAGCAGAAGAAAGTGTTTTTTGCGGAATGGAGATTTGCATCCTTTTTATAACAGAATTGGGAGGGGTAGTATTGGTTTTGCCACTGAAATTCTGTTGTGAAAAATGGCGGTGAAAAGAGTTACGCAGTTTGCATCTCAAGTTTCTTTTTGTAATTCTATTGGAATTTCATTTTGGCTGTGAATTCTGTCACGATTTGTGCACTTTTCCTCTTGTAATTTCTGTTAAGTGTGGACCCTCAACGAATTTCCTGCGTCACCTTATTTGTCTGTGAATTTTCTGTGTGAAATTAGTCATGAATTTTCTCAAGTGGACTTTGGTATTGGTAATTTATTTGGGTTATTGGATTTAAAAAATGTAAATGGTCAAAAAGATTTATGGTTTTTAAACAGGGTGAGCAAGTGAGTTATATGGTGAGATGTGGATTAAAACTTTAATAGGAAATTGGTTAAGAGAATGGAGTCAAATGATATTGGATATGGTATGAATAAATGGACAAAGAAAGTAATTTGGATTGGATATTTGGAAATGTGTATATGATAAAATGGATTTAGAAATTGGTTATAAAAAAATAAATGGTTTATGGATAATAAAAATGGATAATGAAATAAGGTTTGATGGACTTGGATTACAAAGTGGATATCTATAAAATATGGATTGGATGTGAGTAATTGATTTTGAAATGGATAACATGAAATAAATGGAATTAGATGAAATGGGTTAAATCGAAAGGTGGATAATGGATAAAAAGAAAAATGATTATTTAGAAAAAGATGTAAATTGGATGGAAATGGGTATTTGGAAGGTGATTTGTACATGGACAAAGAAAAATGGTTCTAAAAAGTGGACAACCACATTACGCCAATTCCAACCTTTTCGCCATATCACGACATCCCTTGAATGCAACCACAACTCGCAACTGAAACAACTGTCATCTGATGATTGAAACAAACTCCTCATGAATTAAGATTTGATGACCTGATGACCTACACACCACATAACCTGGCTTTGGGTACACACTGGTTGAGAAACAATCACTGGCACAAATAATTTGAATCTAAAACAATCTCTTGATAGTTTGACCAAGATCAGGTCAAACATCCATCTGATCCTGATTATGACTGAATAACGACACCTGACTTGAAATTAACCACCTTATCCTGGAACCAATGTGCTTGAAATGTGGAGAAGGATTCAGAACCTAATTCACAGCCTTCCCAATTAACCATGATGAAACCCTAATCTCTGAATGCCTCTTGGGAAATCTTGAAGAAAATGAACTTGATACTTGATGATCTGATTCAGAGAAACTCCTGATCCCATGTCTTAGAAAACCAATGCGTTGCACAAATGATAATGCAAAATGAGTTGAAACACAAGCCAGTTAGCTAAAAACAACAAGGCAAATTTTGGGGTGTTACAGCTGCCCCTATTCAATCAACTTGATCCTGAAGGTATGATAGTGACGGCTATCATGCGTTCCAAGGACTCACGGAGATTGAATACCAAAAGAAACCTGAAATTTGCAATCCTCAAAGGAGGGACGACTCCACTGGGGAACAAGCAATAAATGTTGCACTGTCACAACACGTACGAGTGTTGGAAACCAATAATATACTGAAAAGTCTTGAAATAAACACAAACGAGTGTTAGTTATGCTGGGGATGAACACGGACGGGTGTCAAGGAATCAAAGATATCATATACGGACGGGTACTGAGAGGATACACGGACGGGTGTAAAATGTCAATGCAGACGGGCATTGAAACAAAAGTTCAAACACGGACGGGTGCCAAAAAGGTACACGGACGGGTGCCAAATGTCAATGCGGGCGGGCATTGAAACAAAATTCAAACACGGACGGGTGCTGAAAGAACACGAACGGGTGTCAAAAGTCAATACGGACGGGCATTGAAACAAAATTTAAACACAGACGGGTGCTGAAAGAACACGGACGGGTGTCAAAAGTCAATATGGACGGGCATTGAAAAGGTACACGGACGGGTGTAAAAAGGATTCAAGGCGACCCCCCTGGGGATTGAAATGCAACACTGACGGGTGTCGAAAGTTCAATACGGACGGGTACTGAAAAGGTACACAGACGGGTGTAAAAGGTTTCAATACGGACGGGTACTGAAAAGGTACACGGACGGATGTAAAAGGTTCCAATACGGACGGGTACTGAAAAGGTACACGGACGGGTGTAAAAGGTTGTTCGATACGGACGGGTATCGAAAAGGTACACGGACGGGTGTAAAAGGTTGTTCGATACGGACGGGTATCGAAAAGGTACACGGACGGGTGTAAAAAGGATTCAATACGGACGGGTACTGAAAAAGGTTGTAAAGCAGCTTTATCGGGAATTAAACTCGCTGGCGAATGGAAAGCAACACGGACGGGTGTCTAGAAAATAGTATTAGGTAAAGGTCATAAAAACACGGACAGGTGCCGAAGGAAACACGGACGAGTGTCATCAAAAGGTCAATACGGACGGGTATTGAAACAAAAGGTTCAAACACGGACGGGTGCCGAAGGAAACACGGACGAGTGTTAAAGGTCAATACGGACGGGTATTGGCTTAAAAGTTCAAACACGGACGGGTGCTGAAGGAAACACGGACGAGTGTTAAAGGTCAAAACTTTGAGGGAATAAACCAAAGGACCACCTGGACGAAGGGGTACGAAAGAAGTCAAAGATAAACAATCCTGGCAACACGCTCTGCCGGGGAACTGTCAAAATGCTTTGAATGACTAAACCCACCACCTGTGGAGTAAAGATATCTTCCTGAAATCCAGCTTTCCTGACGAAGGAAAACTCAAACCTGGCTTATGCTTCAGATGCATATGTTTGAATTTTGCCGTAATGCTCCACACGAAGTGGAAATGCTACGCATTTGGGAGGATGCCATGCAAAGAAAATGCTTATGCAATGCAAAAGAGGCGTCCCAGCAAAATAAATGCTAAAGACCAGAAGCAACTCCGCTGGGGATGACAAAATAAATTATCATCAAACCAAAGAAACCTAAGGAAAACTTCACCCTGCTGGGGAAGATCACAATCACGAAACTCCAAGAGAGTACCCACTCTGTTGGAGAATATCAAGACCAACAACTCTGCCGGAGACGGACGAAACTCCGAGAGAATACCCACTCAGCTGGGGAGGGAGATAAATACTGAAGATGGAAATTCCTCCGCTGGGGACGACCAACTATTTTAGAATTTGGCTTCCGCGCCTGCCAAAAACGATTGGCCTTAAGACATGTTGGGGATACCACTCACCACCAGACTCTGCTTGGGGAAATGAGCTTAATCTGCTGCTAGGGAAGTAACTTTACCCTCACCCTGCTGGGTATTAGATCAAACCATGGTCACTGAGACTATACCTTCTGACCAACTGAGGAAAATAGACACCAGGACCCTGTGGGGATAATAACATCTCTGTCCACCAACTTCCTGCGGGAGGTACGACAACACTCACCTTAGAGCCATCAACTACTGAACGTTTCCTGGGTGATAGTGATCCGAATACAACTTCGGTTGGGTATACAATCTTCTATACTCTGCTGAGAAGGACGATCCTCAACGACTCCGCTTGGGAGATAAAGTAATTGTCAACATCCACCCTGCTAGGGGATAACACATGCTTCCTGACTAGCTGGGGAAAAAACAACTGCCCCATGCTCCGTGGGGAGACATCACTTGCTGAAGAAAACTGAGCCAAATCACAGCTCTGGCCGGGGAAAAACCTCTTATATCCTGCTAAGGAGGACGATCCTTAACGACTCCGCTTAGGAAATTACTTCCTGGTTGAGGAAGACGACCCTCGATACTCTGATGGGGAAGAGTAATAAACTGCTGAGGACGATCAAACTTCAAAGTTGGGGAGAGCTCTACTCTACTGGGGAAAACATCCAGCTGCTGAGGACGATCAGACTTCAAAAATGGAGAGAGCAGCTCTATTGGGGAGGTACCAATGAAAATTGGAATTTGAATTACTTGAGATGACTAGATCTGACCGTTGAGGGAGAGAGCATTCTGATTCCTCATCGTCTTCTTGACGATATTCTATCATCTTACCTTGCTGAGAGTGAGGATTCCATATGTACTGCTAGAGATAAGAAACCTTCATAAAAGCCCTTTTCGAACATAGGACAATTCTCTGCTTGAGGAAGAACAACAATTCCCACACCTTGCTGGAAGAAGATACCCTCTGGCTCTTTGCTGGAGGGAAAACACTCCAAAAGTTCCACACTGGGAACAACTCAGTGCTGATTGTCAAGAGCGAAACATAGTTCCTTTAACTCTCCACCTTGCCCCAGACCACAAGGTCTACTTGAAGCAATCATCTTAAGAGGATTTTACAGAAAACCTGGCGTTCAACAATGCCCCAGGGTTTTCAAACTCTTAGAGATGTATCCGGTCTGGACATAACTGTCCCATACTTCATGATTCATGAAATAAACCAAATCGAGAGGGCTCGTAATGACCTGAAATGTTCTGCCACAGTATTCTGAACCTTGCAGGGGTGCTATTGATTGCCTGTGTTCTGAAGGGAAGAACTTCTCACGCCCTTGAAGTGACCTGCCCCAGTACAAACCTCGCAGTACATTTGTCTCTGACCGACTAGTCTTCGAGAGATTTACCGAATCTCGACGTGATTGCCCCAGTTTACACGTTTGTGGAGAGATTTACCGGATCTCGACATAATTGCCCCAATTCGAAGAAATTTTCTCAACATGAATGCCCCATGGTTGATTGTACTCTGAAAAGACCTTCTCAACTTGAATGCCCCAGCTTGGCTACACTTTGAAGAGATTTCCCGGTGTGATTGTCCCAGATTGGTTACATCTCAACACAAATGGTTGGGAACGCCTTTTTCCCACATAATCTTTCAGCAACATATCCTCTGGAGTCTCAGGCACCTCAACTTGGCCAGTCTAAGCTTCTCGACTGACGTTCATCGTGTAAGCTTCTTTGATGTTAAACAAATGTATGCAAGCAGAAAATATTTATTCTGAGAATGATTATTCAAATGCAACACATATGTTAATCTTGAAGTCCTTATTGAAAATATGTCACACAAACGAGTTACGACACTTATTTTTGAAAGGAAAGCAATACGCACATGCAACACCAACAAAAATCTTATTAGCACACTCATGGGAGTCAGGGACGCTATCTCGTTGAAGTACGCCTTCAGACTAAACCCTGTTTCAATTAGGACTTTTAAGGGTTGTAGCGTGGCCTGGTTCGCGGTTTGAGAAAAAAGGATTTATGGATCAAAGTTTATTGGTACCCACCCACTCTTCATGATATTCTCCAGTCCTATGTTCAGCTAATTTGGAACAAGCGCTCGTCTCTCAAAAGGTTTCCCGATTTCTAGGGAATCCATGCAACTGGTGATTCGAGACCCGACGAGGTTTTGGAGCAACAGTCACCCCTTTTGTCTTTTGGTGTCTGTAGTCACACGACTTTGTTCTGCTCAAGGATTTTTCCTTGTAATCCTTTTGGCTTTTTGCTTTCTCATTCTTTTGTTTTCCCTGATTTTTCCTGGACTGATTCTTCTCTTTTTTTTTTCGATTCGGAAGTCCAGCGGGATGCCCTACCTTTTGCCTAAGTCGTTTGTTTTCAAATTTCGACTTAGCGGGCTTTCTTTCTTTTATTCCTTTTTTCTTTTTTTTTTTGAACAAATCGTGTGACACTGGCTTGTTTGACTTGTTAGAAAGGGCTGTGACTGTTTCACTCCTTGATTGTCGGCGGATAACCATTGTGGTTTCACCTCTTGACCTCTTGACGGTGGAATGAAAGGTAATGGATCCTCAGATGTACACTCCTTCTGAAAGTTGAACACTTGGTCAAACTAACTGACGCCTACCCTGCCCCTGGGTTAAAATTGAGGGTTTTTCGTTTTCAGAAAGAACTCCTACTACTAGGCTCAAAGGGGTTGACAAAGGTCTATCTCCTTATCTCTCCAGTGTTTGAGAATTGGAAACAATGCCTGTACATCCTTAACAAGGTTTTATCCAAAAGCGTACCATTAAAAATCTGCGTTCTTATTTCGTCATCCTCCCTCAAAGAGTTTGAGCAAGAAAGGTTGGTATCGCAGTGCATATAAACATGATATGTTTGCATAAAAGTAAAAAACTTCAAGAACAACACATCATTGCATTAAAATCAACATTCAACACACAAACAAATTTTTACATGCAGGCAATGTTTAAACAAACAAATGGAAGCTACATATGAAAATGTAGTAAAGGGAGCTGATGATTGCCATTGAGGAGACTTGACTCCGTCTGGACTGGTTTCTTCTAACGATGTCCTTTGAAACCTTCAAGCAGATGAGATGTCGACATGCACAACCAAGTCTCCTTCTGGAAATGATATGTACCTTTAGTCAATCAATTGTTGCACTTTGGCTTGGAAGGCTTTGCAATCTTCGGTTGAGTGTCCCATAGATCCTCCATGATATCCATATTGCACATGGGGATTGTACCCCGGAGGGTATGGTTCTGGAACAGGCTTCAAAGTCTTGGGCTCCACCAATGAATTTTGAACCAGGTGTGGCAAGAGTTGACTGTACGACATGGGAACTGGATGAAGATGAGCATTCCTTCTTTCTAAGTTATTGCGAGGCCTATGCTGATTCTGACGCCGGTAGTTCTGTTGTTGATTCTGATTTGCGTATTCATCTGGCTCAGGCGCTTTCCCCCTCAGACTTAATCGAGGAGTAGGAAGCAGTTGCGGACGTGGGGATTCTAAGACCAAAGACTGCAAGAAATGCCCCTGACTTGATGTAGCTTTGGGAAAGGCAACAGGGATATCCACCTCTTTTTCAACAACTAGAGTAGGACCACCATGTATGCTTACGCCGCTCGGCGTGAATTCAATTTCCCTCGAATCGACCAGATCCTGAACGGCATGCTGAAAGGCCTTACAATTTTCCACATTATGCCCTGGCGCACCAGAGTGGAAGTCACAATGGGCTCTTGCATCATAACCCGGTGGAGGAATACCAGTAAGAGGAGCCAGAGTCCTTTTTTGTACCATTTGCAACTGAAGAAGATGCTGTAATAGTTGAGAATATGGCACTGGTGGAGTCTCAAGATGCATATTCTGCTTAGGCCTTGGCTGATTCTGGCGAGGGGCCTGATTTAGCCGTTGAGATACAGTCGGGACGGCTACAGTGGCAACCTACTTACTCTTTGGGAGGGATTCCTTAAACAACGGAGGATAGACAATTCCGGCCGCAGCTTCAGGCATGAGGGTATTATCTTTGCTTAGCACACCTCTCACGACCTCCATAACCAGACTCATCTGAGTCTTCAGTTGGTTGACCTCTTCCTTCAGCACTTTTTGGTCTTGAACCAAAGTTTGCATCTTCCCCATAAACTGCCCCATCTGGCCTCGCATTTCCCTCAACTCAGCTTGAATTTGCTCCATGATCAACTCTCAGCTTCTTCGAAGAGTTAAGTCTGAAATTCTGAAGAAGACCAGATCAGAACAAGAATAACCAGCCTCGAACACCTGTTATGCACATGAGATGATTATGCAAATGCAAATGCCATGTCCAAATATTTCCAAGGAATCATTCTGTTTTAATTCAAGACTTTTCAGAAGAACCACAAGGAATAAATGGAAATGCTCAACAGTGAGCCTCAACAATGATATCCTTGGAAATACAAGAACATGTATGCAAGGATGATGATGCATATGCAACGGACATGGGATCAAAGTATCCCCACAAACTGGCTGCACTGTGCTGACTGAATAGGCTCAAAGGCCTGCTCTGAAGAGAAATACCAGAATATCAGAATACTGGATGACCAGAATACCAGAATACCAGGCTGATAAGTCCACACTGACAGGAAATCCAAAATACCGGGTATGTTGAAGGTCAAGGTTACCTGCAAACCTGTAAACAACCCGCCCCTCTCACATGTGGGTACTAGGATGTTCAGTATCCCGGGCTCTCAGGTCGAGAAATGATGATACGTTCACCATTTCTGGTTTGGCATCATCACCAATTGAGGAGGCCTCAATTGATTCTCCAAAAATGAAAGATCCTCAGCTTCAGAGGTTTGAGAAGTAATAGCACATTCAGCCCGAAGGATACAATGCTACCGCCAATCAAAGAGGTCGTCCTCTGATTCTCTTTCAAAAAGAAGGATCCTATGGCAAGTTCCCAGCATTGGGTCCTCGGATCGAGAGTGTGCAATGGGTTTGCCACAGAAAGTGGGCTGCCACTGTCACATCCCGGGAGGAGTGTCGCAACTGAGTCCTTGGGAATGGTCATCAGAGTCGACGATTCCTCCAGAGAATAACTACTGGCTTGTATCAACATACAGTAGCAGAAAGCTCCAGATAGAACCTCGTCTGATTGTAGGGATCGTGATCACCCGCACGTGGCCAACACCACGGGAGCGTCACGCCTGCCCACGCTAAAGCCTAGGTGTATACTCGAGCCTGTGTATTGGGCTCATCTCTCAGAACATCCCAACCCACCAAACAGAAAAACACAGCCAGCACAGCACAGTAATATCCAGTATGACAGTAATAAAATGAAAATGCAATGCAATAAAAGCTGTAAAAACAGTAAAGCAAGTAAAACAGCAAATACAGTAATATACAACAAAGCAAATCACCACAGAAACACCCAACGAAAATAAACAGACAAGCGCTAGGATTGACTCGCTAAAGGGGAAGGACCAGCAGTAGGTCAACCAGAGTCCCCAGCAGAGTCGCCAGTTGTTGCTCCCGAAAAGATTCGCATCCAACGGTACAAACGCGAGAGTGGCGCAAAAGACACATAGTCGCCAGCAAAGTGTATTTATCCTAAGAGAGGGAAAGGAAACACTGCGTAAACCTGAAGAAGGGAAAGAGCATGGTCTCACGACCAAGAGAATGGGTACGGGAGTCGGTTACGTGAAGGGAAGGTGTTAGCACCCAACACGTCCATCGTACTCGATGGGATCCACGCTTGATGTCTGCATCAAAGGGTGTCGTCGTCTGGAACTCCACTGCTACTGGACCGGCGAAGAAATGAGAACGGAAAGAACGGAGAAACGAAGGAGAAAAGAAAAAGAAGAAGTGACTCGATAGGACGGTATCGTTGTCCTAGGCCTACGTACTCCCTCAGTGCAATGGGAAAGTCAGAGTCAACGTAGTTCGGACGGGAACTGTGGGGGAAGATTGCTCGCCAAGACATCGCCGTCTTGTGCCTACGTATCCTCAATCGGACGAGAAAGAGGAAATCAGAGCAGTCGTAGTTCGACCTACGGGGTCGGAAGGAACAAAGAGGTGATAAAGAAAGGTTGTGAAAGAAATGTGCTCGGAGAGATCTCGCACGATCTCCTGCCTACGTATCTCACTCGCACGTGAGAATCAGAGCGACGTAGTTCCCCTCACTAGGGAAGACTGTTTGTGTTTTTTAGGGAACGACTTACGTTTTAGCTCAGGTGTTGCAGGCTCGCTGAATCGAGTGCGTTACCGTCTTGCACGAGAACGAGTAGAAGCACGTTCGTACGCCGAGAGTGAGTGAGATGAGAAAAGAATTCCTGAAGGAAAGACGTTATTGTTTGTTTAGAGTTTTTTAGACAGAAGTGTTTTAAGTTAGTTCATAACTTGCATTGCACCAAAGTCTTAAACGTAGGAACGAATACTTCGCGCATCGTCCCCAACAGGACGTACACTAAGTATCCTAGAAGAATGAGAGGAAGCCCCTCGTTCCCCACTTCCCACATAGAAGGCTCAAGGGCAATACACGTTAACTCTTATTACGTGTTTTGAAGAAGTTTTGAGATGAGAAGAGAGAAGACACAAAGGAAACTCTAAAGGGAAGCTAAGAGTCCTAATGTTATCATGCATGGATGTCCTATGGTTAGTGAGGTTTAGGAGGGACGACTACCTAAAACCTAATGCTAATCCTACTCCCAGCTTAATCAAAAATTAAGTTGGACTAGGTAGCTCTAAAGGGAAAGGAATCCAAGACTTAAGCAAGTCTTGAGATCCATGGGAGGAGAAAGAGTGAAAAAGATGAAAAAGAGTAATCATGAATTAATCGGAAATTAATCAAGAATAGGCACCAAAATTAATCAACAATTAGTCAAGAATAACCAAGTTAGAATTAAAATACTAATTAAAATAAAGATTAAATTCTAAGTAAAAAGTTAATCTAAAAATTAATATCTAATTAGAAAATTAAACCTAAAATCTAACAAAATTTACTCCTAATTAACAAAACAAATCAAAATTAATTTCTATTTAGAAGTCTAATTCTAAAACCAAAACCAAATTAAAGTTCTAAGTTCTAATATCCTAAATTAATATTTTTTAAAATTGAAATTAACCCCAAAACCAAGATTAGTGTTAGTATTTCATTCTAAGACAAATATAAAATAAAAGGAGGTGCAACAGTGAAAAAAGGCGTGGAAAGAAGACAGGCGCATGGGCCCGCTAGTCCAAGGCCCAAGAGAATTTTCCTTGCAACTGTTGGGGGTGTACGAGCAAAACAGGTGCGTTGTTAGTAAATCAGACGAGTGGACTGAGGTTGTTAACGGCCCAATGAGCTTAAAAAGAGGCTAGGGGGTGCGAGTGGAAATTGGGTGGTGTGGTCGGAAAAACAAAGAAACGGGCCTAAGAACCCGGCCCAGGAGGTAAGGCAAGAAAACCTAATTAGATTGGACCTATCTTCTCTCAGCACAACCACCTTCCACTTCTTCTCCTTCGACCATTTCTTCCTCACCTTCCTTTCCATTCACGTTGTTCACAACCCGCCGCCGGCGGGGAACTTCTCTCCCTTCTCCGTTTGTTTCTCCACATCGTTGTCTTCGCCATCAAGACCTCCATCCCGTCGTTGAAACCCTCTCTTCACCTTTCACCTTCATCCGTGTTCTCCCCTTATTCTTCTTCCGAAACCTCACCACCATAACCTCTTCCGATGCGCTCCTCCTTCGCTATCATCATCATCCTCTTCTCAGATCAAACATCACGCTCAAAGTTCCTCTTCCATCAAGGATTTCACATCATCATCAACCTCATCTTCAACATCAAAGAAAAATCTCAGGCGACGCGAATCAACGAAAACGGACCGCACAACATCACCGCAACGACCTCTCAAACCAAATTATGATTATCCTCGCGCAAGCTTAACCACACGGAATCGTATTCAAGCCAAAGATCGAGTGAAACACAGTTCAGATTAAACTCAACAAACTCAAATTCAGAGCCAATCGAAAACAGGAAATAAATCAACACAGCTTAAAACAGATCTCAAACAGACAACAGGCAGATTTATGTGATAATGATGAAAGAGAGAAAACTTACGAATCGGAGTCACTCCGATGGTGTCTTCGACGATGCAGAGAAATCTCAGGTACAGACGATTCCCTTTCCTTCTCCTACTTTGTGTAACTTCAGTTGTTGTTGTTGATTTGCTTCTGAATCCTTCTTCTCCTCCACTTCTTGATCTTCTTCTTCAGCTCGACTCCGCACGATTCACTGCAGGTTGTTGATGTTGATGAATGTGGATAGCAAAAAACATGAAGGAGATCTCAATTCTGTTGCAATTCTTTAATTAGTTTTGGAAGTATCTGTGCTATGGTTTTCTACAGGTTAATATTGAATTGAAGATGGCAACTAATGTGATTTGCAGAAAAGTTTGTTGAAGGTTGAAGGCTCCAGGGTCGTGAGGTTTCAAGATGTGTAGAAAAGGTGAATTGATGATGGAATGGAGATATGATGCGTGTTGGCTCTCATGTTCAGTGTGGATTATGATTTCTGAAATGGAAGAATGAAGCAGAAGAAAGTGTTTTTTGCGGAATGGAGATTTGCATCCTTTTTATAACAGAATTGGGAGGGGTAGTATTGGTTTTGCCACTGAAATTCTGTTGTGAAAAATGGCGGTGAAAAGAGTTACGCAGTTTGCATCTCAAGTTTCTTTTTGTAATTCTATTGGAATTTCATTTTGGCTGTGAATTCTGTCACGATTTGTGCACTTTTCCTCTTGTAATTTCTGTTAAGTGTGGACCCTCAACGAATTTCCTGCGTCACCTTATTTGTCTGTGAATTTTCTGTGTGAAATTAGTCATGAATTTTCTCAAGTGGACTTTGGTATTGGTAATTTATTTGGGTTATTGGATTTAAAAAATGTAAATGGTCAAAAAGATTTATGGTTTTTAAACAGGGTGAGCAAGTGAGTTATATGGTGAGATGTGGATTAAAACTTTAATAGGAAATTGGTTAAGAGAATGGAGTCAAATGATATTGGATATGGTATGAATAAATGGACAAAGAAAGTAATTTGGATTGGATATTTGGAAATGTGTATATGATAAAATGGATTTAGAAATTGGTTATAAAAAAATAAATGGTTTATGGATAATAAAAATGGATAATGAAATAAGGTTTGATGGACTTGGATTACAAAGTGGATATCTATAAAATATGGATTGGATGTGAGTAATTGTTTTTGAAATGGATAACATGAAATAAATGGAATTAGATGAAATGGGTTAAATCGAAAGGTGGATAATGGATAAAAAGAAAAATGATTATTTAGAAAAAGATGTAAATTGGATGGAAATGGGTATTTGGAAGGTGATTTGTACATGGACAAAGAAAAATGGTTCTAAAAAGTGGACAACCACATTACGCCAATTCCAACCTTTTCGCCATATCACGACATCCCTTAAATGCAACCACAACTCGCAACTGAAACAACTGTCATCTGATGATTGAAACAAACTCCCCATGAATTAAGATTTGATGACCTGATGACCTACACACCACATAACCTGGCTTTGGGTACACACTGGTTGAGAAACAATCACTGGCACAAATAATTTGAATCTGAAACAATCTCTTGATAGTTTGACCAAGATCAGGTCAAACATCCATCTGATCCTGATTATGACTGAATAACGACACCTGACTTGAAATTAACCACCTTATCCTGGAACCAATGCGCTTGAAATGTGGAGAAGGATTCAGAACCTAATTCACAGCCTTCCCAATTAACCATGATGAAACCCTAATCTCTGAATGCCTCTTGGGAAATCTTGAAGAAAATGAACTTGATACTTGATGATCTGATTCAGAGAAACTCCTGATCCCATGTCTTAGAAAACCAATGCGTTGCACAAATGATAATGCAAAATGAGTTGAAACACAAGCCAGTTAGCTAAAAACAACAAGGAAAATTTTGGGGTGTTACAGGTGTTACAGTGAAGTTGGAGCGGTTGGTAACCAAAGAGCGGTAAGCGAGAATGATGAAGAAAACGAGAGTGACGAGGAGGACTATTTGGATCAATGATGATGAATTTAAATATTTTGAATTAATTATGAACTTATTTAATTATGGATTTTTAAAATTAAGTATGAATTTAAATATTTTTAGTTATTTATGAATTTAACATTTTTAATTAATTTCTGAATTTAAATTATTTATTATATCTATATTATTTTAAATATTGAAATTAATATTTAGAATAATATAAATATATCATTTTTTATTATATTATTTATAGTTTGCGTGGTGTATTTCATTTGGCAAATTCAAAAATTTTGCCAAGTGAAATTCACTCAGCAACATTATGTATATTCAAAATTTGTCAGGTTGAAATTCATTCAGCAACATTCTGTATATTCAAAATTTGTCAGGTGAAATTCACCTTGCAACTTTCTGCTTGTTGTCTCTACTCTGCTGCCCTGCTCTGACATGCGTGTTGCTGCTCTGAAATATGGGAAAGGGGTTGCGAGGTGAAATACATCTGGCTAACTTGCGACTTGATTTTCTCCTTGCAACATGTTGCGACTAACGTTTTTGTGAAGTGTCTGGTACACCCCGCAATAGTTACGTTGCAGAGTGATATTTGCATTTGTGAAGTGTTTTTCATCTGGCTAATTTCACTTTTTCTTGTAGAGATAGGGATGGTAACTTAGAGTGTTTGAAGAGAGTATTATAATATTCATCTTCATACTTGTTGTCTGGAAAAAAAACTGTATTGAGTTCATATTTGCATGGACACTAATTTTGTAATTCTTATATGTGCTATATGAATATCTAAGTATTCATATCTTTATCCGCATATTTATAAAAACTAATATATTAATTATAATTTATTATGTTATTTTAATTTTTTTTATGTTATTAAATAAATTAAAAAATGATATTATTGAGTTAAAAAAATAAACAAATTTATATTAAAATGCATTAAACAATGGTATATTTAATAAAATTTATAAATTAATATGTATACATATTAATAAAAATAAATATATATAAATATTTATTGTAGAGTATGGAGTGGATAGTAAAGTCCATTTATTTTAATGGATAATTTAACTAAAGTATTTCTTTTACATATTTTTATCTTAACCGTTATATATAATTTTTGTGGATGTTATCCTAATCTTACTTAAGACAAAGGGGATTAAATAAAATAATTAAAATCAAAGTCACCACTCCTAAAGTACAATGTATCTAAGATGTTTTAACACATGCATTAACAAAAAAATACATGTGATTGGACGTGCAAGCAACACTAATTTTTAAGTCGTGCAACGCCGAAGATTGACCCTTAATATGCTGTTCTTGTAGCCGACTAGTTCTTTGTCCTCTTAGAATCACATTATAATTATTAGAGGTAAGTGTAGTGATGTGTACCGTTTTTCTAATGATCATGTTTTGTTTTATATACATATATTATGATAATTTTAATCAAACCTAACTAGTTTATAGGTTCCATCACGTAAGAGCGCTTAGTTCACCGACTATGAGATGAATTTTCATTCCTGAGCAACGTACACAAGCTTGGCCTTCCAGTTAAGAGTGAAAATAAGCGGTGGCAAGTTGAGTTAAATTTTAGTAAGTTTAAGTCTTATATATTAAACAATTTAAAATTTAAGTCGTTGGAATTAATTTAAAACTTTGAGAATTCTAAATCAAACTTAATTAATAAGATTCAATCAATCTGATTAAAATATCTTGTTTTTTACTTTTTAAGTAAGTGAAACAATCACATCTTGATTGTAAAAATAATTTTGCGTAGCAATTGTTAATAGAAAAAGAAAGAAAGATGATTGGGATTTAACAAAATAAGAGAAGAGAAAATGATTTCTGCAGAGCAACTCTCTGCTCTCAAACTGAGAAAAAATATTATTCAACTGTGCAATTGCACTTTCTATTATGTGTGTTACAATATTATTATCTATTCTTCTTCCTCAAAATAGGGGTTACTCCCTCTATTTATAATTGAGCCACCTTACTCCCCAAGGTAAAGCCAAAAACACAAAAGCCTAAAATTTCTATTTCGGTTTAAGTCGAAATCTTGTGTCAAACAACCTGATTCGACACTTCGATATCTAACCCTACTCGACACACATTACACTAGGCTAATTTCGAAACATCCTTGTTTCTGTCGAGCTACACCTGCTTCGACACAAGAAATTACATTATCAACACACCACCTAATTCATTGTGTCTAAGCTATCTATATTCATCATAGACCTTAACTTCTTGAACACTTCGACTTGCACTCCTTTCGTCATGATATCTGCAATCTGATTTTCAGTTCTGCAGTGTTCCAAGTTCAGCTTCCCTTCTGCTACCTGCTCACGAAGATAATGGAACCTCATTTTGATGTGTTTGCTTCGTCCATGTGCTATTGGATTCTTCGCCAAATTGATAGCTGACATGCTATCAATCTTCATGGTAATTGCTCTATGACTCTTCGTTGTAATCTCTTCGATCAGATTCACCATCCACTTTGCTTGACATGCACGAAGAGAATCAGCTATGTATTCCGCTTCTCATAACGACAAGATATCCACAAAGAGAAGCAACTTGTATTCCTCAGTCGAATGATATCCTATCAAGATCATTTGACTTGACTTGTCATCAAGTTTTCTTCTCAATTGTTCTGGCACATGTCTATGGGCTATAGATCCAAACACCTTCAAATGACTTAGGCTAGGCTTGACACCAGACCAACATTCTTTTGGCATAATTCCTTCTAGCATTTTTGTTAGACATCTGTTCAAGATGTATGTTGCAGTCGAAACAGTTTCTCCCCATAATTCTTTGGTATATGCTTGCCTTTCAACATATTTCTCACCATATTCATATGACGGTTCTATTCTTTCTTTCTGCAGTTCGATTCTATTGTGGAGTGTAGGGTGGCACCACCTCATGCACAATCCCTTCTTTCTCACATAATGCATATAAATATTTTGACACATACTCTCCACCACCATCAGTCCTCAGAATCTTTAGGTTTCGACCACTTTGTCTTTCGACCATAGATTTAAATTTGGAAAATACCTCGATCACTTCACTTTTCTTCTTGATCAGGTAAGTCCACAGTTTTCGACTGAAATCATATATGAACGTGACAAAGTATCTGTTACCTCCAATCGAATCCACCTGGATAGGACCACATACATCAGAGTATATGACTTCAAGAATTGCCTTTGACTTGCTTCCTGCATCCTTGTTGAAGCTATTATTGTGTTGTTTCGCCTGGACATATTTTCACACACTTCACTTGGAATGTCGATTTCTGGTAATCCTGAAACCATATTTCTTCTTTTCAAATCTCCGATGTCTTTGAAATTGAAATGGCCAAGTCTATAATGCCATATCCTATCATCTCTGTTGGCTGCAGTTGCAAGGCACTTATACTCCATCACATTAAGCTCAATCTTGAAGGTTCTATTCTGAGACATTGGAGCCTTCAAGATCAACCTTCCGTTTGATTCGAGAACTCTCATCACCTTTCTTCAATCGACACTTTGTAGTTCTTTTTTACCAGCTGCCCTATCCTGAGCAAACTGCTATTCATGCCTGGTATGTACAATGCATTAGAATTCACTTACCTCTTGCCATCTTTCCTCATAACCAGAATATCACCAATACCTTCAGCTGCTAGAGTATTGTCACTTTCAAATTTCACTGTGTTCTTCATTGAGGGTTTTTTGTTGACAAACTAATCCTTCCTACCAGTCATGTGTGATAAGCATCCTGAGTCCAAGTACCATTGGTCCTGGAATCTTTCTTCATCTCTTATTGTGACCATCAGCAACATCTCTTCTTCTTTTTCATGTTTCACCAGCTTTGCATAAGTTTCTTGATTCATCTTCTTTTCTGGACAGTCACTAAAATAGCGACCATACTTCTAACAATTGTAACTCTGAATGTGACTTTTGTCAGATTTTCAACCACCACCTCTTCCTCTACCAGCAGCACCACCTCTTTGGTTGCCTTGGTTCCAGGGTTTTCTCTGATTCGACCAGTTTCCTTATTGCTGATTTCAACCAGTCAAATTGTTGTAGCCTCTTCTGCCTTTGTTGCCATTCCAACTTCCTTTGCCTTTCTTTTCTTTTGCTAATTGCGCCTGCAAAGACACATCACTTTTCGAATTTCCTGCAGCTCTTTCAGCCATCATTTCTTCATGAGATTTAAGAGTCCCTTGAAGCTCTTCCTTTGTCAATGTTGACAAATCTTTCTATTCTTCTATGGCTACTACCATGTGGTCAAATTTTGGAGTCAATGACCTCAAGATCTTTGCAACAACTGATCTTGATGTCAACACTTCTCCACATACTTTGATTTGATTCACCAATTTAGTAACCCTAGTGAAGAAATCAGTTATGCTTTCACTTTCTTCCATCTAAAGTAATTCTTACATCCTTTTGTGAGTTTGTAACCTCACCTCTTTCACCTTCTTTGTGCCTCCAAATGATTTCTCCAAGATTTCTCATGCTTCTTTTATTGATTCTACATCACTAATCTTTTCAAAATTATTTGGATCAACGCATTGATGAATTATAAAGAGAGCTTATTAATCTTTCTTCTTCAATTCTTTGTATGCAGCCTTTTCTTAACCCGTCGCATTTTCTGCAAGCGGTGTTACTCCTTCCTTCACCAGATCCCAAAGATCTTGATAACAAAAAACTACCTTCATCTCCTTGCACCAATTCCCATAATTATTGTTCTTGAGAATCAGAAGACTCTTTGGAAAATGCCTGTTTGGATGATTTATTTCCATCGTGATTTTCTGCCCACAAATCGCTCAGCCAGTGCTCTAGACACCAGATGTTGGAATTAACCCAAAACTTTTAGAATTCTGAATCAATCTTGATGAACAAGATTCAATCAACCTGATCGAAATCCCTTGTTCTTCACTCTTCACTCAAGCAAAACAATCACATCTTGATTGCAAGAATGATTTTACGCAGCAATTGTTAATGGAAGAACAAAGAAAGAAGATTGAATAAGAAAGAAGATTAGAGTTTAACAAAATAAGGGAAGAAGAGAATGATTTCTAAAGAATAACTCTTTGCTCTCAAACTGAGAAAAAATATTATTCAATTGTGCAATTGCACTTTCTGTTGTGTGTTACAATATTATTCTCTATTCTTCTTACTCAAAATAGGGGTTACTCCCTCTATTTATAATTGAGCTACCTTGCTCCCTAAGGTAAAGCCCAAAAACACAAAAACTCAAAAATTTTATTTTGCTCTAAGTCGAAATCCGGTGTCAAGCAACCTGCTTCAACAATTCGACATCTAACCCTACTCGACACACACTACACTAGGATAATTTTGACACATCCTTGTTTCTGTTGAGCTACACCTGCTTCGACACAAGGAATTACATTCTCAACATAATTTTGGCTTTGTAATCAGTCAAATGTTTATTTTTATGGTGGTGCTCACTACTCCATACACTCAATGTAATGATCACATATCATATAAAACTTGAAAATGATATCTGCATTGTCAAAGATTAGAATTTGGACGCACGCACACTACTACAAATAATATAATTTATAACAAAAAATTTACCTGATCCAATAAAAAATTGAGGTATAATTCCAGGACACGATATATTTTATTTTTTTAATAAAAAATATCATATATTTCCTTAGTTGTTGAATATAACCAAGATGAAAACAAATCCAGGACATACTTAGATTCCCAGCAAATACAACTTATGTTTTTAATTCTTTAAAAGTAATGTCTTTCTTTTTATTTTAATTTTTATGTGTAAATTAAATGATATACTCCTTTGATTACTTTAATAACCGAGGGGTTAGATTATCATATTTTACTATAAAAGCATTCGTTCATTAAGTTTTACCATAAACCTAACTCGTCTATAGTTGCTACAAACTCATACACCGTTATTTTTGGGATGGATTACAAAACAAAAAAAAATCTTCAAGATTCTCTGTTATATGTTGTTCTTCTAACATCAACCTTGAACAGAACATTTTTCTGCTCTTGCAATCTATCTCACATTATGGTATTTTTGTTATTATTGTTGTCGTTGTTTGCATCTCTTGCAAGGTCATTGTTATATTTTGGAAGAATCTTCCTATGTTGCCATTCAAAGAAAACATTTCAAATTTATTGCTCTCATCGGTTGACAATATTGAGAAATTTATTCATAAACATACCGTAAATTGCAAGCAATGTTGTTGTTTCATAATACAAGATCTAGAAAAAATTATTTTGAATACTGCAGCAAACAAAAAAATGGTGAATGGTAAAAAAACTAAAAAAAGAAATGATAACACTGAAACACACTGCGTATTTGGCTCGGATTGCACATGGTTATTATAGTTTATTTACTATTTTTCTTGTATCATGCTTATGTTTTATGTTGTTTTCCGGTAAAGTGCCTTAGTGGAGCCTTCCGTGAAGAAAAGAAGCAAAAAGAGCGAGAATCGAAAGATTTCAGTGGAAAATACACACATGGCGTTGGCCAAGGAGGACGCCATGACGTGTAGAATTTCACCCACGTCTCAACGGTCAAAAGACCATGTCCTCCACCTTTTTCACACATGGCGGGCGCCATGGGTAGATGGCGGGTGCCATCTTCATAAAACGCGCCTTGGTCAAAGGCAGTTGGAGGAAGTGTCCATGTTCAGAGGAATTATCTCCACACGTTTTCTGAACGTCTCGTGTAACTTTCAAGGGTTTTCACACTATAAAAAGGCCATTAGTTTCCATTGTTGATCATCCTCTCTTAGTTGCAGGATATGCATAAATTCAGTTTGTTTAAAGCAATAATCCGTCACATCGAGGGGTTATTGCACCATTGTTGTAATCGAGATTGGAGCATTTTAGAAGTAGAGTAATCTTGCCGCCATTTTACTTTTCAAGTCAAATATACTTTCTAGCATTGTACCAGATTAAAGTCTCCGATTTGGAGCAGGTTTATTATTCAATTCTCATTTTACTTTTTTACTCGCACCGTCTTTACTTTATTTACTTTCCCGCAATACTTTACTTTGTTTATTTCCTGTCTTGCCTTAAATTTGTTTACTTATTTGCACCGCTTTTACATTCTTTATTTTATTGCATCGCTTATTTCATTTTCTTTATCTTAAAAGATTTGTTTTCAAACCGAACTTAAGCGTGACACTTTCGTTCTCACTTTTGAAAATCAATCGCACCTTTAACATATTTTATTTCCTAAATAACTTATCCCGCAAATCTATTTTATGCAATGTTTACTATAGTCATGTCTAGCTAAATTCTTAAGTGCTGGGATGTGAGGACCTTCGTTTTGACGGTACTCCGTATGTTGTGTTTGTAGAAATACTTTAGGGGCTGTTTTGGTTTTAATGCAACTCTTCTGAGTTTAACTTGATCGGCCATTACGTAAATGGGATCGTGTTTCTATTTACGTAGTAACTGTGATTATGTCGGGTAAGATCGAAAGTCGTCCGATATTTATGATAAAAGTTGGTTAGTTTTTAATTGATAAAAACAGAGAAAGCGCTTTGTTAATTAATTATGGAAATTTAATATTATTAGAAAGTGATTTTAAAACTATTTTCGGACGCGTTTATAGATTTAGGATCCGGTTGGCCGAGCATATGCCGGAAACCCTTTGATGTTAAAAGTTTCCAATCAAAAGCACTTTTTAAGTGAGTCTTAAAGGTGATTATATAAAAAAGGACGTCATCACTTTAACGCAATACGCGACCGGTGCAGCTTGAGCGGCTGGTATAGATTAGAGCGTAGGTCCGGTTTCGATCACGCTAACGCGGCAGTTCCTTTTTAATTAACCTTTTTTTCCTAGGAATAAAATATTTCCCCGTAAGTGTCTCTACTTAAACAATAGGAGTATCGTTTGATTGATGCGAATTACATACCAGTACCATTTATCTAAATTCATTTTTACTCATAATTCTTTGTTGCCTGTGCACTTTATACACTGTTTCTATTAGCCTTAGATAAACAATGTAACGATAGTAATCGATAGATTGACATTGGTCTTCATGGGATAGATAATCTTTTATATTGCTCTGACGTATTCTGTATACTTGCAGAAAACACGCATCAATTTTTTGGCGACGTTGTCGGGGACCAACTACGTCAAATTTCATAACCTGTTGTTACATTATCTAGACTAAGGCACCCCTTTTTCTTAGCCGGTCAATACGAAGATCTCGCAGTACCGGAAACTTAGTTGATCCAATAGCAGAACCTGAAAGATACGCTCGTGCTCGTCTTTTGCTCCAGAGAATTAGAAGAGCAATGGCAAAAGAACAAAACCAAAGACCGCTTAAGGACTTCGCCTTGCCATCCAATGTAGAACCCCACTCTAGTATTGTAAACCCGACTATTCAAGTTAACAACTTTGAATTAAAACCTTCTCTATTGCAACTAGTACAATAGAACCAGTTCACAGGTCTTCCTACGGAGAACCTGAACCAACACTTAAAGGTTTTTATTCAAGTAGCAGACACCTTAAAAACCAACGGTGCTTCTCCTGAGGTGATACATCTAAGACTATTTCCCTTTTCCCTCAGAGATAAAGCCCGGTCATGGTTAGATTCCCTTCCAGCAAATTCAATAACCACTTGGAATAACCTAAAGAAAGTATTCCTAGCTAGATACTTTCCCCCGAGTAAGACTGCTGTCCTATGGAACCAAATAACTAGATTCACTCAACAAGATGGTGGATCACTTTTCGACACATGGGAAAGATATAAAGAACTATTAAGAGCTTGTCCACACCATGGTCTAGAATAATGGCTTATAATTCATACCTTTTATAACGAACTCATGTACAACACAAAAATGACCATCGACGCTGCCGCCGGTGGCACTCTGATGAACAAACCTTACCCCGAAGCTTGCGCCCTCATTGAAGATATGGAACAAAACCATTATCAATGGGGAATATAACAAACTCCAGTAGAGAAGAAAGAGACCAAATGAGGTATTTACGAAGTCAGTTGTCTCGGCCATATGAAGGCCAAAATGGACGCCATAGCCCAAAAAGTTGAAAGTTTAACGATTAACCCTACAACCACCGTAGCTTCGGTTCAACCCGGATACGAAATTTGTGGAGCCCAAAGACATACTATGGCTGAATGTCATCTTTTAGCCGAAACTAGCACAAATCAGGTCAATTATGCCCAAGGTAATCCCTATTCAAATACTTATAACCCTGGATGGAGAAATCACCCCAATTTTTCCTATAAGAATACTAATCCTACTCAGGCTACTACACCCAGAAACCACCAATTTACCAAGCCCAAAGACCAAATCAACTTGTGCAAGCTGTCCCTCAAAAATCGCATCTTGAGAAAATGATGGAGAGCTTCATTTCCGCCCAAACCCAGCAAAACAAGGAATTCATGAACCAAAACATTCACATGAATGGATTAATTACCCAATTAACCACCAAGGTTGATTCTGTAATTACCCACAACAAAATGCTAGAAACCTAGATCTCTCAAGTGGCACAACAACAAGCTACTCAAGCTACACCAAGAGGACAATTCCCTGGACAACCTGAACCTAACCCCAAAGGGTACGCTAACGCTATTGCCCTACAGAGTGGCACTACTTACACTGAACCTGCAAACCCTAGGTTGAAAAAGCCAGAACCACCCAAGAAGAATGTTGTGACCACACCTGAGAAACAAGTAGAGAATCCGGTAGAGTCTGAGAGAAAGAAGGATGAAGAGGTTAAAGATAAGGAGGGAGAAAAGGATAATGAAGTATACGTGCCACCCTCACCTTACAAACCACCAATTTTGTATCCACAAAGACTTAAATAAACCAAATTAGACAACCAATACAAGAAGTTTGTAAAAGTGATTGAGAAGCTCCACGTTGAGATTCCATTCATTGAAGTTATTACCCAAATACCATCCTATGCCAAATTCCTGAAAGACATCTTAACCAACAAACGAAGTCTTGACGATCCTAAACCCTTAGAATGCAATTCTATTGCAAAAAATAAGCTTGCTAAAAAGGAGAAAGACCCTGGGAGTTTTTCTATACCTAGTGTTTTAGGAAATCATGTCATCGACAAAGCACTTCTGGACTTAGGAGCCAGTGTGAGCTTAATGCCCTTAGCCGTTTGTAATAGATTGAACCTAGGAGAAATGCAACCAACTAGGATGTCCCTTCAATTAGCCGATAGATCAGTTAAATATCCAATAGGCCATTCCTATCAGCAGCTGGAGCTATAATAGATGTCAAAAGAGGAAAAATGACCTTTGAAGTAGGGGATGAAAAAGTAAAATTTATATTATCCAAATTCCTAATGGCACCAGCCATAGACGACTCCTGTTATGCCATCGATATCATCGATGAGTGCATAAGAGAGTTAGACCAAACAAACCCAGTTGAAATAATTAAATTACCTTCAACCCCCATAATGGAGGACGACGAATTTGAAAGGTTAATTGAACCTTATATAGATGACAGCCTTTACGAATGTTTAGCCCTCACCCCAAACCATATGCCATGCCCTTAGAAACTAGCAGTAGGGCTCAAGGAATTGCCTAAGAATCTGAGATATGAGTTTTTGGATGAAGAACTAAATCGTTCGGTAATAGTTAGAGCCACCTTAAATGGTGATGAAACCAATCAACTCTTAGATGTCTTAAGAAAATATCCTGCAGCTCTAGGTTATAATATTTCTGATCTAAAAGGGATAAGCTCATTCATGTTCATGCACCGGATTATGCTAGAGGAATATTCTAAACCCTCTAGAGAACATCAAAGAATGATAAACCCCATAATGAGTGATGTGGTAAAAAGGGAAGTGTTGAAATTACTGGAGGCTCGGATAATTTATCAAATTTCTGATAGTAAGTGGGTAAGCCCTGTACATGTGTCATAGATCAAATGCTTGAACGTCTAGTAAGACATTCTTACTTTTGCTATTTGGATGGATATTCGGGATTTTTCCAAATTCCTATTCACCCCGATGATCAAGAGAAAATAACCTTTACATGCCCATATGGAACATTTGCCTATCGACGAATGCCATTCGGACTATGCAATGCCCCAGCTACTTTTCAACGATGTATGATGTCGATCTTCGCAGATTTCCTTGATGAGATCATGGAAGTTTTCATGGATGATTTCTCGGTATGTGGATCCAGTTTTGTAAACTGCCTAACTAACCTTGAGAGAATTCTGGAACGATGCGTAGAAGTCAATCTCGTTCTAAACTGGGAGAAATGCCATTTTATGGTTACCGAAGGAATAGTGCTAGGACACATAATGTTTGAAAGAGGCATAGAAGTTGATAAAGCTAAAATAGAGGTTATAGAAAACCTCCAACCACCGAAGACAGTTAGGGAAATCCGAAATTGTCTTGGACACGCCGGTTTTTACCGACGTTTCATCAAGGATTTCTCTAAGATAACCAAACCCTTGACTGGCCTTCTAATGAAAGACGTTGAGTTCAATTTCAATGACAAATGTCTCGAAGCCTTTAAACTCCTTAAACAAGCATTAATCTCCACACCTATTATACAACCTCCCGATTGGAACCAACCTTTCGAAATTATGTGCGATGCAAGCGACTACGTTGTTGGTGCTGTTTTAGGACAAAGGAAAGATAAGAAACTGCACGTAATCTATTATGCAAGTAGAACATTAGACGCTGCTCAGCTAAATTATACCACAACCGAAAAAGAACTCCTCACTGTAGTTTTTGCTATTGACAAATTTCAATCTTATTTAGTCGGAGCCAAAATTATAATCTACGTCTATCACGCTGCAATCCGATATCTTTTAAGTAAAAAGGACGCTAAGCCTAGATTACTTCACTGGATCCTTTTGCTACAAGAGTTCGATTTGGAGATTCGTGATAAGAAAGGCACCGAAAACATGGTCGCTGATCACCTTTCGAGGCTAGACTACCTAAAACTAGATCTAACTCCGATAAACGATGACTTTGCTTATGATAGACTTATAGCCACAATTAGAACCGATCATAGTGATGACCCTGACCCTTATTTAGAGTCAGACCTTAAAAAGGCCTTAGTAATCTCAAACGTACCGTGGTACGCCGACTTTGTAAATTACTTAGCCGCCGATATCATACTCCCTGACCTTAACTACCAACAAAAGAAGAAGTTCTTTCACGATGTGAAACATTTTTATTGGGACGAACCTCTACTATTCAAGAGAGGCACAGACAATTTACTTAATCGCTGCGTCCCTGAAGAGGAGGTAGAAAACATAATTAAACATTGTCACTCTGCACTATATGGTGGACATGCAGGCACATCTAAAACTTGCACCAAAATACTCAAAGCAGGCCTTTATTGGCCAACTCTATGGCGCGACGTCCATGCCTACATTATCAGATGTGACCAGTGTCAACGCCCTGGGAATGTCTCAAGATGTGACAAAATTCCCTTGAAAAATATCCAAGAAGTAGAACTCATTGATGTTTGGGGAGTTGATTTTATGGGACCCTTTCCATCTTCGATGGGAAATAAGTATATCTTGGTGGTCGTTGACTACGTGTCTAAGTGGATTCAGGTTGTAGCTTCACCTACCAACGATACTCATTTGGTTATTAAATTATTCAAAAACAACATATTCCCTAGATTTGGAGTACCTCGCCTCGTTATAAGCGATGGTAGATCGCACTTCATATCAAGAATATTTGATAATCTTTTAAATAAATATGGAGTTAAACATAGAGTATCAACACCCTATCATCCGCAAACCAGCGGACAAGTAGAGGTGTCAAATAGGGAGATTAAGCAGATTTTAGAAAAAACCGTCTCATTATCCAGAAAGGATTGGTCCCTAAGACTACAAGAGGCATTGTGGGCTTACAAAACCGCTTTCAAAACACCTATAGGAACAACCCCATACCAATTGGTTTACGGAAAGTCTTGTCACTTACCCTTTGAGATGGAACATAAAGCCTATTGGGCCATCAAAGCCCTTAATATGGATTACTTAGCAGCCGGTAACAAACGCATCCTAGATATTCATAAATTAGAAGAAACACGTCGCGATGCTTATGAAAATGCCATCATATATAAAGAGAGAACTAAAGCATGGCATGACAAAATGATTGTTAAGAAAGAATTTAACATAGGCGACCATGTATTTCTATTCAATTCTAGATTATGGTTGTTCCCTGGTAAGCTACGCCCTAGATGAACTGGCCCCTATGAGGTTACAAAAGTCCTAAAGTCTGGGGCAGTAGAAATACGAGATGATTCATGTAGTCCTTTCATGGTAAACGGACAACGGTTGAAACACTATTATGGTGGTGATATCCCTTCCTATTACTCCGGTCATACTCTGATCAAGCCACCCATTGCTACATCTACTAAGTGAGTTCCATAATCGTCAAGCTAATGATGTTAAACAAGCTCTGTGTGGGAGGCAACCCATGGCCATTTTTATATTTATTGCTTTCGCATTTTTTATTTATGTATTTTTCTTAAAAGGTGAATTAATTATTTTTTATCTGTTTAACAGGATTGACTTGTGTGATATTCATGTTTCAGGTTTCAGATCCATCGCCTTTGATAGCATTCTCTACTAACCTTATTTTTCAGGATGTCGCACTTCGACGATATGCATGTTGTGTTCAGAGATGACATTCAGAAGAAACGATTTGTGGTCCTTTCTGAGCGACCAATGCTTCCGACCAGATATGCTGACCCAAGATGCCTAGAAGCCTTAGGTCTCGAAGCTAGTGTGAGATATCTTTGCCACCAACTCCAATGGGACGAGTACTCTGATGCCATGAATGTGACTTATAGACACCTCACCCTAGAATTCCTCAGTTCACTTATCTATGAACCCTACGTTGGTAGAGGTTTCAAAAGAGGCCGCATTAACTTCAGATTGTTTGGAAATGAATACACTTTTACCCACAAAGATTTTGCTAACCTGCTAGGATTTCAGTATGGACTTGATGTTGTACATGAATTCCCTGAGTGTGACATCGTACAGGATGAGTTAGATAAGTTCTGGAGTGAAATCACCGATGGATGAGGCCCTGATCCCCCCACCCAGCTGTCAAACAAGATCCATAATTCAGCTTGTAGGTACTTTCAGATGATTTTGGCCCAGACCTTCTTTGGAAAAAGTGAAACCGATAACCATGTAGGTGCTGAAGAAATTTGTATGCTCTTTTACACCACCCAGTCACGTCCTGTAGCCAGCGGAAATTTCCTAATAAATCACCTTAACATGATTGCAAGATCCTCCCAGGGACTCATCCACATAGGAGGAACAATGACACGCATCGCCTATGCCCTAGGTCTCATTAGCAAAATATCTCACCTGGCCGCCTATTGTGGTTGTACCCTGATTGACTTAGACCATTGCTTGGACCGTGGCCTAATTAGGAGAGTCTATTTCAGCCCCGAACATTATAAGCTCCTAATCAACGATGAGACCATCCATTACTTTGGACTACCCCATCCTACCCGAACCAATGTCTACAATAAAGAGAATTGGTCATACTCCTTAGAGGCCTAGGATGAGATACCTAATAAACCCAAATCCCCACCTGTTCTTGAATACTATCCTACACCTCTCCCAGAAAGGACCACAGTGTACTCTTCTAATGTTAATCTACAGAGACGTGACATATACTCTGAGTTTGACACTATGCGCAAGGTGATAATTTCTCTTCGCGAAGAGCTTACCGAATTCACCATTCTGAAGGAGGACTCTGATGCCACTTATGCCGCCGAGATCGATTGCCTGTATCAGGAAATCTACAGTCTCCGACGTGAGCTTGCAGAGGCAAAGGCATCCTGCCCACATATGAATCAGGGTGTCTGTCGCTAATCATTATAGAAGACCTTTCTGGGGCACTTAGGACATTGCTTACACTACGTGTGGGGGAGATTTACCGCATCATTATTATTATTATTTGATTCACCTTTATCAGACATTCTCTTGTTTTTAGTCGTTTTATTTATTTCCGCACTTTATTTCCGCTACCAGACTTATTACTATTATGCTCATCTATTATATCAAGTATCTTGATATATTGCATTCACTTACTATATGCAATTATCACCATACTATGTTTTATCAATGAAATTTAAAATTTTGCAAAATATTATTTATAGTGCATATCCTATTCTTTTTATCATTTATATTATTATTTATGTTGCATACCATATCTTTATCATTTTTATCATGTAAAAATATCCTTTATGTCTCTTGCATGTACAAATACTAAGAAAAATCTCAGGAGACGCTACATACACCCCCAAACAAAGAAACAAATCAAGCCAATGCCCAAAAACCCGTCCAGCCCAAAATACATAGATGGCGGGCGCCATCTCCCACATGGCGGGTGCCATGGGGTCTGAGACTTTACACGGGAGAGAATGTGAAAACCCACAATTTTTCACATTCAACTCATCTCCTTCCCCATTTTCTCCATTTTTGACCCACTTAAAAATCCACCAAATCCCATTAACCACTCATTCAATCATCAAACCCACTACTATTTCCACTACCCCGCTCACTTTCCAACCATAAAAATATAACCTTTCATAAAAAACTCCACAAAATCTCATTTTACCAACCTTCACCAAAAAACCCATTTACCTTCAAAAAGCATCAACAATGGCAGAAATGGAGCACGAAGGGATTATCTTTCGAGATGGAAAAGCTGGGGATAGGTAGAGGAGAAAATTTGAAGCACTGCTGAGACGCGAAATTTTCGCGACAAGGTATATCGACACTGATTTCCTGTATAGTCTAGGGATTTACCATAGTGTTTTTTATCTGTTAGATAATTTAGGATTGCATGACATTTTTACTCGTAGAGAACCCACCTTCGAGAGGCCGACCCAGGAATTTTTGAGTTCCCTGATTTATAATGTTAGTCCTAATACCACTAGCACCGTCAGTACAGTGATATTCAAGATGTTTAATAGAGAATATGAGGTCACTACCGACCACCTTGCAGGTATGTTAGGACTTCCTCACGGGGAAGGTGCTATCTGCGAGACACCTTTAGACACTAACTGGCAGGTTGAGGCATTCCAACTGTGGAATGATCTGACAGGTTGAATCACAAACTCTTTCAAAGGCAACATGGCCTTGGATATCCACAACTCGACCATACGTGTTTTTAGACTTTTATTGGCATCTATTGTGTTTGCCCGAGAAAATCTAAATAAATTAAATTCTAAGGAATTTATCTTTTTACAGGCTGCCCTCTTACAGAGGAGATTAAATTTCGTCCCTTTCATGATAGCGCGCATGTGTGTTGCTGAGAAAAAGGGTGGAACTATTGCATTTAGAGAATTGATTACCTCCATTGCACGTGCCTTTGAGCTGGACACCGGGCTAGCTACATTGGAACCACTCCCACTGCACACAATAAATTTAAAATTTTTAAGAGATATGAAATTCTGCAAAGTGAGGAAAGAAGGAGGCTACACCCTTATGGTTCATAATGTAGTTATCCCGAGTGTTGTTTTACCCTGTTCCCGTCGCACCGATGTGCGACTTAGGAGAAACTGGATTTATGATTTACAGGCTCCACCCTTTCTCGGTCCGTTACCACCAAACATCCCAGAAGACGAGGATGACGGGACCGATGATGAATATGAGCGGAGAAACCAATCTCCTATTCATAATGCACCCCTTCCACATGCATCACCTGCACACACCCCACTTTTTACTAACCCTTCTGCAGGTACACCTACAGGATTTTATATTACTGAAGAGATGTGGAGAGCACAAAAAGCTCGCGAAGAAGAGCCTGATGGCCTGTTTTATGCCATGTATGAGCAGTAGCAGGACATGATGGAATTCATGCGTGAGTTGTAACGGCAGAGTGAGTGATCTATGCGTTCTATTTTAGAGTCTCAGCTCGCCGTAGCTTCTCAGCAGCAGCGTCAGCAGGCCTACCTTGACAGACGATTCGGGCTAGTGGAGGCTACTCAGGGTTCCATACTAGGAAACCTCCGCGAACTCCGAGAGTCTAATTCCTCACTAGCATTGAGGATTCAGCAGCTTGAGCTCTCACAGAGTGCCCGACATCGCAGCAGGAGCCGTCACCCCCGACGTTCAGAGCAGAGAGGAGAAGGTACTAGCGATCAGTAGCAGCATTATCCAGGTTCTACCTATCTCTTTTCCACCTTTTATCGAAACATTGGGGACAATGTTTGGTTTAAGTGTGGGAGGAGGTATTTACCGTTTAGTTTTCCTTTATGTTTTTTTCTTTCATTTTATCGCTTTCTAGTTTATTTTCCAAGTATGTTTTTAGTTTATTTTTACTTAGTTCTAAATAATTACATGTGCTTGACGAGTCATTTGTGTAGTTTGTCTATTTTCCCCATTTCTTGAGCCATAACAAAATTTTTAAATAAGTAAACGACTTCTATTTTCAAAAATTTGGGATGTTAGACAAATTAGGATCATATGCAGAGACTTGGGAAAAATTGTGAAAAATCGATATCGTTTTAACACCGTAAGTTTCTCAATTATAGGACCTTATCCAGATACATATTATTCTGTGGCCTTAAAATATCGTCTTTAAAATTCACTCCTTAAGTAGTTTATTTCAGCAGTCAGCACCATCTTAGTCACTACTAAGTGGACAAACCGATGAAATAGGTGAATGATCCAGCAAAAAGAAAGAAAAGGCAAAAATATAATAAAAGCAAAGAATTTGAAAAATGTTCCAGCTTCTAAGTTAGGTAACCCTCACCCGGTTATTTAGCCCAACGGTAGCGAGACTTCCAAAAATTATGTTTGTGCCTTGATGTTAAAGTGCAAAAAGAATTAAACTTTGGCACAAATATGGATCAGGGTCACCAACAGGTTTGTTCACCATGCAAGTACGAGATAACGGGCTTAATGTGATTGCGCTTGAATGAAAAGGGGATGAGAAAGGAATGAGTAAAATAGGCCTAAGTATAATGTCACGATATGGATTCGTTCGTATAGGAGAGAAACTTATGACCGCAATCTGCGAAAAGTGATACCATGAAAACTTTGGTTCGCGAACCAGTACCTATCAAAGCAACCTTTATCAAACTAAAGTCTCTAGCCCATATTTAGTCCTTGTGTGTTGCTGTTTATCTTCTATGCTTATAAAAGTTTGCTTGAGGACAAGCAAAGGTTTAAGTTTGGAGGAATTTGATAACACCGAAACACACTGCGTATTTGGCTTAGATTGCACATGGTTATTATAGTTTATTTACTATTTTTCTTGTATTATGCTTATGTTTTATGTTGTTTTCAGGTAAAGTGCCTTAGTGGAGCCTTCCGTGAAGAAAAGAAGCAAAAAGAGCGAGAATCAGAAGATTTCAGTGGAAAATACACACATGGCGTTCCACATAGTGTTGGCCAAGGAGGACGTCATGACGTGTAGAGTTTCACCCACGTCTCAACAGTCAAAAGACCACGTCCTCCACCTTTTTCACACATGGCGGGTACCATGGGTAGATGGCGGGCGCCATCTTCATAAAACGCGCCTTGGTCAAAGGCAGTTGGAGGAAGTGGCCATGGCCAGAGGAATTATCTCCACACGTTTTCTGAACGTCTCGTGTAACTTCCAAGGGTTTTCACACTATAAAAAGGCCATTAGTTTCCATTGTTGATCATCCTCTCTTAGTTGCAGCATAGGCATAAATTCAGTTTGTTTACAACAATAATCTGTCACATCGAGCGGTTATTGCACCATTGTTGTAATCGAGATTGGAGCATTTTAGAAGTAGATTAATCTTGCCGCCATTTTACTTTTCAAGTCAGATTTACTTTCCAGTATTGTACCAGATTAAAGTCTCCGATTTGGAGCAGGTTTTGTATTCAATTCGCATTTTATATTTTTACTCGCACCGTCTTTACTTTATTTACTTTCCCGCACTGCTTTACTTTGTTTATTTCCTGTCTTGCCTTAAATTTGTTTACTTATTTGCACGACTTTTACATTCTTTATTTTATCGCATCGCTTATTTCAATTTCTTTATCTTAAAAGATTTTTTTTCAAACCGAACTTAAGCGTGACACTTTCGTTCTCACTTTTAAAAATCAATCGCACCTTTAACAAGTTTTATTTCCTAAATGACTTGTCCCGCAAATCTATTTTATGCAATGCTTATCATAGTCATGTCTAGCTAAATCCTTAAGTGCTGGGATGTGAGGATCATCGTTTCGACGCTACTCTGTATGTTGTGTTTGTAGAAATACTTTAGGGGCTGTTTTGGTTTTAATGCAACTTTTTTGAGTTTAACTTGAATGGCCATAATGTAAATGGGATCGTGTTTCTATTTACGTAATAACCGTGATTATGTCGGGTAAGATCGAAAACCATCCGATATTTAAGGTAAAAGTTGGTTAGTTTTTAATTGATAAAAACAATGAAAGCGCTTTGTTAATTAATTAGGGAAATTTAATATTATTAGAAAGTGATTTTAAAACTATTTTCGGACGCGTTTATAGATTTAGGATCCGGTTGGCCGAGCATATGCTGAAAACCCTTTGATGTTAAAAGTTTCCAATCAAAAGCACTTTTTAACTGAGTCTTAGAGGTGATTATATAAAAAAGGACTTCATCACTTTAACGCAATAAGCGACTGGTGCAGCGATAGCGGCTGGTATAGATTAGAGGGTAGGTTTGGTTCCGATCACGCTAATGCGGAGGTTCCTTTTTAATTAACCTTTTTTCCTAGGAAGAAAATATTGCCCCGTAATGTCTCTACTTAAACTATAGGAGTATCGTTTGATCGATGTGAATTACATACCAGTACCATTTATCTAAATTCATTTTTACTCATTATTCTCTGTTGCCTGTGCACTTTATACACTGTTTCTATTAGCCTTAGATAAACAACGTAATGATAGTAATCGATAGATTAACATTGATCTCGGTGGGATCGATAATCTTTTATATTACTCTGACGTATTCCGTATACTTACGGAAAGCACGCATCAAGAAACAAGACATGTTACTTTCAATTTTTTACCATTCACCATTTTTTGCAAGTAATATATTATCTCGGTTCCTTTATGAAACCGAGGGAAAGTCCCTATTTTATTTTATTTTTATTTTTAAAAAAATAATTTTTTGCCTCTGTAGGCATGACAACGGGGCGGGTCTGAGCCGGTTTCTACCTCCCCCAAACCTAAACACAAACCCGGATCCCCAAACAATTCTCGTTCCCCGCCCCAAACTCAAATGAGAATTGAGAATTAAAACTCAAACTCGTCCCTAATGGGTTCGGGTTGGGTTCGGATATCCCCGCTCCACCATCGTCCATTTAGTGAAATCAATATTTTTAATAGAATTCTTTTTCAACATCAAATGATATTACAAATAATAAAATAAAATAATCACAAAAAATTCCATACATACATTTCAAATGTTTTAAATAATCAATACAAATCAAAATATAAAAACATTAGCCACATATTTAATATTCTAAATTATCAAAACTAAATAATAATCTACATAATAAAGTGAACAGGGCGGGTTCGTGGTGGTTACTAGTGTCCCCATTACCCGACCCGACCCCATATTTTATAATCAGGGAAAACCCAAATCTAAACCTAAACCCAGTCAAAGCAGGTTTTCCCCATCAACTTCGGGGCAGGTTCGGGTAGGTACCAGTGGGTACGGGTTATGTTGTCATGTCTACCCTTCTGATTTATAAAAGAACCGAGAGGTATATTACTCGGTCATCCTACAATGAATCAATGTCTTACATTCATATAGTAACAACGCTCAAGATACTGTCAACACATCAATCCACAAGAATACTTCATTCGAGAGACACCCCTATTTTTGCCACACGAAAAAAGTCTGAATTTGAATCTCTGGAGATACCCTATTATAGTTCAAATTTCAATATTCGGATAAACCTCAGACATTGTTTTGAGTCCGTGTTTCATCAAAATAAGGTTAAAATGGGGTGAATTTTAATTTCAAAATTCGAACAAATTCCAAGACAATATTTGCATCCCTTGACAGTAACTTTGAAGAAATTTTTCATTATTAATAAACCATACAATATAAGTCATTTTTAAATAATACCCACAATAGACCATACACATTAGACATTCATTAATAAGATCAAATTGGCAAATAAGATGTTGGTAAATCATATATCAATGTCCATAAAATACAACAAACCATACAAATTCTCGTAATCTTATTATCAAAATACAAGTTAAAATATCACTACTAGGTATATCTAACACCCTTGTTCCTCATATGCCTCTTATATTGCAACACATGTCGTGCATATGCTAAGATTGTCTATAGAGTGACCCTCTCAGGAGTGCCTTCCTGAAAATCGCCTCTAGCTATGGCATATCCACGAATATAAACAATACAGTGATATATCGGTTATACATCCATGACACGGTTTGCCCTTGTCTTTTCCTCCCCTAGTATCTCCTAATAAGTTGTCCCAGGGGAATATCCTTTTGCAACTAGTGTCATATACGGTTGTGACACTCGAACAAACCATTGGATTGTTTGGTGAGAATATGGACATAAAGAGGTCTAGAAGGGGGTTGAATAAACCTATCCCTTAAAAGATAATTTCAAAATATTTTAGGTCCCATAAACAAAATTAGATATTTTAAGAAACGCCGAAGCAAAACACAACACTTAGAGAGCTTGGAAGCAGCCCAATGAATTAAACTAATTGAAATATTACAGGATATCACTGAGGACTTAATTACTTCTAATGCAAGTCATTTACAAGACAACCAAATTCGCTTTAAACAAAGCGATTTAAAAACACTTTACTTAGATGTTCATTCAAGACATAATTGAACTTATGATGATTCAATAAGATTGATGCATCGCAGATGTAACATCCTAATTTTCAATACTTTAAATAATATATCTGATTAGATTTGATATTTTAACATCGCTAATTATTAAAAACTAAATATTGAAACTAGCACCTATAATAATTAATTTATCAATTAATTACTCTTTATTTTTATTATTAATATTATTATTCAATTTGAATATCATTGTTTCATTTTACAAACTAAACTTTGAAATTAGTACTAAAAATACTTAACTTTAAGTTAATTAATTATTCATATTATTTTTATTATTATTGTTGTTGTAGTTTTGTTATTATTATTATTTGATTTTATTTGAATATTATCATTTTACTCTACAAACTAATTAGTAAATAAAATAATCTTAAGTTCATAAATATATCAAATAATTATCTTTGTTATCATTATTATTATTTTTATTGTTATTATTATCATTTTATTTTTATAAAAGAAATATATATCTCATTTTTCTATTAATATTCTACATCATCTTATGTCATAAAACATTAAGATATCAAGTTCCCATACTTTTCTCATAAATTATTTTCACAAAGTCATACTAGAACATCTAAAGACTATTGATGTAAGATTAGTAAATATTTGATAAAGACGTATTTACTAGCAAGAGTTGAAAAGTTAGAAGGTATGGGCAAAAGAAGATATATTTATGTTATTTTAATATTTTACAACTAGTATAAATAGGGGTCTTTCTCACCCCATTTTCATTCACTCATTCACAAATCTTCTTTCTTACCTCTTTTTGTTTCTTTCCTTCTCTAGTTTCTTCATATAGCAATATTAGTTTTAGTTATCGAGGTTCTCACGGTGTCGGTTTGTAACTTTTAGAGTTATTTTGCTGTAAAAAATTTTCTAAAGTTTCAAAGGGGTTTTATACGTCAAAATTTTGCCCAAATCATTTTCATAAGTAACTAGTAAGTCGTTATAATGTCTATTTTATTTTAATTATATTATTTTAATTATGTTATTTATATAAAAGTTATTTTAAAATTTCTATGCAAATTTCGTTCAGACGTCGAAATATTGAACTTATAAAGTCCAAAATAAATCTTACCATTTTAAGTCGTTATAATGCCCAAGTATTATTATAATTTAAATGTTATTATAAATATACTCTTGATAATTTTATAAAACGAACAAATCTAAACGGAGTTATAGTCTAATTTATATTTGAATTTAATAATTATTTAAATATAATGGAGGTTATTATTAAATATTTTAATAAATAAATATTTCAAGTTATAATGGGATTATGTTTAATTAACCATAAATTATATTCTAATTATTTTATAAATTTCGTACAATCCAACAATTGTCATAAATTAGGTTCTTGGCAAAGATTAGAGAAAACGCTCGTGGACTTTCAACAACGCTCAACAACAAAAGGTGGGGACAAGATTTCGTATACGTTGGGACGGTTAGCGTAAAATAGCTTAATATATATGTGTGTAGTGATGACCCAAGCCCTACTAGCGATAAATAAGTAAGGAGAGCTTATTCTCGAATAATGATTTTCACGAATCAGTGAGCGAGGTTACGCCGACCTTAATTATTTATCATAGGAATAATCTATGACAATTTGAGGTTGTATTGTGCTTGCATTGTTTGATTAATTGTCTAATTTGTTTATTTTATTTATACTTGAATGATTGTGATTGTTAGACTAAGAATAATGATCTATTAAGGAGAGAACAACATTACTAGATATTAAGTATTAAATCCCAAATAACATACGGGAAGTTGGATACATTGAGTAGTTGTATTTGGTTGGATTCTGGCTAAGGAAAGACTTGGTCGACTATGTCCTTTACGGTCCATCTCTCTTACCTGGGAAGTCAACCATACAATTATTCATTGTACAAACTGAACTGATTATGTAGAGATAATGATCATGCCAAGAAGAAATACGACAAGACATGTGATGGATTTGGCACTCAACCTAAGTATCTAGATAATAAGTATAACCTTAAGGGTTGATACGATATTTCCCAAGTATTAACTTAATACTTATGGTTGAGACTTGCCACAAGATAATTGAGTGGTCATATAGACTTGCATTGAGGAATGTGTAAGTGCACTGTCGTACGGTATGAGACGCACGAGGTTGATCGGTCACCTATAATCCCGACGGGAATTATTATCTATGCATGCTAGGCAAGGCAAGGTTCTTGGCCTGAATTCTCAGGGACGATCGACTTATAACACCTAGACTCCGTGTGAAGTTAGGTGGCATATCTCTGGGTAATTGGGAGTACGTTGGTGGCATATGGTCTTGTGATATCTAATCTTGGTAAATGGGATAGATATCATTGACAGCGTTTAGTGGCCTGAGTCAGCATATAGTTCAGGGATGCATTAGAATAAATAGAGATAGATTATATTTAATTATGGGTTAAAGATACGCTTGTTTTAATAATTGTGGTTGCCATATATATTATTATTTTACACATTCATTCCCACTTTTAAACTTGTACATAAATCTTAGCCCTGTGTCCTTTTTGTTTTGCATTTTGGGTAATCTATGACAATCAGACAACGAGCTCGAATCTTGCTTACTTCCCGACAGTTCAGGAGGAAAAGATATGAAGTGACGTGGAGATGGGTTACTATAACATCTAGATTGAGAGTTTTTAGCGTTTTGTCAAACGCTGATCATATCCCTACTACTACAGTCAGTATAAGTGTCAGTCTCGTTGGACTTAGGAGGTCCTTTTTGTTATGCTTTCTTTTGGTTTCCTTTCTGTACTTTTATTTTATGTTTTATCTATGTGGCAAGGCCACTAGTCTTAACGATGTCAAGCTCTATGTAAAATATATTTGAAGCATATGTATGTGAAGCAGTATGTTTTTAATTAATTCAGTCTTGTTATTTAAAAGTTTCAAATTTTATGTATTTTTATTAAAGGTTTCATTAGAATTTCACTAATGGGACATAGGTTGTCTTAACAGACCTAAGTTTACACATTAAACCTCTATAAGCACAGTCTAACCTAAATGACATACAAGCAATGCAATAACGCAATAGTGATATTAATGAATGCTAGAAAATTAAAAGACGTAAGCAAAGAGAGAAAATACACACACACACACACATATATATATATATAGTGCTTTGGCGTTTGTCCTCGCTTTACCTACTCCACTCTTCAATAAATGAAATAGCATTTTGATTACAACAAAATATCACACAATAATTACCAGTGTTGATGTAGACACTCAAACTGCTAACAAAAATAAGTTCCCCAAAGATCATGATCCAATAATCTTGCTATCCACAATAATTCTGCTCCAAGTCTTCGTGTGTGGAAATCCACCTGATCCCACTGATTTTTTGTCCGAGTGATTTCCATAGCTAAGAGTTGATTGGAAAACTCCCAACTTTGTTTGCGACTAGCCTTTCCACAATCTCACCAAAGTTGAACATCTTCCAACTCTACCTTACAAACAATTTGTACTAGGCATCTCCAAATTCTTCCATGGAGTGTAATGAAACTCTCTTCTTGATAGATAGCAATAAAAACCAAATTGCCTTAAAGAAATGGTGCCTATACCTATTATAAACAGTAAACTTCACACAAAAATAGTACATACCCTAATTTACCACCAGTCTCCCTCAACACTCATTCTTTATATATGAAGGTCCTCAGCAATGTAAATAGACTGAGGATGAAGATGATGAACAGTGCCAGAGAATCTCATAAACACTTTAACTCACAAGGTGTTAAGCAAGGAATTAGATGTAGATGAATGAAGAACACACACACAATGTTCTCTAAAATTTCTAGATAAATGGGTCTTGGTTCTTAATGGATATCACAAGCTTTATCAACAATAAATCATTACAAGATTGATTGACCCACTCTCTCTAGTTTCTCTCAAAACAACAACAAATAGCACAAGAATAAGGTGCAGAAAAAAGAAGTGAATCTGACATTAATTAACACTCAAGAAGTTGTTCTAGAAACAAGAGAAATATTGAAGGTGATAAGAATAGACACACTAACAAAGAGAAGAAATTTTGACATTTTGTAGCTATAGGTTTCACCACATGTTTTACACACTTGTTACTTTCATCAATGAAATAACTATTTAAATCTAAGATGGAAAATTGGTTTTGTGAACAACTTTAGCTTTAAGAAGAAACTATGATTTGAGTCACAAGGTGTTGTGATTCAATTCAAGTTAAATTCTTGATTTGAGTCAATTTGAGCAGCGCCCAAATTTAGCTTTATGGAGACATCTGATTTGAGTTAGGATTAAAACTTGATTCGAGTCACACGAGGTTGTGATTCGAATCAGGTACATTTTGTGATTCAAATCTAATCATCCAGAGGCAAATCCCAATTTTTACAAGGTTCTTTATTCGAATCATTCTTAACACTTGATTCGAATCAAGTCACTCAACATCTTGATTTAAGTGTTCTAACTCGTGATTCAAGCCACACCTGATAAAACAAATAAAGAGAAATTTGTTAGGCTAAAAAATCAACACTATCAAGGGTCTACTTTCTAATTTTATTAAGTAATGAATGGTCTTAATGGTACAATGCTAAAATAGCCAAAGCGGATATAATACAACTTAAATGCAAATAAAATACAAACACACAAATATTGATGGTATACAAATTAAAAATAAACATGCGAATAAACATATACACTCAAATTAACAAAAACATCAAAACTAATAAATGATACCATATGATAACGTGACTGCACTTTCATGGATATCGTATATCGTACTCCATGGACGAGGAGTTGACACATTTCTTACATCCTATGGCAGAAGATACTCATTGTAGTCTACAAATGTCCCATCAAAATCTATGTGGAGAACTTTGGAAAAAGCAACAAGTGTGGGGTCCCTGGGTATACCCTGCAAATATCCAAATTCCGTAAAACTTGCTCAAGTAGACGTGGGTACATAAGTCGACACCCACAAATAAACCATCTAAAGTTCCATGATATCATCTCCAAGGTTCGTGTTTGAGATGCTCATCGTACAATGTGAAATAGATGTCATTCAAAACGATGATATCAAGTGCAGTAGGAAATGGCTTGGTCGCTTGATTCCCCTTAAGTGGGAAAATGGAGCAGGCACGTGGCAATTCCTCATAATAGTATTCAACGTATTCCTAGCCAGAGATACATGGAAAACATTAGTGGATTCATGCCTGAAAATTATTCAAATGAAACATTAGCAATGGTCTATCACATGTATTATAAAATTCATATTATTAAGGTGAAGAAAAATTACTGTAAATAAACAGTTGTTTCTTGTCAACTGTATCATCTTCCATTGACTACATTAAGCTAACTTGCAGTATATGTACACCAAGCAAGATGCCCCTAGGTGTACTCGTGAATCCTCTGCAATTCAATGAAGTATCTAATGTTGATAATGTCGACATAGGTCACACTTTTGTTCATAAAAAAGGTTATGTCAACCAATCTATGAAATATGACCTCGATGCACATACTCTATGATATGTAACCTATCCATCATCACTCACATCATCCACATCCCCATTCAGGTGGTCAACATAATTTTTCATGAGAAGAGAAAAATTGGGATTACATCCTCTGGTGCCATCTATCTCCCATTGGACATCACCTAGATCAACTCCAAAATATGCCACCATTAAGTCTAGTGCTCAAGTATATTAATTGTATAGTGATCTAATAATCTTCCTATGATCGGTGTGAGGTGCTTTTGTATTTTGAGTGATGTCAAAACTAGGATAATGTAGCGTTATGTATATTGGACGATATCCTCCCATTCTAGATGTGCATCTTGTCATTAGGAAGCATTCAAATGAGTTTCAAAGGGAGTCAACATCATATTTGCATTGAAAAACATGTTTTTGGGCATACAAGTTAGTACAGACCGACCTATACAGGAACAAGCCGACTTATACGAGCCTCAGCATCAATACAGGTCAGCACATGGACTTTTCAGGCTGGCTCTTATGGAGCAGTATTAAAGCCTGTAGGTTCTGCCCACAGGTTGCACCACAGGCTGCCAGATAGGCTGGCATATGACCTTCATAGGTTGGCCTATTACCTTCACAGGCCAACCTAAATGACATGCATAGGCCAACCTATTGCCTTCATATGCCGACCTCTATGTTTTTCCCACCCAAAAATTTCAATTTTGCTCCAACTTTTGGCATTCCTTTTGCCCATTCATTCACATACCTATATATACTCATACATGTATCTTCTTCTAGGTAAGGTTTCCTAGTGAATAAAACCTAAACGAAACCAGATTACAAAGTTGCCCATCATCTTCATCCCTTCTTCTATGCATACACACAATTGAACTGCACATAATCATTTTTTGATTGGGTGACCATCTAGATTAGGGTTGATAACGTCCAATTAAGTTTGGTGTAACCGAGAATATTGGGTTGGGGGCTTTGTGTGTTTCAAATAAGAATTCAAGGTGGGGTTTTACTTCAAGATCAGGTTGATTTGAAGGTTTTGAATGAGATCACATCAACATAGATTCAACTGAGTGAAATCCTTGGGATAAGGTGGTTTCCTTGCAAGGGAGTAGCGTGAGACGGTGAATTATGTTCGGGAATCTCGAGTTTCAACAAGTTGCGTGCTCAGGATAATCGGAGGATTGTAGCCGCATTGTTGGTCACTTAATCAAGCTTTGATCAAGGGTTGGAGGTGGAAGAATCAACACAATACAATAGGGTTTTTGGGGTTTGCATTCTTCATCTCTTGTATAAACATTTTTGCAAAGAAAAGGTTAATAGCACTGTCTCAATTCGATTTTGAATTGAGGGCAGACGTACCCATAGCGAGCCCGATTGTGGAGCTGCATAAACAAATCTTGGTCTCTCTCTCTCTCTACATCTCTTTAATTCTTTTATTGTTGATTACACAATTTATTGAGTTCGTCGTTGTTTGATCAATTCGATTGGAAATTATTTTCTTCTATCTTTTAAAGGTGTTGTTGTTGATATAATCATAATCACTTTAATTGTGATAGGTTTTAACATCAACAAAACAAACCATATTTCCAATTGTTATCGATTGCACATCAAGTGTTTGATAAATTGTTTGTGTGTATTTTGTTTGCGTTTTGGTTCATTGGATATACGAGTTACGATTAACATTGCATTTAATTGATTCGTATCTTGATCATTGTTGAACATTTACATTCGTTATCACTCTGTTTGGTTTGCATTACATATATTGCTTTTCGATAGTAGGTTTGGTTAGACGATTCGATCCTGGTTGTTTTTCCGCTGCACCTTATTTTGAAAATAGATTTTTGCCAAAAGTTTTTGTTTGTAAAATTTGTGATCTATTCACCCCCTCTAGATCAAAGCCTATCATCTAATAAGTGGCATCAAGAGCCCTGGTTAGTTCCATTCTTGAGATACATTTCTTAGAAGAATGGCTACCGAAACTAAGGGTTCTTACAATAGAGCATCAATTTTCACCGGCGAAAATTATGGCTTTTGGAAAACACTTATGCGTATTCATGTCAACTCTGTTGGCAAAGGTATTTTGGATGTGAAATTCTGGTATACGGATACTCAGATGTCAAGACAACATGTCGAGATATTGATCTCTGCATCTTTATTAAACAAGGGCAGAATACACCAGCTGCTACTTTGAAGAACAACAGCAAAGTCACAAAAGATGTTAAGACATCTAGTTGCGATATGTCAATCAAGAACAATGACAAAACTGTAAATTGCAAAAAGCTAAATAAGACAGTATGTGTTAACCCAATTTGGTGCAATTCACCTACTCTAGGGGATATCAATCTAGGAAGAAGACTTCATTATCTTGTAGTATTACCCTAAAGCTAAACTCCCCCATTTACAACTTTATCCTAATCATTACCCTTAATGAACATCTTTACCAAAGTTAAACTCCATCGTTTACAACTCTAATATGAGAGACCTACTCACTTCCTTAATCACAACTTGTGATATCTATGTCTTCTGCCAATTCAGAATCTATGTCATGCTTTCTTGACCAACAAGTTATCTTGGACTTGCTTCAAAGCTTCGTCCAAGATCGATACACAAACCATTACCTAAAGGCTTCTGGTTCTGTCCCTGTACATATGCCTTCCACTCTACATCCCATACTACAGAGGGAGACTTACAACTCCTAAGAGAGCCGACGACTCTCAAACCCTAAACCCTTATTTTACACAAGAGAACTAGGTTACAAAGTTACAAGTGATACAAAGGTGCATTCGGTACATCATTAAACCCTAGGTCTAAGTCTTCATATATAGAGTCTTCAGTTAGGCTTCAAATCTTCAAACAAATCTTTCCTTGATCCACTGCTAAACGCCCCTAGAAACTTGGAGCAGATTTGAAACAGATTTAAACAATCTGTTATAGCACTCCAGATGTCGAGTCTTCATGATGTGACATCTCCTTCGACATCTTTGTGTTTGGCAGATTTCTTGATGTTGAATCCTTTTGTTTGACAATGAGTTTTACCAAAATTTAAGTCAAATCTTTAGAGTCTTCAATCTCCCTCTTTTAAGAAATTTTGGCTAAAACTTATTTTGTACAATAAAGCCAGGATTCTCCTGAATTCGTGTCAACCTGAATAACCAACTCATAAGTATTAATTTAAGATTCCTGAGACTGAGATCCCAGAAATCCTAAATTAATTTTTCCTTATGGTGGTGTACATGAGGAGGAGGATAAAACTCCCCCTAAACACATGATTGTGTTCTTAACTCATGACACAAGACACAAACGAGACTTAGGACACGAAGAACTGGAACTGCAGAAACACTGCAGAAACTCCTTTTTCCCCCTTTTTAGCCAAAAATTAACAAAAGTGTCTAGAGCAGCTTCATATCCGGATATAACTTATCCAGACCCTGACAAGAAATGCCCCTTTAAATACCCAAGTACTCACATAAGAATCATCGAACCATTAGAAATGACAACAGTCAAGTCAATTAAAGCATTAACAGAGCACCGTCCAAAAGGAATTCCAAGAACGAATAACATGTTTTGCACGCGCAAATTCTCCACCGTCCATGACAAACCGTCCACACACGCACATAACCAGAGAGACATGTCCTAAACAATGTTCTAACACTATGTTAGACATTGTCCAAGCTCTCCTTCTTATTTGACAAGATCACGACATCTTCACAGGATTATGATCACAGTCTGCAGAGAAAAATAAATTCTCCGAGACCTAACCAATGATTCTTAAGCATCCATTAAGAACCATGTAATTTGCACTGTTAAGTTTCCCCTAAATTGCAACAGTACAATAATGTCAAGACATCCTTCTTGACATCTCATCCTCCATAATCACAGCTTGCTTGACGTACAATACAAACTTGATTCAGACTGCACTCCTGCAGTATACTACCTTAGATCAGAAGGAAACTCCCCCTATCTAAGATAATCAATGCTCCTCCAATGAAAACTAGTGTAGATGAATGGAAAACATAAGACGCATCTTCATGTCTTCAATAGCTCACTCTCTGTCCAACCACCTGCTGAACACACTCATTTTTGTACCACAGCTCCTTCTGACAAGAAACAATAGTCACTCACACATGAAAACCAGCATGTCTCCGTGAGGTCACATAAGGATCGCCATCCTCTATTAAACAAACTCTTGGATTAAGAATAAAGTCCCATTGATCCCCCTCTTCTTCAACCCATCTATACACCATACGAAATCCTCTTGAATTCTCATCTATAGACCTCTAGTTGCTTGAGATACAATCTAATTGGCCTGGAATGCTTCATACTCCCCAAAGAGATACCTTGCCTCTTAGTTTGTTTTCTTCCAACGGTGTCAGATACCGTAAACATGCTCCAGAAATCTCCAGCCCATTTGCTCCACAAGTACCAAACTGATCCACTTCTAGCTTGTAACATTCACATCAGACTTCCAAGACAGTCCTTTACCCATCATTCTCCTATATGATAAGATATATACTTCTTAGACAAGATGTGAGTGTCAAGTTCTACACTCAGAACTTAGTGTCCTACTCCAAGGATAACCAACCCAGAAAATGTTCTAACATCAGTTAGGACATTCTTCACATATCATAGACACCACACACCATGGTTCTTGTTATGCTCCACCAATGGACTTACTATCTATATAGTTATCCAACTGAAGATCTTCACACAACACTGCGCCACCAAAGAGAACTCCAGAAACCCAGAGAAAAATAAACGAATCCACCAAAAGAAGGCATACTTCCATCCTCAACCTATAACTTCTACCACAAGCTCTAAGATGAACCAGATCCTCCTTACATTTTCAACCAACTACCCTTCTGCCCAAGAGTGATTAGTTCCAAGCACCTTGCTTGAATGCACACTATGAAACCAACCAAATACCACCTTTTGATTGATCTCACTCTTCTTCAGAACTCCCACAAGATACACTGATCCACCGATGAAATCTGATCTTCAATTCACATGAACTACTTGCTCCATAGCAAGACATCTTGGATCCACCAAGCCTCTAGACATGTAACATCTTCTCAAACCACAACTCCAGCAAACTGCATGAGATAGACCTTTTTGAAGCATCCATAACTTCCATTCTCCTATAGATCACCTTATCTTAAGCTGATGTGCCACATCACCAACTGAGATTCTGATGTTAAGCTAGATGTCAGAACATTCTGATACGACATCCAGCTGCTGAATTCAGCTCCTCCTTCTGCCACTTAGAAGAACCTCCTCCCTATTACAGAACAAGAGTTCCATGCTCTCATAGACTTGACTCAACAACCAAGTTTGAGTAGACAACTTCCATCCTGCTTCATCATGTCACAGATACTCCATACAAGCTCGCACCTTGATGAATAGCTATCTGCCTTGAAACTCCAAAGACTTCACACCTGCCACGTCTGAATCTTCAGAAGATAAAGTAGTATTAGAGTACACCATAGATATACCAAAGAATGCCACTTTCCTTGAGTAAAGCAGTCTTCACAAAGTCACTGATATTAACACCTATCCTTGAACTCCATGATGAGCATCACAAAATGCTCCACAGTACCTGGATCAGAAATAAACCAATCCAAGTAGCAATCATCAAGATTATGATGTCATCATCTTCATCTTCAACAGCATCACCGTCTGGACAAGTTTTTCTCCCGTAAAACCTTTTAGGAATCAGATGCTTAAGCCACACTAGGCTAAGCCAATAATCTTAGGTCAACACCCAAGAGACTTCTAAGTGTATGCAGTACCCCTCCCATGATTCTGCACAAACTCTGATGATGAGATGTTCCAACATCTTGTTGAACATCAGTAATCTTGACTTTCAAGGATAATCAATTAAATACTTGTGAATTCCACAAATAGAAATTAATCTTAAATCCTTTTTGAAATAACCCTTCTTCATTATTGTAGCTATGCTCCACCAGATCACTTCATGAACACTTATCAAGTATTCAATCTTTTGCAAGTATCTTCTTTGGCAAACTGTGTTGAGATACCAAGGCTGCCACCCTTGACTCAAGTAACTAAGATTCTCTCTGAACGAACCCTATTTACCTCAATAATTCTGAGAACTCCAATCAGATTGGATCCACCCTTAGGGTTAAGAGAGATGAATCATTCCTTGCTGTTTTGGATGGTGAAAACAAATCACCTCCATTTTCTTCAGGTTGTGTTTCATAGAAACACCTTCTAGTCAGAAGAATAACTAGAAGATTCTAGATGCACGACTGAGACACCTTCATGAGTGGACTTGAGAGAATTCTCAAGTATCTTTGACAACCTAGCCGGTCAATAATTTATCAAACTCCTAGAGCAAGAACTTGATAAACCTAAACTCAATTCCTCTCCTCTTCAACTGACTTCAAACTGCACCATGGAACCAAGCTTCTAAGTACCAAGTCACCATAACAGACATCATCCAACAACTCCCTTCATTCCATCGCTCCCGACTTTGGAATAAAAGAATGCAAATATCTTCACCTATAGAGGCTGACGATTGAGACCTTCCACTATATGTCTTCAGTAACAACTCCAGAATTCCATAATTCTAGAGCTATTCCATCAGAAACATATGCATCGGAACCACCAAGGAACAAATTCAACTTGCCCTAATAAGATGTCAGAACATCTTATAAGACACCCAACAAGAGAACTAGTAACTTCTTCTACAGTTGTTGTAGAACCTCCTCAGCAACATGAACAACCACCAGGTTGTTACCTTCGATCCAGAACATCCATCCCATCCATTAATACCCTTGAGTATGTCTGAGTTTATTGATCTGATCTTCAAAACTCCTCCTTGTTTAAACGCCAGAAAGTATCTCCCAAAGATCTCATCCAGAAAAAAACAGGATGCCTGCTCTGATACCAATTGAAATTCTGGTATACAGATACTCAGATGTCAAGACAACATGTTGAGATATTGATCTCTGCATCTTTATTAAACAAGGGCAGAATACACCAGCTTCTACTTTGAAGAACAGCAGCAAAGTCACAAAAGATGTTAAGACATCTAGTTGCGATATGTCAATCAAGAACAATAACAAAATTGTAAATTACAGAAAATTAAATAAGACAGTATGTGTTAACCCAGTTCGGTGCAATTCACCTACTCTGGGGGATACCAATCCAGGAAGAAGAATTCACTATCTTGTAGTATTACCCTAAAGCTAAACTCCCTCGTTTACAACTTTATCCTAATCACTACCCTTAATGAACATCTTTACCAAAGTTAAACTCCATCGTTTACAACTCTGATATGAGAGACCTACTCACTTCCTTAATCACAACCTGTGATATCTCTATCTTCTGCCAATTCTGAAACTCTGTTATGCTTTCTTGACCAACAAGTTATCTTGGACTTGCTTCAAAGCTTCGTCCAAGATCGATACACAAACCATTACCTAAAGGCTTCTGGTTTTGTCCCTGTACATATGCCTTCCACTCTGCATCCCATACTACAGAGGGAGACTTACAACTCCTAAGAGAGCCGACGACTCTCAAACCCTAAACCCTTATTTTACACAAGAGAACTAGGTTACAAAGTTACAAGTGATACAAAGGAACATTGATAAGTGCAAATTGTACCTATTTTTGTATATAAGTTTTGTTGCACTTATCGTTACTTTGTGTTAAAATTGGTTGAATAAACCCCACTTTATGTGTAAATACGTTTACTTTACGTTTTCGTGTGTATATTGCGTTTTCTTGTAAATATCATTGAGTTTAATTGATTTTATCTCATTTTTGTAGGTATTCAAGTAATGATATTTTTCCATATTCATAAAGAGCATTGAATAAGCTTTCCAACGCTTTCGACCGTGCGTCAATCCGAGTTACGGTTCAAAAGTTATGAAGAAAACAAGTTCTGGTTTGCTGTCATGTTCGCTAGGCAAACTGGAGGCGAGCGCATTCACTGGGGAGTTCGCTAAGCAAACTCGGGGCGAATGAAAAGTTCTTGGAAGCGTGAAAAACACAATTTTGGCAGTAGCTAAGGCGGTTTATGTTCGCTAGGCGAACGGGGGTTCGCTAGGCCAACCCTGGAACACAATTTTGCTTATTTTAGTCATTTTTCAGCATTTTTTAGGTTATGGTTTTGGGGATTCTTGCTCCAATTCCATCAAACTTCATTTTGCAGTAGATTAGCTTAGAAAACAACATGGAAGCTTGCATACGGATGAACCGGGGTGGATTGATCATCGACCGACGTTGACAAACCGCGAGATGTTTAGTTTATTTCTCTTCGTCTTTGTGTTTTTCTTCTATGTTGGGTTGTTGTATATGTATTTGTTCTGAACTCATGTATATTTGTCGCCCATGGCGTTGTATAAAACTTGCTTTACAAATCTTTATTGGTGATTGTCTCTGATTTTTGCTTTATGCGCGGGGTTTAGGTTGCGTTAGAGATAATCCTCGCAAACTTCGATCAGGGATGATTATCTGTTAGTTTCTGGATTTTAGAGATAGATTTAAGAGCTAACAATCTTCAATAGGCGTCGAAGCTTAATGCATCCGTGCCTTGAGCTAGCATGCAAAAGTATCGGCAATGGTAACACGGTTGTTTTCTCAACTTTGCGTTAGACATAACCTTTGTTGTGAGCGATGCTGAGTGATATTGAGGAGTATTGTAGGTGGAGTATAACTGGTCGGTAAGTTTAAGTTTGTGAGGAGTTGGTTATGTGCATGCCGGAAAATTTTGTCTTACTGAAGAATGAATTTATTTTATGTTTTAATGTTTACTTTTCTGTTTTTAAGTTTAAAACCATTTTAATCCAAACTCATTAACGCGAGAGATTTTCGAATGACATTCTTTCCCTCGAACCGATCTCTGTGGACACGACATAAATCCCGGAGGGAATTCTTTCCGAAAATAAATATTTTTGCTGCTTGCCCTATTCTGCATCCAACAAAATGGCGCCGTTGCCGGGGATTGGTTTTGATATTGAATCGCATTGTGATAGTTTCTTTGTTTTTTAGTTTTGTATATATCGTATATATTGTTTGTTTCCATTATGTTTGTTCAAGTGTTGTATACATTTTGTTCCCGTAACGTTTGTTTAAGTGTTTGGTTAGGACACTTGCTTTTGGTTTGCGCGGTGAGGCTTTACTATGGCATGAAGGAAGAAAGTTACTAGCTAAGCATTGTAAAGGCGTCGAGCTTACGACGTAAAATAAGTATGGTGTATTCTTTTCTTTTGTTGTTGTTTAGTTTAGGTAGTGTGGTGAGTATTCATTAAACAAGTTGTACTCGGATTTTTCGTAAAATTCTCAAATCTTCACTTTACAACTTGTTTAATGAATTTTCTGCCGTTCGTTTAGTTTGTTTATATTAATGGTTTTCGTGTTTGTCAATGAGCTTGTTTTAAGTTGCTTGAGAAAATTTGTGGTGATGTTCCAAGTTTGATCGTTTCAACTCGCGGATGTATGGTAATGATATTGTTAAGTTTTGTACATGTCCAACGTATGTGTTTATCGCTTTCTTGACTTTAGCATATTCATGATACTTTGGCATTTTACAAACTTCCATGCCATCCATTCTTTTGTATACTTGTTCTTATTGTGAATCCCTTTAGTTCCCACCTTTTTGTGAGGTAGCTTTCCATTGTTCATATATGCGCGGAGTACCAACATTCTTGTTCTAACTGGATTTTATTATGCTTAATCTTTTGTTTGTGTTGATTATATGAAAGCATGAAAAAGATCAAGACATTTTGTTTCATTTTGAGCACAACTACCTAGCCAAATAGCCAATTCACCTTGTTAGTGTGTGATCTTTTGTAACCCCTTTGAGCTTTTTGATCCATGTTTTATTTGAACTTAATGCTTGTCTATGAGTATTTAGTTCACTTATTTTTTAATGGATTTTGTTTTTACTTGAACCCTCAACTTTGTGTTGTTGTATGAATTTTTGCCTTGCCTTAGAAAGTAGGGAGTATTCACGTGATGATATGGTTGAATTCAAGTTGGGGAGAGAATGGTTGTTTACTCATTGGTTGGTTTCTATGAGGATGAAAAAGAAAAGAAAAAAGAGAAAAATGTGAAAAATAAAAGAAAAGAAAAAAAGAAAGAAAAAGAAAATCCTTGAAAAAGCAAACAAAAAGAGTACAATAATTGTGCTAAATAAGTATTGTGTTGTGTGTAACACTTGGGATTTTAGAAGAAGTTTGATTGAAATTTTGTGTTTGAACTTTTGTGAGTTGATCACTCCCTTAGGTTTAGGCAAGTTTTTGTTTCAATTACCTTTAGAAATTGCCCCTTGTTTGTTTAGCCGGCCACGCTACAACTTTGAAAGTCCTTGTGATTCTTGCCTTTATATGTTCAATATGATTTTTGGATGGTTGCATAATTTAGTCTATTGTTTGCATGATTGTTGTGTGAGTGATAAGTACCTCATTTTGTGTTTTTCATCTACCGATGATTATTTTTGCTAGGTGTGATTCACATTTGAACTTGTGTTGTTTTAGGATATTTGGCATGACTTTTGTATTTCACATTTGTTTCGTGACTATGTTATCATCGTAGTTTAGTGGTAAGTATTTACTTTGTGTGTACCGTTTTCATTTGAACCATTCATTTCTCTGATTTTCCAAACCTGTTGATTCGTGATTCTTTGGTTTTCACTCTGTTTCTTTGAGTTGTTTGATTTTTGTTTGAGGAAAAACAATTATGTAAGTTGGGGATAGTTTGATAAGTGCAAATTGTACCTATTTTTGTATATAAGTTTTGTTGAACTTATCGTTACTTTGTGTTAAAATTGATTGAATAAACCCCACTTTATGTGTAAATACGTTTACTTTACGTTTCCGTGTGTATATTGCGTTTTCTTGTAAATATCATTGAGTTTAATTGATTTTATCTCATTTTTGTAGGTATTCAAGTAATTATATTTTTCCATATTCATAAAGAGCATTGAATAAGCTTTCCAACGCTTCCGACCGTGCGTCAATCCGAGTTGCGGTTCAAAAGTTACGAAGAAAACAAGTTCTTGTTTGCTGTCAGGTTTGCTAGGCGAACTGGAGGCGAGTGCATTCGCTGGGGAGTTCGCTGGCGAATGAAAAGTGCCCGGAAGTGTGAAAAATACAATTTTGGCAGTAGCTATGGCGGTTTATGTTCGCTAGGCGAACCCTGGAACACAATTTTGCCTATTTTAGTCATTTTTCAGCATTTTTTAGGTTATGGTTTTGGGGATTCTTGCTCCAATTCCATCAAACTTCATTTTTCAGTAGATTAGCTTAGAAAACAACATAGAAGCTTGCATATGGATGAACCAGGGTGGATTGATCGTCGACCGACGTTGACAAACCGCGAGATGTTTGGTTTATTTCTCTTAGTCTTTGTGTTTTCCTTCTATTTTGGGTTGTTGTATATGTATTTGTTCTGAACTCGTGTATATTTTTCTCCCATGGCGTTGTATAAAACTTTCTTTACAAACCTTTATTGGTGATTGTCTCTGATTTTTGCTTTATGCGCGGGGTTTGGGTTGCGTTAGAGATAATCCTCGCAAACTTCGATTATGGATGATTATCTGTTAGTTTCTGGATTCTAGAGATAGATTTAAGAGCTAACAATCTTCAATAGGCGTCGAAGCTTAATGCATCCGTGCTTTGAGCTAGCATGCGAAAGTATCGGCTATGGTAACACGGTTGTTTTCTCAACTTTGCGTTAGACATAATCTTTGTTGTGAGCGATGTTGGGTGATATTGAGGAGTATTGTAGGTGGAGTATAACTGGTCGGTAAGTTTAAGTTTGTGAGGAGTCGGTTATGTGCATTCCGAAAAAGTTTGTCTTGCTGAAGAATGAATTTATTTTATATTTTAATGTTTACTTTTCTGTTTTTAAGTTTAAAACCATTTTAATCCAAACTCATTAACGCGAGAGATTGTCAAACGAAATTCTTTCCCTCGAACCGATCTCTGTGGACACGACATAAATCCCGGAGGGAATTCTTTCCTAAAATAAATATTTTTGCTGCTTGCCCTATTCTGCATTCAACATACATTCGGTACATCATCAAACCCTAGGTTTAAGTCTTCATATATAGAGTCTTCAATTGGGCTTCAAATCTTCAAATAAATCTTTCCTTGATCCACTGCTAAACGCGCCTAGAAACTTGGAGCAGATTTGAAACAGATTTAAACAATTTGTTATAGCAGTCCAGATGTCGAGTCTTCATGCCGTGACATCTCCTTTGACATCTTTGTGTTTGGAAGATTTCTTGATGTTGAGTCCTTTTGTTTGAAAATGAGTTTTACCAAAATTTAAGTCAAATCTTTAGAGTCTTCAGGATGCTATCCAAAATGGTCCAAATAAAATATCTATGACCAATGAAGATGGTGTCACAATACCTAAACCGGAAGCACGACGGGATGATAATGATAGGAAATTGTGGTCACATGATTGGAAAGCGAAGAACGTTCTCACTTCCGCCTTGGGAGTTGATGAGTTTTATCGTGTTTCTCATTGTGAGACCGCCAAAGCTATGTGGGACACATTAGAGATTGCCCATGAGGGCACTAATGATGTCAAATAAACTCGGATCAACACATTGAATCAAAAGTTTGAGATGTTCCATATTGAGCATGGTGAAACCATTGCGAATATGCGAAAACGGTTCACGCATCTTATAGATCGATTAAATGAACTAGGTAATCCCGTTTCCAATAAACTTGCTACTAACAAAGTTTTAAGGTGTTTAAGTAAGCTATGGAAACAAAAGGTTGCCGTTATTAAAGAAGCAAATGATCTTAAGTCGCTTGATCTTACGACTTTGTTTGGTAAGTTAGAAGAGCATGAGCAAGAGCTTACTTGCTTGGCAAAATACAAGAAGGAATATGAAAAGCGATCAAAGAGTGGAAAAGGGAAAGACAAAGAATAAGGGAAGAAGTCTATAGTTATAAAGAATTCTAGCTCAAGGCCTACATATTGTGAGCATTGTAGTAGTGAGAGTGATGATGACACGAACTCTTGTGAGGAAGATGTGGGGTTGTTCATAAGGAGGTACCAACGGTACATAAGAAAGAACGCTGTTAAAAATTATGACAAGAACATAGCCAAGTTTAGAAGGTTGACAAGTTCCTCCAAGGACGATGAAAATAGGAAGAACAAGCTTAGAAGGTCTTACTATCATTGTAGTGAAATTGGTAATTATATACCAGAATGTCCCATGAGAATAAATGATAAAGAAATGAGCCATCATAAGTCTTCAAGAAAGTCTAGAAAAGCTCATGCCACTTGGGAAAGTGCTATTGATTCTTCTATTGATGAAATCACTACTTCAAGTGTAGAACCGACTCGAATTTGTCTCATGGCTAAAGGGAAGAAAAAGAAGAATGTACGTTCCTCTAAACTTGAATCCACTAATGATCTATGTTATTTTCAATTACATGGGGCATTTGAAAATCTACATAGATAAGCTTTGAGAGCCTTCAACAAGTTAGGTTCACATGAAAAAGTGATTTTAAACTTAGAAGCTAAAGTGTTAGAATCCGAAAGAAAGTTTGAGGCTATTGAGAAATCTATGATAGAAATTTAAAGTGACAAGATAAGGACATAATACATCCTAGGTTTGGTAGTGAGTATTGTCATAATAGACAAGAGGAAGTTAAATCTCTTCAAGTCAAATTAGATGATGCCTTGCAATCTAAAATTGTGTTTGCTATTGATCCTTCTAAGGTTGAAAAGCCTTTGAATTACTCTAAAAAGAAACATAGACATATGCATAAGGAATCTAATAGCAAGGACATGCCTCATAGAAATTTATCTTGTCATTATTGTTGCAAAAAGGGACACACCATTGAGAAGTGCAAATTTAGGAGTTACCTTTTTCTAAAGGGGTTGTTCAATGGTTTCCTAAGAGCAACTTTGACCTCACTCACTTTCAAGGACCCAATGAAAATCGGGTACCTATTGCATTTATTTAAAATTCCAGGTTGAATGTCTTGAATCTACCAAAAAGATGTGGTATCTTGATAGTGGATGTTCAAGACATATGACGGGTGACATATCACTCTTTATTGACTTCGTGCCAAAGAGGAAGGGATTTTTCACATATGGAGATAAAAGCAAAGGTGCTATACTTGGAAAAGGTAGTGTAGGTAATCCCTCAACTACTACTATCTCTGATGTTATGCTAGTTGATGGCCTTAAACATAATCTTCTAGGCATAAGCCAACTCTGCGTCAAGGGTTTCAAAGTTACCTTTAAAAAATCTTGTTGCTTGTTTGTGCATGGTGAAAAGAAGAAATATATGTTTAAAGGCTTGAGGGTAAATAATACTTATATGCTAAGTCTAGATGATGTATCCATAGGAGGTGCTAAGTGCCTTTCCATCATAAGTGAAAACTCTTGGTTATGGAAGAGACGCCTAACTCATCTTAATTTTGATCTATTAAACAAAGTATCCTCAAAGGATTTGGTGATTGGTCTACCTAAATAAAAGTTAACTAAAGACTATCTATGTGAAGTTTGTCAAATGGGGAAGCGAAAGAGAATATCTTTCAAATCTAAAAACCTTGTTTCTACATCGAGACCTCTTGAGCTTCTTCACATGGACCATTTTGGTCCATCTAGGACCAAAAGCATAGGTGGAAATTACTATGGCTTTGTTATTGTAGATGATTACTCTAGATATTGTTGGGTATTGTTCTTGTCAAAGAAAGATGAGACCTACCCGGCTTTTAAGCAATTTGTTAGGTTATTTCAAAACAAAATGAATTTGAAAATCATTTCCATTCGAAGTGATCATGGAGGAGAATTTCAAAATTACCTATTTGAAAGGTATTGTGACAAACATGGGATTGGGCATAACTTTTCTACTCCTAGAACTCCACAACAAAATGGCGTTGTGGAATGTAAAAATAGAATCCTTGAGGAGCTAGCGAGGACTATGCTTAATGAGGGCAATATGCCTAAGTATTTTTGGGCAGATGCCATTAACACGGCTTGCTATTTTATGAATAGGGTACTTATACGTCTTATTCTAGATAATACCCCCTATGAACTACTTAGAGGTAGAAAGCCTAATGTTTCTCACTTACATGTCTTTGGATGTAAATGTTATGTTTTGAACAATAATAGAGATAATCTTGGCAAATTCGGTGCAAAAGTCGATGAGGGTATCTTCCTTGGATACTCACAATCTAGTAAGGCATATAGGGTTTATAATAAGAGATTGCTTATAGTTGAGGATTTCATACATCTTACTTTTGATGAGTCTTATCCAAAAGATGTTGGGGAAGGTGTTGTTTTTCATGATGTAAGTGCGTCTTCTCAAGATATTCTCAATGGAACCGAACAAGGGATTGATCAACCTAGAGCAGTGAACGATGAGAAAAAAGAAGATGACAATGATGAAGATAAAAAGATAGAAAGTACTGCTACAGGGGAATGTCTACCTTTGACTTGGAAGACATCAAAGGATCGCCTGATTGATAACATACTTGGAGACATCACGAAGGGAGTAACTATAAGCTCTAAGATAAGTAATTTATGTTATCACTTTGCGTTTGTGTCTCAAGTAGAGCCTAAAAATGCTAAATATGCATTGCTGGATGAGCATTGGCTTATGGACATGCAAGATGAACTAAATCAATTCAAAAGAAACGATGTTTGGGACCTTGTCCCTCCTCCTAAAGATCATAAAGTAATTGGCACCCGATGGATTTTTAGGAACAAACTTGATGAAAATGGGGTGATAACCTGTAGTAAGGCTCGGCTAGTGGGACAAGGCTATAACCAAGAGAAGGGCGTCGATTATGAGGAAACTTATGCTCTGGTGGCTCGACTTGAGGTTATATGTCTTCTGCTAGCCTATGTTTGCACTAAGAATTTCAAGTTATATCAAATGGATGTGAAAAATGTGTTTCTAAATGGCTTTATTAATGAAGAAGTGTATGTAGCTCAACCCCCCGGTTTGAAAGTCATGAGTATCCAAACCATGTTTACAAGCTCAAAAGAGCTTTGTATGGTTTGAAACAAGCCCCTAAGGCTTGGTATGAGTGACTAAGCAAATTTTTAATTGACAAAAGATACTCAAGGGGAAAAGTAGATACTACCCTATTCATTAAACGCCGAGGGAAGTACACCTTTCTAGTTCAAGTTTACGTTGACGATATTGTATTTAGATCAACTAATATGCAACTCGTAGAAGAGTTCTCTAAGCTTATGCAGGGAAAGTTTGATATGAGTCTCATGGGGGAGTTGAATTATTTCCTTGGGCTTCAAATCAAGCAATTGAAAGAGGGTGTCTTGGTGTGTCAAACGAAGTATTTCAAAGAATTACTAAAGCGCTTTGGCATGGAAGATGCAAATCCTATCGATACACTTATGTCCACAAATGGTAATTTGGAAAAAGACTCAAATGGTAAGGATGTAGATGTGAAGAAATATAGAGGTATGATTGGCTCTCTTCTATATCTTACAGCATCTATGCCAAATATCATGTTTAGTGTATGCATGAGTGATGGCCATCTTCAAGTGTGATGGTCATCTTACTGATTGAAAGATGGTCATCAAGTGTGATAGTCATCTTATCGATTGAAAGATGAAATGGCGATGTCACAACATGTCATATCTCAACAAACACAAACAATAAACCATGGTTAATATAACCTTATTCAGTCCTACATAAATCCTTCATCTCTAATAGATGCAAGGCATCATAAAACCATGGTTCATCGTGCTTATAAAACTTTGTTGCCTTCCTGCCATGGTTGATACATTTCAATGTCTCCCGATACTACAAAAATAAATACATTATCGTCAGACAATTCAAATGTTATAAAACATATGTTTAACATGTGCATTTCAATTATTTATGTTACATCTCCTTACCACAAATGCTTAGTAGCATGGTGTGTATATAGAGGAAGTAGTGAAAGGTATAAGGGGCCTCCCGGAAAACTATCAGGAACTGAAGAATTAAGTTAAGCATCGGGTACAATAACATGTACAAGAGTAGTGAGGCTTCATAATAAGCTGGTGATACATGACCCCAAGAAGACAATCCCTTAGAATTAAGAGATGATTCTTCAACCACATGTTACGAGTGTCTAGCTTTCTTCCTCTGCTTTGAGGTATGTTGGGCCACTGTACCATGTCTTAATTTTTCTTGGTTGTCAGTCAATTTTTCTAAAATCAAACAAGAAAATGCATATCATAATCAACGAAGCGGAAATAATTTATTGGCAAACCAAATTTCAAATTAATCCACCAAACAGAGAAAAATGATTTTTTTTATTCAGATTAAGGTTTTGAATTTCAAAATTCGGACTGCACAAAATCATAAAACAGAGTGTTCTTATTAAATAAAAATTGTGGGTAACACTCTTTTCCCTTGTAAGGGCAAGCGTTTTTAATGAGGCACCCTCAATTCATATCATCATGTGTTATTTTTTCCAATTTTTTTATAGTAAAATCGAGCTCGTTTTAGGAGCGATAAGTGTGCTCGGCATCGCAGGTGACCTAATCAAAAGTCCAAGTAAATAAGAACTTCTGGAAAATTGGTCATGTAAAGAATTATGTTGATAAAAACCTCTGACCTAATCAAAAGTTCCAGTAAATAAGAACCTCTGACAAATCGGTCATGTAAATAAAAACATCTGGTCGGGTTATGTTAATAAAAACCTCTGACCTAATCAAAAGTCCAAGTAAATAAGAACCTCTGGCAAATTGGTCATGTAAATAAAAACCTTTAGCCGGGTTATGTTAATAAAAACCTCTGACTTAATCAAAAGTCCAAGTAAATAAGAACCTCTGGCAAATCACTCATGTGAATAAAAACCCCTGGACGAGTTATGTTAATAAAAACCTCTGACCTAATCAAAAGACATTCATGTAAATAAAAACCTCTAGCCGGGTTATGTTGATTAACACCTTCGACCGAATCAAAAGTTTAAAATAGCAAGAACCTCTAGAAACACGATTATATTAGTTGCTAACCTAACCAAAATGTCCAAGCCAACTAAAATCGCCGACAAGTTAATTAGTTCAATTAAGATCTATAACTTAATTGAAGGAGGAATGAGTTGATATGCCTCAAAGGCTGGTCTAGAGACATACCACTAAAATATAAACATGGATAATTTAAGATACGCTTGGGGCTATACACTAATCAGGAACAACGATGATAAAATTAATCCAAAATAGTAATAATATACCCAAAAAGGCCTCAAAGGGGATTAAACATTGTACTTGAAATAAAAAGGACATTATCCAAACATTACAAAAAGTGCATTATCATGGATGGATATCAATAAATAAAAAAATGTAAACATCGTGTTGTTCATCCTCTTGAGCATAAAGGTCTGATCGTCGGTCTTCGCATCCTTGGAAACCTTAGCTTCAAGAGAAGCTTCCTCCATAGAGCTTGAGCTTTATCTCTTTCAAAAACCTCATCGCCATTTGAAAGAAGGTCTACCTGGGCTTTTTGCAAGGATTTCTCCAGCGCCTCATTAAGCCCCCGAGCATGTTCAAAATCTTGGATCAAGCCGACTATGGTTGCTTTAAGCTCTAAACATTTAGATTTTGTGGATTCTTTCTGTTTTTTAACTTCCGACAATTGTTTGTTCAGATCTTCCACCTTGTCGTATGAACCTTAAGCCTCTCCTTCAATTGGGTTATCTCCTTTGTGAGACAGATTTCATTCTACTCATAGGTATCACCGACTTCAAACAATCCTCCGGTCATAACAACACACCTCAATAGGTAGGCCCCAATATTTTGGGTTAGCTGTTGAGCACCTATAGTTTTCACCTTCTTGACATCCTTTCGCATTCAGAATATCATTAAGAAACTTTAGGCCATCAATGTTGTTGGATCAAAACATGAATTCAGTTGACAAATTGGATTTGTGGTTGCTGCTGGAATTCAGCATCATGGTGGTGACTTCCAGGTCGGCATGACTTACAGGGTCACCCATCAAAGTTTTCATCCTCTTAGGGGAATTTGGCTTTAAGCTTCCAGGAGGGTTATTGGAGGCATTTTGGGCCTCTGAAACACTTGGGACTACTTTCCTAGCATCACCTTTCTTTCTTTTAAGGTCCCGGGTCTTGATGCCAGACATGTTGGTGTTAGAAGCAGATTGTTCTCCCTGCCTCGCCCTCGCTTTAGCCATTAGTTTATTTTGTTCCATCATCTTAAGGCTCATCATTTCAACTGAAAAAGAATGAGAAACTAATATGAGAGGAATGAAATAAATAGGTCTCTAGAGTATAACAAGAGACATATAAGTATTACCCAAAAAGTTAGAGATTTGTTCTAGATCATCGGTCATGTTTAGTACATCCTTGACATTTACATCTAGAATAGCTAAAGCTCGGATTTCCAGAGCGTCTAGCTTGTCATAATCAAAGCCAGGCACCAACGACGGGTTATCCGTCCAGTAAATCGAGAAGCGATGATCCCTATCAAAAGTTTAAATTTTCAAACTAACTCTAATCAAGACCAAAAAAAATACAACACTTCTATTGCATGTGACCTAATGTAGCATAACTATAACCTATTTAGGAAATGCATGCATCACAAATATAAAAATTAAGGAAATTATAAACTTACCAAATGTGATATATGAATGATTTTAGCGTGAATGTAGTGGATTAGAACTTAAAAAAATTTCCAAGCTTGAATGTACTGGAGTAGAAGTTGTTAGAATGATTGAAAAATCTTGGTGCAAGAGTAGGAAGTGGTGAGCTCTATTTCACTAGTTCATATTTGATTAAACGAAAGAGAAGGAAGAGGGAAAGGTTTTTTTTAACTTTGTTTTCCATAGGTTGTTAGATAGTTTGGGGTTGTGTTGGGATGCACCTGTATTATAAAATCCAGACTTTTTTTATGTTTAAGTTGTCTTATTTTAGAGAGAGTTTTTTTTGTTGTGTATTTCGTGCGTTTAGAGATTGAAATCTGAATTTTGAGGGTAATTTTGGAATTTTGCTAGGGTGTCTGAGTATGAAATGGGGTGTAATGAGTAATGCACTAATTTTTTCTCTGAGTATGTCATTTTCGAAAACCTGATTGGTCTATTAGCCTACTTAAAAACTTATTTCATTTAAACATATATAAATAAGAAACTAAACTAATGTTTAAATATACTAAAGAATTTAAAGAACGAGAGAAAATATTTGCTTGCATTGACTTATTCGAGATTACGGAGTAGCATAAGTTTTGCGAGACTATTTGTTTTTGAGACCATAAGTTTTGCAACACATCTGATCTTGGTCTTTCTAACATAGTCAAAATCAACTAGCCATTGTTTGTTTCCAATTAGGTGATTTGAGCATCCAGTGTACATATACCACCAGTCTACCATTGGTCCACCTACATTCTCAGATGCGATCAATAGCACAGATTCATCATCAGAATCTCCTATGCATATGGTGGGTTCTTCACCCTTGGTAACCTTGTTTCAGAGTTTCTTTCAGTCAGACACAACTTTTGTGCCTCTAAATTACACTGAAGCTCTTCAATTCTCATGGTGCTGGTCTCTTTAGAGTGTAATATGGCTACAACTATGTAATCAAACTGAGGAGTAAGTGATCTTAGTACCTTTTCAATGATTACTTGTTCATAGAGCATTTCTCCATAAGACTTCATCTCATTTGTGACCACAATCACTATGGAGATGTAATTAGGCACCTTCTCATTGTTCTTCATGCTAAGATTCTCATATTGCTTGCATAGGGACTGCAACTTTACTTTCTTCACTAATGTGTCACCACCATAGGACTGCACAAGTGTATCTCACGCTACCTTCGCCGTCGTCAAATCAACAATCTTCTCAAACAGCTTCGTATCCACACACTAATGAATATAGAATAATGCATTTTGATCATTCTTCCTCGTTTCACGTTGCACATTTCTTAGCACTTCTGTTGCATTTTCTACAACCGGTGTGTAACTGTCATTGACGAGATCAAGAACATCTTAAGCTCCAAACAAAACACGCATCTGAATCAACCACCGATTCCAATTCTTTCCTTCGAATACTGGAAGTTTTGCATTCAAGCTACCGTTTTCGCCATTCATCTCCATTCTTGTGCAAATCACTCAGTTCTCACCAACATTTGTGTTTCCCAAACCCTGAGAATCAAGATCTGTGATCCTCTTCGATTTCGATCTTCGATTCAACACATTTTTTATGAACGGAATCAATCACACACATCACTACACTCGTGTTCCCGTAAATCAGAACCGAAACTCTGGATACCAATTATTTAAATTTAACACTCAACTCCTTGAAGCACAAGAATGAAGAAGATGAAGAAGAATTGCAGAGAGAAAGAAAGAATAAAAAATGGAACTAACTTTTCAAAATCTCAAATTCAAATTATGTTACAATTTATAACTACCTTTAAATTATATACAATAACTCAAATTCAAATATTAAATAAAATGCAAACTCAAATAACATTCAAATAAAAAAGAAAAACAAACTAACTTAAATCTGAATTACATTACATTTAATAATAAATACTTAGTGGTGATTTCAAATTACAAAGTAGAGCTCGGTAGTCATAAAAAAGTTGGGTTCATTTAATTTGTAAAAATTATTACGATATATGCTAATTAACATTCGGTTACATGAGATCAAATCATTCGAAAGTGCACTACATTTAAACTCTTTAAACAATTTAAAAATGGTCAGATGTGACTTACTCTGATCTCAGTGCATGTTTGATTTAGTTTTTAAAAGAGTCAAAAATAATTCTAAAAGTGTAGAATTAATTTTAAAATATTTGGTTCTTTTAAAGTTCTCCTCTGAAATTAAATTTACTCGAAGTTAAGATTTATAATTTTTAAATTTATATAAATATACTTAAATATAAATTAATTTTGTTAAAATAAATTCTATTAAAATAAATTCTATTAAAATTAATGTCAAAAATAATTTTGTCCACCGCCCATTCAATTACAGTAATATAAATTACAAGCAATTAAAATACTTGTGAAACAAGCAAATTAACGTTTTGTCGACACGTTAATGAGGATTTTCAGGTAGAGATGTTTGTGAAAAGGCATGCAAGGAGTTGAACCATATAGAATGTATTTGGGTAAATCATCTACAATGAAAAATAATCCTTAAAAAATTATTTAAGTTAACAGTAAGCATGTTAGAATGTCAATATGTTTGACCACTTCCGCTTTTAACGGTAACGACTTAAACTGTCAATTTCACAAACGTAAAGCATGAATATTATTACTGTATCATTTATTAATTCCTTTTCATTGTTTTGACGAGTAAAGTTTGTTTAAATTTGAACATTTGAATAAAATGATTAAATAATATCCGTGGGGTAGGGGTTGACAAATTTGAAGTGTCAGATTGAAACCAGCCGATTCTTTGTGTTTTATTGTACAAATAGATCGGATCGAATTAAGTGTTGAATTGGTTTTGTTGTTTAATTTAAATAGTATATAATTGTTTTAATCGGATTCGGAAATTTATCAAAAATCGAAATCGATCAAAATTAATTAATATATATTTTATTTATTTTTATTATTATATAGTCAATTATAAAAATGACATTCGTAATATTATTAGGATATTATAATTTTCATAATCTAATGGTGGCATTGTGTACTAAAAAAATATAAATTATGCAATATGAAATTTTGAGTATGAATTATTTATAGTTTAAGTATTATAATGATCAAATTAATGTCAAATAATGTCAAATGATATTGAAAATATTATCACGTAATAATAAATTTATATATATATTTTTTAAAATAAAATATAAATGTTTTTTAATTTTATAAAAAATAGTTATTTTTATAGGTTTATTCTAATAAATATTAAATCGAATAAACTGGTCCAATTTACCTGTCAAATTGATTTAATCGAATTTGATAAAAACCGAAACTTTGTTGGTCAAAATTAGGCCATAAAATAAAATCGTGATTTGCGTTAGATTTAACTTTTGATTCCAAAACCGACTAATTGTCCTCTATCGTGGGCTTGGAGATATATATTGTTCTTTTCGTTTTGGCTACAATACAATGGTGTCTTTTGCACATGGGATTAGGTATAAGCAATGTGGGAAGGCTATGGTTAAGACACCTCAAAGAACCTACTGTCGCCGTTATCGCTGATAACACCGACCACATCTTCTCCGGAGTTGCTTTTCCGGAGACAGACCATCGAGACGGAAAAACCGCCTCTCCTACTCTCGATGACGTGAAACCTCGGGCACAGGCTGCTGACCGCGTTTTTGAGCCTATTTCGGTTTCACAAAACGCTGACCCCAGCACAGCTGCTCGCATTGCCTCCCTCAACAGGTCAAACCTCTTGATCTTCCAACAAGGTGAAAAGATCAACGTTCTCGAGCACGTCCTCCACGAGCGCTTGCACGTCCTCGGTCTCCCCCTCAGAAACGAAGGCGTGACAGGTCCAGAAGCCTCTCCCCGGAGAGAAGCCGATTAAGATCAGAAGAGCCCGCATCCGACCTTGCAAGAAGGCGACACCGCTCTCCCCTGCGGAGGTCAAGACGTTCCCCCGCGTCAAAGAGATCCAGGCCCTCAGAAACGTACAAGCATCGTCGTTCGTGCAGGCATTCTCCACGACGAAGCAGAAGTCGTGGTCGTAGCTATTCTTTTTCCCGTTCTCCGAGCACAAGCAGTGACGACGACGTCCATGACCCCCTCTCACAGGAGATCATGGACACTAGAATTCCTCGCGGGTTGGAGAAGCCCCCTGCTCTAGCAACATACGACGGGACCACCGACCCCGGCGAACACATAGAGAACATAGAGGCAATGCTCCACTACCACAATGTGAGTGGAGCCATAAAGTGCAGATTGTTCCCAATCACCCTCAAGAAAGGGGCTATGGCTTGGTTCAAGTGCCTTCCCCGGGGGTCGGTCACATCTTGGAGAGAATTGAAGACCCGGTTCGACCGGCATTTTACGGCCTCCCGACGACATCCCAAGTCGAAGGCCACCTTAGAACCTATCATACAGAGCAGGGACGAGTCCCTGCGGGCATATATTGAACGGTTTAACAAAGAGGCCGTGGAGGTCCGCACGACGGACCATATGAAAAAGTATCTCCTCGAGAAAGGCTTGAGACCAAAAAGCGAGTTTCGCAAAGCCGTCAGAATCGAGACCCCCCGAATGTTGACGGAATTTCTCCTGAAAGCTGAAGCGTATATACAGTACAAAGAGAAGGAAGCCGCATATCACGCCTGGGACGCAAGAGATCGAGAAGGTACCCGGGCACCGAAAAAAGACGAGCCGGAGACATCCAGGCAAGGAAAAGAGAGGCAACGGGACGATCGCCCCCGGGAAGGTAAAAGGTCTGCTGGCCGATTCACGGAATATACCCTGCTCACCGCTCCTCGCGAGCGCATTCTCTCCGAATGCATCAATACAAAATTCAAGCAGGGAGGTGTCAGGTTCCCCAAACCAACGACGTCCAAAGGCAACATGGATAAAAGTAAATATCATTGTTTCCACCGCAGCCATGGCCACACAACTGAGGACTGTGTGCACCTTAAAGATGCTATTGAGATCCTCATCAAGGAGGGTCACTTGAAGCAGTATATAAAGAAAGGCGAGTCTTCCCGGTGAGAGGCTTCAGACTCAAAAAAGGAAGCATAATCATCTCTGCCCAGTCCTCCCCCACAGGTCGCTATGTCCATCACGCGACCAGAGGACTTTGCCATCCCCGAGTATCTCGAGGAACCTTCCCGGATATCCGCGCACAACACTTGGGAAGCATTCCCTGCGGCCATGGTTATCTCATGTGGGGGATACAACGAGCTGACGGTGGGATCTATCAAGAAAAAGTTTGATCAGCTCATTGATTACAGTCCTGACCGGCTATCCACACTGGAGAAGATCAAGGGGCGCTCTTGACCGATCACCTTTTACCGCGAAGAGCTGCCTGGGGGCTCTCCGAACTCACACATCCCCTTGCTCATCAGGGCAAAATTGGCAAGCACCGACGTCAGAAGGATCCTGGTCGGCCAGGGTAGTTCGGTGGACATAATGTACACTGGCCTGTTTCGTGCCCTCAAGCTGGACCAGAAAAACCTCTCACCATACATGGGATCCGACTTGCAGGGACTCAACGGGGCCACGGCCAGACCCTGGGGGTATGTGGAGCTACTGGTCATGTTCGGGGAAGAAGAGGCATCCAGGTCAATCAAGATCCAGTTCCTGGTGATTGATTGCCCGTCACTGTACCAATGCATCTTGGGGAGACCAGCCCTCGCGGAACTAATTATTGTCCCCTCAACTATCCACCTCAAGCTGAAGTATTATACGGAGAAGGGTTACGTTGCGACATTGCACGGGGACATAGAGGCCGCCCGTAGATGTTTTGAAGTGGCGACCCGAGGACAAAACCAGATCGGTGAGCACATAAAGCAGCTAAGCGGGCAAGGGAGAAAGATCATCCATCCGAAGACAGCCAACCAGATAAGAAACCTGCATTCTCTGTCCATACTATCGACCTCGACAGCCGGATTTCAGATAAAGGCGTGGAAGATAGCAGCGAATGTGCGTCAACAGGGACGACCAGCTCCTCCACATCAGCCCTCATGCGCCCAGTTCCAGACGGGGAGTTTGAATTCATCGCCTTCAGCAATAACCCCAACAGAGGGGTGAAGATTGGTGCTGGACTGCCCGACGAGGTCAAGCAACAGCTGAAGAAATTCTTGGAAGATAACGCTGATCTGTTTGCTTGGAGTGTCGCAGACATGCCTGGCCTGGACCCTGAGACCGCATGCCAGCATTTGACCATTGACCCAACTGCCCATGTCGTCGCACAACGCAGGCGGAAACAATTCGACGAAAAGGTACAGGCTGCCGAAAAACTTGTACAAGACCTCTTAGAGGCAAAATTCATTTCGGAGGCCAGGTATACAACCTGGCTGTCCAATATTGTACTTGTCAAGAAACATAGTGGAAAATGGTGCATGTGCATTGACTATACTGATCTCAACCAGGCTTGCCCGAAAGATGTTTATCCCTTACCGAGCATCGATAAGCTCGTAGATAATTCTGCAGGTTTCAAACTTTTGTCCTTCATGGACGCCTATTCGGGGTACAATCAAATCCCTATGGATGAAAAGGACAAGAGGTACACCGCATTCATAACCTCCTCGGGGAACTATTACATGAACAAGTTCTTCCAATCAGAAATCAGAGACATGCTCGAAGTTTACATGGATGATATGATCGTGAAATCCCAAGAGGAATCCGACCATACGGCCCACTTGCAAAAGGTCTTCGACCAGGCCAGGAAGTGCAAAATACGCTTCAATCCAGAAAAATGCACCTTCGGCGTACGGGCGGGGAAGTTCCTCAGATTCTACCTCACCGAGAGGGGGATAGAGGCGAATCCAGACAAGTGTCGGGCATTCACGGAATTCCCCATGCCCAGGTCGAAGAAGTCCATACAATCCCTCAACGGGATGCTCGCTTCACTTTCTCGTTTCATGGCCAAGTCTGCTCAGCACGCCCTTCCCTTCTTTAAACTCCTTAGAAAGGAGACCACATTTGAATGGACAGGTGAGTGCGAGCAGGCCCCCTAACCTATCCCAAGCAAGCCCTATCCGAGCCTCCCATACTATCCCGACCAGAGCACGGGGAAACCTTGTATCTATATCTCTCCGTTACCAGCGAAGCCATCAGCGCTGCCCTCATTCGTGAAACAACGGACGGGCAGAAGCCCATCTATTTCACCAGTAAGGCCCTGCAAGGGCCAGAAATTAGATACGCGCAGATAGAAAAAGTCTCCCTTGCCCTCGTTATCGCCGCAAGAAGACTCAGACACTACTTCCTGGCCCACACCATAGTAGTACGCACGGACCAACCCATCAGGCAGTTGCTTTGCCGACCAGATATGGCCGGCAGAATGCTCAAATGGTCCCTGGAGTTGTCGGAATTCGATATTCATTACGAGGGCATGAAGGCCCTTAAGGCACAAGTCCTAGCCGACTTCGTGGCGGAGATGACGCCTCCATCGTCCCTGCCAAGCGGAACGCAGAGATGGACCATCTACGTGGACGGGGCATCCAACCCATCATCTAGCGGCATTGGTATTATCCTCGAAAACGAGGAAGCCAAGCTGAATACGAGGCCTTCCTCGCAAGACTACGACTGGCCAAGGACTTGGGCGCCAAGGAGGTAAAAATTTACACTGATTCCCAGCTCGTAGCATCTCAGGTACGGGGAGAGTTTCAAGCAAAGAACGACCAGCTAGTCGAATATCTGACGCTGGTGATGGAAAAAATTACCAAGTTTGACGGATGGGAAGTCCAGCACATTCCTCGCGAACGAAACACGCGGACAGATGTCTTGTCCAAACTAGCTAGCACCAGAAAGAAAGGCGGCAATAAATCCGTCGTACAATAATACTCGCCCGACCCAGCATTGAGAAACCATCAGAGTTGCTCGACGTCAATGCCATCGGAGACAGCCACTGCTGGATGACCCCTGTGTACAATTACCTCACCAAGGGGGAACTGTCCGAGGACAGCAAGGAGGCCAGCGTGACTAAACGACGGGCTTGCTCACACGTGATGATTGAGGACAAACTCTACCGACGAGGATTCTCCAATCCCCTCCTGAAATGTGTCAAGGAGGACAAGGTCCCCGAAATCTTCTAAGAGATTCATGAGGGCGTCAACGCACAACATTTGGGAGGGAGATCATTGGCGCGAAAAGCCCTGCGAGCAGGATACTATTGGCCGACCATGCAGCACGACGCCAAAGAGCACATCCAAAAATGTGACCGATGCCAGCGCCACGGGGACATACACTTGGCACCCCCCAACGAGTTGAAGACTCTATCCTCGCCTTAGCCCTTCGCCTGGTGGGGGATGGACATACTCAGCCCTTTCACAATGGGATCTTATCAAAACAAATTTCTAATCATGGTCGTCGACTACTTTACTAAGTGGATAGAAGTCGAAGCCCTCGCCAAAATCAATACCTTCAACATACTCCGCTTTTACAAAAGGAACGTCCTTGCGCGATTCGGAGTACCCCAGGCCCTCGTGACCGACAATGGGACACAATTCACGGACAGGAAGTTCCAGGACTTCGTCGCCAGATTAGGCACAGAGTAACACTGGACCTCCGTCGAGCATCCCCAGACCAACGGGCAAGCAGAGGCTGCGAACAGGGTAATCCTCCGCGGTCTAAAACGAAGACTGGGCGACGCCAAAAAGAGATGGGTCGAAGAGCTACATAGCGTGCTCTGGGCCTACAGAACAACACCACACTCCACCACTAGGGAAACCCCTTTCCGATTAGCTTACGGAACCGAGGCGGTGATATCGGTGGAGATCAGGGAACCTTCCAGACGAACAGAAGCTCCCCTCGACAAGGAGATAAATGAAGAAGCCTTAAGAGAAGAGCTCGATCTGGTCGAAGAAATACGGTCAGGAGCAGCTCTCCGAGAAGCTTCACTGAAATAACAAATAACCTTGCGCCACGATGCTAAGGTCATAAAGCGCGACTTCCTCGTTGGCAGCTTGGTCCTACGCATGAACCAGAAGGATTCACGCGAAGGAAAGCTGGCCACGAACTGGGAAGGACCCTACAGGGTCAAGTCCAAAACGGGCACCGGAGCCTACTACTTAGAAACTCTAAACGGAGAACCATTTGCTCGACTATGGAACGCTGAAAAGCTCAAACAATACTATAGTTAGAACCAACTACGAGGTCGGACTAACTGCCGATGAGATCACCCCTAACAGGGAGACGGCTCGGCCACAGGACCGTGCCCCAGTGTAAGCACGGTCCATTTTACAACGCCGGCTAGTTTCTGCTTATGGAACGAGCAGACTCTGCGCACAACGGGGATACCTCAATCGAGCTCCGCCGTTGCCACACCAATTAGGAAGGACACCCAGCTCGCGATGGGAACAATCCAAGCCTATGGGATTAATACCTCAACCGAGATCCTAGTCTCATCACCGGCGAAACCACTTCCCCGGCCATTCGACCAGTCCCCCTCACTGTCGAACACATCTACGTCGAGCAATTCCCTAAATCTTAATATAAATAAGTGATCCCTGTTGCGGGGTTAAAAGCTTATCGAGCAACAGTGCAACACTTAGAAAAAATAAGCAATAAAAGCCATGCGTAAACATACAAAACCGGCTACACTGACCGGACACGTACAATTAATTTAAAGTAACCACAAGGGCCACAACCTGTGCATATTACAAAACAAGGGGGGTCATACCCCCAAACAAAATAAAGATACATCAAAACACGGCACGCAGGCCGGATACATTACAACAAAATAAAAAGAAATCATTCCTCCATCCGCTTCTGGACGAACTCTGACTGCTCGGGGATAGGCCGCAGCGACTGGGTTTCCTCGGGACGGGCATGCTCGACACCAAGGTTGAGGAAGTCAGGGACTACTATCTTGCCATTCTCCACATGGTCAAGAAAGTTAGTACCCTCTTTGGAAATTTGGACGTCGGGGTTCACCAACCTGAGCTGGACCACGACATTCTCGAACGATTCCTCCCCAATGGAAAACACGTCCTCTTCCGCCCGAAGCATGCGAGCAACTAACTCCGCCCTGGTCTTCAGCGCCTTTACGTCCTCAGGCTCATCCTTGGCTGGAGCACCCACAAATCTCAGCTGCTCGACCAGATCCTCGGCAGTTTTCTTCTCAGCAGCCAAAGTCTCGTTCTCTCCCTTTAATCGGACAACTTCCTCGTCTGATTTCTTCCTCGCAGCGGAAGCAGCGTTGGCCTCCTCCTTGGCCTTCTTGAACTTCTCCTCCAGGGCGGTTATCGTCGCCTGGGCCCTCTTAAGCTCAAGTTCGGAGGAGGTTTCGCCCTCCGCATACACCGCCGCCATCTCCAAAACGCAGACCACCGCAGAGGCATCTTGCGCCAATAATGCCCGCTTACTCGGACGATCCATGCCTTCCAACTTGAGGGATTCTCCCCGGGGAACCACCAGAGACGTCCCCTCGAAGTATGTCTTATCATAGAGGCAAGGAAGAAGTTCAAACTTGCATTTTTCGGCCACCCGGCTAAGGTCCACCAGGTCGTTGGCCCTGACCCGCTTGAACCTTGAAGCCAAAGGCACTGGAGACCCCTGTGCGGAAGAAGGGATGGCCGAGGAGCTCCCCGTCTGTGGCGGAGGAGGAGGTACCCGCTGGGGAAATCGAGACTTTGGAGCGGCCGCACCAGGCTTGTTCCTCGCAACAACATTCTTCACCATTTTTTCATGGGCGGAGGGCATATCACCTACGAAAACACAACAAACATATTAGACGACGAAGATAATACAATGCGGGCAAGTCAAGAGGCTAAGACTACCGATAAATTTATAAGCGCCCGCGGGAGTCTTGCACTCCAGAAGCGCCTTTGTGTTGATGTAACGGTACTCCACCCGTTGGCTACCATCTTTCTCGAAGATCGGGTCTCCCTTCTTCGTCCAACACTCAGCAAGCCTAAAAGAGTTGACATATTTCATCAACGTCTCATAGGCAATAAAGTCTTGCTCGTCCAACATGCTTGGCTGAGCCACATAACCAGCAGGCTCCCAAGCAAAATGACTCCAACTCCAACAGAAGGGAAATTTGAACTCCCTATCCCCAATCACTTTCCCTTCCTCGTCACGCATGACGTTGCCATTCTCGTCCGTGGACATCGTCCAAACATACGTGTTATCTTTGGATCGCTCCGACACGGGCTTAATAACGTAGAACCTCTCCTTGAATGTTCGGATAGACTCCGAGAAACGCTTAAACAACTTTTGGGGTTGCTTCAACGACACCCAGCCATATCTCCTCCCCGTGACCTGCCTCTGAAGATGGAAGATAGTGAAGAACAAAGGCAGCATGGCTCCTACCTTCAGGAACTCACAGGTCAACTCAAAGGCGCGAATGAACGCCAACGAGTTAGGGTGTAATTGTGACGAGGCCAAGTCCAGGTGTACAAAAACGGACTGCTGGAAGTCAGTGAAGGGCAGCCTCAACCCCAGCTCCTTAAAGGCATACTAGTACATGGAGAATCTTTCCCCGTAATCTATACAGATCCGATCGTCTTGGGAGGGGAAATGCACCTTCCATTCCTCATCTGGTCCAGCAACCGTGAAAACGTCCCCAGTGAAAGTCACGAAGGTAGATTCATGCTCGGCAGGCTCTGCCACGACCATTCCTCCGCAGAATCTTCCTCGAGCTCCTCCCCGACTTCGCTGGGGGCAGTTGAAGCATCTGTGCTGCTACTCTCCGAGGAGCTCTCCTCGGACTAATCTATTAGAATCTCTCCGTCGGGCCCTGTTACCATCTCGATCACCTGAAAAGCAGAGGATAAAAGTGAATTCGACTGTGAAATCAAATCCACCCTTTCACCGCTAGTCAAGTGAAAGGGCGCGCAAATGGCCAAGGACGGCGTCCCCGGCCTAAGCCCTAAATTAAACAAAAATACAAGAGCCTCCCACGAGGAGATGTTCGGGGCAAACCCCTCATTCAACGAGGAGCTTCCTCTAACCACTTACCAGTTTCCGTTTGAAGATCCACCGGAAACTTCATACATCCACCAGAAATTGCACCAGAGCGTCGAAAACTGAACAGCCACGCCGGTTACGCATGTGCCATCATCGCAACAGCACCGGTAACAACATCACTCTTAAGCTCCCTCAAAGACTCCAGCGGCCACATCAGCAGCAGAAGATGGCCTAACCACCGTCCACCACCAACAGCCACCAGAGAGGTACCACTATTGCACCTAAAACTAACCTAACCACATGCATTCTAAGACGAGAATGGAAAAACTGGAGGAAAACAAGGAAGTAGAGGACTTACGTGGTCAGAAAGGCTAAGAAGAAGTGCTCGAAGCTTGTCGCAGTGGCTGAAGCGACGGTCAACGGCGGCGATGAACTGAACCTCTGAGAAGGACGAAGAAAAAGAAAGAGAAACGAAAGTGTAAATGACCATACTCTCTCTCCTTATATACAGCTAGGGAGCACGTGCAGAAGCACGCTCGTATAGGACATAATGGCCCTAGACTAGCCATCATTGCCTAGTTACTGCAGCACAGGGCTCGAGGCACACGTGGCGCCCTATCGTTTCAGTTCCTCCTAACCATTGGTCTCCCCGTACGCCGAGCAAACCAAACGTTGTTGTGAGCCTTACGAACACTAGGGCCCACGAGCACCACGAGACAACTCCCTCTGTCACCAAACGACGGCTCTGTTACAATTCCCCGGAACAACGGGCTATCCTTAAGTCATTACTCCCATGCTCGGGAGCAACGACTTGGGGGGCTCGTGTTCTGGACTGGACCGTTGGCTAGGCATGGCCCAATCCACTTCTGCTCCCAGAACGACCCAATTGCCTAAGTCCAATCCACGAAGGACAGAACTTACCTTTCTGCCCTCCAACCGGGCACCCTTGGACGGATGAACCCCAAGGACATTTTCTCCTCCCCGGTACTTCTACCCGTCATGCACGGCTCCATTAGTCCCAGGACAGTCATGGGCATGTGCCCAGAACTACGCCTTTGCCTGACATAACGGGTAGTTTTTGGCACCCTGCCCGACATAACAGCTAGTTTTTGGGCAGTTACCTATTCTTAGGAAAACGGTTATTTCGCCCCGAAAATAGGGACCGTTGGCCATGCGCTGGGGGCATTATATAAACCCTCTCACTTGAGAGGGTCAGGTATCCAATAATCATCCTAAGAACATATTTTGTACTTGCTTTTCTTCTGACTGTTTCTTACTTGAGCGTCGGAGTACCTTTCAGGTACACTCCCTCTTCTCCTACGAACATCATCATCTGTCCTACGCGAAGGCCACGACGATCCAGTCTGATCACCTCCGATCAATCTAACATACTTAGAGTGTCTTTGTTAAGATTAAAAAATTAACTATTAATTTTAGCTTTTAAATTTTTTAGCTTACATCAATAACAGATGAAGTTTTAATAAAAGTTGGTAGTTTCTTGAATTACCCATAGTTTATGATTAATAACTATTAGTTGATAGTTTTATAGTTGATGAGCGTGAGCTTATAGCTAATGACGGATAATTAATAAATTAATTAAAGTATTTGATAAATTAACGATCTTATTAGTTGATAAATATAGAATGACATAAAATAACATTTTTAATTAAGAATTTATCGAGTCTATTGTCTTTTATATATTATTATCAAATTAGTTTTTATTCGATAAAAATAAGGGTTAAATATGTTTTTGATTTCTATAAAATTACCAAATTTTGTTTTTGGTCCCTATAAAAAAAATAGCGTGTTTTGGTCTCTACTGTAAACCAATATGTATTTTTGAATGATTATTTTGCAAATATGTTTACAACGTTATAAAAAGTTCCTCGAAAAAAAACTCAAAATGTAATTTAAAAGCCGAGATTTTTATTACTTTTATCATTATCTTTTAAAGTTTAAAAAATTCATATTTAATTCTTCTCATTTTAAAAAATTGGCAAAATAACCTTTTTCGTCCCTTAACTTTGTCTCAGGGTCCAGTTTGGTCCCTTAACTTTAAAAAGTGGCAAATTAGTCCCTTAACTTTTAAAATGGTGTCACGTTTATCCTTCCGTCTGATTCTGTTAGTCAAAGGTTGAAAACAGATGCCACGTATTTCCAGGTGGACTTTCTGTGCAACACTGTTTCTTTTCTTTTTCTTTTTCTGTGCAACACTTGGACGCACTTCTTCAAAAGTACTTTAAAACCTAAAATATCAAAAGAAGTTCTCTCATATAACTTTTCCAATAGCTGCATAAACTTTTATGGAATTGTTTCACAGGGGAATTGTTTCCAAACCATCTTCACAGCATTTTGCAAAACCAACATCGTAAATGCAACCCCCAGAAAATCTGCTCGGTCCAAAAACACAAAACACTAATGACAACGAAAATTGTATTTATTTCACAACCATTGATTTATTTCCATACAATGTTTCCAAGTACCAGAATTGTATTCCAAACTACAAACAAAATAAGGAAAATTCACAAAGGACTTGGTACAGAGTTTCAAGCTAACTGCTAAAATATATATGATTCAACACAAGTCACACAATGCCTAAATGACAAACTCTGCTGCAAGATTTCTTTGACAATGGTCATTGAACCATGATTCACAAACAACTACTAAGTTTCAATTGTAGTAAGAGAGTAGAAGGCATGCAACAAATCTTGATATGGAGAGAATCGATATGGCTTCGTTGATGTCAGCATCTTGAAGACGCTTTATATGAGACTCACTCAAAACTGAGAAGCGAGGTTGTTTTGTAGTGATAAGGTTAGTCGAATATTCACCATCGTCTTCAAGGTTGCCGACACGCACCGAAGCTGTTGTTTCAAAATCCGAGGACGCTAGCAAATCCGACGAAGCTGTTGCATCACAGTGAGCTTAACTCTGGGATGCCTTGACATTCTCCATCCATAGGATAATGCTTCCCTGTCATCTGATCCGCCAAAGAATAAAATTAAATTGAACAATACTATACTGTTTACATATATATTGTATGTAAATGTATATTCCTATGCAAATGGTCATTATGGATTTTTAAATGTTTCTCCACATATATGAAAATATTTTGTTTACTATCACGTGGGAAAACAGGATTTTCATTATATCATTATACAATACCAATTTATTCTGAAATGATATTAACTCTCAATTATATACTTTAATGATTCTTCATTAATTTAATATATATGTTGTCTGTTCAAAATGCTTGATAACATATACACGCTGATTTGCTTTTATTCAAATACAGTAATGCACCGGATCAAATATACAAGTATATCAAATTACATATTCAAGATAAATTTAGTATATTATAAAGAGGGAAATTATAATTTTATTGTATGTATCCCTTAAGTATAAATGCAAGAAAGAATTATTATGACATGTTATTACAAAATATTTCTCTGCATCTACTCACATTCCATCCGCTAATACAACACAGTTGTTCATGCATTTCTTTTTAAAAAACTAAGGCAAAATAACAATTTGCAGAGGGATGATTCTGTTGGATGAACGTTGCTCCTTCCTCCTACAATTCCTTCCTTGAAGAATGTGGAGGGCGAGAAATGATGGTGAGAGTTGGGAGTGAGAGAGAAGTGGAAAAGTGGTGGTTTACATTGGGGAGAGAGAAAGAGCGAGCGTAGATATCAAGGCAAGAGGTTAATTACACTGTCACTTTCAAATCCATGTCAGCTGCCACATAATCAAAATAGACAGACGTTTGAGCCAACTAACGGCAAGGACTACTTTGACACCATTTTAAAAGTTAAGGGACCAACTTGCCACTTTTTAAAGGTAAGGGACCAAACTGGACCTTGGGGTAAAGTTAAGGGACGAAAAAAGTTATTTTGCCTAAAAAATTATATAAATTGATAAAGAAACATTTTATATTAATCTGAACACGTGTGAAAAATATTATTCAAAAATTTAAAAGTTTAGGAATAATTAAATAGTTTTCAAAATTTTAAAAAATAGCAAGGACTAAAACTGTATACATAAAATTTTTGTAGGGAACAAAATGTCCTTTTTTTATATGGACTAAAAATGAAATGTGAGATATTTATAGGGACCAAAAACATATTTAACCCTAAAAATAAATGTAATTGTTGTGTAACGGAACTAGAATTGTTGGTGAAATGGTGGAGTTGATCCAAGGAACGTTGTTATGGACTTCTGGTACGGTGGTGTGGAATGTATCTGCAAGGATAACACTCTAACGCACAAGTCAGTAAATGTATGATAAGTGATGCAAAATGAAAATGAATTTGAATTATTTTCCCCATTTCATCCCTACAACAATTGTTGTCTCTCTCTAGAGCATTGTTGTATCGGCACAAACTACAAGGTTATGCCCTGGTAAGTAGGTCGCTCAAACTACATACCTCTTCGAGCCCTAGTTTTTCTCGGAACATGCATTCAGGTTTGAGGTCTTTCATGAATATCTAACACTTCAACCCTTCATCCGTGCCTCCTACGTTTATGGCCACTTTCATGAATTTCTCTATGTATTCCCGAAGGGTCTTCTTCCTCCACCATGTGATTGTGCTGAGGACTGTCATGGTTATCGGCTGCCGCTTACGAGTAGTGAGCTAAGCGGTAAAGGCATTGCGGAACCTGGTTTTGCAAGTAATATGCTTTTAACAATGATAAATATTGTACTTTTGATGATGACAAATTTTGTCTAGTGATGACAACTGATGATGACAAGTCAAGCATAAGCGGTTAATCGATTAAAGATGCAAACCAAAGAATTAGGGTTTGTTGGACGTGACTATCCGATGATGGCAACCAAATGGAATTTAACTCAAGTCTCATCTCAAGTAAACTCAAGCAAGTGTCTACAAGAAGGAAAGTATCTGACAAAGTATTGAAGTACAAGAAATTCCTGCCTTAATTAGTCTGAGTGAGAACTATGTAATGCATAAGAGCGTTTTTCCTAAAAGTACATGGCTAAATCACACACAAACAGAAAAAAAAAAAAATATTTTTTTAATTGATTTTTCCCAAAGTAAAAAATGTCTTGAAGTCTTGCCATATGACTTAGAAGTTTAATATTTACAACATTTTCCAATAGCATAATTCACACGCAATTGAGAGATTACTTTGTCTCGAAGAAAGACGGCATAACATACCTCTATGAGGAAACACAACTCAAAAAGTTATGTCTAAGATTCTTTATTGTGCCAAGTTATGAAAGGAAAGTATGCTAGAAGCAACAACAAAACCACAATGGAAACGAAACCATATAATTCAAGACTATGGAAGAATATGGTGAGTATTTGGCCTATCTTTCAAGAGAACACCGTGTGGGCAGTTGGAAATGGAGAAAGTATAGATGCTTAGAAAGATTGTTGGATAGAGCCTGGTATGAAAATCATTAATATTTCTCATAATCTGACTGAGAATCACATTAACCTCAAAGTTGTTGATCTTGTAGATAACTCAGGTCAATGAAAATGGGAGTATCTTGAAGAATTATTGCCCCTTGATATCTTGAATAAAATGCAAGCAATTCCACCTCCAACAACAGATATTAATTCAGACACTTGTGTTTGGAGGGCACAAGTAAATGGAAGTTTACAGTATCTAGTGCGTATGAGGTGATCACTAATACATACTATAACGAAACTGAAGGATCTTGGAACAAAGTTTGGAAGATACAAGCTATAAAAAGAGTCATAATTTTTATCTGGATGGTGATTCATGAAGGACTGGAAACCAATCAAACACTGCATCATATGCAACTGAAATAACCTTATTGCAAGGAATGCACAGGCACAATCGAAACTCATATCCAGGCGCTAAGAGATTGCCCTTATGAGAGTCAGACATGGAAAACTTTAGTAAAGAGAGATCATTAGAATCAATTCTTTCATGCATGTTTACAGGAGTGGATCCACTTCAATATGGAGCAAAATATTGGCAATATCAATTTGATCTGGGTATCAATATGGGCTACAACTTGTCAAATGATGTGGTACTAAAGGAATCAAAAGGAACATGTTAATGTTTATGTTCTTCCAATCAATCTCAACTCAGACATAAAGAAGCAGATCCAGATTTATTAAGAAAACATGAAGCTTCAGAATAAATATTTGAAGAGAATCAACAAAATGTAACAATTCAAATGGATATCCCCAGAGCATGGTTGGATTTGGCTGAACACATATGAAGCAGTGAATAGGCTTGGGTTGGCAGTTGTGGAGGTCTTCTTCGAGACAATGAGGGAGGGTGGATAGGTGGTTTTACGAAGAAGCTTGACAACTGCCAAGTTGTAGTGGCGTAACTTTGGGGCGTGTATGTAAAGCTAAACTATGCTTATGGCGAGGGATACAAGAAAATTAAGCTGCATGTAGACAATTTGGAGGTTTTCAAGGCAATTGAAATCAATGATATGATGATGAGAACGAGATGGGCATTAATTCATAGAATCAAGAGTACACTCAAGCATGATTGGGAGATTTAATTAAATTAGCCACATTTATCATGAATCAAATAAATCTGTAGTTGTCTTACCTAATATAGAAGCATGCAACATTAGTGATTACCAGAAATTTGAAAACTGTCCCAACGATTTGAATTTCCATTTTCCTGTTGGATTTACTTGGCACTAGCCAACTTCGTGTTATTAGTTTGTAATTTCTATTTGGGGCTTTGTCCCTCCCTTTAACAAAAAAGAGAGTACTATTATAGGGAAATACTAACTCCATCCTAAATGGTGGAAAAACACCCTATGAAAATCCAAAATTGCCCCTAGATTCCAGAGATGCGTCTCCGGGCGTACCCTTGTCTTTAATCAAAATGTTAAAATTGATCCACACCCAATATATTTTGCAAAATTTAATCAGGAGATGCATCTCCGGAATAATTCAATTTACACCTATGTGTCCCTCTATAAACACCCCTTTTTTACCATAGATTATTCTAGAGATGCATCTCTGTATTCACACCAGACAGAATCCGGAGATGCATCTCCGTAACTATAGTAGACAATAAATTTCAAGTTTGTTTTAGTGATGCTCATATGAAATTGACAATATAGTAAAGATATACTATGATGGATTAGACCATACAATCGATATGCAGAAAATGACCTATATAAAGTAATAAATCTAGAGTACACAATGAAGTCAAAATAAGTTTTATTGTCCAAAAAATACATGTGTGTGTGTTCCCCCTACAAGAGCAGGGAGACTCAAAGGCCCTCGTATGTATATTACACGTTTGAGGGTGAAGGCTAACTCACTGCAGAAAGTAGCCCTCACAACTACGGAAAACATATATAATGACGGTTGCAAAACACATATAATGACGGTTTCACATCCGTTGTTAGGTAGCATGTGGTTGTATGTATGGTGGTTTCCATAACGAGCGTGTGACTGTGGTTATAAGGTAGGTAGAACGCAACATATCACAACAGTTATATTACACAACCGTTGTGATATATATATATATATATATATATATATATATATATATATATATATATATATATATATATATTTAGGTCATGGGTTCGAAACCTAGCAACAACAACAATTTATTTGGAATATAATTAACATTTCACCATGATTACAGAAGATAACCGTTGTGAAAAGTACCATGAGTTTATTATAAAATATGTAGATTACTTGTTTTTTCTTACACCTCACTAAACATCTACAACCATTAAAATTGATGTAGAAGATAATAATTTGAAAAATTAAATTATTCTTGAAAAGTAACTTAAACGAACCACTGTTTTTCAAATTACATTCATACCGTAATTCATCTCTTGCTTCTTAACACATAGTATTTGATTCAATGCCCCAAATTCTTCAAAGCAAAGGTTCATTCCTAGTTTATTTTGCAAAGCGTCAATATGTTGACTAATTCTGAATCATCATCATCGCTATCATCATTATTTTAATCAATGATGAAGATTATTAAGATGACAACGATGAAAATGATTCAATTTCTCAACATATTTGATGGTTTCCTGTAATACCCCCAATTTATACCAGTTGAGATCAACTGAGTTCCTGTGTACTCTGAAGGTTATCAGTTTGGATAATTAGAGTAATTAGTGAGTTCAGATTGACTTAATTAATATTAATTGGAATTGACCTTTTATTAATTGAGACATTTTAATACCACTAATAATGGGTCAATTGGTCTAGTAGAACAAATAATTAATTGGTAGCACTTAAGATAAAGGATCAGTTCCGTGGCTGAAGACCAGGATCGAGGGGAAGTTTATTGACAAAAGAAACTGAGACCAGTTCCGTGGCTGAAGACCAGGATCGAGAGGAAGTTTATATCAGAAACTGAGACCAGTTCCTTGCCTGAAGACCAGGATCTAGGGAAAGTTTATTGATAAAAGAAACTAAGACCAGTTCCATGGCTAAAGACCAGGATCGAGGGGAAGTTTTTACCCTTTTCTAAGTATCATTGCTTAGTAAAAGAAGATGAATGAGCAAACAGCCATTCATAACCACCATCAAAATTTCGGGTATTCCGATATTTAATCCTCTTGCACCCCGAATGCCCGAATACCTTCGCCATTCCCACCTTTGGGTCCAAGAAGATTAAATAGGGACATCTGTCATACCTCAAATTTTGACCACCAAGATTCCCCATCATTGTGCGAATCATCATCACAATATGGATGTACCATCATGCCTCATTAATCTCCTCAAAGATGGGTGAGCATTCACCATAATCAAGAATTAGGGTTTCAAGCCCTCTCAGAGCACTTAGACAAAAGATCAATAAAAAAATGACATGATCTTCAACTTGTCTAAACCTCTCAAACACCCATAAGGGATCAAGAGGACTCCCACATCAAAAATCAAGCACAAGGTTGCAACATTCCAAGTGGGTCAAGCCTCGAGATCGCCAGTGTCACCAAATTAGGGTTTTGGTCGACCAAGGCCTCCAGATGAATAGTTCCATCTGGGCATGAGCCAATGCTTCAAAGCACAAGCCAAGATACTCCAAGGGACCTCATGGGCCCAATCATCAAGTCAATTTAGCCTTAGGGGATGCATTCACAAAAAATCAAGAATTAGGGTTTCTTGACCTAATTCACCCCTAAGTTGACTTTTGGGACAAAGCATGAGCCAAGACCTCAAGACATGATTTGAGGGCCTCCAATACACCACATTGATCCATTTACAATAATGGATTGATCCAAGAATCTTGATCACAAGTTTCATTTTTTATCTGGACCACAATTAGGGCTACGAGGAAAAAGTCAACTGTACCTTTGACTTCTGACCAGGACATGCTCCCAAACCTTGGGACATGATTCAATACACCCTATATCACCTATGGAATCCATCCATTAGGTTTGATTTAGGTCAAGGACTTGATTTCATAAAGGATCGCACAGTTTGGATTTTATCCGATAAAAAGTCAACTGTGCACAAAATCAAGTTTGACTTTTTGGAATTTTTCACAAATATGGTTCCCCTAAGTCAAAAATAATGTTAATGTGTGACATTGATCATCATTCATCAAGAAAAATCAAGAAAAGTGAGGTTTCTTGCAAAAGGGGCAACCTTGAGAAACCAAAATTTTTCTAAGTTATGGAACAAAAGTGATTTTGGTACCAACTTCCAAGGATCATAACTTGAGATCCAAACAACCATTTTGGGTGATACAAAACTGGATTTGTAGGTCTTGCTACACTCTACAAAAGCTTCAACTACCTCCAACTCCAATTCTTTATGGATTTTAAGTTATGGAGTGATCAAAATCACAAAAACATGAAAATGACACTTTTTCCAACACTTAGTGAAAATCTGCCTAAGTTACCAGCCTTGAACATCAATGTTCATGAGGTTTTTTCAGTTGGATCCAAATAGTTTCAAAATAAACTATGATCACACATGTTTTGTATCATATGAGGGCTTTCTAAAAAGCACAAGAGCCTCCCATAACTCAACCTGAGCAGGGAGATATGAATCCCTCAAAATCACCATTTCCAATTGTCCCAAGTAAGGCAGATTTTGTGCATTTGCTCGATTTGGAAAATTTGGACAACTCCAAGCCTTGTCATCCATTTGGACACATCTGAGGATAAAACAAAAGGAGAATGATCTGATCCCCAAGCCTGCAAAGTCCAAGAATCTACATATAGCCATGCCAAACCTAAAAGAGCTAAAAAGTGCCAAGACTCCAATTTTGTTTCAATGCATTCAATGGATGCATCAAGGTGGCATGAACTGAGGTAAGCTTAACTGAATGAGTCAAGCCTTATCTCTGAACCAAAAGACCATAGGCCTGTGCTCTAACCTCAAGTCATGGCTAGAGGAGACTTGAGATTCCATTTGATCCACATTGGCCACAGACCTGCTGCAATTGCCACACACTATTGCTGCCAAAACAAACTTGACACACTATAAATAGAGCTCATTTGTGATCAGTTTGAGTACACCAAAGCACCCAAACTGATGCTTTACTCAAAAATCTCTTCTTCACTCCAATTTTACCTTCTAACTCAAGTCACTATCGGGTTTTGAGATTGAGAGTGATTCCAACCAAACCAGTCACACACACCTCATAAACATCATGTATGAGTGATCCATAACACAAAATCACATCTAGAACATCAAATTCACAAAATCACCAGCCAATTGCTCAAGTTCTTAACAGAGTTGCAGTTGAGGTACCACAACCAATTCCAGCTCATTTCAAATCCATTCCAAGCATTCAAACACACTCCTTGGCACCTAAGGATGCTGTCCAGATCGTTGGAACCTAGCTGTAACACCTTCATCACCAAACTCGATCACCAGATGCAAGAGGTAAGCCCGAACCCTTCTAACTCTATGATCCATGCATCATGAATGAATTTTTGAGTTACCATCTTGTTTATGCATGTATGTAGAGTGATAACCCTCAATCAATTGCCATAAATCAATTGTGTATGGAATTTCATTGTGTTCATGCTGAAATTAGGGTTCTTGAGGTTTTCAGTTGATTTCTTTCTCCATGCTTAATATAAATGCAATTAAACTATATGGTTGTGATCGTTGTTCAAAACGAACAAGATTGGTACTTGAATCGTGCAAAACCATTGAGAAATCATGGAGAAAAGTGAGAAAACGCAAATCTGCAAAAACAGAGGGCGCGGGCAAGAACCAAGTGCTCTTGGCGGCATAATTCAAATTTTTGAATTTTAGTTATTTTGTTTAATTGATTCAAAAATTAATTTCTCTCTGAATATTTATGTTTTTTAATTGATTCTTTTTCTCAAAATTCACTAAAATGTTTAAATATTTTATTTTACAAAAAAAAAACAATTTATATTATTTATTTAATATAGTTAGAATTTTTGTAATTAATTTCATTTTATTGTTTTAAACAATTTTTAAAATGAAATTCCCACTTTGATCTTTCAAAACTAATTGAATTTCAAGCTTTCATATGATTAAATATGATTTTTCAAAATATTTTTCAAAGTGTACAACTTGTTTTTGAATATATTTGATATTTTATCATTTATTATTTAAATTTCCTTTGAAAAATGACATTCTAATTTAAAATTAGGGTTTCCTCTCGATTTTAAATTTTCAAAACACCTTTGGGCCTCTATTAGAGTGTAAGACCTAACCATTTTTTGACCAAAATCTTTTTGGGTCTCAGTCATTGTATAAGTCCCTCTGTACTTTTCAGAACAACGGCGCGATCGTCGCCTTTTTAACAAAATCATCTGGGCCTCTCCTTGAGCTATAAGTCTCATTACTTTTCTTAAAAAACACAATTTGGGCCTCTATTAGAGTGTAAGACCCAATCCCTTTTTGACCAAAACCTTTTTGGGCCTCAGTCATTGTATAAGTCCCACTGGGATTTTAAAAAAATCCTGACGCGATTGTCACCCTTTTCAAAATAAATCACTTTGGGCCTCTCCTTGAGTTGTAAGCCCCATCACCTATACATAAATAAACTTTGGGCCTCTTGATAAAGTGTAAGTCCCACCCCTTTGTAAATATAAACCTTTTTGGGCCTCAGTCGTTGTATAAGTCCCGGTACAGTTTACAAAACAACGGTACGATTATTGTTTTCTCATCTGGGCCTCTCCTTGAGTATAAGCCCCAACAATCTTTTCAAAATAACTTCCTTTTTTATTTAGGTTCAAATCCATAGTTGTTATCAAAATTTTCTTTAATTTCTTGAACAACTAACCATACAGCTGTTACAATGGAAGCTTGCTCGCATGTAAGTTTTATCAGCTTTCATTTACTTGCTTTCATATATATATATATATATAGCTGTATTGATGGAAGCTTGATCACCTGTAAGTCCTTCTTTCATATCCTTTTAAATACTTGTTATATATCAACTGTATATATACTTGTATATCTGCTTAGAGTTTTCCCCGGCAATTAGGTCTAGAACTAGGTAAAGCCAGTTGGTCACTCTTTCAATACAGTCAAAACTAGTTTCCCATAGGAATTCCAAATACAGTCTTGCCTTCTCTTGGGCTTAAACAATATGGAACAAAGAGAAAGGCATTATTCCCGGTGAAACTTTTCTCAAACTGTCACTATTAGAAATTGTCAAAGAAGTTCATTCCCCAGAGAGGATTAATTCCCGGTGAAACCTCTCTTGAATTTCTTCAAACCCTAGAACTGTTCATTAAAGAAAAGATTATTCTCGGTGAAACTTTTCTTGAACTTTTCTTAAGTTTGGACCCACAGGCTTCCTAAAAGCATCACCGCCTCCTCTTGGGCATTGTACAAGGACCCTCCGGCTTCTTAAAAGTTCTCATGTCTTCTCTTGGGCTTAATACAAAGACCCTGAAGACCTCTTAAAGGTATAAGACAGAACTTAGTCATCCTTCATTAGAGCAGTCTTTCTAGAGTCAAAACCTCAGACCAATTTTAGGGTTGACACTCATCCCTTAAAATACCAGCCTCCGCTTGGGCGTCATACAAAGACAAACTCTTCCATACCATTAGACTTGGACAGTCTAATCCCCTATTGGATCTCAAAGACATTCTCAAGTTCCCTACAAACACAAGAAAAAACCATGATCATTTAACCAATCTCCAGTAGAGTTAAAATCCTCACAGGATCTAAAACTCAATCTTTATCCTAAATTTCCCCAGCTAGGGACAGCTTATCATCAGAACCTCAAGGCATCTGATACCTCAACTCTTCTGGAAACCCTTAGCAAGAGTGGATCCCCCTAATTTGGACCTGCCTCTGGATCTCAATAATCCTCAGCAGAAACCAGCCTCCTCTTAGGCTTTGTATAATGATTTCTCCAGCTTGTTCAGCCACAATCTTGGGCTTTGTACAAGACAGATAAAAGCACTCTCTTGTTGAGTTAACTTTTTTAGCCTCAATCTTGGGCTTTGTACAAGACAGATAATACTCTCCAGCAGAGTCAAACTTCTTTTAGCCTCAATCTTGGGCTTTGTACAAGACACCATAAAAATACTCTCTTGTTGAGTCATTCCTTTTTAGCCTCAATCTTGGGCTTTGTACAAGACATATATAAAATTTCACCAACAAAGTCAAAATCTTCATAACCTTCTCTTAAGCCTGAGATAAATCTTCCCCAGCGGAGTCAATTCCTCCCTGCCTTCTTTTAGGCTTTGAGAAATAATATCCCTAAGCAGAATCAATCTTCTTTTTAGCCTTCTCTTAGGCTTTGTATAATGATTTTCCTCAGTAAGGTCGGCCTCAATCTTGGGCTTTGTACAAGACACCTAAAAATCCTCAGCTGAGTCAGCCAACTACCTTTTAGCCTCAATCTTGGGCTTTGTACAAGACAGATAAAGATTTCTTTCCCACAGAGTCAGTTTCTCATTTCAGCCTCAATCTTGGGCTTTGTACAAGACACCATATAAATCTCTCCAGCAGAGTCAATCTTCTTTTAGGCTCAATCTTGGGCTTTGTATAAGACAGATAAAAACTCTCACCAGTAGAGCCAGTTTTCCCTTCAGCCTCAATCTTGGGCTTTGTACAAGACAGACAAAATATTCCCTCGAAAAAGTAAACTTTTAGCCTCCTCTTAAGCTTTGTATAATGATATTCCCCAAAGAGTCAATCTCTTTTTAGCCTCAATCTTGGGTTTTGTACAAGACAGATAAAACACTCTCTTGTTGAGTCAGTCTTTTCCAGCCTCCTCTTAGGCTTTGGATAAGGACTTCCCTAGTGGAGTCAATCAATCTCTTAGCTTCAACCTTGGGCTTTGATCAAGGCACACAAAAATCAACATCCCCTCAGAGGAAATCAAAATCTCTCTGTAGGAAGACATCTCTCTGTGTTATCACACATCAAAATAAACAAATCAAAATAAACCCTAATCCCAGATAACTGATGTAAGTGGCACACTTATTGATTCAAATATCCAAGCTGTAGTCCATCTCTTATCCTGGCAAACTTCCCTCTTTCATTTAATTGCTGTAAGCGGCAAACCTCTGGATTATTTACATCCATACCATTGTCCCTCTCTTAGCATGAAAGACTCCTAAGGAAAAATGACATTGCTCTACACTGAGTTAAAGTTTTCTCCTTCAGGACAAATCCCCTATAAAGGAAATTATGGCATTGCTGGATTTTCATATCCCAGTTAAAGTAATCCTCTTTTATAAACAGTCACCCAATAACTGTGATAAACAGACGAGATGTCTCCCTTTAGAGATGACAAATTCTCTCTCAGCCAAACCTTTTAGCTTCTGATCTCGAGTATTCGATCAGATCCATGTACGCTGGTCGTCAGATGGCAAGATGCTCGGACGGATGATGGTCGTCAGGCGGGCAGGATGTTCGGAATGTTGGTGAGGAGAAAAGGGGGTGTACCTGCAAGGCACTCCGACGCTCAAGTAAGAAAGGGTCAGAGAAAAGGGGCAAGTACAAAGTGTATTCTTAGGGTGAAAAATGTGATACCTGACCCTCTCAAGCGAGAGGGTTTATATAGAGCCCCCAGCGCGTGGCCAACGGTCCTATTTTCGGGGCAAAATAACCGTTTTCCCCAAAGAATAGGTAACTGCCCAAACTAGCCGTTATGTCGGGCAGGGTGCCAGAAACTAGCCGTTATGTCGGGCATAAACGCAGTTCCGGACACCTGTCCTTTGCTGTTCGGGCAGCGAGGAAGCCGTGCGTAACGGGCACCAAAGCCGGGGAGGAGCGTTGCGTTCCTTGTCCGGCTGGAGGGGCAGACATGTCAATTTTTCCCCTCTGTGGATTGGGCTTAGGCAGTTTGAGCCGCTCTGGAGCAGAGGCGGATTGGGCCAATTCTAGCCATTGGTCCAGTCCAGAACAGGAGCCCCCCAAGTCGTTGCTCCCGAGCATGGGAGTGATGACTTAAGGACTGCTCGTCGCTCGGGGGAGCTAACGCGGAGTCGTCGTTTGGAGACGAGGATGATTGTCTCGAGGTGCTCGTGGCCTCTGTGTCCGTGATGTTTGTGGTCGTGACCCTATTTCCCGGTATACGGGAAGATGAAGTGTCATACAGAATGGAAACGTTGGGCTGCCACGTGTGCATCGAGCCCTGCGTAGCAGTTAATATGTAATTATGGCTAGTGGGCAGTCATTATTGCCTACGGGCACGTGTGTGCACGTGCCCCTCAGTATAAAAGGGGGAAGGTTATCCCATTTTGCACTTTTTCCCTTCTGATTTTTCTTCGTCGTCATCAGCGTTCTTGCCCGTCGCCGTCTACAGAGTAACCGACCACCGTGCTAAGTTTCGAGCAGTCTTTCTCTTCTACTTAAATCAAGTAAGTTCTCTGATTTCCAGCTTGTTTTACTTTCTCTCATTGTTAATGGTAGATTGCATGCGGCTAAGGTTAGTTTTAGGCGATAAAATAGGTAGGTTTCCGGCGAGTGTTGGTGGTGGGCGGCGGTTCTACCCTTCTGCTGCATCAGGCATCTCGCCGGAGTAGGTAGCGCGTTTGGTGAACGTGGTGGTCCACGTCGTGGTTGCGAGTCGTGACCACCGCGTCTTACCCTCTTCTGATGGATTGGTGACTTTTCCGGTAGAACGTTTCCAGATTCCGGTGGAGCTTTGTAGTTTCCGGAGGAGCTTCAAACGGAATCTGGGTACGAGCGCGGGGAGGTTCCTTGTAGGAAGATGGTATGTCTCGGGCATCTCCTCGCGGGGAGGTTTTTCTTTCTTCGTTTGATGTTAGGGCTTAGGTTGGGGACGTTGTCCTTAGCCTTCTGCGCGCCCTTTCACTTGACTTAGCAGTGGAAGGGTGGATTTGATTTCCTGTCGAATTCACTGTCTTTCTCTGCTTTTTCAGGTGATCGTAGTGGCGATGGAGCCAGAGAGGGAAGTTATCCCAGTTACATCCGAGGAGGAAACTGTCTCCGAGGAGAGTAGCAGCGCAGCGGCCTCGAGTTCTGCGTCTTCGAGCTCGACGGCATCGAACTCCTCGAGCGAAGTCGAGGGGGAAACGAGCGAAGTTCAGGGGGAAGGAGAGGTGGACGTCATGGAGGAAGACGTTGAAGGATTTTGTCCGGACGAGTGGGAAGTGGCCGAGCCCTCCGAGCATATTTACACGTTCGCGAGGTCTCCGGCGGACGTCTTTATCAAGGTGGGACCAGCGGGTGAATGTAGAGTGCTTTTTCCTAATTCGGACGAGCGGGTCTGATCGAGCTTCAGGGAATGCTTCTCGATGTATGAATATGCTTTCAAGAAATTGGGGCTGAGGTTGCCCTTCACTGACTTCCAGCGGTCGGTGTTTGTGCATCTGAAGTTGGCGCCTTCCCAACTCCATCCCAATTTGCTGGCCTTTATACGGGCTTTTGAGTTGGTGTGCGAGTACCTTGCTCTGGGGACCACCATTCCTCTATTCTTTGTTGTTTTCCACCTACAGCAGTAGCTGGCGGGGAAAAGGTACGGATGGGTCTCTTTGAAGCAGCCCAAAAAGTTGTTCAAGCCGTTCTCGGAGTCCATCCGAACGTTCAAGGGACGGTACTTCATCGTCGAGCCATTGTCTGAGGCTGCCCAGGACAGTGTGTACGTCTGGGAGGTAGAGGTAGATGAGAACGGAGAGGAGTTGCTCAACGAGGAGGGGAAGTATATCGGGGAGAGGTTGTACAAGTTCCCGATCCGCTGGACACCCGACCACTTCTCAAAGAAGCCCAGTGCCTATGTCTTCGAGCCGAGCGCTCTACGCGGGCAGGATGCCGTGTCTTATGAGACGCTGGTGAAGTGGGTCAACTCCTTCCAGCTCGCGAGCTGTTGGACGAGCAAGGGTAACCCCATCTTCGAGGAGGATGGTAGCCAGAGGGTTGAGCGCAGGTTTATCAACGTGAAGGCACTGCTGGAGTGCAAGACTCTCGCGAATGCTGAGAAGCTGCTCGGTAGTCATAGTCACTTAGATTTTGTTTGTGTTATTTTCTTTCCCCATAACTAACGTGCTTGTTTTCATTCGTGCAGGTGAGATGCCTCAAGCTCGTGATCGTGTGGTGAGGAACGCCATGGCGAGGGGTAAGGCTGGAGCGGCTCCTCCCAAGACCCGTCCTGCTGGTGGTGCTCGTGCTCTTCCTCTTGTTCAAACTGCGGCGGGGACCTCTGCTTCTCCCACTCCAGCTCCCCGGGACTCCCCACTGGCTCTTGCTGGGCGAGCGAAGCGGCAAAGGTCGTCGGATGCCGTGGACCTGACTCGGGTGCCTGAGAAAGGGAAGTTTGAGCTTCCCCCTTGCGTCCTTGACCGGAGATTCTTTGAGGGTAACACTTTGATCGTTCTGCGGGCAGAATCGCTCAACCTGGGAAGCATGGACCGAGTGAGCAAGAGGGCGTTGGTGGCCCAGGATACTTCTGCCATGGTGAGGATGCTGGAAATGGCGGCCGTTTATGCGGAAGGGGACTCCGTGCTTGAGGCTGAACTCACTACTGCCCGGGCCTCCGAGGCGTCCCTAAAGGAAGAAGTCAAGGGTACTCGTGAGGCTAGGAAGAAGGCCGAAGAGGAGGCGACCAAGCTGAAAGAGGAGGTCGCCAAGCTGAAGGTGGAGAAGAAGGCTGCCGAGGAGTTGAACAAGGAGCTGATGGCGGCCAGTGCCCCGGGTGCTGATGAACCGGACGAGATAAAAGTGTTGAAAACTAGGGCTGAGCTGGTCGCCAGCATTCTGCAGGCCGAGGATGACGGCATCGTTGTGGCAGTGGAGTCCTTCGAAAGTGTCGTGGCCCAGTTGCGGGTGGTGACCCTGGGCTCGACATTTCGACCAATGGTATCCACTACCTTGCGCGAGTGGATGATGATCGCATCGTCTTGCCCGCAGGCCTTGTTCTTGACACCCCTGAGGTTCAGCCCGAGGAGCAGCCCGAGGAGGAGCAGAGACCCGAGCCAGAAACAGCCGAGCAAGCGGACGAATGAGGAGCTTTGGTTATTCTGATGTTGTTGTATTTTGTCCGGCCTGTGTGTCGTTGATTTATCTGTAATCTTTTGATTCTGGGGGGGGGGCATGGCCCCCTTTTTTATGTAATATGCACAATCTTTGGCCCTTATGGCCTTTTTATTTAATGCTCGGTTAATGTTATTTGTACAATTTTTGTTGTACTTTACATTTTTGCTGTGCATGTATGACTACCCGTCGGAGGGTGTGTCTGTTAGCGGAGTTTCCTTTTTGAAAGATAGCTCGCTGTGTTTGAATTCGTCAGTGTGGGGAACTGGTCGAATAGCCGGGGAAGGTCCTGGCTAGGTTGCGGATCTCAGGTCGCGATCGAGGCCCGAGGTCGCAGCGTGAACGTCCCATCGCGAGCTAGGGTTCTGCCAATCATGGTACTTGGGGTGAAGGCGGTGCTCGGTTGAGGACCGCCGACGAGCAGGGTTCTGGCTCATTTACTTGAGCGGGATTCTGCTTTGTGTGCATGCGTCGTTTGTACCTGGACGAGCATGATGACCGTTGGGTGGTCCTTTGATGCGAGGAAGCCTATGGCTACTTTAGCTGTAGTATTGCTTAAGCTTCTCAGCGTTCCAAGGTCGAGGGAGTGCCTCCCCGTTAAGGTTTTCGAGGAAGTATGCACCATTTCCCGTTTTGGCGCGGACTCTGTATGGCCCTTCCCAGTTGGCTGCTAGTTTGCCCTCGCGAGAGTTCTTGTGGTTTCTTCGCAGGACAAGGCTGCCCACATCGAACTCTCGTCGTAAGACTTTGGCGTTGTGCCTGATTGTTATCTTTTGCTTAAGAGATGCCTCGCGGAGGGCTGCTCCTGTTCAGATTTCCTCGACAAGGTCGAGCTCTTCTCTTATCGCTTCGTTATTCCTTTCCTCGTCTAGAGGTGATTCGGTCCTTCTGGATGGTACGTGGATTTCAATGGGTAAAACAGCCTCCATGCCATATGCTAAGCGGAAAGGCGTTTCCCCGGTGGTGGACTGGGGAGTAGTGTGATATGCCCACAAGACGCTGTAGAGCTCCTCGACCCAGGCTTTCTTTGTTTCATCCAGTCTTCGCTTGAGGCCACGAAGGATGACGCGGTTGGCAGCTTCCGCCTGCCCGTTGGTCTGGGGGTGCTCTACAGAAGCGAAGTGTTGCTTTGTTCTGAGGTGGGCGACAAAGTCTTGGAACTTCTTGTCTGTGAATTGTGTTTCGTTGTCCGTGATGATTGCTTGGGGAATCCCAAAGCGGGCAAGGGTATTCCGCTTGTAGAAGCGTAGAATGTTAAGTGCTGTTATCTTCGCTAAGGCTTCTGCTTCTATCCATTTTGTGAAATAATCTACGCCCACTATCAGGTATTTGTTTTGGCTGGACCCCATCACGAAGGGTCCTAGGATGTCTAGGCCCCACCAGGCGAATGGCTACGGGGAGGTCAAGCTCTTCAGTTCGTTAGGTGGAGCTAGGTGCATATCCTCGTGCCGTTGGCATTTGTCGCATTTCTTCACATGCTCCTTGGCGTCTTGCTGCATGGTTGGCCAATAGTACCCTGCCCGGAGGGCCTTGCGGGCAAGGGACCTTCCTCCCAGGTGCTGGGCGTTAATGCCTTCGTGGATTTCTCGTAGTACGTGGGGGACAACCTCCTCCTCTATGCACTTGAGTAGTCAGATGGAGAAGCCCCTTCGGTAGAGTTTGTTTTTGAGGATGGCGTACGAGCAAGCTCTTCGTTTGACGGTGCTGGCTACCTTGGGGTCATCCAGAAGTTCGTCCCTGGTGAGGTAGTTATACACGGGCGTCATCCAGCAGTCGCTGTCCCCGATCGCGTGCACGTGTAAGGTCGAGGACCCCTTATCGATGCTGGACCGGGGAAGTATCTCTTGGATGACTGACCTGTTTCCGCCTTTCCTCTTGGTGCTCGCTAGTTTGGACAAGACGTCTGCTCGTACATTGTGTTCGCGTGGAACATGTCTTACTTCTACCGTTCTGAATTTCGGCATTTTCTCTTTGACGAGGGTGAGGTATTCAGAGAGACTGTCGTTTTTGGTCTGATACTCCCCAGATATCTGGTGGGCTACGAGCTGAGAGTCCGTGCAGATGACGATTTCTTCAGCCCCTAGGTCTTCGGCTAGGCGCAACCCGGCGAGGAAGGCTTCATACTCAGCCTGGTTGTTCGATGTGGGAAAGGACAATGTGAGAGAAGCCTCGACTATGGTCCCTTCGTCGTTCTTCAGAATCACTCCTGCCCCGCTGCCGCTCGAGCTGGATGCTCTGTCCACGTAGATGGTCCATCTGTTAGCTATGTGGGGTGAGGAGTCAGAGAAGGTTACTTCCGCCACGAAATCGGCCAGGGCCTGTGCTTTAAGAGCTTTTCTGCTTTCATACCGGACGTCGAATTCAGACAGCTCCAACGACCACTTGAGCATTTGACCGGCCATGTCTGGCCAGCCCAGTAATTGCTTGATGGGCTGATCCGTCCTTACTATGATCGTGTGGGCTAAGAAGTAGTGTCTTAGTCGTCTGGCAGCGTTGACGAGGGCCAATGCTACCTTCTCTATCTACTGATATTGCAACTCCGCGTCCTGCAACGCTTTGCTCGTGAAGTATACTGGCTTTTGCCCGCCAGGATTCTCGCGAATGAGAACGGCGCTAACGGCCTCGACAGTGACGACGAGGTATAGGAACAAGACTTCCCCGGTATCTGGCCGTGATAACATGGGCGGTTTCGACAGAGTTTGCTTTAAGTGAAGGAGGGATGCCTTGCATTCTTCGGTCCATTCAAACGCAGCTTCTTTTCTCAAGAGCTTGAAGAAAGGAAGGGCATGTTGGGCGGATTTTACGACGAAGCGAGATAACGAGGTGAGTACCCCGTTGAGGGACTGGATGTTCTTCTTAGACGTGGGCGTTGGGAACTCAGAGAATGCCCGACATTTGTTGGGGTTAGCTTCTATTCCTCGTTCCGTTAGGTAGAAACCAAGGAATTTACCTGCCCATACACCGAACGTGCACTTCTCTGGGTTAAAGCGCATTTGATACTTTCTTGCTTGCTCGAAAATTTTGCGAAGATGGGCGACATGGTCTAGTTCCTCGTGGGACTTCACGATCATGTCGTCCATGTATACCTCGAGCATGTCGCCTATTTGTCCTTGGAAGACTTTGTTCATCATTCGTTGGTACGTGGTGCCGGCGTTCTTCAGGCCGAAGGGCATTACGTTGTAGTAATAGTTACCAAATTCGGTCATAAAGGCCGTGTAAGTTTTATCGCTCGCGGCCATTGGGATTTGGTTGTAGCCCGAGTAGGCGTCGAGGAACGATAAAAGTTTAAAACCTGCTGAGTTATCTACGAGCTTATCTATAATGGGGAGGGGGTAGGCGTCCTTCGAACAGGCCTTATTAACATCGGTATAATCAACGCACATCCTCTATTTGCCATTATTTTTTTCTTACAAGTACAACATTTGAGAGCCGTGTAGTGTATTTGGCCTCAGAAATAAACCTAGCTTCTAGAAGGTCTTTGACAGCTTTCTCCGCGGCTTCCATCTTCTCCGGGGACTGTTTCCTTCTGCGCTGGGCAACGGGTTTGATGGCCGGATCAATTGTAAGCTGGTGGCAAGCGACGGAGGGGTCCAATCCTGGCATTACAGCAGCGCTCCATGCGAACAAGTCTGCGATCTCCCGGAGGCACGCTTTTAGTTGTCTCTTGGCCAGGTCGGGGAGGTCCGCTCCGATCTTCACTCCCCGTTGGGGGTCTTCTCCGAACGGAACGATCTCGAAGTCGCCATCTGGGATAGGACGTAGGAGATGGCCGCTGTTGTTGGACTGGCTGCCCGGAGTCGTCGGGTCTTTGGCGTGATCTTCCTCGCTGAAACGGCTGTCCAAGTCGATAGATTCGACCTGGGGGAGCGGTTTCGGCTGTTCGGAGCTGCTGGGAAGAGGGGGACGACCAGAGGTCCTCGGCCTTGTTGAGATGGTGCTTAGTCCTTTTGATGCTGCTTCAAAGCATCGACGGGAAGCTTCGATATTGCCGTGGAGGGTGGCGACCATCCCTTCAGAAGTGTAATACTTCATCTTGAGATGTACTGTGGAAGGCACTGTAATCAACTCTGCCAGGGTTGGCCTTCCAAAAATGCACTGGTATAGCGACGGGCATTCGATTACCAAAAACTGTGCTTTGATTGCTCGGGTTATCTTTCCTGAACCGAAGGTCACGATGAGATCTACGTAACCTCGGGGCCTTGTCACTGCTCCGTTGAATCCCTGCAGGTCGGATCCAACGTATGGAGTAAGGTAAGAGTCATCCAGCTGCAGTGTTTCGAACAAGTGGTTGTACATGATATCAACTGAACTGCCCTGGTCCACGAGTATCCTGCGAACGTCGAAGTTCGCCATCCTTGCCCGGATGAGAAGCGGGATGCTTGAGTTCGGTGCCCCGCCGAGGAGCTCCTCCTTGTAGAAGGAAATGAGAGCCGACCCTTTGTGAGTGGTATCCAGCGTGGTGAATTCGTTGGAGCTTTTGCTGATCAGTTGATCGAATTTCCTCTTGACTAAATCGACCGTGATTTTGTTGAATCCACCACCGGAGATGACCATGGCTGACGGGAAGGCCTTCCACGGGCTGTGAGTGCCGAGGAATGAGGAGACAGGCAGACTATCAGGGATGCAGAAGTCCTCTGGCCGAGTTACGGACATTGCGACCTGCACGTTGGTGTCATCCGAGGGCGGAGTCTCTTCTACAACCTTCTTACTCTCCTGGGTTTCTTGCCGGGGAGCTTCTTTATTTTTCGCGAACTGCTTCAGGTGGCCGTCGCGAATGAGGATCTCTATGGCATCTCTGAGGTGGATGCATTCTTTCGTCGTATGGCCGTGGCTCTTGTGGAAGCGGCAATACTTGGACTTGTCTACACCCGGCCTGGCTGGCAGCTGTTTGGGGAAATGGACTCCCGCCTGTTTGAACTCTGAGTTGGCACATTCAGACAAGATTTTCTCCCTCGAGGTAGTGAGGGGGGTATAGTCATGGAACCGCCCAAAAGGTCCCTTTTGTTCGCGTGCATCGCGAGGCCGATCGTTGCATCTTTTATCTCCTCGACGGGATGTCGAGGGCTCTTCAGCTCTGGATGACCGGGCACCCTCTTGGTGTCGGGAGGCCCGGACAGAGTGGGCAGCAACCTTATCCTCGTACTGTATATGCGACTGGGCTTGGTGGAGGAGGGCGTTGAGGTTCCTTGGTGGATCGAGGCCGATAGCTTTCGCGAAGTCTGAACCAGGACGTAGTCCCTACTCGAGCAGGAATTTCTTCATCTCGTCGGTCGTTGGCACTTGGACGGCCTCCTTGTTGAACCGCTCAATGTAGTCCCGAAGAGGCTCATCTCTTCCCTGTACGACAGCTCCGAGGGACGCCTCAGTCTTTAGATGGCGTCGTGATGCGGTAAAGTGACGGGAGAAAATCCTCCCGAGCTGCCTCCAGGATGTGATGGATTCCTCTGGTAGCTGTTTGTACCAGGTCATTGCTCCCTTCCGGAGCGTGGTCGGGAACAGGCGGCATTTGATGGCTCCTCGTACCCCTCTGTAGTCTAAAAGAGCATCTATGTTTTCTATGTGCTCGTCTGGGTCAGTGGTTCCATCGTAAGTCCCTAGAGACGGAGGCTTCTCCAGTCCTTTAGGGAGGCGGGTGGCTAGGATCCTGCGGGACAACGGGCCGCGAGGCTCGTCGTCGCTGTCCGAACTTGAAGTTGACGGTGACCATTGTATGCGCTCGCGGCGACGGTCTCTGCGAGGTGAGGGTGATCGTGGCCTGTCGCGAGGTCTGACCGGTGGAGAATGCCTGCCCTGCCTCGTTCTCTTGGGTCTTGGTGGTGACTGATCCTGCGGGGAGATCTGGCCGCGCTTGCGAACGCGTTGTGGTTCAGGCTCACGCCTCGTCATACGGTCTTCCCCGTGTCTTGGGCTTTGAACAAGACACAAACAACCTTTGGCTTCAATCTTGGGCTTTGAACAAGACACCAAAACATCTTTTTCCTCCCATAGAATAGGAGGAACTACGATTTCTTTAATTTCCCTGTTTCTTTAAACGGGAATACGTATGCATAAGATTGTGAAATCTTAGCGAGCATACCAATCAAAAACCTTAGGTCCAGTACCTTCATACCAATCAAAAACTAAGGTCCAGTACCTCACCAAAATCATCAAAAACTCAAACTCTCTCTCTCTCTCTCTCTCAATATTCCTAAACTTTCCCAACCCACAACAGATAAATACCATCAAGTACAAAGCATAACCTAAAACTATCAACTTGTGGATAACCACATATAGGATGGGTAATTGATAACTCCCCATTGTATAACCTGACCCCGAACTCCCCGAATCTCTTAAAGCGTTTGTTCAGTTAAACATTTGCGTGCAAGGTTAGTTTTAGATAGCTTCCCTTTCCCTTCTAGCTTCACGGGATAAATAAGAAATCAGAAAGTAGCACCCCACTCCTCCTCATTGAGGTGAGGAGAAACCCCAATTTGCGATAAGGTGGTCGTGTCACCGATAAAAATCGCACGCTACAGGACTCAAGTGACATGTTTCTATGAAGTGGTGAACTCAAGTCTTGTCCTTTCTAGTTTGACTTGAGTTAGGATTTGTTAGAACCTTGTAAAGTCGAGAGAACCCATAAGATAGGGAACCCACTGGGATTATTATCTCACCCCATGTTGTTGATTATATTTCAGGTGGTTCAGGTTCCGTGAAGGTTAAGGACTAGGTTGTTTGATGTCCTTACTAGTCTTAGCATTTTGGATGGCATTGTTTCCGCTGTGAAGACACTATTTTGAGATCATTTGATATGATCTAGTTCTTAGTCTTTTAGAGCATCTTGTGTATATTATGCCATGGTTTTAAGTTTTTATGTTTTGGCATGTAATGTATACAATGTGTTGCTAGGAACTTATTTGTATTTCAGCACCAAATTTGCAAACATGTATAATATGTATCTTTTAGACATATGTATTTATATATGGGTGTTACAGTTGGTATCAGAGCCTAGTTGTATCCTCGACCTAGTCATGAAATATTATAATTATTTCTTTCTGCTTCATATGTGTGCAGACATCATTGTTCCAAATGTTGTATTTATAGTATTGAGCCTGATCAACTTGATTCTGTTTGTATAACATTTAGGGACATGATTGATGGGTGCAGAAGACGTGGTAGACTTGTGACTCAGACATCCGACTCGAATCCTCCGGGTAGTGGTGAGAATGTCCAATGGCCCTAGTTTATATAGCAGATGCATCAACAACAAAATCAGTTCATGCAACAGATGTTGCAACAGCTAAATGGAGGTCCCCATTCTGCAGTGGTTCCACCAGAAGCTACAGGTGGGAGCTTCCGGGACTTTTTCCGCATCAACCACCATAAAACCCACAATGGTCGACACTAACCCTATGTTATTTCCTGCTCTCTCTCCAAATCTGACCTCAAATTCTTCTAAAACCTAACCAAAGAATCAGATCGAAAGCTTCTAAAAGCTAAACCTAGTTTAAAAAAGATCCATAATCAGACAAAAAACAACAAAAGCAAACATTCAAATCCACTAAAGATCAACAAACAACACCACGAGCAAAAAATGGGAGCAATATTATGAGAGAAGCAAAGATCTACCTCCGGGACACAAACTTCTGTAGTGTTTCAGGTATCTCCTTCTCTTTTCTTCACGACTCCTTTTTTTCTTCCACCTCTCTGTATACGTTGCGTGGTTGTGAGGGAGTACGAGCTCACGTATATCAGAGTTTTAATGCGAAACTATGATTAGGTTTTTCAAATGAGCTTTAGTGAGAGGGTGAAGGATTATAGAACGAGTTTTAGGGTTTTCGTTCCAAGTTTTTTTCTATCTGATGGCTCCCCCTAGACGAATGAACAGTAGTGTATTTATAGGGTCTCAAAATTAGGGTTTTACGCGTGAAAGCTTGGGGAGGAAGAATATGATACAGAAAGTACCAATTCCACAATTTGTGAGTGGGAGGTGTAATGGTACAATTCTGCAAGAATTTTTGTGAGAATGGAATTTGTGTGAATTTCTGCTGCTTCTGCTTTTGCTCATTTTGTCCTTTCTAAACTTTGTGGTCCTTTGAATTCTGCGACTATTATGTGCTTGTAGGATGACTCGGTGATGAAAATTGTGTATTCTTTCTTGCTCATGCTTGCATTTGTACATTTTAGTTCAATTAGGAACTTTTGAATATTGATTGTATGATGGTGATTCATTTGACGACTTTTGAACTGGTGTGCATATTTGCTTGAGTGATTTAGACTTGTTTTATGGCTGAATTCTATTTCGTATTGCCTCCTTTGTTGCAGCAAAATCTTCTGTTGTAGTGTGTGTTTTTTGCTGGGTGAGCAGGGCATGGTAACAACTGACTTGAAGATGAAGAAAGCAAAGGTTTGTCATATGGATCCTTGAGGAAGAGGGAAGAACCGTGGCCTAGCATGAAGCTTCGTGGCTCAGGGCACATAAGGCACACGGTGTGATTCTTCTCTTGCCCTTTCTTAGGTTGATGACCTTGAATTCAGTTAAAAGAAAATTACCCATTTTAAGTCTTGTAACATTTGAAGTCATTCTGAATTTTGCATCTTGTAACCAATGTATTGTATCCTTGGAAAGTAATTTGAATTTGCAATTTAGTCTTGCATCAAACGTGAGATTTGTTTTGTAGCATACTTGCTTTAATCTTTGGTGTTTCACGAGACCTTGGTTGTAATGTAAATAGAGTGCTCTTAGCACTATGTATCTTTCCTTGCATATCCTTCTTACTTATGAATTTTGAATCCTAATTGAAATTACTTGAAATTTACAAATATGGAGTTTGATCTTAAATGTGCCTTTTAGCAATGTACTTTGGAGTTTAAAGCACAACAATTCTTGACCTTAAATTTGAATTTGAATTGCTATAAGTTCACAATTAGGAGTTCACACTTTGAACTTAAGACCAATGGTTTGAAATGGAATTGAAAATGAATTGGACATGTAACTTGAATGGAAATTGTAAACCGAAGCTTTGAAACTTGACATAGACTTTCAATTTGGCATGGTGATCGAAACTTGTATCTTGACATGAAGTGGGTAAAATTTGGTTATAACTTGAGATTTGTAACTTTCATGGCTTGTAACTAAATTTTGGTAATGAGAAAAGAAATTAGTTTTGATGTGGATTTGTAATGACTTTGAAAGATGAATTGGAATGAAAATTGTAGTTTGAACTTGAGACTTGAATTATGGATTGAAATTTGAAAAGAAGTTGAATCGGATCGGAAATTGTCCTTGAATTTAAACTCGAATGGCATTAAACTTGAAATAAATTTGAAACATCATGAAGTGAAAATTTGGTAGTTTTGCATTAATCATGAAATTTGAATTGAAAGGTGGTTAGAACTTGAAATGTATTGTATTGAGATGAGATTGTCACTTGGATTCAAATTGGATAGACTTGAAACTTGAATGGATTTTGAATAGAAATTGTAACTTGAATCATGAATAAAACTTGGAATTTTGATCTAGAATTTTGGTTGCGGACTTGTGAACTTGATCCTCATATCCTCAAATCTCTTGTCAAGTTAAAGGAAAACAATTATTCCAAAGTTTAATATTCTTATATTGATCAAGAAGAAACTCTTTGAAACTTGTACTGCTCCAAATGATTAGAAGTAAACCAAAAATGCCTTAAGTTTCTTAATTCCCAATTTTTTTTGCAATAACTCAAACCCTAATCCATTTCTTTGAAGAGAAATAAAACCTATCCTTGACAACCCCTTTTGCTTTAAATATCCAAGGATGATGATGCTGATGAACCATGATATGAAAGGCTGGGTGACAAAATGAGGGTGTGACACCTATGTATTCCCTTGTGCAATGGGAAAGTCAGAGTCAACGTAGTTCGGAGGACTACGGGTGAATGGGGGAAAGTTGCTCTCCAAGACTTCATCGTCTTGTGCCTACGTATCCTTAATCAGACGAGAATGAAGAAGTCAGAGCGTCCGTAGTTCGGCCACACAACCACCGTTTGGTTAAGTGTTTTTTATGAGCGACGTTAAATTCACGTTCTAGCAGTTAGGGTCGATGCTTGTTTGCGGTAGAACGGAAATAACACACTCTTTTCTGAAAATGATTTAACACCAATCCCGAAGGACAAAAAGATTTGAATTTTTGTTTGTGAGTTTTAGACAGAAGTGAGTTAAGTTAGTTTGGAATTCGTATTGTACTAAAGTCTATGACATAGGAGCGAATGCGTCGCATGGCCACCCCCAAACGGGACGTACGCTAAACACTCTAGAAAAGCAATGGGAGACCCCTCACTCGTCATTTCCCATGTACTTAAGGCTCGTGGCGCACAATACTTGTTGTATTTATTAAGTGTTTTGATTTTATTTTGAGATGAGAAGAAAGAGGACTCAAAGGTTGAAAAGAAAACAACTAAGGGAAACTGACTCCTAATGTTGTCATGCATTATGGCCCTATAGTTGACGATAAGAAAAGGGAGCTAACTTAATGTTATCATGCAAAGGATTGAGAGCCTAGTGTCTATCCTACTTCGAGCTTAATCAGAAATTAAGTTGGACTAGGAGCCTTAAGGGAGCATGTGACCAATCACAAGTAAACATTAAACAAACTCAATCACAAACAATAAAAGTGAAAAATAAAACCTAAGTGAAGGTGAAGAGAGTAGATGTCAAAGCAACACAAGTATAAACTAAGTAAACAAACCAAAAACAACAGCAACAACAGCGCTTCAGCACAGCACAACAGTGAATTCCAGCAAACAAGCAAGAACAACATTTAACAACCCCTATTTTCAGAACAGAACAGGTGTAATATCCAGCAGAGCAGAATGGCGTCATTTAACAACATGTATGTACAGAACAGCAGTGTATGCAACAAAATTTCTACATTCAATCAACTTATGCATAAGAAAAATTTAACAACATCCACCAATGAGAATTCAAACATCAACAAGATAAAGCAAGTACAAATATCTCAAGTATCAAAGCAACAATCTCATTGAGACAATTCAATAATCTTCAAGAAAAATAACCAAAGTTAAACACCAATATCCTAATGGAACTTAACATCAAAATCAATTAGAGATTCTACAAAAATTTAACCAAAAGATCAACAAGAAAGCAAACCAAAGTTCACCATATATTCAATCAAAACTCAATGAAATTCAATTGGAAACTAAACCCAAGTTTAACAAATAGTCAATTAGGAGCTCAATTAAAATCGACAAGGAAACTAATTACAAAATTCAACTAAGATCAAGATTTAATCAAAGAATTCTAATCAAAGTTTTAACAAGAAAATTTAATAAAAAATTCCAATCAAAATTTAATTAACAAAAATTTCAATCAAAATTTCAACAAGAAATTTAATCAAAATTATCATCAAAGTTAATATCCAAATTCAATTCAAAAAAATCAAAATTAACTTCTAATCCACAAAAAAAAAAAAAACTAATTAATCCCAAAATCTAATTAAGTAAAACCAAATTAACCAAACTCAAATTGTCAAAAATATAATTAATCGAAATCATAATCAAATTAATCAAAGCTCAAAATACAACATTAATCAAAGCTAAAATCAGAATTCTACAAAACCAAGATAAAAAATAATATTAACATTAGATCAATATTTAAATCTAAATTTAAAATGACAATCTAAATCAAAAATTAGCAAAACTAAAATCTAATTAAAACAAAGAAGAAAAAAACGGAAAAAAAACTAATTCAACAAAAATATAATGATCTTTAATAAAAATATTATATTAAAACAAGACTTGTTATATATTATATTAAAACTCTATATATTGTCTTGAGAAAACCTGTGAACATTTTATTAAAAAACGTTATGCATTGTATTGGAAAACCTGTTATATACTCTCTCTGTCCCAAATTATAAATTACTTTGCCAAAAAAATTTATCCTAAATTATAAGTTATCTTACATTTCCAATGCAATATAAATGACATCTTCTCTAATATACCCTCAAATATTTATTATTATTTATTTTTTCAACTCTTTTAATTTCTCTCTCCTATATAATTATGAGAGACATTACTGTAAAGTTATATATAATTTGTCTTTTTTATAAAATAATAATTAAGTTTCTTAATTTTTGTGAAAAGTGTAAAACGTCTTATAATTTGAGACAGAGGGAGTATATTTTTATCGAAAACTGTGTTATACGCTTACCGAAAGATAAAACAATGTAATAGTAACGCATGGCAAATTGAAATATATACATTAGTAATACGCGACATATAATGAAAATGAGTAACAGTGTGCAGGATAATGAAAATTGAAAAATAAAGATTGGAAATAGTTAAAGCTTTCACATAAAAAACCAACGCACACAGTATATGCGCAGCATTAGTACCAGTGCGGCATCAAACAGTGCGGCGACACTTTTCTCAAAACATTCCGCAACCAATAATATATAGCGACCAAACTAAGGTTAGCTTTAAATTGTCAATAATGTCTCTAATGTCTATTTTAAAGTCCAAATTAAATAATTATTTTGACCCAAAATAAAATAAACATTTAAAATAAAATTAAAATTAAAATACTAATTATTCTATTTATTTATTCTAAATATTTAGACAAAAAATATAAAAATAAACTAACCCCAAATAAAGAATAGTCGGACGTCCAAGTGCTCGAAAAATAAATCAAATACACTAAAATGATCAGTGCAAAATATACGACTCAAAAAAATACAGCGTTTGGTCAGATTTTAAAATAAATTTTGACCGTTAAAATGCTCAAATCGATCAAAATGCGACAAAAAATTAAAACGAACATGTCAGGTTAAACTACGCGAAAGGTAAATCAATATAATTGACGTCTGCAAGTTTGATCTTGAAATTTTTCGTCCACTAATTTTACGCACATTTGAGATTCAGTTTGACCGGTCTGTCTGTAAATCCGAGAAATTATTCTGGGTGACATTTTAGGCACTATGCGAGATAAAATGCATGTTATGCTATGCAAAGTAAAAATAAAGTCAGATGAATAAAAAATGAAAAAATTAAAGTGCCCAAACAAAATTGGGGTATGACATCTTGACCAAAATTCCTGCCCTTGAGTGCACACTGATCCTCTTGAAAAATCATGCAAAAGATGACCTTGATATCTAATGAGCATTGATAAAGAAGATAATCATGATGTTGGGAACTCAGCCTTAATTACATAATCCATGAAAAAACCAACTGAATGAAATAGAAACCTTAACCCAATAGTAAACTTTGATTCTTTAGAAGGCCTTGATCCCATGCCTATGAAATGAATGATTGTGATTACTACGATCTAATGGAGATTCCTATGAGTGAGAAGCATAAGCCAATTATGGTTAGTAAGAGTGTGGGCAAAATTTGGGGTGCAACACTTCTCATATGTTGAAGGGTCCTGCTATGAGGTTGTGGGAGAGTACTTCGGCTCTTATGACTATCCAAGGTGTGCCTAAGGTGTGGGAACAATTCAAGACTACCTTTATGGATAAGTACTTTCCTAGCTCCTTGAGGACTCAGAAGGAGTTTGAATTTCAATAGTTAAGACAAGGTAATATGACCATAGCCGCTTATGCTGAGAAATTTAAGGATATGGCTGCTTACTCTAAGCAGGCCGTGTATGCTTCAGATGAGAAATGGAAGATTGGTCAGTTTCTGTTTGGTCTAAGGGCGGAAATCTCTCATAATGTATCTCAAATAGAGTTCACTACTTATGTTGATTTACTGAGACAATGCTATGTAGCTGAGCACAATCTAAAGAGAGTCCAAGAAAAGGGAGATGTGGCTAGAGTTGATCAGAGGGATCAAGGAATACCAAGTCAACAGTTTAGGCCTAGACAACAACCCTTCAAAGGGAGACATGTGCAGGGCGTTATACCTAACACCCCTCCCTCATGCCAGATTTGTGGTAAGAATCATTTTAGGAAGTGTACCAATGAAGGAAGCGGAGGACCAAGATGTTATCAATGTCAAGGAATAGGCCATATAGCGAGAAGTTGTCCCCAGAATAAGAATCAAGTGCAAGGGAAGAATACCAACCGAGTTTTTACCTTGAATGCAAAGAATCCCAAAGGCGACAACTCTTTGATTGCGGGTACGAGTTTCGTAAATGGACATCCTTGTTTTGTATTGTTCGATTGTGGGGTAACCCACTCTTTTTTGTCGATGCAATGTATGAAATGACTTGGGTTGCAAGCTATTTCTTTGTCTCCTCCCATGGTGGTTACTACTGCTATGGATGAGATGATCGAGACACATTTGATTTGTGAAAACTGTGTATTATCGGTGGATGGTAGAGTTTTTCAAATTGACCTTATTTGTTTACCGCTTAAGAAAGTTGATGTAGTCTTGGAGATGTATTGGCTCTCTGCTAATTCAGTATTTATTGGTTGTGAGGAGAAATTAATCATCATTTCGTCAAGAGAAGCTACTCTGAGAGATGTACTGACTACTATTTTGGAAGGTACGGTTGGCATGGTTAATTTCTTATTTGAAGAAGAAAAGTCCATTCTCTTGATTCTCACTAAGGAAACGAGTAACAACTTGGAAGTTTTGCAAATCCCTGTAGCCTGTGAGTTTCCAGAAGTTTTCCCCGAGGATGTCACTTCTCTCCCTCCAGAGAGATAAGTGGAATTCTCTATTGACCTGATACCGGGAACGGCTCCTATATCCGTTTCTCCGTATCGGATGGCACCACTTGAGCTAATAGAGTTAAAGGAACAATTGGAAGATTTATTGGCTAAACATTTTGTTCGACCTAGTATTTCACCCTGGGGAGCTCGAGTATTGCTTGTAAAGGAGAAGGATGGTGGAATGCGTTTGTGTATTGATTACCGCCAGTTGAATAAAGTCACCATCAAGAACAAGTACCCCTTACCCAAGATAGATGACCTATAAGATTAGTTGAAAGGAGCCTGCGTGTTCTCGAAGATTGATTTACGGTCAGGTTATCATCAAATCCGTGTGAAGAGTTCAGACATACCAAAGACCACATTTAGAACCCGTTACAATCATTACGAATTTCTTGTTATGTCTTTCGGTGTGAAAAATGCTCCAGTTGTCTTCATGGATTACATGAACCGAATATTCCAGCCTTACTTGAACCAATTTATGGTAATCTTTATTGATGACATTCTCATTTATTCTTGTACTCCACAAGAGCACGGAGAACATTTAAGGATTGTTCTATCGATCTTGCGAGAGAAACAACTCTTTGCCAAGTTAAGCAAGTGTCAATTTTGGATGACAGAAGTAAAGTTTCTTAGTCATATTATATATCAAGGAGGAGTGGCAGTAGATCCATCAAAAGTCGAAGCAGTGATTAATTGGGAAATACCAAAGAATGCTTCAGAAGTCATAAGTTTCTTAGGATTGGTAGGTTACTATAGGAGGTTCATCAAAGGCTTTTCTCAATTGGCTTTACCGATGACTAGACTTACCCGAAAGGAGTTTCCGTATAGTTGGGATTCAAGTTGTGAACAAAGCTTTATGAGTTTGAAGGAAAGATTGACAACTGCTCATGTTTTGATTATTTATGACCCTAGTAAGTCATATGCAGTATTTTGGGATGCTTCTAAGAGGGGATTGAGAGGTGTGTTAATGCAAGGTGGTCAAGTTGTAGCTTATGCCTTAGTCAGTTGAAAGTTCGTGAAGAGAATTATACAACTTGTGATTTGGAGTTAGTGGCTATTGTTTTTACACTGAAGGTGTGGCGCCATTACTTGTATGGAGTATGTTGAAATGTTCAGCAATCATAAGAGTTTAAAATACTTATTTGACCAGAAGGAGTTGAACATGCTTCAAAGGAGATGAATGGAGTACTTGAAAGATTTTGAATTTGAGTTGAAATACCATCCAGGAAAGGCAAACAAAGTGGTAGATGCATTAAGTTGGAAGGAAGTACATAAGGCCGAGTTGATGACGTGTGAGTATGCATTGTTGGAAAAGTTTTGGGATCTTAACCTTTAATTTGTTTGGACTCCGAATGGTATGATAATGGGAAAATTGAATATTAATTCTACTTTGAGAGATGAAATCCAACGAGGGCAAGTGCTAGATGCAAAGTTGCAAGACGTTTTGGTTCAACCGGGTTTCACACGAGCCATAGATGAAGTTATTCTATTTAATCAAAGGATTTGTGTTTCGGATGGTGTGGTACTAAAAAGGAAGATTTTGTAAGAAGCACATAAGAGCGCTTTTACTATGCATCCAGGTTCTTCGAAGATGTACCAAGATTTAAAAATGGACTATTGGTGGTCCGGGATGAAGAAAGATATTGTGGTGTTTGTGTCGAAATGTGTAGTGTGCTAACAGGTGAAGATTAAACACCAAAGACCGGGTGACTTGTTACAACCGTTGGAGATTCCAGTATGGAAATGGGATAGCATCTCAATGGACATTGCAGTTGGTTTACCCCGTACTCAAGGTGGCTATGATTCTATATGGGTGATTATAGATCGGTTGACGAAGTCAGCACATTTCTTGGCCATAAAGACCACTTACAAGGCAAGTCATCTTGCGAGGTTGTTATTGTGGAAGTTGTGAGACTTCATGGTGTTCCCTTCAACATTGTATCCGATAGAGATCCGAAATTTACTTCAAGGTTTTGGAAAGCTTTTCAACAATCTATATGATCTAAATTGTGTGTGAGTACATCGAATCATCCTCAAAAGGATGGTCAAACAGAACGAACGATACAAACTTTGGAAGAAATGTTAAGAGCATGTGTGCTGGAAAGTGGAGGAATTTGGAAGGAAATTTTACCGTTGATTGAGTTTTCTTACAATAATAATTACCATGCAAGTATTGGTATGGCTCCTTACGAATCATTGTACGGGAGGAAATATAGAACGCCTTTGTGTTGGACGGAAGTTGGTGAGGAAAGGATTTTAGGACCGGAGATTGTTCAAGAGACTACGGAAAAGATTAGAATGATTCGTGACAAGGTTAAGAAAGCACGAGACCGTCAAAAGAGATATGCGGATAACCGAATGAGGCCTTTGGAATTTGGAGAAGGTGATCATGTATTCTTGAAAGTTACTCCAAGGTTGAGATTGAAATGACTGTTTAAGTCGCGGAAGTTAAGTCCGAGATACGTGGGACCATATCAAATTCTAGAGAGGATTGGTGAAGTAGCTTACAGACTAGACTTACCAACTTCTCTATCCGAGATGCATGACATTTTTCACGTGTCTCAACTCCGAAAGTTTATTCCCGACCCTCTCCAACCAGTTCTACCAGATACAATTGAGATAGAAGCATATTTGACCTTTGAACCTCTACCAAGTTGTATTGTGGGGAGAGAAACTAAGGTGTTGAGAAACAAGGAAATTCCTCTTTTTAAGGTGCAGTGGGATGAGACACATCCGGGTGATGCTACTTGAGAGCTTGAGTCTGAGATGCGGGATGCTTACCCTCACCCTTTTCAGGTAATCTTTAAATTCGAGGACAAATTTTTATTTAAGGAGGGGGGAATATAATACCCCAATTTATATCAATTAAGATCAATTGAGTTCTTGTGTACTCTGAAAGTTACCAGTTGGGATAATTAGAGTAACTAGTGAGTTCAGATTGACTTAATTAATATTAATTGGAATTAACCTTTTATTAATTTAGACTTTTAATACCACTAATAATGGGTTAATTGGTCTAGTAGAACAAATAATTAATTGGTAGCACTTAAGATATTTGTTTTACTATCTTTATCCAATTCCAACCACACAATGTATCAGTGGAATTTGTGTCCACATGTTTTAATCTCTTACCATTTCTCCGCCACACACTCCTACCAACTTTTCCCCAAGTAATGCTATCTTTCTGTTACTATGTATCAGACAACATAAGGAAAGAAAAATAGAACATGGAGAAAAGAAGAAGAACAACAAACTCGTGGAAGGGAGAAAAAAGAAAGGAACTTGGAGTTCACCATCATCATTTCACTTCATCTTACAACAACAATCTTCTTCATCTCTTTGGCTAAGGTGGGTTCTAGTTAGAAACATTTGATTTTAAGAATTAGGGATTTATTATTGATTCATAAATTAGTGTGAAATCCATGACAACATGAGTCCTATTCTTTGATAATAATTAATGTTTTCCATGGATCATGATAGTTTGAAATATACTCCCTCAATTCTCTTTTATAAGCAAATTTTGACTTTTTAGGTTCATTTAATAAATAATGTATTTGGACATTATATAGACTAGATACATCAATTATTCAATGAATATAAAAAGTTAAATTTTTCTTATAAAAGAGAATAGAGGGTGTATGTTTCTTATAGCCATGAACTTCTATGAAAGTTGTTTGGTAGTGTTCTTCATGTTTTAGTGTGATTCATGTGTTGATACTGTTGTTATTGTTGTTATGCTTGTGTGTTTAAGTTGTTGAGATAAATATGTGGAAAGTATGTGAGTTGTTGATGAAACATATTACATGTTATTGATAGTTGGGTAACATGATTGGTAGAATTGGAAACCAAGGGAAGTTATGTAGGTTGTAACAAAAGAATTTTATTGAGAAATAGCAGGAAATGGTTTGAGAATGGTATGGAAAGAGTTTGGCATCAAAAAGTTGAGTTGTTATGTGAAAACCATCAGTATAAGCCGGCCTAAAATCATCAAAGGCCGACCTGAAATCACTATAGGCTGACCTAAAATCATCACAGACCAACCTCTACGCATCAATATTGAAGCCTGTGGCTTCTGCCCATGCGTCACATCTTAGGCCAACCTGAAACCTCGTATAGGACGACCTGAAACCCCCATTGGCCGACCTATACCTTGTTTCCTTGAGAAAAATTGCTTGATTCTTGTTTCTAATCATGTGGTATGCATTCCTATTAACTTGCCATGATATATATACATTAATTAAATGAAAATTGTGAGGAATACTTGTTGAACTAAGTGAGTGAACCTAGGGATCTATTTTAGGTTAAGAATATTAGGATTATGACTTGAATAACTCTAGAAAGTGACATTCATTCAATGTGATACCTAGGTGTGTGTCACAGATGGGTGGTTGACATAGCTTTAGAGTGGAATGCATTATATGGAACATGTGTAGGCTTTGTGTTACTTTGAGAATAAGGTGAATGTGTTGCCTTGCGATTGTCGAATACAATCATGTTTACGTTGTGATCATATAGTCAGAAACAATCCCTTGAGACATGTCGTTCTGAGAGTTGAGGCTTATGTAGAGCGCTTCTCTGGAGTGTGCACAATATTACTTGGATAGGTTTGATTCCCGTGTGTAGTACGAATAGAGCCTACGAGTAAAAGGCTTGAGATAGGGAGCGGTCCCATGGGAAACGACGATTCATGTGGAAAGCACCTTGAATCCAAATCCATTTCGTATGTCAAAGTACTTTACAAGAATCCATGACTCAGCCGAAAGTCCTAGACGTAGGAGAGGACGGGAAAAGGGGATGCCTTGGTATAGTTTCCAACTAGTGATGGGTTGAGTTGTTGGACTCAAGCAACATGTTTCCATATAGTGTAAAGTGGTGAACTCAAGTCTTGTCCGTTCCCTTTTGACTTGAGTTAGGATTTGTTAGAACCTTGTAAAGCCGAGAGAACCCATAAGATAGGGAACCCACTGGGATTATAATCTCACTCTATGTTGTTGATTATATTTCATGTGGTTCAGGTTCCGTGAAGGGAGGATAAGGCTGTTTGATGTCCTTACTAGTCTTAGCATTTTTGATGGCATTGTTTCCGTTGTGAAGACTCTATTTTGAGATCATTTGATATGATCTAGTTCTTAGTCTTTTAGCGCATTTTGTGTATATCATGCCATGGTTTTAAGTTTTTATGTTTTAGCATGTAATGTATACAATGTGCTACTAGGAACTTATTTGTATTTCAGTACCAAACTTGCAAACATGTATAATATGTATCTTCTATACATATGTAGTTATATATGGGTGTCACATTATCAATATAAATTAATAGAGAATGAATCACTGCTTTGAAGAATTTGGGGCAATAAACCAAGTTCTACGTGTTAAAGACCGATATAGATGAATTACGAGATGTATGCAATTCGAAAAACATGTTTGATCTAAGTTACATTTCAAATATAACTTAATTTTTAGATTATTATTTTCTAAGTCACTTTAAATGAATGCATGTTTAATGAAGGGTTAGTGAAAGAAACAATCTACATACATTATAATAAACTCAACAACAACATACATCAACAAAATGGCAACAACATACCTTTTATTGAAAAAATTCATGGAATGATCTGAAATTGATCTACTTTGTGTTTCCATGAAGAAAAAATACAAGGCAGATGAAGCTTCCAAAATTGCTTCATACTTGTTATATTGTTTCTCCATAACAAAACAAACCATTTATGAACCACACCCATAGTATGAGTTCTCTTGAACCAGGATTTGAAATATAAATAGCTTTCAGAATGTTAACCTATTTTGAAAATTTAAACTAGCATTAACATTGTAACATAACAAGAAACAACAACCAATGGTACATTGTTAACCCAAAAAGGAAGTAAGTCATGCCACAACAACAAGGAGCATGTTAACATAAATAAGCACATCAATATAAATAAGTAGTACACTATAACATAATAAGCAACAACAACCACAACACAACTAGCATTAACATTGTAGCATAACAAGCAACAACAACCAACAATACATTGTTAACCCAAAAAGGAAGTAAATCATGTCATAACAAAAAGCAGCATGTTAATATAAACTAGAAGTACACTGTAACATAACAAGCATCAACAACCACAACATACAAAAATTTGTCAATAACAACAACTAACCAGATCATGTAAAACATAACAAGGTCTTCATTCTTCATGCCTAGTTGAATTTGTGCAATTCTCAAGGTCTTCATAGCTCTCAAGGTCTTTATCTGATTAGAAATTTGTTACATCCATATTCATTAGGTCATTCATAATAGCTTCTACCTTCTTCATCTTTTCAGGGTTAAGACTCTTCAAATAAATCTTCTTATAGCCTGTTCCATCAGACGATTTAACAACAGTAATGTGATCCCTAACAGATTCAGCTTCCTTGACTTTGTTCAACCATAACTCCACCATATCAATAACCTCCTTTATAACCTGAATCTCGTGGATAAGTTAATTGCTCTCACTATTCATGTTGAGAGAAGAATTTGAAATCAAAACAAGAAAAGAAACTCTTTTTTCAGAATAACATACAACAACAACAACATACAACAACAACAACAAAAAAACATAAACTCTCGAACAAAAAGAAAATCATGTGAAACATAAAAACAACATACACGAAAAAGAAAGAACAAGAATGAAGAAGAATACCTTTATGTATGAAGCGAGAGCTAATGAGGAAGAGGAAGAAAGAAAATGTTTGTTAGGGTTTTGTTGTGATAGATACGATGAAACTGTCAAGAAGCGAGAGCTAATTCGCTTATATTACATATGAGTAAATAATTTCACTATAGTTGTATTCTAAAACCATGATGAAATGTAATTAATTTCACAATGGTTCACATTAAAAACCGTGGTGATAGGTATTTTAATTCTAATGTATATATTATAATTACAAGGAGAACATGAATTGTAACGAAAAAGTAGAAAATTGTTGGAGCTGAGATTCGAACCCTGTCACTCCATAAATGTATAATCACTGTTTATTAGTTTAACTGTAGTGCAATGTATTTTCGTAAATATAAATAAACAAAGCGCGTCTAAAAATAAAGTATTACCACAATTAACAGTCAGACCATTGTTGTTTAGCGTGATGAAAGGTCTATTTTGTAGTAGTGCCTCTACGATGATTTTTGAGGCAGTTTAAAAGACCAACTAATGTGAGGTGAGAGACCCTATTGGCGGCTGATACTGTAGATAACTCTCTGAGTAGTACTGGGTAGTATCAAGTGTGTATCACTTAAGAGCTTATCCTTTTTCCCCTGTGGGATGAGTTATTTATAAGGGTCTCTAGGACCTATGGTTTCTCGGAAAGGGCCATTGTCCACCTAGTCAAATAGTGGACAGTTGAATCCTTATTCCCAAAGGGAAAGTGGGTCGGTATCTTTGCCCAAGACACATCTTATCCCTCGTTTTTCCCTTCCTTGGGCGAGGAAACTTTAAGGGCGAGGCGATACCTCCCTTCGTGCGAGGTCCTAAGTTAAAATAACACTACATAAGTCAAAATAAAATACAACTGAAAATAAATCCAGAGTACAATTACTATAAACTACTGCGTATGATGGACTTAGACTCGGGACCACCTGTTCATACACTGCCTCCTGTTCCTCTGTCATCATGGAATCTACAATGTCATTGACCTCAGAGCCATCCAGAAAGAGTCATATGTAAATACCCATATGTTCAATCTACAAGGTACAACAACATCTAGGCAACACATCAACAACATGATCTGCCATAACCTGATCCTCATTTCATATCTCCTGATGAGCTGACATCGGTCGATATCCTAGAGCATCCTATATAATATAAGGATGTGATACCCTGAAGAACCACCAGATATAACCATCTATGTAGCTTCAGTAGCTCTCAGCTATGGTACTATGTGTCTCCTCCAATATCATATGATTAAGATAATCATCAAATATAACATCCATATATCTATGTGTCATAGTGGGAGGAACATACACAAAAGGGTGTATAAGAATGTACTACATGTAGCCGAACTCCCGCATGACGCGCTTAGGCAGACGAGGAAACGTCAGATATGAACCGCAAGCCAACCATCTAGAGTATAAAACTAGATTTTGAAAGTCAGAAATGTGAAAGAGTTCTGGCATAATTTTGAATAAACAACATTCGAAGCTGCATCTTCGTAATTTTTTTCACATTGACTTAGGGCCAAATTAAAAAATGGATGAGGTGGAGTGCGTGAGACAACCTATGTCCCATTAGTTAAATTCTAATGAAACCTTTAATAAAAATATAGAAAATATGAAACTTTTAAATAACAAGACTGAATTAATTAAAAATATACTACTTCACATACATATGCTTCAAATATATTTTACATAGAGCTTGACATCGTTAAGACTAGTGGCCTTGCGACATAGATAAAACATAAAATAAAAGTACAGAAAGGAAACCAAAAGAAAGCATAACAAAAAGGACCTCCTAAGTCCAACGAGACTGACACTTATACTGACTGTAGGTGTAGGGATATGATCAGCGTTTGACAAAACGCTAACAATTCCCAATCTAGATATTATAGTAACCCACCTCTACGTCACTTCATATCCTTTCCTTCTGAACTGTCGGGAAGTAAGCAAGATTCGAGCTCGTTGTCTGATCGTCATAAATTAACCCAAAATGCAAAACAAAAAGGACACAGGGCTAAGATTTATGTACAAGTTTAAAAGTGGGAATGAATGTGTAAAATAATAATATATATGGTAACCACAATTATTCAAACAAGCGTATCTTTAACCCATAATTATATATACTCTATCTCTATTTATTCTAATGCATTCCTGAACTGTATGCTGACTCAGGCCACTAAACATTGTCAATGATAGATATCCCATTTACCAAGATCAGATATCACAAAACCACATGCCACCAACGTACTCCCAATTACCAAGAGCTACGCCACCTAACTTCACACGGAGTCTAGGTGTTATAAGTCGATCTTCCCTGAGAATTCATGCCAAAAACCTTGCTTTGCCTAGCATGCATAGATAATAATCCCCGTTGGGATTGTAGGTGACCGATCAACCTCGTGCATCCCATACTGCACGACAACGGACTTACACATTCCTCAATGCAAGTCTATATGATCACTCAATCATCTTGTGGCAAGTCCCAACCATAAGTATAAAGTTAATACTTGGGAAATAATGTATCAACCCTTAAAGTTATACTTATTATCTAGATACTTAGGTTGAGTTCCAAATCCATCACATGTCTTGTCGTATTTCTTCTTGGCATGATCCTTATCTCTACATAATCAGTTCAGTTTGTACAATGAATAATTGTATGGTTGACTTCCCGGGTAAGAGAGGTGGTCCGTAAAGGACATAGTCGACCAAGTCTTTCCTTAGCCAGAATCCAACCAAATACAACTACTCAATGTATCCAACTTCCCTTATGTTATTGGGGATCTAATACTTAATATCTAGTAATGTTGTTCTCTTCGTAATAGATCATTATTCTTAGTCTAACAATCACAATCATTCAAGTATAAATAAAATAAGCAAATTAGACAATTAATCAAACAATGCAAGCACAATACAACCTCAAATTGTCATAGATTATTCCTATGATAAATAATTAAGGTCGGCGTAACCTTGCTCACTGATTCGTAAAAATAGACTCTCCTTACTTATTTATCGCTAGTAGGGCTTGAGTCACCACTACACACATATATTAAGTTATTTTATGCTAACCGTCCCAACGTATATGAAATCTTGCCCCCACATTTTGTTGTTGAGCGTTGTTGAAAGTCCACGAGCGTTTTCTCCGATCTTTGCCAAGAACCTAATTTACGACAACCGTTAGATTGTACAAAATTTATAAAATAATTAGAATATAATTTATGGTTAATTAAACATAATCCCATTATAACTTGAAATATTTATTTATTAAAATATTTAATAATAACCTCCATTATATTTAACTAATTATTAAATTCAACTATAAATTAGACTATAACTCCATTTGGATTTGTTCGTTTTATAAAATTATCATGAGTATATTCCTATTAACATTTAAATTATAATAATACTTTGGCATTATAACGACTTAAAATGGTAAGATTTATTTTGGACTTTATAAGTTTAATATCTCGACGTCAGAACGAAATTTGCATAGATATTCTAAAATAACCTTTATATAAATAACATAATTAAAATAATATAATTAAAATAAAATGGACATTATAACGGCTTACCGGTTACTTATGAAAATGATTTGGACATAATTTTGACGTATAAAACTCCATTGAAACTTTAGAAGAACTTTTACCGCAAAATAACTCTAAAAGTTACGAACCGGTACCGTGAGAATCTCGATAACTAAAACTAATATTGCTATATAAAGAAACTAGAGAAGGAAAGAAATAAAGAGGTAAGAAAGAAGATTTGTGAATGAGTGAATGAAAATGGGGTGGGAAAGACCCCTATTTATACTAGTTGTAAAATATTAAAATAACATAAATGTATATTCTTTTACCCATACCTTCTAACTTTTCAACTCTTGCTAGTAAATATATCTTTATTAAATATTTACTAATCTTACATCAATAGTTCTTTAGATGTTCTAATATGACTTTGTGAAAATAATTTATGAGAAAGGTATAAGAACCTGATATCTTAATGTTTTATGTCATAAGATGATGTAGAATATTAATAGAAAAATGAGATATATATTTCTTTTATAAAAATAAAATGATAATAATAATAATAAGAAAAATAATAATGATAACAAGGATAATTATTTGATATATTTATGAACTTAAGATTATTTTATTTACTAATTAGTTTGTAGAGTAAAATGATAATATTCAAATAAAATAAAATCAAATAATAATCATAACAAAACAACAACAATAATAATCATAAAATAATATGAATAATTAGTTAACTTAAAGTTAAGTATTTTTAGTACTAATTTCAAAGTTTAGTTTGTAAAATGAAACAATGATATTCAAATCGAATATTAATATTAATAATAAAAATAAAGAGTAATTAATTGATAAATTAATTATTATAGGTGCTAGTTTTAATATTTAGTATTTAATAATTAGAGATGTTAAAATATCAAATTTAATCAGATATATTATTTAAAGTATGAAAAATTAAAATGTTACAGTGCGTTCGAAGATTCATCTCTAAAATTTAATAGTATTATTATATTTTTACGAAGTGTGATAATAAACCATATGGTGTATTAAGAAATCTCCATGTTGTATGGATAATAAGAGTTAATGACCCATTAAGGTTGAGTGAGGTCCATTGTTCGAAGGCCCAATTAAGTTTGTATTGGGCCCGTGTAGATGGACCCCTTTTATAACGGAATCCATCACCTCTGCTATGACGGAGAACGAACAAACAAGGAGCTGCAACTGCAAGTAACAAGTGAGAAGCATCCATTTTCGCATAACATTAGCATCGAAAATCCGAAAAATGAGAAAGTTCGATCCATGGCCAGTTTTCTTCAAGCGAGAATGGAAAAAGAACTGGCCATTCGTAGTTGGATTTGCAATCACCGGAACCATAATCACCAAATTCTCTCTCGGTCTTACTGGTAAATCGCGTTCCTCTTCTAGTTCGTTTTCTCCATTTTTTTGTTCGTCGAATATTATTTTTTTTCGATTTTGTTAACCTTATTTTGCCGTCAATTTTTTTTACAGAGGAAGACGCTAAGAATTCGAAATTCGTTCAGCTTCACAAGAGGTAACCCTAACTTTACCGAATCGTAATTTTTCTATTAATTATTGTTTGTTGCGCTGTGTTTTGTTTTTAATCAGCATAGAAGAATTATATTACCTAAGTTTTTTATTTTATAAAATCAGTGTAGGAAGTAATTGACGATATTTTTGAATCGGAGATGTTGAAATGTTCTTTAATTTCATGAGATTATACTCTTGTTAGTTGTTGTGATGCTTTCTTATGCTACTGTTAATAAAAAACTGTCCGCCACCACGAAAACGGCCGTGACAAAACGGTATAGGCAGGTGCCTATACCGATACCGTTGTTCATTTTTTTTTAGGTTAAAGAACAAATTGTGGTTAATTCACACCGCGACAACCACAATCAGTGTCACAACACCTGTACTGAGCGAAACCGCAACAATGACAATCAGTGTCGCAACAAACACCTGTACTGAGCGAAACTGCGACAACCACAATCAGTGTCGCAATACCTGTACGGTGCGAAATCGCGAAAACCTTTACGCGATCTAACTGTTATTGAAAGCCTTATGGGTTACAAATTAACAATGAAATGGACCGTGGTCATAAACACGTTTAATTGCGTAATCCTTCCATCACTTGAATTAGGGAACAGTGATTCAATGAGTTATATCTGGTTATTCTAGTAGATGCTATTTTGTATAATTATATGGTTATCACATGATCTTAGCCATGAATATACATTTACTGATTCTGATGATAATGTGGCATTTTGTTTGTGTATATTCCAGGTGATTTCTGAATGGGGACACTGCACTGGCTTTGCACCTCATGATAGGTGTGTCAAGATTACTTTCATTGTCTTGATTTTATGGATTGTAATAACAAAAGAGATATATTCTGTATACTATCTCTATCACCATATTCTAATTTCCAGTTTTGGTTGTTTACTTAATCTGCTTGTAAAATTCAGACTAAGCAATTATTGATTTTCGCCATTGTGATAGTTATCCTGCCTGGAATTTCTTGTTCGGTATATATTTAGCATAATAGACTTTCTTAGTAGTGCACTTCTAGGCCTTCTATATAGTCTATTACCTATTTGTTTAGTTCCCTGTTGAAATGTTGACATTAGATCCAAGGATGATTGCAAATATATTCTCAAGGTTGTGGACGGTTTTATTTGACGAAGTATAATGTCAAATTTAGGATAATTGAGTATAAAATAGAACATACCTTCTTAGCTAAATATGCGTGGGATTTAACTACCAGATTAAGGTTTGAAATTTGAATTCCCAGTATTTTCTTGGTTTTCAGTTTAATTCAAAATCTGTGGTCAATTTTATGAATGTCTAGTTATCTTCAGATCATGCTTCAAGAGTTACAGTACTAAACTTTTGTGGAAAGGACATGATCCACTGGTTATAACTAGTAGAGTTCTTTTATTTGATGGCCTTAGATAAATAATGATATGTCTGAATAGTTATAGCAAAATACTCGCAAGTTTTTCTTTAGTTACTTTTCATTTTCCAAATCCATTTAAAGTACTCGTGTTCTTAATTGAAGTCAATTTTGAAAATTCCCCCCACCGTGTTTTTGTAGTTGAAATTTCTATATCTCTCACTGTTGTTTCTTCCAAATTTCCAATGATTTCTGTCTTGCGGCTGAGAGACTATTATCTGTCTTCGCATTTTTTTTCCATCCAATGATTCCTGTCATGCAAACATTGTACTAGCGAGATTGATAGTGCAATTTGGTGGATTGTAATATACAAATTTAGCTAGAGCAGAAAAACAAAGATCCTTAATTATGTAGATAACAGCAGCAATTATAGTCCTTGTCGTCGTTTGAGGTGTCCTGTCCTGTCTTTGAATTTCTGTTCAGTATCTGAACTTCTGAATGATAATTCAGAAGTTAACTTAGATAATCCCTGGGGACCTTAAGAGGATCGTGAAGTGAGATATGTGTAAGGAGAATGTCTTATTCTATATTCGAAATGTTAACTTAGATAATTAGAGGCATGTTAAACTTAAATATATATATTTATCTATATCATAATGTCATTCAGTTTTGTAGAAGTCTTTCGAACTGTAAGAGAATCATTGAGTGATATATTTCTGATTCATTTTTCAGAGTTATTGTGTATAACCACCGTGTTGGATCTCATTAGACATGATCATATATAGAAGCTTTGGTCGCAATCTCACTTTTCGTGCTTTTGTTGTATTTTAAAGCCTGGTCATTTGTTTGGAAAACCTAAATGAATGACAGGCGTATTCAATATTGAATTTAGATTCTTTGTTGGTGCCATTTTTTCACTCCATGTCCATAAAAAATATTTTTCCTCCATTTATTATTCCAAAGCAAACCAACTATAGATTGAATCTTTACAGTAGCCATTTAACCTGCAATCTGCATTTACTCTTGATTAAGAAATTCTGAGTTTTTGAACAGGCTTCTTAGTTGCCGGTACAACACAGAAATATTTTAATTTTTTCTTTCTCGTAGGGGTATTATAATAAGGTGGAATACAATGAAATTCAATCAAATTCATTTCAGTCTCATTTTGCCCAATATTCCTTGTGTCGTTTATTACTCCCAACTCTCAGCCATGCAACATTAAACGAATCGCTTCGTAGGAGGCAACCCACGCGTTTTATTTCTAAACGGATTTTGTTTTTGTTGTGTTTTAAGTTTTATGTAAATACGCATAGAGTCTTTCACAGGAGAGCGAAGGCATCTCACATCATGAAATATTTCATCATTTATCAATAGAATATCGTATGTCGGAGAAAGGAGTAAAACCGAAGAAACGGCGAAAAATGTGAAAAAAAACAGGGGCCTGACACGGCCACCCGTGTCAGCTCTACTGAAGCATGAGTGTTAAAAATTAAGATTTTGAAGTAGAGGCAGTGACCTGACACGACCAGCCGTGTCACCGGACACGGCCCGTGTTAGGCGAGCGAATTTTTTTTCCAATTTTGTGTGATCCGTGTTCTTTGTGGGACCCATCCACTTAAACACCTCTCCCCACTCGTTAACCATCATTAATCATCAGATTTTTACTTTTTTCTCTCTCATTATGCACCTTCTCCTTCATCTTCTCAACCTCCTCTCAAACCTCCATAACCCTCACCAATAAAAGCTTTAATCTTTCCCCACTTTACCACCGTAAAACAAAATTTTTCTTCAGAAAAAGTGTTCCATTCTCCGTTGCCTACAACATTCCGACAATTTTTTCTACGAACATTGTATTTTGTTTTCGTGTAATTTTTCAGGTACCAAAATGCTCCCACGAAGAATTGTTAAAGGAAAACAACCTGCTGCGGAAGCACCCAGAACACAGAAATGGAGCAGTCGTACTCCTAATCCCCATGACATAATTTTCGCCATGCCAGCACAAGAACGACACTGTTCTGGTCATGTCAAACGGAAGATCTCCCCAACTAGGTACATGTGCGATACCGCTCTTTATGAATTAGGATTAACGGTAGAAGTGCACAGAATGTTCCATGTTTTAGATAGGCTGAAATTTATGCAATTCGAAGCACCAACTTACGAGCGCATAACTTTGGAAATTTTAGTACTGTAGAATTTCAATTGCGGAAACGTTGGACAAATACCTCTCGTGAATATTACAGTACGTTAGAGTTCCGTCTTTTTAATGGTGATCATTCTTTGACCGTGGAAGAGTTGGGAGGTATTCTCCGCCTCACGACAACTGGCCTCGGAGCTGTTTCGGTTGAGTTCGACGCTGGCACTTTCTGGACTGCCATTACAGGTAAGATAGAGTATGTCGCGAAAGTGGCAAAAGCCTCGGGCATCCAGAACCTATGCTTTAGATATGTCCAAAAGGGGCTTGCTTATACTTTATTTGGCAGGGGTGGCAGCACTGGCGTGACCACTAAGAGGGAACTGTTTTTCCTATATGCTATGGCTAATAAGATATTGGTGAATGCTGCCACATTTGGGGTATGATTACCCAGATAGCTAGGCATTTTGAATATGGCCCTATCTTGGATACTCAAACCCCAGTGGCGGGTAAGATGAAGCTGGACATGAGTGCCCTGATTCAACAGGGCATGATTGCTATTAGAGCTAACTTTTATTCTGTGCTTAATCATCATAAATTTGTTATAACTTTTCCTAACCCTGAGAAAATTTCTATTGATAATTCTGACAATTTTTTTTCCTTATTTTTTTTACGGTTCTAATTCGGGGAGAATTCAAAGTGGTTTCCATGGAACAACATACAAAAATAAAATAACAAGTACTAAAATGAAAAACTAAAAACAGAAACAGAAAATCCTCCCCAAACTTGAACTACACATTGGCCTCAATGTGTTAGAATGAGATCGAGGAAGGATACTCACAGAGATCCTTATTGAATATTGTGATTTTGAGGTGGTCAAGAAAGTATATAGAGTTTGAGGGAAAAGGAGCTAGAATTAGGGACATTGGAAAAGTTTGGAAATTGAGGTATAACTTGAACACCCTAGATTTCCCGGATTAAGGAAACGAGTCCAACGTGTAGATTTGTGCCATAATACTTGGATTTGAGAAGTATTCCCCGATTAGTTCATAGTTATAGTCTGACATGATAAAAAAGAATTGCATGTATAGGGTTGATTGAGAGAATGACTTAAGGCACCGAAAAAATGAATAATGGTGATAAAGACAACTGGTCCTTCTAAGTTGGGTAACCCTCACTCGGTTACTTAGCCTAACGGCGGTTGAGTCTCAATTGTCATCCCAAAGTGGACTAATAAACGCTAATGAGCGAGGAAAAAAAAGAATAAAGGTGTCTCAAAAAAGTTTTGATCAATCTTGTACATGTAAGGAAAAACGATCATCAATACCTTAATCTAATTATCCGAATGAAAGGGGTAGAAAATCGAAGAAAAGACTTAAGCCCAAAGCATAGTTGGAGAGGTGACCGAAAAGGGGATTTAGGTCTGTGGTTTTACCGCGGTATGTGTTTGTGTGATACCTTTGTTAACGGACGATTACCAGGAGAACTAGTTTTAGCCGATCAGAACAAAGACTCACGTATGAGTATCGACACAACTTACCTTCACAGGTCTTTCATTTGATGTGTACCGTTTGATCTGAAAATCTTTATGCAAGCTTTGTGCTTGAGGTCACACAAAGGTTTAAAAAAAAAGGAAAAAAAATTGTTACAGTTATCAATAGAAATTTTCTCGGGGTTAGGAAGAGCTATAACAAATTTATGATGATTAAGCACAGAATAAAGTTAGCTCTAATAGCAATCATGCCCTGTTGGATCAGGGCACTCATGTTCAACTTCATCTTACCCGCCACTGGGATTTGAGTATCCAAGATAGGGCCATATTCAAAATGCCTAGCTATCTGGGTAATCATACCCCCAACAGAAATCCCTCATTGGGCTGCTCGACCCACTCGTACCAGATAATCGGTCGCAAATGCGGCAACATTCACCGATATCTTATTAGCCATAGCATATAGGAAAAACAATTCCCTCTTAGTGGCCACGCCAGTGCTGTCACCCCTGCCAAATAAAGTATAAGCAAGCCCCTTTTGGGCATATCTAAAGCATGGGTTCTGGATGCCCGAGGCTTTTGCCGCTTTCGCGACATACTCGGTCTTACCTGTAATGGCAGTCCAGAAAGTGCCAGCGTCGAACTCACCCGCAACAGCTCCGGGGCCAGTTGTCGGGAGTCGAAGAATACCTCCCAACTCTTCCACAGTCAAAGAATGATCACCATTAAAAAGACGAAACTCTAACGTACTGTAATATTCACGAGAGGCACCTGTCCAGCGTTTTCGCATTGAAATTCCGCAGTACTAAAAAATTCCAAAGTTATGCGCTCGTAAGTGGGTGCTTCAAATTGCATAAATTCCAGCATATCAGAAACATGGAACATTCTGTGCACTTCTACCGTTAATCCTAATTCAGAAAGAGCAGTATCGCATATGTACCTGGTTGGGGTGATCTTCCGTTTAACATGACTAGAATATCGTCGTTCTTGTGCCGGCGTGGCAAAAATTGTGTCATGGAGATTAAGAGTACGACTGCTCCGTTTCCGTGTTCCGGATGCTTCCGCAGCAGGTTGTTTTCCTTTAACAATTCTATGTGGGGGCGTTAGTAGAAAAAATTGCCGGAATGTTGTAGGCAACGGAGAATGGAACATTTTTTGTGAAGAAAGTTTTTGTTTTAAGGTGGTAAAGTGGGGAAAGATTGAAGCTTTTGTTGGTGAGGGTTATGGAGGTTTGAGAGGAGGTTGAGAAGATGAAGGAGAAGGTGAATAATGAGAGAAAAAAGTGAAAATCTGATGATTAATGATTGTTAATGTAACACCCATATATAAAACTCATACATCAAAGCATAAATATTATATATAGATCCAAGTGTTTGGTACTGTAACACATAAGCTCCTAGTTAACACATTGTATACAAATAAATGCCCTAAAGTACAAAGTACAAAAACCTAAGGCATATTATACACAAGATGTTCAAAAGATAAAAACTAAGAACTAGATCAACAATGATCTCAAAATAAACTCCGCTACGGAAGCTAGCCATCAACAAGCAAGGAAAAGATCACACGACCTTATCCTTACCCTTCTCGGAACCTGAAGCACCTGAAATACATCAACAACGTGGGGTGAGATACATCAAATCTTAGTGAGTTCCCTATCTTATGGGTTCTCTCGGATTATCAAGGTTCTAACAATCCTAACTCAAGTCCGGGGAAAAGGGAAAAGGACCCTTGAGTTCACACTTTATAATTCTCACACTATATGGAAACATGACATGAGTTCATTAACTCACAACATCACTAATCGATAACCATACCAAGACATCTCATCTTCTCGTCCGCTTCTACGTCTAGAAGACGACCCGAGTCATAGATCCTTGTAGTTACTTGGCATACGAATTGGATTCGGGATCATCGGCCTGTTAACCGTGAACCGTCACTTCTCATGGTCTGTTAACCATCACAAGTCTCTACCCATAGCATAGGCTCCAATCATACTACACGTAGGGAATCAAACCTACCAAGTAATTGTGTACCCGTTTCAGAGGAGCTCGAGACCCATGAAACTACACTCAAAATATTCCGGTTACGATTACATGATCACATACAACAATACGATTGTATTCGACAATCACAAGACTACACCGCCTTAAGGCCTCTCTTGCCTTTTCACAACCACAAAGGTTAACCACATGTTCCATACTAGTGTTCACTCTCAACTAGGCCAATACTCGGCAAGGATGTATCTTCCAATAACACGTGCCCGAGCATCGCCATCTAGAATAATATATATCAATTAAAACATAAATATATCACTTTTGGAATTTTCTCGATTATTTAATCGGTCGGTAAAATCGACATATTTCATCTCCATTGTGTAGAATATTTCCTCGGCTTTACATCGATATCAAGAATGATCGAATCCGATAAACGAGTCGAAAGTTATGAATTTTCTCGCTTAAGGAATAAAATCTCAAGTCCCCGGTCGCGCTAAGTGCGCCCCTGTCCGCGCTAAGCGCGAATTCTTCGGTTTGGAGGGGTTGCAGAAATTTAACACCGCGCTGAGCGGGCTCCTGGGCGCTAAGCGCGCTCTGCGAAACTCAGAAAAAGACCTGCTATAACAGTTCAAAACCAACCCTCCCAATCCCTCAACATCAGTCTCAAACAACCAAACAGAGGTATATAACATGCTCTACCATGGTTTCATCATCAAGCTTTCATAAAACCTCATTCTCATAAAGAACACATAATTTCCATAAACCCTAAGATTTTCAATTTATTTATAGTACACCAAAACATCAAAACAAACATCAATACATGTTTCTACAAGCATATTGATCATTCCTTTCAATTTATATCAAATTCTAACCGTTAAAACACCGATTTCCATAAATTCGACCTAAACCAAACTATTCCAAAACTTCTAAAAATTGGTACTAACTAGAACCCACCTTGGATAGATGATGAAAATGATGAAGATGAGATGATTGGATGAAGTTTGGATCAATGGATGATGATTGTTCTTGGATTTTCTTCCAAAACCCTTTTTCTCTTCTTTTTCTCGTTTCTTCTTTCTTTCCTCTTCTTTTCCTTCTTTTCTCTTTCTTTCCTTTCTTACTATCTTTTTCTTTTTATATGTTGGAAAATGGAAGGAAAATAAGTAACAAACTTAGTATTAGAAATAATACTACTAAATGTCCAAAAAGTCTCTAAAGTCCAAATTAGTAAAATACGGGGTATTACAGTTAATGAGTGGGGAGAGGTGTTTAAGTGGATGAGTCCCACAAGGAACACGGTTTACATAAAATTGGAAAAACAATTCGCTCGCCTGACACTGGTTGTGTCAGGCCACTGCCTCCACTTCAAAATCTCAATTTTTAACACTCATGCTTCAGTAGAGCTGACACAGGTGGTCGTGTCAGGCCCCTGTTTTTTTCATATTTTTTTGCCGTTTCTTCGGTTTTACTCCTTCTTTCTCCGACATATGGTATTCTATTGATAACTGATGAAATATTTTATGATGTGAGATGTCTTCGCTCTCCTGTGAAAGACTCTGTGTGTATTAACATAAAACCTAAAACACAACAAAAACAAAAGAAACGATTAGAAATAAAGCGCGTAGGTTGCCTCCAACGAAGCGCTTCGTTTAATGTCGCATGGCTCGACGGTTGTCCATCTTATCGTGCAAGATGAACAACATTTATCTGACCACTCTCCTGTCCTTGGTAATAGGGCTTCAACCTCTGCCCATTCACCTTAAAAGTGTTCCCGTTTGCTTGATTTTTTAATTCGATTGCTCCATGGGGAAACACCTTCTGAACAATAAACGGTCCCGACCATTTAGACCTCAGCTTTTCAGGGAACAACTTCAACCTGGAATTATATAACAGAACCAATTGTCCTTCCCAAAATTCCTTCTTTTGGATCCTTCGATCATGCCATTTTTTAGTTTGATCTTTGTAAACCTTTGCATTCTCGTACACTCGATTCCGAAATTCTTCTAACTCATGAAGTTGAAGGATTCGGGAACCTCCCGCTTTGGAAAGATCCAAAATAAGGAATTTCGATGCCCACAAAGCCTTGTGTTTAAGCTCTAAAGGTAAACGACAAGCTTTTATATACACAAGTTGATAGGGAGACATACCTATGGGTGTCTTGAAAGTAGTTTTATATGCCTACATCGCATCATCCAACTTGGTTACCCAATCCTTGCGAGATGAACTCACAGTCTTTTCTAGGATCTATTTGAGTTGACGATTCGACACCTCTACTTGGCCACTGGTTTGAGGGTGGTAAGGGGTAGCAATTCTATGCTTCACATTATACTTCCGGAGTAGCTTCTCCATGAGATGATTTAGGAAATGCGTTCCTTCATCACTTATTAGAGCTCTTGGCACTCCAAACCTTGCAAAGATATTTTCCTTCAGAAATTTGACTACCACTTTCACATCATTAGTTGGCAAGACAACGACTTTTACCCATTTAGAGACATAATCCACTGCCACTAGAATGTAACTTTTTCCAAATGATGGTGGGAATGGGTCGATGAAGTCTATACCCCAAACTTCAAACAACTCGACTTCCAACATGGCATTCTGAGGCATCTGATTTCTCTTTGAAATATTGCCTGTTCGCTAACATCTGTCGCACTCCTTGACTATCTCTTGGGCATCTTTGAACAATGACGGCCCATATAACCCTGACTGGAGGACTTTTGCTGCGGTTCTATCACCACTAAAGTGTCCTCCGTAGTCTGAGTCATGACATGCTTTAAGAACACCCCTCTGTTCCTCCTCTGGAACACACCTTCTAACCAACCCATCTAAACCCCGTTTGTATAAGAATGAGTCGTCCCATAAATAGAACCTGCAATCATGCAAAAACTTCTTTTTCCTGTTAGAGTCAAAATCATCAGGGATAACACCACCTACCAAATAGGTCGCATAGTCTGCGAACCATGGAACACCAATAACAGCGAAGATGTGTTCATCAACAAACTCATCCTTTATTGGCCGTTTTTCCTCTGTTTCTTCAATTGGTGACATCCGAGAGAGGTGATCTGCAACAATATTTTCACATCCTCTCTTGTCACAAATCTCCACATCGAACTCCTGCAGGAACAAGATCCATCTCAATAGTCTTGGCTTAGAATCCCGCTTAGCAAACAAATACTTCAAAGCAGCATGGTCAGTATAAACAATAACTTTAGAACCCAACAGATATTGCCTGAATTTATCAAAGGCACAAACTACTACTAACAACTCATTTTCAGTAGTTGCGTAATTCATCTGTGCAGGGTTCAAGACATGACTGGCGTATTAGATAACATGTAATAACTTTTCCCTTCACTGACCTAAAACTGCCCCCCACTGCAATATCACTCACATCACACATGATCTCAAATGGTAGAGACCAATCAGGGGCAATAACAATTGGTGTCAACACTAATTTATTCTTTAGTGTCTCAAATGCATCGACACACTCTTTATCAAACACAAAAGCCTTATGCTTAACCAAAAGAGTAGTTAGAGGTTTGACTATCTTAGAAAAGTCTCTTATGAACCTGCGGTAAAAACCAGCATGTCCTAAGAAACTTAATATACCTTTTTCATTTATCGGGGGTGGGAGCTTTGATATCACCTCAATTTTTGCTTGTTCCACTTCTATTCCCTTGTGGGAAATTTTGTGGCCCAAAACTATTCCTTCACGCACCATGAAGTGACACTTCTCCCAATTGAGAATCAAGTTGGTCTTCTGGCATCTTTCTAAAACAAGAGAGAGGGTAGTCAAATAATTATCAAAAGAACCAAAAACAGAAAAATCATCTATGAAGACTTCCATATGCTTTTCAAGCATATCTGCAAAAATGGAAGTCATGCATCTTTAAAATATAGCCAGAGCATTACACAACCCAAATGACATTCTTCTGTAAGCAAAAAGACCATCATGGCTAGCACCTCCGACTCCTTTTCATTCACTTCTTGATCATTCTCAAAGATTGACAAGCTTAACACTTTTTCCAAAGGTAATTGTGGTGCATTCAAGAGATTATCATTTGCAACCACTTGATCTATCACCTCTATATTATTACTAGTGCCAACATCATCTTTGTACTTCATGGTGTTTCGTACATCAATTTTTAATTCTTCATCGTAGACTTTCAGAGTCATAGTTCCGTCCTCTATGTCTATCAGACATCTACCTGTTTCTAAAAAGGGCCTCCTAAGAATAAGAGGAATCTCTTCATCCTCCGGCATTTCAAGAATAATGAAATCTACCGGAAACACAAAGTTCTCAATTTTCACTAGAACATCCTCAACTACCCCATAAGGTCTCTTCATAGAATGATCAACAAACTGGAGTGTCATCCTGGTATCCTGCACCATTCCTATCCCCAATTTCTTGTAGATGGATAAGGGCATGAGACTCACACTTGCCCCCAAGTCAATCAGAGCCTTTTTAAATGATCTATCCCCAATGGTGCAAGGAATGGTAACAGAGTCTCGATCTTTCTTCTTCACCAGAATCTTCATACCCTGCAAAATAGCACTACAAGTTTTGGTTAGAATAATCGGATCAGTGTCAACGGTCTGCTTCTTTGAGATGATGTCCTTCATGAATTTGGCATAGGTAGGCATTTGCTCAAGTGCCTCCAAGAATGGGATGTTGATTTCAAGCATTTTGAACATCTCTAAGAATTTTTCAAAGTTTTTCTCCTGCTGCCCCTTCTTTTTGTTTCTTGTCAGAAAAGGGAGTTTGATTACCGGTTTTGGCTCAATGATTTTTTCTTTAACCACCAGTTCAGGTCCCACAACCTCTTCGTTCACAACTTCATTCTCTTTGATTTCTAAATCTACTTCAAGTTGTTGGTCCTCATTTTCTGAATTGCTCCCAGGAACTTCATGAGATTTACCACTCCTCGTGGTCACAACACTAACATTATTGTGATCTCTTGGATTCGTCACAGTTGCACTAGGTTGAGCACCTTGTGCTTGAGAACCTGCTATTTTTTATGCTATCTGGCTTATCTGTACTTCAAGGTTTTTAATGGAAGCACCTGTGTTTCTTAGATTACTTCTTGTCTCTTCTTGAAATTGGGAGCTTTGAGCGGCCATCTTTTCAATGGCAATTTCCTAATCCTCTTTTCTCGGTACCTGTTGCTGAGATTGTTGATATTGTTGCTGGTATGGTTGTTGTTGTTGGGGTCGATATTGTTGTTGCTATGGTTGGTTCTGATATTGAGTGAGTCCTTACTTCAGAACATTCCCTTGCTGATCCTTTCAGGAAAAATTTGGATGATTCTTCCAACCCGGATTATACGTATTAGAATAGGGATTGTTCTGCTTTAGAAAGTTAATTTCTTCTATCTGTTGTGCAGTTGCAATACAATGCATGGCGTAGTGAGGTACCCCACATATTTCACAGTTAACCGCTTGAACCGGTTGAACTTGTGCCACAGTCTGAGTATTAATATTCATCTTCTTTAGTCTTCTTTCGACTTCAGCTCTAATCTGATCTTCCATCTTCACCACTTGATTTGCCAGCTTCAGATCAATTATTCCTTCAGGTTGACTTACACTACGGTCATATAATTCCAAATGCTCATTTGCTGCAATGGCTTCAATGATCTTTTTGATACCAGTGGCTGTTGTAAAATTAGATGAGCCACCAGCAACTGTATATATTAGTTGCTTAGTCTTCAACTTGAGGCCTAGGACAGACGACCAATAATCTTTTGAACCTTTTATATGCATCTCCAAGTGACTCCCTCCTTCTGTTTAAAATTCACTATGTCATACCTTTTACGAATGTAAACAGAAGCAGGAAAGTACTCGTTAAGAAATGTCATCTCCATCTCTTGCCAAGTTGTAATACTCCCAGCAGGTAGAGAATAGAACCATTCTTCAGCATCTTCGGATAAAGTAAATAGAAACATAACTAACTTTTTAGCTTCTTTAGAATGCCCCTCAATTTTTAATGACGTGCTCATAGTAAGAAATTTTTGTAGATGCTTATTTGCATCTTCATTAATTTTTCCAGAAAAAGGTCTCCTTTCGAGCTGACGGATTGTTGATGGGTGCAACTGAAAATGATCATTAACCGGTTGATTTACTATTGCCAACCGTCCTACTGGAGCATTTGCTCCACCATAATCCCCTAGAAGTCTCTCTGCTGGAGGATTTGCAGCCATGATTACGATCTCTGGTTGTGTCTCTGTGTTTGTATCAGCCCCTGAGTCAGAATTTTCAGAGTGGACAAAAATTTCTTCCTCCTTTTCCGGTTCTGAGATAACCGGTTCTGAACCTGACGCTGCCAGTCTTTCTCGTTTGGCTTTTCGGAGTCTCGCGCGCAACGATCGTTCTGGATTTGCGTCAAAAAGAAATTCAGCTGAGGGCTTTCCTCGCATACACAGATTGGACAATTATTAGTAGTAATCACAAATTATTAAAATAACGGAAAATAAAATTTTAGTTGCAGAACAACAAAATTTCAATTGAACAAAAGTCAAACTTATATTTTTGGCGGTCCCCGACAATGGCGCCGAAAACTTGATCGGAAAAATAGCAAGTGTACTATTTTTGCCAATTGTAGTTAAAAGGGGTTTATCCTCAGTATCGATCTCGAGGACTGCGTTATAAATATAAGTTCTGATAATGGTTCAATTAAACAAAAAGACAATTGGGGTTTTGAATTTGTTTTGAAAATTATAATAAACAATGAGAAAATAAGCAGAATGATAAATCTAAGTTTATGACAGGAATGAGAAGCATGCTAGGGTACGGTGTATGAATTGTCTTGCAACAACCTAAATCCTTATTCGAGGAGACATGACTTAAAACAAACTTTTACTGATTCTTAAGAATATTTTTCCCTAATTCCTTAGCAAGAAAAACCTTTGATATTAACCCTAAACCATAATTCCTTAGCGGTTTAGGAAGACTACAGGGTATCCTTATTCCTAGGCAATATATACTGTAATATTGTTGTACAAAAAGCATTAAGTTGGTTTGTCCGACCTAAACCTTAACCGTAAATCAAATTCTATTTGTCCGATAGAAAAAGCATTAAGCACTTTGCATAACAAATTAGATTAATAAAAAGCACTTATGTCATAGAACAAAGGAAATTAAGGTCATTACAATAAGCAATTCAGGGACACCCCTATAGCATTAGGGGTTTAGCTACTCATAGTATTCAGATAAAAAAAATACAAAATAAAGATTAAACATTACAAGAATTTGGATGACTTCCCTTTTTTTCTTCAAAAATACCCCGTTCCATTTTGCAGAATCGTGAAGGTATTTTTGGTGTTTGGATTGTAGAGTCCTAATGTATTTTATGTCCGATTCGAATGTCTCTTTCTTTTTCTTCTAATTTTTTTCACTTATTCCTTTTTCTTCTAATTTATTTTGGGGTTGTGTTAAAAAAAGGGCTTAGATTGGCTGGTTGTTTCCGTTAATTATATGACTCTTAGCCATATTTACTGGTTTGGTCAATGTATAAATTGGTGGCTCAATTAGGCAGTCATTGTTTTTTTTTTCTTTTTAAAATAAAATAAAGTTTGAATAGGTTTGATTATCTATAAACAATTGTAAGCGAAATGATAGATGTATAAAATTTAAAAATTCTGTTAATAGTTTTAATAATGGCTTGTATAAAACAATGAATAAAAAATAAATTGTGAATGTTTAATGTGAATTTTTATATAACATTTCCTTGGTTTGCACTTTTGAGAGTTTTTTTTTTTTAATTTTAAAATAAAACATTTTCAATTTAAATATTTTATTCCTTTATTAACTAAAATACCCATAATGTGACTTTTTATATAACATTTCTTTGGATTGCACTTTTGAGAATTTTTTATAAATAACCATTATTTTTAATTTAAATATTTTATTCTATTATTAACTAAAATAGCCATGTTTAAAAAAAATCATATCAAAGAGGATGCATCATTGCTACTAGCGCATGCACTTAGGATTGCACACAGGCTCTTATCCCAAGACCGGCCCAATACATATCGAGGCTTAAGGTGAATTTGAAAATAAATTCTTTATTTAATAATTATTTTTTTATTAAATTTTTATTTTATAAATTTGTTGAGATACAAAATATTTATTAAATTATTCTAATCAATTCCTTTTAATATATTTTTTAATTAATAATAAAACTAATTAATTTAATTTTTTCAATCAATAATAAAATCAATTAATTTAGTTTTTGTTGTGACATTGTTGCGATTAAAATATAATTTTATTAAGTTCGACTTATTTAAAAAATATTTTTTCCACCATACTGTTATAAGAATTATTAAGATTATTATATAAGTAATATATATATATATTAAAAACGAAATTTTTATATAATTAAATATATTAATGGTATACAAGATAATATCTAAAGTTATGGTCACAAGATTAAGCATGGTGTTAAGTAGCATCATAAGTAGGAATCAAGCAACATTTGTGCCTGGTCAAAAAATTCATGATCATGTGCTGCTTGTATATGAGCTTATAAGAGGGTATGGTAGGAAAGGTGGGATGCCTAGATGTATGCTCCAGATGGACATACAAAATGCCTATGATTCTGTTGATTGGACAATTTTGCAAAATATATTGATTGAGATTGGAATGCCTAGAAAGTTTATCAAATGGATGATGGTAGCAGTAACAACTATGACTTACAAATTCAATGTCAATGGTATATGCACTAAGGAGTTGATAGCAAAGAGAGGGCTGAGGCAAGGGGATCCTATATCTCCTTTGCATTTTGTGATTACTATGGAATATCCGCACAGGAAAATTCAAGATCTGACTAGGATTCCCAACTTTAATTACCATGGAAAATGTGAAAAGCTGAACATTATTGACATAAGTTTTGCATATGACCTTTTGCTGTTTAGAAAAGGTGATGTGATGTCTGTGCAGCTGGTTATGGAGAGATTCAATGTTTTCTCAAGGTCTACAAGGTTATATGTTAATCATAATAAGTGTAAGTTATATTGTGGTGGGATAAATGTTGATATTGAGAAACAGATTAAAGAGACAATAGGCTTTGTTGCAGGTCCTCTACCCTTCAGATATTTGGGGGCCCCTTTGTCTAGTAAAAAGTTGTCCAATAGCCAATGACTTATCCTGGTGGATAAGATAAGGATGCGTATAACTCACTAGAGTGCTCAGATGCTGAGTTATTCTGGCAGGATACAACTAATTAATAGTGTGATTTTTGGAACAACTAGTTACTGGATGCATTGCATCCCTTTTTCTAAAGGTGTGACAAGGAGGGTGCAAGCCATGTGTAGAGGCTTTTTATGGACTGGAAAGATTAACAAAAGTATAAAAGCTCTGGTTGCTTGGAGAAAGGTTTGTACCCTTAAGAGCGAAGGGGGTCTAAATGTGACTGACTTGGAGTTGTGGAATCAAGCTTGCTTCATAAAGCTACTGTGTAACTTATGCAACAAAGGTGATAGCCTTTGGATAAAGTGGGTCCATGAGTACTATGTTAAAGAGAAAGACATAATGACTGTTCCTATAAAGTCATCTTGCTCTTGGATTTTAAAGAAGATTTTAAAACAAAAGGAGGTGGTACAGTCAAAGAGGGAGCTACAAGATGTCATAAAAGTTGGGGGGGTTTTAGCATGAAAAAGTGTTATCATGGCCTTAAGGAGCAGACTACAAAAGTTGATCGGAGGAAAATTTTTTATGAGAATAAAGCTAGGCCTAGGACGCTGTTTATCACTTGGTTGGCCTGCCAAGATCGATTGGCAACAAAGCATAGGCTTGTCAAGCATGGGATGTTACAAAATGAAAAGTGCGAATTCTGTGATAAGGAGGAAACTCTACAACATTTGTTATTTGAGTGCAGGACCATGAAGAACATATGGAAGGATGTGTTGAGGTGGCGGAATATTGAACATGAGCCAACAAGCTATAATCAGAAGCTAACCTGGATGATTAAAATCAGCAAAAGCAAGAATTAGAGAGCCAAGTTTACAAAGGCATCATTTGCAGAAACAATTTATGAATGTTGAAAACATAGAAATGATAAGGTGTACAAAGATAATGATAGGAATACATAGATAAAAAAGAAAATTCTAGAAAGTATAGTTCATAGGATGTGGGTTACACCAAAGTATTGTGAGCATGTTGCTCACCTTCTGTTGTGAGAGTGGGAGTTTTGGATTAGTTAGTCTTTTTTTGTGTTTCTAGCTGGACCCTTGTGGTCGCTTTGTAAACATTTTTTTTGAATATATATATAATTTCTTATTTCCAAAAAACAAATTAATTAATGTATTATTTTTCATAAATTTAATAATATATAATCTTAAAGATGAATAAATAATAATAAAAAAGAACTTTACAAAGGACAAAACAAGAGTGTTTATTAAATGGTGATTTATTAAAAGTTACATTAAAATAATAATTAAGTAGAATATGTGATGATTTATTAAAAGTCACATGCACATGGTAATAAAGGGATATGTTTAATTACTATTTTATAGGAAATGAGCATAAATATAATTGTCATATGAAGCATTAACATTACATGGTAAAGAGATTTGAGGCCCTAGGCAATTGCCTAGCTTGCCTCCCCCTTCAGCGGAGCTGCCATATCTTGCATGTACTATCCTTGTGTCATTACTTGTGGCTCATGCATAGTTGGCCTCCCCTTATGCTATAGTGCATTGTTTTTTTATATAATTAATTTAACATTTAAATAATAATAAATAAAATTGTGAAAAAAAATTAAATACTAATATTATTAAATTAAAAAAGAATTACATGCGGAAAAATTTTGTACACATATTTGAACATTCCGCTTGATTATAACGACGACCAGTTCCACACCCTATGTAATACCCCATATTTTAATTACTCTGGATAATATTAGTTGTGATCAACTGAGTTCCAGTGTACTCTGAGAAATTATCTGCAAGGATAATTAGAGTAAACTGTTGAGCTTAGAGTAAATCCAATTAATATTATCTGACTCTGAGGTATTTAATTATTGGAACTTTAGAGACTATTTGGATAATTAGTAGCGTTACTAATTAATGATATTTTACTATATCATTTCTTTTCCATTCCTTTTCCTCATTAGAACAAGAGAAAGAAAAAGATAGAAATAGTTTTGGAGAGAAAGAAGGTGAAGGGAAAGAAAAGGAGAAGAAAACCCTAGAAATGGAAGGATCAAGATCATCATCCAATCTTCATTAAATCATCTCATCTTCTTCTTCATCATCTTGTTACCAAGGTGGGTTATAGATAGAAACTTTAGTGGTAGAATTCTTGAGTTTCTAGAGTTAGGTTAGGTTTTGAGAAAAATGAATAATTTTGCAAATCAATGAAATTTAACGGTTAAAAATCGATATAAATTGTGTTGTATGATCACTCTATGCTTATGAACATTAATTATGCTTGGTTGTGTTGTTTGGAATTGTTTTGGGTTGATAAAAGTGGATTTTCTAGCTTTGGAACCATGGAACCCGTAAGGGAAGAATTCTGGTTCTGGTGCGATTCGCCAGGCGAATTGAGTCTTGCCACTGCCTCGCCAGGCGAAGTGCTGGCGAAAGGGATTCGCCAGGAGAAATCCATAGTCGCCGGGCGAATTTGAATTAAATAGAAATGTCTTAACTACTGGAACTTTGAGTTTTTTCTAAAATTGGGGATTCGTCACTCACTCGCCAGGCGAATTACTGGCAAAGGGGGATTCGCCAGGCGGAAATCCTCACTCGCCAGGCGAATCTGCCTGGGATAAAAAACTTTATTTTATTTTAAAATTCATAACTTTTGACTCGCTTATCTGATTCAAGCGTTCTTTATATCGATGTGAAGCAGAGAAAATATTCTATGCAATGAAGGTGAAAAATGTCGATTGTACTGCCCGATTAAATAATCGGAGAAATTCCAAAAGTGGTATATTTATGTTTTAACTATCATATGAGATTCTATTGTGCAATTGTGATATCTCTTGCTTATCCTATTATTGTTTAAACATGGTTGTGAGTGAATATGCATGTAAATGAAGATGAATATGAAGAGTGAGAAAACCTCAACATGAAACTATAAGATAATCTAGTATTGTGACTAGAAAATGTTAGAAAACTCTAGATGGCGATGCTCGGGCATGTGTTGTAGGAAGGTGCATCCTTGCCGAGTAATGGTCTAGATGAGAGTAAAACACTAGTATGGAACATGTGTGAACCTAGTATAGGAGAGAAGACGAATGTGGCCTTGTGATTATCGAATACAATCAAGTAATGTGAGAGTAATCACATAATCGTAACCGTTCTCTTGAGTTGCAGTTTCATGGGTCTCGAGCTCCTCTGAAACGTATGCATGACTACTTGGCATGTTTGATTCCCGCGTGCAGTACGAATGGCGCTCAGGGAGCGTATGCTTGTGACGGTTAATGGCCTGTGTGAAGTGATAGTTCATAACGGTTAATGGCCCGTAGAACCCGAATCCATTCGTATATCAAGTAGGTTACGAGGATCTATGACTCGGGTCTCCTTCTAGACGTAGAAGCGGACGGGAAAAGGAGATGCCTTGGTAAGGTTATCGATTAGTGATATTTTGAGTTAATGAACTCATGGCATGTTTCCATATAGTGAGAGATTTGAATTGTGAACTCGAAGTCCCTTCCTTTCCCTTGGACTTGAGTTAGGATCGGTTAGAACCTTGTAAAGCCGAGAGAATCCATAAGATAGGGAACTCACTGAGATTTGTTATCTCACCCCATGTTGTTGATTATATTACAGGTACTACAAGTTCCGCGAAGGGTAAGGATAAAGTAGTTTGACTTTTCCTTACGGATCGTAGCTTTTGGGATGGCATGGCTTCCACTATGACTTTTTATTTTGGGATCATTGTTTGATCTAGTTCTTAGTGCTTTTTGGACATCTTGTATATGTTATGCCATGGTTTTTAGTCCTTGTATTTAGGGCATTTAATGTATACAATGTGTTAACTAGGAATTTATTGTATTTCAGTACCAAATACTTGGATTCATATATAGCATATATGCTTTGATGTATGTTTATTATATATGGGTGTTACACCCCAACTATTTTTCTAAGTTGTTTGAGACTTCTTAGTATTTATTTAAAGTGTTTAGGGCCTCCTAGTATTCACCTGAGGTGTTTGGTGCGAGGTCCCTTGAATATTATTGTTATTTAACATATCGAACATCTCTCCCTAGTAGGATGCGCTGTCGTAATCGAGTTCGGTGTCCATGTCGTCGTAGTTGGGTTGTGTTGGTTGGATTACAGGTGAGCAGACTGGTTGGTTGAATTGAGACATTGATTCATTTTTAAAACAAAGCAATGGTTGTTGTGGTGTTTGATAGGCATGCCTTAGTTGGGTGCTTTCGTGGTGTGCTGTTTGGGTGCTTTGGTGGTGTGATGTTTAGGTGTACATTGGTTGGGTGTTATGGTAGGATGTGGTTGTATTATATGCCTTATCGGTGATATGATAAGATGTGGCGGAGACATATGTTTTTCGGTGGTATTAGTCATGTTCTAGGTTTTGTGTTTAGGTGTGTGACATGAATTGGCCGCGGGTTTGTGTGTGTGTGGTTTGGTAATCACGTTCGGTTAGTTGTTGGGTGTATATGTTTTGGCAATGTTGCGGGGTTGGTTGTTAGGTGTAAGCGGGTTGACAATTTTATTGGATGTAGGTGTTATGGGTTTCATGTTGGGCGTATGAGGATGACACTTGTAGGCGTGGGTCGATCAAATACACCAGGTCAGACACAAATTGAGTTGTTGTAATCGATCTATACCAATTCATATAATTTTGAGTTGGTTTAGATTCGTTTGACATGATAGGTTTGTTTATGACCTATTAATGATGACATTTCCATTGACGACACTCATCCGTAGTGAAATCTCTCCAATCATTTAAATGCCATAGGGCATTGACTATAAGTTAATGCCATTTTCCCAAACACGACGGGGAATCCGAAATTTGTTCATGCATATAGAACTACAATTTGACACGATCACTATGGTAGGTACATCTCCACAGTAGCAAACATAATGATCATTGTTTATGCAATCCAAACTGCAGTATCTTAAGGCTTAATTTCATGGTCGAGACCCAGAATGGCCTCCAGATAAATTATAGAGGAAAAATATATTACTAGACTAGTAAATTGTTAATATTAAAACTAAATTAACAAGATGATTAGTTTAGTTAGAATATATCGCCTAGTCCAAGGTGATCCAAAAGATTTTGATATACCGTTATAGTGTGTTTAGGACATTTTTTGTAGTTCATCCCTCAAACAAACCAACTAAACCGAAATAGTGAAAATTTGGTTCAACAAGTGCGTGCTAGGGGTTAATCCAACCGAGCAAAAACATTGAAAACGAGGAGATCTTGCAAGTTAGTAACAAGAACTAGTGGATTGTAGCGGCATTGTTGGTTACTTGATCAATCTTTGATTAAAAGGTTTTGAAGGTGGTAGAATCAACAACAAATCATAGGGTTTGTGGGGTTAGAGTTCTTCATCTCTTGTATATACATTATTTGCAAAGATTTTGAATTGAAGGCAAGCGTACCCATAGCGAGGTCGATTGGAGAACTATCTCAACAAATCCCCTCTCTCTCTCTCTATCTATCTATCTATCTATCTATCTATCTATCTATCTATCTATCTATCTATCTATCTATCTATCTCTCTCTCTCTCTCTCTCTCTCTCTCTCTCTCTCATAATCACTTTGATTGTGAATGGTTTTAACATCAACAAAACAAATTAAATTTCCAAGCGTTATCAATTGCTCTCAAGGTGTTCGATAAATTGTGTCTATTGCTTTTAATTGAAATTTTTATCATTGGAAATAATATCTACATGTAGTTTAGTATTTAATTGGTTTGTGATTAATTATTGTCGAACAGTGTCGCTCCCAAGATTTTCATCCGGGTACAAACGCGAAAGTGGCGCGGAAAACAGAGTCGCCAGCAATGTATATTTATCCCAAGAGAGGGAAAGGAAACACCGCATAAACCCGAGGAAGAGGGAAAGGAATGGTCATCGCAACCATAACCTGGGTTCGGGAGTCGGTTACGCGAGGGGAAGGTATTAGCACCCCCACGCGTCCATCGTACTCGATGGGATCCACGCTTGTTATCTAATCTAAGGGTGAGTTATCCTAAAATCTATGGTTGTACTGAAACGGGGGAGGGGAAAACAAAGACGAACTCGGTAGGACATCGTCGTCCTAGGCCTACGTACTCCCTTTGTGCAATGGGAAAGTCAGAGTCAACGTAGTTCGGACCAAAGTTCTTTGTGTTTTATATGAGCGACGTTAAGTTCGTGTCTGGCAGTTAGGGTCGATGCCTGTTTGCGAAAAAACGGAAAGTATCGTGCCCTTTTTGAAAATAACCTTAAGTTTGACAATCCCGAAGGACAAAATGATTTGAAATTTGTTTTGTATTTTTTAAGACAGAAGTGAGTTGAGTTAGTTCATAACTTACATTGCACCAAAGTCTATGACACGGGAACGAATGCATCGCATGGTCGCCCCCAATGGGACGTATGCTCAACATTCTAGAAGAATGAAGGGAGACCCCTCAATCTTCACTTCCTATGCTTAAGGCTCGTGTGCAAGGCAAGTTGGCCTTATTAAGTATCTTAGAAGTGTTATGAGATAAAAAGAGAGACTCAAAAGAAAAGAAAAACTACGGGAATTCTATCCTAATGTTATCATGCAAAGATGGCCCTAAGGGGAGGTTTAAGAACAACCTAAGTCTAAAGAAAAGGAGAGATGAGAGAAAGAAAGAGTGAGGGTGAACATGGATGACTATCCACACACTCAAGTGTCTTACCTCTGCCCCTGCACAAAAGGTTAGTACAACACAAATACTGAATATAAGCATTGAGAAGGTAAATCAACCAAGCTAGTTTGCCTTAAGAAGACAAACTAAGAAACACACCAGACTCAAACCAAAAGGGAAAGGTCCTAAGGGCTAAGGAACCTCCTAGGGTAGTAGCCACATGTCAATGCACCATACCAAGGCTAAGGTACTAGACAAAGGTCAACCTAAATTAAAACATGCACCCACAGACCATGCAAATGCAAGTGTTGGACCACTTATGAAGGATGGATGCAAATGAATCATGGACATGACTGAATGTACACATGACCATCAAAGTCAAAAGCAAATGACATTTAAAAATGCATGGAAATGTCCTCAAGAAGGCATATGAGTCATGAATGCAAGCATGGAGGATGGTTAAGCAAGAAGAAATGAAAACAATTCACTTAAGTTCATACATGAAACATATTTGTAACATAAGCAAAGAATGAAGATGTAAGATAAAAAAGTATGAAAATGAATGCAAACTAGTAGCATATGACATGTGAGATGACATTTAAGATGTAAGAATGAGCATACAAAATTCATGCAAATCTCATGTTGAAATACATAGAAGAAGAAGAAGAACATACTAAGTTCAAATAACTTCAAACAAATGTCAAAGGGTTATGAACTTAGGAGGCATGCAAGATGATATCAAAAGCCAATCAACATGGATGAGAATGACCTATAAGGGGCCTAGCAAATGATGCCAAAACATCTCAACAAACATCACAAGGAAACAAGTTCAAAACATATCAAAACCCTAGCACAAGTTCACTAACAAACACACATGCAAAACATGAATCAAAAGTGATGCTACAAGTTTGAGAAAAAATGAAAGATGCAAGTTATATGAAGTGCAACCAGTGTGTAAACATGTACCAAAAGAGTGTGAAAAAATTCATCACCAAACATGATCAAAGATGCCTCAACATTTCATGCAAATCATACAAGCAAATTGTTCAAAGATGGCACTCAAAAGTCAACAAGAAGTGCCCTAAAAAATCTATAAAAAATGCATGGAATGCTTCAATGTATCATGCTATCATGGATAAATTCTAATGATAAAATTCAACCTAAAACTATGTCAAACAAAAAATAGGAAGATGCCAATATCATGACCAAATGCACACATAAAAGAAATTCAAAGAAAATTCCTAATAAAGCATTAAAATATGCAAGAATCAGAAAATAAAATATGGAAAAATTATTTAAATGAGTGATGATGCTTCATGAATTTTTTTATGATTTTATGATGCTTGGATGTATTTTTTAAAAAATGATTTTTGAATGTATATGAAAAAGAAATAAAAAACAAAATAAAAGGTCAGGGGGGTGCAACGAAAGTAAAAGCACAGTTAAAAAACAAATGGGCCAAAAAGAGAGGGGTGCAAATAACAAGGGGGCGTAAGGCCCAAGGTGCGTGGGTCTGATGGTTTATGTGGTGGACATCAGTCAAAATTCTTGACTCAATCAGGACCATTGGATGAGGTCAACTAAGATGATCAGGTAGGGTAGCATGATCAAACGGACCTCAATGCATTCACACGCTATCCTATGATGTTGCACATGTACACAATCAATAAACAAATCAGAAAATAAAAAAAAAGAACACGTGATGGGGAGGGTGTCTTATTAATGTGATGGCACCCTCATAGCCATCAGATCAAAACCAACGGACGACTGTGTTTTAAACTGGGGGGATCTAGGGTTCAGGCCAGAGGAGGGTTTTCAGGTGGCTGGAGAAGACTCCGGTCGTCTTCTCCGGTGAGTCTCCACCGTGGGGAATTTTTCAGGTGCCCAGAATTTCATAAAATTTATACCATTCTCTTCCTCTCAATGAGTAGAGCACAAATCCAACCTCAAAAATAAGAAATAACACGTACACAGATCAACACGAATGGAAAAAGCTTGCCCTAGAAAATGAAACTACACACCTAATGTGTCTATCAACTAGCCAGAACGCACGCCATCCCTAGTGGACTTCAAAACAAGTAAACTCATAAAAAAACAGATAATGTATTGGAGTTAAGAGTTATAACTGCGGTTTGTTGATACTTGTGATCCAAGGAAAAGAAAGCTTGTGGAATCCTTGATCTTTGATGACTATGGTTGACCAAATAAAGGCAATAGAATGCTCGTAGCTTGCTCAGAATTTCAGCAACAAAACCTTATTTTTTTCTCCAATCCGACCAACCCCCTTTAGGGTTCACTTCCTCCCCTTTTTATAGCATGAATTAGGGTTATTATGGTTGATATTTTGGGCCTGAATGATGCTAAGTTACCCATGATACAAGAAAGGAAAGTTCTGATCATATCTGATCACATCATGCCATGAAATTTCAATTTTTGACCCACTACTTTGAGTGCTCTTAAATTTAGGATCGTGTGCCCGTTTGATGCATTCTTTTGCTCTTTGGATAGAGGGCAATGTGGACAACAATTTTGATGTTGAAAGTGAATGGAATGGAGTCCTCTAAGGGACCTAAAAATGACCCCAAAGATGGGTGATTGGAACTGAATTTGCATGTTCCTCGACCTGGTCACGACCTAGCCATGTGCATGCGAAATTTTCAGTATGAGGTCCCCTACTTTAGCTCCTTATATCTCTCCATGAGTTGATCAGATGAAAAAACTTTCAACACAAAAGTTGTAGAGGACATGGAGAGGAACAAAAGTGATGTTGAACATTCTTTGAATTGGAACCTCCATCAATGAGATATTTTCCCTTGAAGTTGGAAAAAACATGCACACCAAGTGTTTGTGAAATTGAGGGCGTGCTGGCTTGCCCATGACTTGCCTGGCTGGTCATTTTGCCTTAGAAATCTCAAACTTTAAGCCACCATATCTCACTCAATTTTGATCCAATGGAGATGTTCTTGGTATGGTTTTGAAGCTTGGAGTGTGAACTTTTGAAAGGCCTCCATAACCCTTAAGTTTGGAGCTTGGATCACAGAAACAGAATGCTCCAAAGATGGGTACTCAACTTGCCAAAACTTGCCATAAATGGAAACCCTAGTTTCTATTTTTGGAAACTTTTCACATCTCTTGATTTTTGGTGAATCCCTTGATATCTCTTGATCAAATCTTCATCAATTGACATATTTGAGATAAGGAACATGAATTTGACCTCAAAAATTTAGGAGTTGACTTTTTCCTCTGCACAGTTGACTTTTCCCCAATTCTCCTGATTTTCATTCAATTGATCAATTGAACCTCTTATGAATCAAATTGATGGACAATTTTCCATTCTTAGACACTTGGGGACCCAAGGAATACCATAGAATCAAGTCTTGCCCAAAAAATCATAAATAAACTGATTTTATAGCAAACCCTAATTTTGGTACCCTCAGTCTATGAGGAATTAGCACATCCTCCAAATCCAAATTCCTCTGAGTATGATGTGTACCCTCTCCAACAAAGATGAGATATGCCATTTGGTGATGATAAAAACTCAAAGAGCTTGCCCATTGGAGCAATGAACTCAAGAATCTCAAAGCCCTAATTTATGCACTGGTTAGGAGAGAGTGATTCACTTGAGATCTCTTGCCAATTGTAATCTCCTGGTGATGTGATGGACCAATTAGGATCCCCTGAGGCCCAAGGCCCCTTTGTGACTCAAATAATGGTGGCATCAATAACCATCTCTCCTCTTGATCTCTTGGACAATACATGGACTTTTGCTTGACCCCTTGGAGAATATCTTCTCCTCTTGAACTGCCTCAAACACCTTGACCCCATGCTAAGAACAATGATATGCACACATGATAATGCAAAAATGAAATGAAACATAAGCCAGTTAGTGCTAAAAGTAAGAGGGCAAATTTTGGGGTGCTACAGCTGCCCCTATTCAATCAACTTGGTCCTGAAGGTATGATAGCGACGACTTTCAGACATTCCAGGATACACGGGGATTGAATAACGAAAGAACCCTGAAATTTGCAAATGACGGGGATAACGAAATGGAGCGTGCTGAAAAAATAACGAGTACGACCTCAACCGCACTCACGAAGGAAGACCGACCACAACCGTTCTACCCACAAAATAATACAAGTACGACCTCAACCGCCCTCACGAAGTAAGACTGACCGCAACCACTCTACCCTCAAAAATAATACGAATACGACCTCAACCGTACTCACAAAGGAAGACCGACCACAACCGTTCTACCCACAAAAATAATACGAATACGACCTCAACCGTACTCACAAAGGAAGACCGACCACAACCGTTCTACCCACAAAAATAATATGAATACGACCTCAACCGTACTCACAAAGGAAGACCGACCACAACCGTTCTACCCACAAAAATAATACAAATACGACCTCAACCGTACTCACAAAGGAAGACCGACCACAACCGTTCTACCCACAAAAATAATACGAATACGACCTCAACCGTACTCACAAAGAAAGACCGACCACAACCGTTCTACCCACAAAAATAATACGAATATGACCTCAACCGTACTCACAAAGGAAGACTGACCGCAACCATTCTACCCACCAAAATAATACAAATACGACCTCAACCATACTCACAATGGAAGACTGACCGCAACCATTCTACCCACCAAAATAACACAAGTACGACCTCAACCGTACTCACAAAGGAAGACTGATAGCAACCATTCTACCCACAAAAATAATACGAGTACGACCTCAACCGTACTCACAAAGGAAGACCTACAGAACGTGGACTTCGCTGGGGATAATGTGAAATAAAATCTTCTGATTTATGCCATCTCTGCTGAGAAAGAGAAACTGGCAAACAAAATATGTCAGGCGAGAACTGACTACCAGGCGAGAACTGGATTTCACAAAAGAGAATGACCAACCAAAGGCAAGCTCCTAGCAAAGATACGGCCGTGAACCGAAAGGATGAGAGGTAAAATCAATGGACTTACAACCCACAGATAAGATGACTCCGCTGGGGAAAGGAGAAGTCTAAATAAAAGACTCTGTCGGGGAGCACAGGTAGGAGGAACACGTCCCTCGACGATCTCACCGAGGATAAACCAAAATCTCCTGAGTTACGCTATCTCTGCTGAGAAAGAGAACTGGCAAAGAAAGTATCAAACTTGGCTTATGCTTCGAATGCATATGTTTTTTTGGCGTAATGCTCCGTATGAAATAGAAATGCTACGCGCTTGAGGATGCAATGCAAATGCTTATGATATGCAAAAAGACCCCTTCAGCAAAATAAATGCTGAAGAGAAGAGACCAATTCCGCTAGGGGATGACAAAATAAATTGTCCTCTGAATCCAAGAACTCTGCTGAGAAGGATCACACTGACCGACTCTTTTGATCAACAACTTCTGCTGGGGATGAAATCCCAAAAGAATATCCACTCTACCGGGGATTACACATGTCCTTTACTGAAGGTTACATCCAAAACCTGAGGTTTCTCGTCTGCTGGGGGAATTAAGAATGAGTGCCAAAAATGGAACCAGAAGTATGTTACTGAAAATTGCCAATAACATTTGGGCTTAGAACCTGCTGGGGATGCCAACCACCGCTGCACCAACCGCGGTGCAGATTGCTACCGGACCCTGCTTGGGGAAACCAGCCCATAATACCATCATGCTTGGGGATATTGCTGAACTTAGCCTACTGATGGGGAGAATGACTTTACCCTCGCCTTGCTGGGGATTAGAGCATAACGTTATCGGTGAAAGTACACTTCCTGACTGGCTGGGGAAAGTGGACACCCTGATTCTGTGGGGAGACAACGTCTTGATCCAGAGAAAATATTCCCCAAACCTCCTGCTGGGGACACCACGACATCCTCCTCGGAGTGCCCTACTACTAACTGCTTGCTGAGGAGTAATAAAACAACCACGATTCTGGCCGGAGACAACAATCCTCCATGCCCTTGTTGGGGAGAGCTTGCTCTACTGAGGAAGGTGCAATTTCAATGCTGGGGAGAGCAACTCTACTGGGGAAGTACAATTCTGTTGCCCTGCAAATCAGATAACAACAAACAAAATATGCCACAACATGACTATCTCAGTTACCATTCACCATATATAATGCCTAAACAAATTCGATACTTTTCCGCTATGCTCTGCAAAGCTCAAAGTTTTATATGCAATGTTTATCAAAATATCAGACATTTTCGCAAACAAAACAGTAAAGGTAAAACAAAAATGGAAAGCTCTTTGAGTGAAATGAAAATTTTATTAAGAGAAGTGGCCTGTAAATAGGCATTTACAAATAGAAGCAATTCCTGAAAAGAGGTAATTGCGCAAAAGCAAAAAGAAAATATACATGTCGGCAATGTGGGAACAGATATCCACCATGATTCAACTCAGCTATGACCCATATATCCTGCTTATCCACAAATGTCTTGACCTTTGAAGAGACTAACTGTACCGATTCCTTCCTTTCAGAATTCCCAAGTATCGAAAGTGCTCACAGATCGAACGCAGACCATAGCCTTTCGCTTTCAAATCCCTAACTTTTGCCTGGATCGCCCTTTTTGGGTTTTCAATCCATCGGGATACCCATTCTTGCAAAAGTTGCCTTCTCGGGTTTTCAACCTTGCGGGATTATTCTTTTCTTTTTATCCCTAATTTTTGCCCGAACTTTTCCTTTTTCATAGCTCGTCGGGATGCCCCTTTTTTGCCTGGAACCTCTTTTTATGTCCAGCGGGTCTCTTTTATGCGAAGTATTTTTTGACTACGTCTGCGTTCACAGGGGACGTAAAATCTTCGCCATCCATAGTTGAAAGTAGTAAGGCTCCACCAGAGAAAACCTTTCTTACCACATAGGGCCCCTCGTAGTTTGGAGTCCACTTGCCCCTGTGATCTGTTTGAGGAGGAAGGATCCTTTTCAAAACTAATTCACCTGTCTGAAAACTCAGAGGACGCACTTTCTGGTCGAAAGCTTTCTTCATCCTACTCTGATACAACCGACCATGTGCAATGGCTGCCAATCTTTTCTCTTCAATAAGGTTCAGCTGATCCAGTCTGGAACGCACCCACTCAGCTTCATCAAGCTTCACGTCTGCCAGAATTCTCAAAGAAGGAATCTCGACCTCTAATGGTAGAACTGCTTCCATACCATATACCAATGAGAAAGGGGTTGCCCCAGTTGACGTACGCACCGAAGTACGATAACCATGTAGGGCATAAGGTAGCATCTCATGCCAGTCTTTATACGTTACCACCAACTTCTGCACAATCTTCTTGATATTCTTATTCGCTGCCTCAACAGCACCATTCATCTTCAGACGATATGGAGAGGAATTATGATGTTCGATCTTAAAATTCTGACATAGTTCCTTCATCATCTTATTGTTCAAATTCGAGCCATTATCGGTAACGATTCTCTCCGAGACGCCATAACGACAGATGATGTCCTTCTTTATAAATCGGGCTACCACTTGCTTGGTGACGTTGGCGTACGAGGCTGCTTCCACCCACTTTGTGAAATAGTCAATGGCAACCAAAATGAAACGATGCCCATTGGAAGCAGTGGGCTCAATATTTCTAATCATATCTATGCCCCACATTGCAAAAGGCCAAGGAGATGACAACACATTTAGAGGCGTAGGCGGTACATGCATCTTATCTGCATAAATCTGGCATTTATGGCACTTTCGGGCGTACTTGAAACAATCAGACTCCATAGTCATCCAGTAATATCCTGCCCTCAACAATTTTCTAGCCATGGCGTGTCCACTAGAATGAGTACCGAAAGAACCCTCGTGAACTTCCTCCATCAACAAGCCTGCCTCATGTTCATCAACACAACATAGCAAGACCATGTCGAAGTTCCTCTTATATAACACATCATCCTTATTCAGAAAGAAATTTCCTGCCAACCTTCTCAGAGTCTTCTTATCTTTGGTGGATGCACCCTCTGGATACTCCTGAATCTTCAGAAAAACCTTAATATCATGATACCAAGGTTTGCCATCTGACACATCTTCAATTGCAAACACAAAAGTTGGTCTATCCAGACGCATGATTCTGATCGACGGAGTTTCATTCCAATGGTTCACCTTATACATGGATGCCAATGTCGCCAACGCATCATCCATCTGATTCTCAGCTCGGGGCACATGATGAAAATCCACCCTGTCAAAGAAAGGTAACAACCTTCTGGCATAGTTGTTATAAGGCACCAAATTCGCCTGACGAGTTTCCCATTCTCCTATAATCTGATTAACTACCAACGCGGAATCACCATAAACATCGAGGTTCGTAATTCTCAAATCAATCGCCTCTTCTAACCCCATGATGCATGCTTCATACTCCGCCTCGTTGTTGGTGCACACGAACGCTAACCGGGAAGTGAAGGGTATATGAGAACCCTTTGGGGTCGTAATGATTTCCCCAATTCCGTTACCATATGAGTTGACAGCTCCATCAAAAATTAGCTTCCATTGAGACCCAATCTCGGGTCCTTCGTCAGGCAGAGGCTCTTCACAATCTTTCATCTTCAGAAACATAACATGCTTGTCTAGAAATTCAAACTTCATTGGCTGGTAATCCTCGATCAGCTGTTCAGCAAGATATTCTGACAGAACACTTCCCTTAATGGCCTTCTGGGAAACATACTGAATATCGTATTCTGTCCAAACCATCTGCCAATGGGTTATCCTTCCAGAAAGTGCTTGCTTTTCAAACACGTACTTAATCGGATCCATCTTCGAAATCAACAAGGTTGTGTGGTTTAACATGTACTGCCTCAGACGCTTAGCTGCCCAAGCGAGTGCACAACATGTCATTTCTAACATAGAGTATCTTGATTCACAATCAGTGAACTTCTTACTCAGGTAGTAAATGGCGTGCTCTTTCCTACCCGTCTCATCGTGTTGATCGAACACACATCCCATCGAGTTCTCAAGAACCGTAAGATACATAATTAACGATCTCCCAGGCACGGGTGGCATAAGGACTGGAGGTTCCTACAAATACTCCTTTATCTTTTCAAACGCCTCTTGACAATTTTCGTTCCACCTGACCTCCTGATCTTTTCTTAACAACTTGAAAATTGGTTCACACGTGGCTGTAAGATAAGAGATGAACCTAGCAATGTAATTCAACCTCCCCAAGAAACCACGAACCTCTTTCTCTATTCTTGGCTCAGGCATCTCTTGTATGGCTCTTATTTTTGCAGGATCAACCTCGATACCTCTTTCACTAACAATGAACCCCAGTAATTTACCAGACCTCACACCGAAAGTGCACTTGTTCGGATTCAATCTCAGTCTGAACTTCCTCAACCTTTCAAACAGCTTCTGAAGGTTCACCAGGTGTTCTTCCTCTGTCTGTGACTTCGCAATCATGTCATCAACATAGACTTCAATCTCCTTGTGAATCATATCATGAAAGAGAGTCACCATTGCCCGCTGATAGGTTGCTCCAGCATTTTTCAACCCAAAGGGCATTACCTTGTAGCAAAATGTTCCCCACGGTGTTATGAACGTCGTCTTCTCCATGGCCTCTGGGGCCATCTTGATTTGGTTATACCCAGAGAAGCCATCCATAAAGGAAAATACAGAATATTGAGCAGTGTTGTCCACTAACACGTCGATGTGGGGGAGCGGGAAATCATCCTTCGGGCTCGCTCTATTCAAATCTCGGTAATCAACACACATCCTGACCTTCCCATCCTTCTTAGGTACATGTACAATATTAGCAACCCACGGAGGATAATTTGTCACAGCCAGAAATTCGGCGTCCAACTGTTTCTGAACCTCTTCCTTGATCTTGACAGCCATATCTGGTTTCGTCCTTCTCAGTTTCTGCTTGACTGGAGTACAACCCTCTTTAAGCGGCAACTGGTGTGCAACAATGTCAGTGTCAAGCCCGGGCATGTCTTGGTAAGACCAGGCGAAGATATCCACATACTCTCGAAGCAACTCAATCAATCTTCCCTTAACAGTGTCTTCCAAAGCAGCCCCAACCCTTACTTCTCGTTTAACATCCTCGGTTCCCAGATTAACAGTCTCAACTTCCTCCTGATAAGGTAGAATAACCCTTTCCTCCTGTTTCAGCAACCTGGCTAATTCTTCTGGTAAGTCACAATCTTCGTCAGTCTCTTCTTTGGCCTGATAGATAGGATTGTCGAAGTCATATCGAGCCATAGCTAAGTCATGATGGGTGGAATCTGAACAAAGAAACCTGCATGATGGATGTTTTATGTTTATTATGAGTGCAACAAACAAGAAAACACATTGCCATTTTGATGTGGGTTAATGCAAAAAGTAAAAATAGAAAAACAGGGATCAAAATGTTTGAATGAAAAAATGTCCTTTATTGATGATAAAAGTAGCAAATAAAACATCAAAGCCCTACAAATAAATATCACTACGTCTTGGGCGGAACGTAGGATTTAACATAACAGAAAACAAAAGCAAATTACTCCTGGCGAGTCACTTGGATGACTTTCTCGGAAGACCAGTTGCCTAAACTCTGACCAGGGGTGCAGGGACGAATCTATTCATCCATGTCACAGTCACTATCTCATTCATCCTCAATAGCATTAACCTGATTAAAGAAAACCCCAGCACTTGTGAACCGAATCGGGCCAGCATACTTGGGAGGCTCTTGAGCTCTTCGGGGTGGCTTGTACCCCAGTCCATGGGTATCCTATTTCCTTTGAACATCAATGACCTGGCCCCACCTCTGAGAACCACCAGTTCAACTACAGCGCGCGCCTCCTTGAAAGAGGACATCGAAACCTCTGGTTTTCTGACAACTTCGGGTTGGACAACCACCTCAGGCTGACTGGCTACCTTTGGGGGTTCTTCGGGAATTTTCACAGCTTCGAAGGCTTGGCACAAAGTTTCCTATACTTCACCATCTACCTCTACATACTTGAAGGTCGATAGGTGACTTACCATGATTTCTTCCTCACCACAAACTATCACAACGTGGCCATCCACCATATATTTCAACTTCTGATGCAGCGTAGACGTTACTGCCCCAGCGCTATGGATCTAAGGGCGACCCAACAAACAACTATAAGTAGGCTGAATATCCATTATGTAAAAGGTGGTGTCAAAAATCTCAGGACCCACCTTGATTGGCAGAACTAACTCTCCAAAAACTGACCTCTTGGAACCATCAAAAGCGCGTACCACCAAGTCACTCGGCGTACAAATCAACCCATGAGTATCTAACTTCATCAAAGCCTTCTTCGGCAACACATTCAAAGATGACCTAGTGTCAACCAACACATGCGTCATTAAGGAACCACAGCATTCCACTGAAATATGCAGAGCGTTGTTGTGATTCCTCCTAGCTGGAGTCAGATCTAAATCGGTGAAACCCAAACCATTACCAGCATTCACATGAGCCACAACCCCTTCTAACTGATTAACAGATATTTCCTGCGGTACATAGGCCATATTTAAAAACTTCAGCAATGCATTTCAGTGTGCCTCAGAGCACAACAGTAAAGATAGGATGGAAATCTTCGATGGAGTTTGGTGAAGTTGATCAACAATTTTGTAATTGCTTTTCCTGATCAATCTCATAAACTCTTCTACATTTTCTGAGAAAGTATCCCCAACTGGCTTTGTCATAGGATTATTCGCTTCCTGTCTCTATACAGACTCATCCATCACCTGTTTCCCTTTGTCCTGCTTCGAACTGCCACCTTGATCCTCAGACTGAATAAAGACTCTACCACTTCTAGTGATAGCCCCTGCTTCAACAATATTTTCAACCCCTGCACTCACAACTGATGTTCTTACCAACTCCTGCTTCTTGCCATCAACAAACACCTCAGCCCCATAGTTCCACGGGATGGCCTTGGTACTCTCATACGAGACTGGCCCAGGAACAGTGATAATGACCGGCGCTGGTCTTGCCGGCGCTGATATGGTTATTATCTTGAATGGAATTGTTACTGTGGCAACATCAGTCCTTCTGTCAGTAATTTTCCTCTGCTTACAACCCCTGTTAAACTGTAATATCCCTTCATTAATCATTCTATGGACACCTACTTTCAATAAATCACAACCGTCTGGTTGTGACACACACCCTGCACAACCTTCATCACAACCAGGAAATACCCCTCCCTTCAACAGTCTTTCCTTTACCACACCCAAAGGAGTTTGGACCTCGTTCACATCTGAAATCAAATTCAAGTCTTCACGGTCTTTAATAATAGCATTAACCCTTGGCCCACCGTGATTCGGCATCATGTTTTGATTCACATTTGGAGCATCATTGGAGAAATTGATGGCCTTTGAGTCCACCAAATCTTGGACCTGATGCTTAAAAGCTTTACAGTTCTTAATATGTTGTCCGGGTGCCCCAGAATGAAATTCACAGTGGACGTTGGCGTCGTAGCCAGGAGGTGGATTGCCCGTGGGTGGAGCCAATGTCCTCTTCTGATTTAATTGTAACTGTAATAAGTGCTGAAATAATTGAGAGTAGGGAAGAGGTGGAGTGTCAAAATGCCTATCCCGCCTAGGCGTGGGCTGCGGTCTGCGAGGAGCCTGATTTTGTTGCTGTGGTGCTACTGGCTGCTGAGGTGCTGCTGGGATGGTTACAGAAGCCACCTGCTGATTGAAGTTCTGACGAGGTCCTTCTCTACCACGGTACGACAACACAGAGTTTGTATCTCCCTCCTTCTTCTTGTAACCACTGGCATATGGCTTTTTACCTCCTCCAGATGAGGACCCATCACTGCCTGATATTTTTCCCGCCTTAATTCCGCTTTCCACCATCTCTCCTACTAAGATCAAATCAGCAAACTTTCCAGTCATGCACGGTACCAACTTTTCATAGTAATGACCCTACAAGGTGGCCATAAACATACTTATCATTTCTCGCTCCAACATGGGAGGCTGAACCCTCACTGCCAATTCCCGCCACCTCTGGGCGTATTCCTTGAAACTCTCATTCTTCTTCTGTGACTGTAGCACCCCAAAATTTGCCCTACCTTTTTCTGGCTTATGTTTCTTTCTCATTTTTGCATCTTTAGGTCATAACTCATAATCATATCATTGCATTGGTTTTCTAAGGCATGGGATCGAAAGTTGTTCTTATTGGCCTTATTCAGAGGATTCATCAAAGTATTGAGTCGGGGTTTCATTAGTGTGAATCAGGGTTTGGATCCTTCTTAATATCCCAAGAGAATTGGTTCCAGGTTAAGTGCTCATTCAGCTATGATCAGGTGGAAGTTTGACTTCATCTTGGTCAAATCATCAGGAGTTTTGCTTCAAGTGCTAGTTATCTGTGTTATTGGTTTATTTCTCAGGAAGCGCGTATCAAGGGTCAGTTTGTTATGAGCTGGAGGTCAAGTTATCAAGCGTTGGTTCATGTGGGGTTGATTTAAAAGCCAGGATCTGTGGATTTATTTTCCCAGAGATTTATTCAGACAGATTCATGTGAGGATTCACTTGATCAAAGATTCAGAGGTTGTGTGATTTAGGCCAGATTGTTCAGTGGTAACTGTGTTCATCAGAGACTGTGCGAAATGTTGCAAGTTGGTTCATGATCGTGTACGGGTTGGTGGGTAGCCGGTTCATTTCATAAATAAAACATCAGTTCATTTCCATTCCTTAAACCATTTCTTTTTCTAAACAACCCATCCATTTTATAATATCCATTTGTTAACCAATTTCAATTTCCATTATCCATTTTCTAAATTCACTTCATATAATTCCATTTATTTTAGTTATCCATTTCAAATTCAATTACCCACATCCAATCCATATTTTATAAATATCCACTTTGTTATCCACCCATACAAACCCATACAAATCCATTCAATATCCATAATATCCATAACAATCCATTTTTGTTTAATGTCCATTGCATTATCCATTCTTTAGAAATCCATATCCAAACTCATTGGTTTTTATCCATAAGCCATTTTTCCTAAATTCAATTTCATTTTAATATCCACTTTTAATCCACATCCACTTCATAAACCATTTTTCTTTTTTAATCATATTCATTATCCAAATTATGTCCATATTCATTATCATTTCCATATTTTTAACCAAATATCCAATATCCATTTTCAAATCATTATTCCTAAACCATTTACAATCATCTATAAGAACATTTGGATACTCCATGCTGGGTCATTGATTCCACGCACAGGATCCACGACCTTTATCATAAAATCAATCCATGCTTCAGCTAAGGTCACACAATTCACGTTTCTCTACGAAATGTAATCACATGCACTTGCTGGGGAAACTAAGACTGGTGGTACAGTGGGGTCTAATCTGATGGCTCCAAGGTTGTTGTTAAGAGAGGGGCATATGCAAGAAAAAAGAGATGGCAGCCATTTAACAGCAGATAGCAGGATTTCATACAGTGAAAAGAAAGTGTACGTAGCAAAATAAAAACACAAGAAAGCCCATTTCAAAGTGTACAAGTCCAAGGTTTACACATTAACATTTTTCCAAACCTGTATCTGCGAAATACACCACACTACGTTTCACACACAGCTTACCAATACACTACCATTCATCAAACTGTCACATAAACCACAAGGACTTGCCAAACGGCTCACAAAAGCCAGCAGCGTACACAAATTCCAGTTCCAAAGTGAAATGAAATGGTGACCCCACAATGGTGATACGCAATTCCTCGCACCAGGCCGTCTGTATCATGTACCACGCACCAGCCTGATGATCCACCAAGCCACGATTCTCCCACCTCACAGCCTCAAAAACCTGCAGTAAAAGACAAAACAAATGGAAAAGCATTCCACGAAAACCGTTACGTATTGCTGCAGCATATTCATCCCACAAACCGCACCCTGCCAAACACAGCATACCACCAAATTGTTCGTACAACAACTTTTACAAACCGTTTCACAAATTCCAGCTAGCAACAACAATAAGTCACCACAACTTTCTCTCCAAGTTTCCCTCAATTCCCATTTCACCCTCAAGATCTCTCTTTAAATACCACCCTTCGCTCTTCATTTGTTGGAAGCTCTTTGAGCCAAAATCACTCTGCTAAAATCATTCCCAAACAAACCTTCAACATCAAACCTTCATCAGAGTTCAACTTCCACCATAAATCTAATCTCCAAATCCAACAAAACTCATTCTCCAACTCTCACCATTCATCCTCCTTTCAATATCCCTTCTCAACACCAATCACAAATCAACCTCATCCCTCTCCGTTCTTCAATCTCGTAGAACCTTCAAACCTCCTTTCCTCAAACCCACTCTTAAACCAGATTGAAACTCATAAACAGAACAAATGGAGTAGAAGAGAGAGTTCTGAAACGAAACCATTTGCAAGATAAACTCAGATCCGAAACCAATCAGGGAAATGGAAGCTAGATCGAAAAGAAGAAAAGGATGAAGTGAGACGAAATCAAAGAAAAGCTCGAACAAACCTGCGGCGAAGAATCCACACGAAGCCAAAGCAAGGCGGGAGTGAGACCGAGAAAATCACGGCGCCGAGACAAAGAGAGACCGAGCGGTGCTCATGGATCTTGGACGGACGAGGTCATTTCACACGTTGATGAAAGTCTCCGCGACCTGTTTTACTTGTTCGTTGCGTTGTTGATGATGGGTTATTGACCATTGTAGTGCTCTGTTTTGTTTTGGTTACATTTTCATTTTGATGATGAGCTGATGATGTTGCTTATTTAACCTTTTGTGTTTCACTTCATAGAAAAATTAGAAAAAAAGAAATTTGATGCTGAAATCTGACGTTGGTCAAACAAACCCTATGGATGATGGGCCTTTCTTGGACCCATGGGATTCCATTTTAGCCCGTGATTTTTTTCATACTTCACCCTTCTTTTTTTATTCAGCATCCCGGGTGGTATTAGAGGATGAATGGGCCGTGAGGTCCATAGTGATTCCTTGTTTCTTTTTAACCCCCACAGCACTGTTGTTTTGATGTTCTTAGTTCAATTTGATGTTAAGTATTAGGTTTTACTAATTTTTAATTAAGCTTTGGTGATAACTGAACTTTGGTTAATAATTTTGTTTAATTTGTTTGTGATTATTTGATTTTAGTTGTAGATTTTGCATTAATTAGGTCTTGGATTAATTATTTTGGAATAAAAAGTTTGATGTTAATTCTTGATTAATTTTCAATGATAATCTTAATTTTAATTTCTTGAGTAGTTTTTGTTCAAATGTCAATATTTTCTTTTGATATTCTTGATTAGAATTTTATTTGACTTTCTTAAGTTCTTGCTAACTTGTTTATTCTCTTGTTAGCACTTTTGATTTTTGGCTCAGTTGATCCTGGATGCTGATTTGTGACTTTAGACACTTGAGGGTTAATCGGATTGACAATGGTGAAGCTTCTAACAATTTTTGAGTTTTTGTGCATTGAAGAGGCAACGGACCTTCTCCGTTAGGTACCCCTAAAATCTTAATTTTATTTTTCATGCCTCATTCTAGGATTGTATCCATGTTAGAAGCATATTGAGTACATCTGAAGCCCTACCTCGAAGTAGGCTCTGTTTGCGCATCATGTTTAGTACTTATGTGCTTTGTATCTTTTCTGTGTCAACTTGTTGATAATTGAATACTTGTACATATTTGAGTTTTCTTTCTCATCTTATATCTTATTCTTTCTTCTCCTCCTCTTTCACTCTTTCTCATCCCATGAATCTCAAGACTTGTTTAAGTCTTGGATTCCTTTCCCTTTAGAGCTACCTAGTCCAACTTAATTTCCGATTAAGCTTGGAGTAGGATTAGCATTAGGTTAGGTAGTTGTTTCTTTCCTAAACCTCACTAACCCTAGGATTTCCATGCATGATAACATTAGGACTCTTAGTTTCCCCTTAGAGTTTCTTTGTGTCTCCTCTCTTCTCATCTCCAAACTTCTTCAAGACACGTAATAAAGGTTAACGTGTATTGCACTTGAGCCTTCTATGTGGGAAGTAAGGAACGAGGGGCTTCCTCTCATTCTTCTAGGATACTTAGTGTATGTCCTGTTGGGGACGATGCGCGAAGTATTCGTTCCTGTATTTAAGACTTTGGTTCAATGCAAGTTACAAATAACTTAAAAAACACTTCTATCTAAAAAACTCAAAACAAACAATAACGTCCTTCTTTCGGGAATTCTTTTCTCATCTCATTCACTCTCAGCGTACGAACGTGCTTCTACTCGTTCTCTTGTAAGACGGTAACGCTTAAGTCTCGATTCAGCGAGCTGCAACACCTGAGCTAGAACGTTAGCCGTTCCCTAAAAAAACACAATCCACCCCTTCCTCTCATTTTCTTTCGTGGTCGTTACCACGAACTACGTGAGCTCTGATTCCTCTCTCTCGTCTGATTGAGGATACGTAGGCACGAGGATCCCTATCCTTGGCGAGCACTCTTCTCTCGCACCCTTGCGATCGAGACCTTTCTCTCGCATCCTTGTGATTGAGACCCTTCAATCCTTTCCTTTCTTCCCTAGTGAGGGGAACTACGTCGCTTTGATTCTCGCGTGCGAGCGAGATACGCAGGCAGGAGATCGTGCGAGATCTCTCCGAGCACATTTCTTTCACAACCTTTCTTTATCACCTTTTTGTCCCTTTCCGACCTCGTTAGGTCGAACTACGACTGCTCTGATTTCCTCTTTCTCGTCCGATTGAGGATACGTAGGCACAAGACAGCGATTGTCTTGGCGAGCAACCTCCCCCCTTAGTTCGCGTCCGAACTACGTTGACTCTGACTTTCCCATTGCACTGAGGGAATAGGTAGGCATAGGACTCCGATACCGTCCTATCGAGTCACTTCTTTTATTTTCCCTACATTTGTTTCTTCGTTTCTTTCCGTTCTCGTTCTTTTGCCGGTCCAGTAGCAGTGGAGTTCCAGTCGACGACACCCTTTGATGCAGACAGCAAGCGTGGATCCCATCGAGTACGATGGACGTGTTGGGTGCTAACACCTTCCCTTCGCGTAACCGACTCCCATACCCGTTCTCTTGGTCGTGAGACCATGCTCTTTCCCTTCTTCCAGGTTTACGCAGTGTTTCCTTTCCCTCTCTTGGGATAAATACACTTTGCTGGCGACTCTGTGTCTTTTGCGCCACTCTCGCGTTTGTACCGTTGGATGCGAATCTTTCGGGAGCGACAACTGGCGACTCTGTTGGGGAAATGGTTGACCTATGCTGGTCCTTCCCCTTTAGCGAGTCGATCATAGCGCTTGTCTGTTTATTTTCTCTGGGTGTTTGTTTTTATGGTGCTTTGCTTTGTTGTATATTATTGTATTTACTGTCTTATTTACTTTACTGTATTTACAGCTCTTTATTGCATTGCGTTGCATTTTATTACTGTCATACTGGATATTGCTGTGCTGTTCTGCTGCTGGTTTTTCTGTTTGTAGGGTGGACTGGATTCATGAGAGAGAAGCCCAATACCAAGGCTTGAGCATACACCTATGATTAGCGTGGAAAGTAGTGTGACTTGTTTGGAATTTGGCCAGACGAAGTATACATGAAAACTCCACATCCAGACGAGGTCTTCTTGGTAATATTCTGTCCTGTCCATTTGGGGCAGATGATGGAATATAATCTGGAAAACTGTCGACTCTGGCGACCGTTTCCCGAGGACTCAGTTGCGGTACTCCTCCCGAGTTGTGACAGTGGCAGCCCACTTTCTGTGGCAAACCCATTGCACACTCTTGATCTGAGGACCCAATGCTGGGAACTCGCCATAGGATCCTTCTTTTTGAAAGTGAATCAGCAGACGACCTCTTTGATTGGCGGTAGCATTGTATCCTTCGGGCTGAATGTGCTATTGCTTCTCAAACCTCTGAAGTTGAAGACCTTTCGTTTTTGGAGAATCAGTTGAGGCCTCCTCGATTGATGATGATGGCAAACCAGAAATGGTGAACGTATCATCATTTCTCGACCTGAGAGCCTGGGATACTGAGGATCTTAGCACCACATGTGAGAGGGGCGGGTTGTTTACAGGTTTGCAGGTAACCTAGACCTTCAACATACCTGGTATTCTGGATTTCCTATCAGTGTGGACTTATCAGCCTGGTATTCTGGTGTTCTGATCATCCCGTATTCTGGTATTCTGGTATTTTCTTCAGAACAGACCCTCGAGCTTATTCAGTCAGCAGCACAGCAGTTATTCAGAATTTTTGGAAGCTTTGATCCCATGTCTGCTGCATTCATATTGCATTGCATTTGCATCTTACATCTTTTTGCATATCTGTCTCCGGCCTGATCAGAGAGCTTATCCATCCTTTGTCTGAACCGCAGTTGATTTCTAGACTTTCTCATCGGACTTGAATCAGCTTTTGGGGAGATAATCATGAATTCAGGGGAACATAATCAATTTGTAACTAGGGCCGATGTTGAATTGATGAAGAGTCAGTTGGATCAACTTGTGGAAGCTATGACAGCCATGAATAGGGGAGAAGCCGATGTTCAGAGGACTTCAGTTACTGGGAATGTCATTCCACCTGCAGTGAACAATGTTGCTCAAGTTCGGCATGTGCGAATCCCCGTTGAGAATCAAGCTATACACGAGCGTACCATCGTCCGAGATGGGCGTTCTTCTTCTCTTAATGCCACAGACTATCAAAGCTTTGCCTTCTCTGTGCCAGATTTCCAAGGGGTAGTTCCAAAGATTAAACCTAAGGATCCAAGGGCCGTTGCGATTGATGAAAGATGTCGTGTGTTGGAAGAGAAGCTTGATGCCTTAATGAAGCGTGATACCCTTGATTTGGATGTTGCGAGCATGTGTTTGGTGCCCGACCTTGTGTTACCTCCAAAATTTGAGATTCCGAAGTTTGAGCAATACAAAGGGGATAGCTGTCCGAAGCTGCATTTGGTGATGTTTAGCCGAAGAATGACCTCACATGTCTATAATGATAAGCTCATGATTCATTGTTTCCAGGACAGTCTGAGTGAGGCATCTTTGAGTTGGTATATGCAGTTGGAAAATGGTAGCATCCAATCATGGTCAGATCTAGCCAACGCCTTTGTGAAGCAATACAGTTATAATCTTGACATGGCTCCTAGCCGCCTGCAGTTGCAAGGTTTATCTAAAGCGGATAACGAATCATTCAGAGAGTATGCTCAGAGATGGAGAGAGTTAGCTGCTCGCGTTCAACCACCACTTTTGGAAAAAGAATTGGTTGATATGTTCAAGGATACTTTGCAAGGACCATACTTCGAAAAGTTGATTACTGTATCAAAATTCTCTGACCTGGTAATACTTGGAGAATGCGTTGAGTTCGGTATCAAGTGTGGAAAAATCCAAGGCGCCTCGAACTTCCCGGCTAGTGAAAGTGGATCAGTTGTGAGTTCTCAAGAGGAATGGGAGGAAGAAAGTAATTCCATCTGGGAACATCCACCATCTCATCCTCAATATTCAGATGCATCAACTGTTCAGAGTCAGCGATCTTCTGGATCTCAGAATCAACGGTCATATCGCCGTCAGCCGCGTCAGTACGCCCGCCAAAGACCTAGGAAGCCAGAGAGGCATTTCACTCAGTTGCCAATGTCATATCATCAGATGCTGCCAGATTTGATAAGAGGTGGATTGATAGTGCCGAAGGAATTGAAGCCAGTGCCTTTTCCGTATCCACCAGGTTTTGATGTCAACGCCCGTTGTGACTACCATGCTGGGGCACACGGGCATTCAACTGAAGATTGTAAGGTGCTCAAGAGTAAGATTCAGACTCTTCTTGACTCCAACATGTTCTCATTCATGCCTCAGGGTATTCAGATCCACAATTCTCCTTCATCCAGTCATGTGGGTTCATCAGTTCAGGTCATGGAAGAAGACATCGAGAGCAGTGGTGCAAGTTTTTATCAGACTGACTTCGATGAACAATTCTGAAGATAACTAGTTCAGTAGCAAGTCAAGCTTGGAAAGCCCAGTTCCCCGAAGCTGGCAATCTTTTATATCATGTCATTTCTTTGCATTTGTAGTTTCTTTTCTGTTAAAGTGCAAATTCATTTGTAAAACTCGTCTGTTTTCAGTTGATAATGATAATGAAATGAATATGCATGTTTTGATTAAATTCATCTGTGTTCACTCATATTTTCTTTATTGATATCTAACCTTTGTTTAAGCAGGATCTGAGGGAGGATGATGAAATTCAAAGACGCAGAACTTCTGATGGTATGCTTTTGGGACAAAACCTTGCTAATGATGTACAGGCATTGTTTCAATTCCTCAAACACCGGAGATATAAGGAAGATAATCCCTTGTCAACCCCTTGAGCCTAGAAGTAGGAGTTTCTTCCTGAAAATGAAAAAACCCTCAATCTTAACCTAGGGCAGGGTAGGTGTCAGCTAATTTGATCGAGCATTCCAATTTCATAAGGAGTGTCCCATTCGAGGATCAAATCACAATGGTTATCCCTCACCAACCAGAGAGTGAGGCAGTCACATCCCTTTCAAACGAGTCAGACAAGCCGGTGTCACACGATTTGTTAAAAAAAAAAAGAGAAAAAGAATCAAAAGAAAAAAGAAAGCCCGCTAAGTCGAAACTTGAAGACAAGTGACTTAGGCAAAAGTTAGGGCATCCCGCTGGACTTCAAAATCGAAAAAAAAAAAAAATCAAAAGAGTTAGTCCAGGCAAAATCAGGGAAAAGCAAAAGAATAAAAAGCGAAAAAATGGAAAAAGAAAAACCCTCAAATAAAGAACAAGTCGGGTGTTTACAGACACCAAAGGCAAAAGAGGTGGTTGTCACTCCGAAAACCGTGTGGGTTCTTTCTATCCTCCTACCATTCATTAACCTTGTTGAAAGGTGAGCGCTTATGTCGAGTTAGCTGAACGTAGGACTGGAGAACATCAAGGAGAATGGGTGGGTTAAAACAAAACTTTGAGCCTTATATCCTTTCTTTTTCAAACCGTGAACCAGGCCACGTTACAGCCTTCAAAAGACCTAATTGAAGCAAGGTTGTTTCGAAAGCATACTTCGGTAAAGATCGCATCGAAGCTAACTCCTAAAAGGATCTTCTTACCATTCATGTTGGTATCAGTGCAATGTTGATTAGTGATTCATTCACTATATGTCACAACTTTTTTCCAGTGAACAAACTTGGATTTCAAAACTGTCATATGCATTGCATTAAAATTGCCATTTTCAAAACGAATTGTTTTACTTGCGAGTAAGTGCTTGATCAGGGAAGTTTCTGCAATGAAAAGATTGATCAATATAAGTGCAAAGTGCCCGAGTACTCCGTTGAGCAGGGGCAAGCCATCAGATAGTCATATCAAAGGGGCAATTCATTCCAAGATTCAGCCAATCTGGGGCAATCAGGTCGAGATTCGACAAATCTCTCGAAGGTCAGTTAGTCAGAGGTACTCCTTCACAGATCAGCCGGTCAGGGGCAAAATCACTTCAAGGCTGGGGCAGGTCACCCTAAATGCAAAAGGGTTTTTTTTTAGGAGAACGGTTAATCAAGATCATGGGGCAAGGTATGTCAGATCTTCATGATACATCCTAAAGACAGGTTCCTTTATGGGCTATGTTGTATCAGGGCATCTTTTGGTCATATCACATCTGCAGGGTTCATGTTGATGGTTGACACGTGACGTCCCCAGTAGAGTTTCTCTCCCCAACAGAGTAAGGGTAGAAAGTAAGTCTCCAGCAGAGGAGTAAGCTCAATGTTGTCCCCTAGCAGAGTTGATGTCGTCAAACATCGTTCCCCAAGCAGATTACTGGGTGGTGGCTGGTACTCCCCAGCAGGTTAAGGGCGTTTCCCCGACTACAGGCTAAGTTCAATGATATTCTCCAACAGGTTCGCTGTTATTGACTTCATTCCCCAAGCAGGTGGTAGCCATCTCAATGGCTTGATCAACAGTGGTTGACATCCCCACCAGATTCAGAGTCCAATGGTTATTGGCACCTCTTCCGTAACAGATCTTTGGGTTCCATCTTCAGAAGGTTTATTCTTGATCCCCAACGGAGTGGGAGTTCTCTTTGGGTTTCATCTTCAGCAGAGGTTATATCAGGAAGGCTGTTCAGTGTGACTTCCTCAACAGGGTTCGTGACCTCAGAGACAGTTCAGTTCGCCATCCCCAGCGGAGTTGGCCTCTTCTCTTCAGCATTTATTTTGCTGGAGGGGTCCTTTTGCATATAGTAAGCATATTTGCATTTCATCCTCAAAACGCGTAGCATTCCATTTTGTATGGAGCATTACGGCAAAATTCAAACATATGCATGCGAAGCATAAGCCAGATTTGGTACCTTGTACAGAAGCCCAAATCATATTTCAGTCAGGACAGTGGCGTATCCCCAGAGAGAATGTCGAGCCATTCCCCAGCAGGCAATTTCTTTCCGTCAAACCCCTTTGACGACGTGTTCCGAGCTCAGGTTGTGTACCTTCGGATATGTTCAGTTTCTTCCCGTCAAACTCCTTTGACGATGTGTTCCGAGCTCAGGTTGTGTACCTTCAGATATTCTCATCTCCTTGTCCATCAACCCTTTGATGACGACATTCCAAAACAAGTTTTCTTTCTGTCATCCCTATGACAATGTGTTTCTTGGGTTTCATCCTCTTTCTGTCATCTCCATGGCAATGTGTTCCTACGGTGGAATTTTCTTTCTGTCATCCCTATGACAAGGTGTTTCTTTGGATATGGGTTCCATTTCTTCCCATCAACCCCTTGACGATGTGTTTCTTGTGTTTCATCCTCTTTTTGTCATCCCTATGACAATGTGTTATCTCCATGACAACGTGTCCCTTCGGTCGGGTTTTCGTTCTCTTTCTGTCATCTCTATGACAATGTGGTTCTTCGGAAAAATAATCGGTGCGGTTCTGGGGGTTCACTTTTCTTTCTTTGGGTTTCATCTTTCTCCTGTCATCCCTATGACAATGCGTTCTCTTCGGTTAGGTCTTCTTCCCGTCAACCCTTTGACGATGTGTTTCTTGGGTTTCATCCTCTTTCTGTCATCCCTATGACAATGTGTTATCTCCATGACAACGTGTCCCTTCGGTCGGGTTTTCGTTCTCTTTCTGTCATCTCTATGACAATGTGGTTCTTTGGAAAAATAATCGGTGCGGTTCTGGGGGTTCACTTTTCTTTCTTTGGGTTTCATCTTTCTCCTGTCATCCCTATGACAATGCGTTCTCTTCGGTTAGGTCTTCTTCCCGTCAACCCTTTGACGAGGTGTTTCTTAGGTTTCATCTTCTTCCTGTCATCCCTATGACAATGTGTTATCTTCGTCAATTCCTTGACGATGTTTGGCTACACTCCCCCGCAGAGTTGTCTGCTTAGATTTCTCCTTTCCCCAGCGGAGTCATCTTTGTAGATCTATTGATTCTACTTATTTCGGGTTTGAAAGTCCATCTTTTCTTGGTTATCCCAACTATTGGTTGGTACCCTTCTTTTATCCCAACTATTGGTTGGTATCTTTTCTTGGTTATCCCAACTATTGGTTGGTACCCTTCTTTTATCCCAACTATTGGTTGGTACCCTTCTTTTATCCCAACTATTGGTTGGTATCTTTTCTTGGTTATCCCAACTATTGGTTGGTACCCTTCTTTTATCCCAACTATTGGTTGATATCTTTTCTTGGTTATCCCAACTATTGGTTGGTACCCTTCTTTTATCCCAACTATTGGTTAGTATCTTTTCTTGGTTATCCCAACTATTGGTTGGTACCCATCTTTATCCCAACTATTGGTTGGTATCTTTTCTTGGCTATCCCAACTATTGGTTGGTACCCTTCTTTTATCCCAACTATTGGTTGGTACCTTTTCTTGGTTATCCCAACTATTGGTTGGTATCTACTGTGTCAAAGTCCACTTTCGGTTGGCAAACACTTACCTTTGATCCCCACAGGTTGCAAATTTCTGGGTTCTCTTTGTATTCAATCACCTTCTACCTTGAATGTCTGAAAGCCGTTGCTATCATCCTTTCAGGTCCAAGTCGATTGAATAGGGGCAGCAGTAGCACCCCAAAATTTGCCCTACCTTTTTTTGGCTTATGTTTCTTTCTCATTTTTGCATCTTCAGGTCATAACTCATAATCATATCATTGCATTGGTTTTCTAAGGCATGGGATCGAAAGTTGTTCTTATTGGCCTTATTCAGAGGATTCATCAAAGTATTGAGTCGGGGTTTCATTGGTGTGAATAAGGGTTTGGATCCTTCTTAATATCCCAAGAGAATTGGTTCCAGGTTAAGTGCTCATTCAGCTATGATCAGGTGGAAGTTTGACTTCATCTTGGTCAAATCATCAGGAGTTTTGCTTCAAGTGCTAGTTATCTGTGTTATTGGTTTATTTCTCAGGAAGTGCGTATCAAGGGTCAGTTTGTTATGAGCTGGAGGTCAAGTTATCAAGCGTTGGTTCATGTGGGGTTGATTTAAAAGCCAGGATCTGTGGATTTATTTTCCCAGAGATTTATTCAGACAGATTCATGTGAGGATTCACTTGATCAAAGATTCAGAGGTTGTGTGATTTAGGCCAGATTGTTCAGTGGTAACTGTGTTCATCAGAGACTGTGCAAAATGTTGCAAGTTGGTTCATGATCGTGTACGGGTTGGTGGGTAGCCGGTTCATTTCATAAATCAAACATCAGTTCATTTCCATTCCTTAAACCATTTCTTTTTCTAAACAACCCATCCATTTTATAATATCCATTTGTTAACCAATTTCAATTTCCATTATCCATTTTCTAAATTCACTTCATATAATTCCATTTATTTTAGTTATCCATTTCAAATTCAATTACCCACATCCAATCCATATTTTATAAATATCCACTTTGTTATCCACCCATACAAACCCATACAAATCCATTCAATATCCATAATATCCATAACAATCCATTTTTGTTTAATGTCCATTGCATTATCCATTCTTTAGAAATCCATATCCAAACTCATTGGTTTTTATCCATAAGCCATTTTTCCTAAATTCAGTTTCATTTTAATATCCACTTTTAATCCACATCCACTTCATAAACCATTTTTCTTTTTTAATCATATTCATTATCCAAATTATGTCCATATTCATTATCATTTCCATATTTTTAACCAAATATCCAGTATCCATTTTCAAATCATTATTCCTAAACCATTTACAATCATCTATAAGAACATTTGGATACTCCATGCTGGGTCATTGATTCCACGCACAGGATCCACGGCCTTTATCATAAAATCAATCCATGCTTCAGCTAAGGTCACACAATTCACGTTTCTCTACGAAATGTAATCACATGCACTTGCTGGGGAAACTAAGACTGGTGGTACAGTGGGGTCTAATCTGATGGCTCCAAGGTTGTTGTTAAGAGAGAGACATATGCAAGAAAAAAGAGATGGCAGCCATTTAACAGCAGATAGCAGGATTTCATACAGTGAAAAGAAAGTGTGCGTAGCAAAATAAAAACACAATAAAGCCCATTTCAAAGTGTACAAGTCCAAGGTTTACACATTAACATTTTTCCAAACCTGTATCTGCGAAATACACCACACTACGTTTCACACACAGCTTACCAATACACTACCATTCATCAAACTGTCACATAAACCACAAGGACTTGCCAAACGGCTCACAAAAGCCAGCAGCGTACACAAATTCCAGCTCCAAAGTGAAATGAAATGGTGACCCCACAATGGTGATACGCAATTCCTCACACCAGGCCGTCCGTATCACGTACCACGCACCAGCCTGATGATCCACCAAGCCACGATTCTCGCACCTCACAGCCTCAAAAACCTGCAGCAAAAGACAAAACAAATGGAAAAGCATTCCACGAAAACCGTTACGTATTGCTGCAGCATATTCATCCCACAAACCGCACCCTGCCAAACACAACATACCACCAAATTGTTCGTACAACAACTTTTACAAACCGTTTCATAAATTCCAGCTAGCAACAACAATAAGTCACCACAACTTTCTCTCCAAGTTTCCCTCAATTCCCATTTCACCCTCAAGATCTCTCTTTAAATACCACCCTTCGCTCTTCATTTGTTGGAAGCTCTTTGAGCCAAAATCACTCTGCTAAAATCATTCCCAAACAAACCTTCAACATCAAACCTTCATCAGATTTCAACTTCCACCATAAATCTAATCTCCAAATCCAACAAAACTCATTCTCTAACTCTCACCATTCATCCTCCTTTCAATATCCCTTCTCAACACCAATCACAAATCAACCTCATCCCTCTCCGTTCTTCAATCTCACAGAACCTTCAAACCTCCTTTCCTCAAACCCACTCTTAAACCAGATTGAAACTCATAAACAGAACAAATGGAGTAGAAGAGAGAGTTCTGAAACGAAACCATTTGCAAGATAAACTCAGATCCGAAACCAATCAGGGAAATGGAAGCTAGATCGAAAAGAAGAAAAGGATGAAGTGAGACGAAATCAAAGAAAAGCTCGAACAAACCTGTGGCGAAGAATCCACACGAAGCCAAAGCAAGGAGGGAGTGAGACCGAGAAAATCACGGCGCCGAGACAAAGAGAGACCGAGCGGTGCTCATGGATCTTGGACGGACGAGGTCATTTCACACGTTGATGAAAGTCTCCGCGACCTGTTTTACTTGTTCGTTGCGTTGTTGATGATGGGTTATTGACCATTGTAGTGCTCTGTTTTGTTTTGGTTACATTTTCATTTTGATGATGAGCTGATGATGTTGCTTATTTAACCTTTTGTGTTTCACTTCATAGAAAAATTAGAAAAAAAGAAATTTGATGCTGAAATCTGACGTTGGTCAAACAAACCCTATGGATGATGGGCCTTTCTTGGACCCATGGGATTCCATTTTAGCCCGTGATTTTTTTCATACTTCACCCTTCTTTTTTTATTCAGCATCCCGGGTGGTATTAGAGGATGAATGGGCCGTGAGGTCCATAGTGATTCCTTGTTTCTTTTTAACCCCCACAGCACTGTTGTTTTGATGTTCTTAGTTCAATTTGATGTTAAGTATTAGGTTTTACTAATTTTTAATTAAGCTTTGGTGATAACTGAACTTTGGTTAATAATTTTGTTTAATTTGTTTGTGATTATTTGATTTTAGTTGTAGATTTTGCATTAATTAGGTCTTGGATTAATTATTTTGGAATAAAAAGTTTGATGTTAATTCTTGATTAATTTTCAATGATAATCTTAATTTTAATTTCTTGAGTAGTTTTTGTTCAAATGTCAATATTTTCTTTTGATATTCTTGATTAGAATTTTATTTGACTTTCTTAAGTTCTTGCTAACTTTTTTATTCTCTTGTTAGCACTTTTGATTTTTGGCTCAGTTGATCCTGGTTGCTGATTTGTGACTTTGGACACTTGAGGATTAATCGGATTGACAATGGTGAAGCTTCTAACAATTTTTGAGTTTTTGTGCATTGAAGAGGCAACGGACCTTCTCCGTTAGGTACCCCTAAAATCTTAATTTTATTTTTCATGCCTCATTCTAGGATTGTATCCATGTTAGAAGCATATTGAGTACATCTGAAACCCTACCTCGAAGTAGGCTCTGTTTGCGCATCATGTTTAGTACTTATGTGCTTTGTATCTTTTCTGTGTCAACTTGTTGATAATTGAATACTTGTACATATTTGAGTTTTCTTTCTCATCTTATATCTTATTCTTTCTTCTCCTCCTCTTTCACTCTTTCTCATCCCATGAATCTCAAGACTTGTTTAAGTCTTGGATTCCTTTCCCTTTAGAGCTACCTAGTCCAACTTAATTTCCGATTAAGTTTGGAGTAGGATTATCATTAGGTTAGGTAGTTGTTTCTTTCCTAAACCTCACTAACCCTAGGATTTCCATGCATGATAACATTAGGACTCTTAGTTTCCCCTTAGAGTTTCTTTGTGTCTCCTCTCTTCTCATCTCCAAACTTCTTCAAGACACGTAATAAAGGTTAACGTGTATTGCACTTGAGCCTTCTATGTGGGAAGTGAGGAACGAGGGGCTTCCTCTCATTCTTCTAGGATACTTAGTGTACGTCGTGTTGGGGACGATGCGCGAAGTATTTGTTCCTGTATTTAAGACTTTGGTTCAATGCAAGTTACAAATAACTTAAAAAACACTTCTGTCTAAAAAACTCAAAACAAACAATAACGTCCTTCCTTCGGGAATTCTTTTCTCATCTCATTCACTCTCAGCGTACGAACGTGCTTCAACTCGTTCTCTTGCAAGACGGTAACACTTAAGTCTCGATTCAGCGAGCTGCAACACCTGAGCTAGAACGTTAGCCGTTCCCTAAAAAAACACAATCCACCCCTTCCTCTCGTTTTCTTTCGTGGTCGTTACCACGAACTACGTGAGCTCTGATTCCTCTCTCTCGTCTGATTAAGGATACGTAGGCACGAGGATCCCTATCCTTGGCGAGCACTCTTCTCTCGCACCCTTGCGATCAAGACCTTTCTCTCGCATCCTTGTGATTGAGACCCTTCAATCCTTTCCTTTCTTCCCTAGTGAGGGGAACTACGTCGCTCTGATTCTCGCGTGCGAGCGAGATACGTAGGCAGGAGATCGTGCGAGATCTCTCCGAGCACATTTCTTTCACAACCTTTCTTTATCACCTTTTTGTCCCTTTCCGACCTCGTTAGGTCGAACTACGACTGCTCTGATTTCCTCTTTCTCGTCCGATTGAGGATACGTAGGCACAAGACAACGATTGTCTTGGCGAGCAACCTCCCCCCTTAGTTCGCGTCCGAACTACGTTGACTCTGACTTTCCCATTGCACTGAGGGAATACGTAGGCATAGGACTCCGATACCGTCCTATCGAGTCACTTCTTTTAATTTCCCTACATTTGTTTCTTCGTTTCTTTCCGTTCTCATTCTTTTGCCGGTCCAGTAGCAGTGGAGTTCCAGTCGACGACACCCTTTGATGCAGACAGCAAGCGTGGATCCCATCGAGTACGATGGACGTGTTGGGTGCTAACACCTTCCCTTCGCGTAACCGACTCCCATACCCGTTCTCTTGGTCGTGAGACCATGCTCTTTCCCTTCTTCCAGGTTTACGCAGTGTTTCCTTTCCCTCTCTTGGGATAAATACACTTTGCTGGCGACTCTGTGTCTTTTGCGCCACTCTCGCGTTTGTACCGTTGGATGCGAATCTTTCGGGAGCGACAGTGACATGCTTTGTAGCTGTGTTCTGTTTGGAGCCATATCAGTGTTATACTGGTAGTGCTTGACAAAGGCCTCCACCAGTTCCTGCCAGTTATGAACATGACATCTCTCTAACTGCATGTACCACTCTAGAGATGCCCAGACAGGCTATCTTGGAAGAAATGCATCAATAACTTCTCATCGTCAGAGTATGCAACCATTTTTCTTGCATAAGCCCTAACATGAATCTTGGGACAGGTAACACCGTTGTACTTCTCGAAGGTAGGCACATGGAACTTGTGAGGAATCCTGACACCGGGAACCAGCCCCAAATCCTCCAGATCCATGCCCCAGGAATTCTGATTCACAACCCCTTTCAGTTGCTCTTCAATCATCCTGAATCTCTGATCGTTGTCAATCTGGGGACCAGTTTCCCCACCTGGCACATAGAATGCATCATCCTGAAGATCATCATACTGACGGCCATGAATTGCGCAGACACTGTTACCTGTTCCCACTAAAGAGGGAACCACAACATTTTCTCCTCCGCCCGGAGGGATCACAATGCCAGAAATAGGAATACCTCTGCCCGGAGGGCCATTCTGAACATTATTACCAGTAACACCAGTATGAACTCCTCCATGAAGGACACCATCTTCATCAATTCTCGCAATCAGTGGCTGAGCAAGAGTCCTTAACTGCTCTTGGCCTTGAGTAACACCTTGCATTAAATCCATGAATTGAGTCATGCGAGTCCACATCTCAGTCATCTCAGCTTGTAGTTGATCCATGATTTTCTTCTGATTTTGTCTGGTATAATATCGATGAATGTGTTGATCCGCAATCCTGTACTGCGGTAGAGAACAAAATTAGAACACCAGAGATAAACACCTGTTATGCACAATGATTATGAATATACAAATGCAAATGAACATGTTTGAATATTCGCAGGGTGATCCACCCCTTGATTCCAGTTTAACAACAAAATAGAACGGGACTTCTGCTCATGTATTAAGAAAACCAGAGGATAACCAATTGTCAACAATCACAACCCAAGATAATAAGTCTGAACACAATAATCATAGATCCCAGCCAACAAGCCTGGTGGTGATCCAAATACAATAAAAGAGAAAGAGAAAACTACGGCATGTCATCAAAGTCCACAAGTGCCAATCCCCCCCATCCATTATGCTCTTTGCTCCATTCTTGAATCTCCTTGAACAACTTTTTGGTGTCGGGATGCTTCGGTCTCTGAATTAGCTCTTGAATGAGAACATCTCTCCTATGCATGATCCCTTTCAAGTATCGGCAATGCAACTCCCAAGCGTCTTCTCCAAAAACACCATCCATGCTAGGACCCTCACTTCTAGGTCTCTTCACTTCAGCTTGGATCTTCAGCTCCTCTATGGAGGCTATGGCTTCATTGAGTCGATCTTCGACTGCTCGTCTCTGGAATACCCCTGATAGAATCTCCGCATCTTTTTTCTTGAGCTTCAACTTCAATTGATCAATCTGAGCTAGATAATCATCTTCCTTTCGCTTATTATCAGCCATTGCAGTGTCTCGGTGAGCATTGAACTTGTGAATTTTTGACAAAGCCTTGGCCAATTCCTCCTTCTTAGACTTGAGAACCTTGCTGATACCCTCTAGAGCTTGCCTTACCCTTTGTCTGGCCGTGACCTCGTCAGCTAGCTCCTTTTCTTTCTTAGCGAGAAGCTCTGTCTTCAACTTGGCTACATGAATAGCTTCACCCCGCTCATGTTTCAACTGGTAAATCTCTCTTTGTAGCTCACCGTTCTCTTCTCGCAGCTTTTCCTTTTCAGCCCACAACTTATTAAACTTCTCTATCTCAACTGTGGTAGGAGGCTCAATCAGCAAGGGGTAAGATGGCGGTTCTTTGGAGAATGGCAAAAGTTCCTTCTCTACCCTTTTCTGAATCCAATCTTCGTACGCAGGAAATGCTCTGTTGTTGCTCTTCCCAAAAGAAGTCTTCCCCTTCTTATGACGATCTTCCCAAGTATTTACAGCTTCTTTTAACAGTTCTGGATTGATTTCCCCACTCAGATATAGAGATTCTTGGACATCCTCGTCTTTTGGTGGCTCTTTCAAGGCATACCCGAATTTCCTAATAGCAAGAATAGGGTTGTAGTTAATTCCCCCTTTCCTTCCTATTAGAGGCACATTTGGGAGACCTCCACAACTAATCATGATATCTTGCCCCAACAAGTCACGGTTAACCCAAATTAGATTATCTTCCCTCAAGCCCATTAATCTTTTGGACCAATCCAATGTTCCTTGAGTATCTACAAATGCCCTAGATTTGGGAAGACGATCAGCAAACCATTTGTAGAAGACTAGCGGACAACAATTAAGGGGTCATCCCCTCCTCTTCTCGTTCTTATAATGCACTGAGTGGTACAGATCTCCAAGCAAAGTAGGTATCGGATTCTTCATGGTAAATATCCGGACAGCGTGCATGTCCACAAAATCCTTCACATTTGGGAACAACACCGTTCCATAGACACACATAGCCAAGATGGCGTTGAAAACCGACCAACATCTAGCCTTAGCATGCATAACAGCCTGTTCTACCAAAAATTTCACGTGAAAGCCTTTACACCCTCCCTTACTGGCAACGTTGTTTTCCAACAAAGATAGATCCAAATGCAAAGCCTCGGAGACCCTTTCCAAATCAGGAAGTTCTTTAGAAGGATAGAAATGAGCCTCTTCTTTGATAGAAACAACCAGAATGAGAGCAAACTCCTCCAATGTCGGAGCCAAAAGATAATCAGTGAATAGAAAACATCGCAGGTGAGGGTCATAGAATTGTACCAGAGTGTGCAAAGCCCTATACTCGTATTTAGTGATGTCGCGGGCAAAATTCAGAATTCTTCCATATTCTCCCCTAAAGTCTGCCAATACCCCAGATTCTGCCATAGCCACAATCTTGTGAACAGGATCCAGAATAAGTGGTGGGAACTTGTACACTATGATGTTCTTTTTCTTCTCAGTACTCATTCTCAATAGTCTTTAGAAACCGGAATCAAGGTTAGGATGCAACCCTGCAAATGAATAAACATGTTAAAATGCGAAATGATGATGCAAATCCACACATGGGATCAAGGATGCCACACAGACTGGACAACTGCTGCGCTGAACAAACTGAATAATCTCAAGGATCTGCCCAAATACCCAGAATACCAGAATAACCATAATACCACACTGATAAATCTACTGACCAGAAAACCAGGCGTGTTGAAGGTTAAGGTTACCTGCAAACCTGTAAACACCCTGCCCCTCTCACATGTGGGTACTAGAAAATGAAAGATCCTCAGCTTCTGGCACTGAGGTCGAGGAGCGCCTCCACTGATTCTCTTTTAAAAAGGTCATCCTATAGTAAGTTCCCAGCATTGGGTCCTCGGATCGACAAGTGTAATGGGTTTGCCATTTCTGGTCTACCATTATCACATCTCGGGAGGAGTGCCGTTACTGAGTCCTCGGGAATGGTCGCCACAGTCGACAGTTTTCCAGGTTACTTTCCATCGTCTGCACAAATGCGCAGGATAGAACATTACCAAAGAAAACCTCATCCGGATGTGGAGTTTTCATGTATACTACGTATGGCCAAATGCCACACAAGTCACATTACTTTCCACGATAATCCTGAGTGTATGCTCGAGCCTGGGTATTGGGATTGTCTCTCAGAACTCCCAACCCGCCAAACAGAAAAACAATGCAGCGCAACAGATAATAATAACATGCAATGCAATAAGTGCGGTAAAAATAAAATACAACAAATAAAGCAAAACAAAAACACCCCAAAGAGAACAAAAACAAACAAGCGCTAGGACAGACTCGCTCAGGGAACCAGATGTCCCCAGCAGAGTCGCCAGGTGTCGCTCCCAGGATTTTCATCCAGGTACAAACGCGAAAGTGGCGCGGAAAACAGAGTCGCCAGCAATGTATATTTATCCCAAGAGAGGGAAAGGAAACACCGCATAAACCTGTGGAAGAGGGAAAGGAATGGTCATCGCAACCATAACCTGGGTTCGGGAGTCGGTTATGCGAGGGGAAGGTATTAGCACCCCCACGCGTCCATCGTGATGAGATCCACGCTTGTTATCTAATCTTAGGGTGAGTTATCCTAAAATCTATGGCTGTACTGAAACGGGGGAGGGGAAAACAAAGACGAACTCGGTAGGACATCGTTGTCCTAGGCCTACGTACTCCCTTTGTGCAATGGGAAAGTCAGAGTCAACGTAGTTCGGACCAAAGTTCTTTGTGTTTTTTATGAGCGACGTTAAGTTCGCGTCTGGAAGTTAGGGTCGATGCCTGTTTGCGACAAAACGGAAAGTAACGTGCCCTTTTTGAAAATAGCCTTAAGTTTGACAATCCCGAAGGACAAAATGATTTGAAATTTGTTTTGTATTTTTTAAGACAGAAGTGAGTTGAGTTAGTTCACAACTTACATTGCACCAAAGTCTATGACACGGGAACGAATGCATCGCATGGTCGCCCCCAATGGGACGTATGCTCAACATTCTAGAAGAATGAAGGGAGACCCCTCAATCTTCACTTCCTATGCTTAAGGCTCGTGTGCAAGGCAAGTTGGCCTTATTAAGTATCTTAGAAGTGTTATGAGATAAAAAGAGAGACTCAAAAGAAAAGAAAAACTACGGGAATTCTATCCTAATGTTATCATGCAAAGATGGCCCTAAGGGGAGGTTTAAGAACAACCTAAGTCTAAAGAAAATGAGAGATGAGAGAAAGAAAGAGTGAGGGTGAACATGGATGACTATCCACACACTCAAGTGTCTTACCTCTGCCCCTGCACAAAAGGTTAGTACAACACAAATACTGAATATAAGCATTGAGAAGGTAAATCAACCAAGCTAGTTTGCCTTAAGAAGACAAACTAAGAAACACACCAGACTCAAACCAAAAGGGAAAGGTCCTAAGGGCTAAGGAACCTCCTAGGGTAGTAGCCACATGTCAATGCACCATACCAAGGCTAAGGTACTAGACAAAGGTCAACCTAAATTAAAACATGCACCCACAGACCATGCAAATGCAAGTGTTGGACCACTTATGAAGGATGGATGCAAATGAATCATGGACATGACTGAATGTACACATGACCATCAAAGTCAAAAGCAAATGACATTTAAAAATGCATGGAAATGTCCTCAAGAAGGCATATGAGTCATGAATGCAAGCATGGAGGATGGTTAAGCAAGAAGAAATGAAAACAATTCACTTAAGTTCATACATGAAACATATTTGTAACATAAACAAAGAATGAAGATGTAAGATAAACAAGTATGAAAATGAATGCAAACTAGTAGCATATGACATGTGAGATGACATTTAAGATGTAAGAATGAGCATACAAAATTCATGCAAATCTCATGTTGAAATACATAGAAGAAGAAGAACAAACTAAGTTCAAATAACTTCAAACAAATGTCAAAGGGTTATGAACTTAGGAGGCATGCAAGATGATATCAGAAGCCAATCAACATGGATGAGAATGACCTATAAGGGGCCTAGCAAATGATGCCAAAACATCTCAACAAACATCACAAGGAAACAAGTTCAAAACATATCAAAACCCTAGCACAAGTTCACTAACAAACACACATGCAAAACATGAATCAAAAGTGATGCTACATGTTTGAGGAAAAAAAGATGCAAGTTATATGAAGTGCAACCAGTGTGTAAACATGTTCCAAAAGAGTGTGCAAAAATTCATCACCAAACATGATCAAAGATGCCTCAACATTTCATGCAAATCATACAAGCAAATTGTTCAAAGATGGCACTCAAAAGTCAACAAGAAGTGCCCTAAAAAATCTATAAAAAATGTATGGAATGCTTTAATGTATCATGCTATCATGGATAAATTCTAATGAGAAAATTCAACCTAAAACTATGTCAAACAAAAAATAGGAAGATGCCAATATCATGACCAAATGCACACATAAAAGAATTTCAAAGAAAATTCCTAATAAAGCATTAAAATATGCAAGAATAAGAAAATAAAATATGGAAAAATTATTTAAATGAGTGATGATGCTTCATGAATTTTTTTATGATTTTATGATGCTTGGATGTATTTTTTAGAAAATGATTTTTGAATGTATATGAAAAAGAAATAAAAAACAAAATAAAAGGTCAGGGGGGTGCAACGAAAGTAAAAGCACAGTTAAAAAACAAATGGGGCAAAAAGAGAGGGGTGCAAATAACAAGGGGGCGTAAGGCCCAAGGTGCGTGGGTCTGATGGTTTATGTGGTGGACATCAGTCAAAATTCTTGACTCAATCAGGACCATTGGATGAGGTCAACTAAGATGATCAGGTAGGGTAGCATGATCAAACGGATTCCAATGCATTCACACGCTATCCTATGATGCTCCACATGTACACAATCAATAAACAAATCAGAAAATAAAAAAAAGAAGACGTGATGGGGAGGGTGCCTCATTAATGCGCTGGCACCCTCATAGCCATCAGATCAAAACCAACGGACGGCTGTGTTTTAAATTGGGGGGATCTAGGGTTCAGGCCAGAGGAGGGTTTTCAGGTGGCCGGAGAAGACTCCGGTCGTCTTCTCCGGTGAGTCTCCACCGTGGGGAATTTTTCAGGTGCCCAGAATTTCATAAAATTTATACCATTCTCTTCCTCTCAATGAGTATAACACAAATCCAACCTCAAAAATAAGAAATAACACGTACACAAATCAACACGAATGGAAAAAGCTTGCCCTAGAAAATGAAACTACACACCTAGTGTGTCTATCAACTAGCCAGAACGCACACCATCCCTAGTGGACTTCAAAACAAGTAAACGCATAAAAAAAAATAGATAATGCATTGGAGTTAAGAGTTATACCTGCGGTTTGTTGATGCTTGTGATCCAAGGAAAAGAAAGCTTGTGGAATCCTTGATCTTTGATGACTATGGTTGACCAAATAAAGGCAATAGAATGCTCGTAGCTTGCTCAGAATTTCAGCAGCAAAACCTTATTTTTTTCTCCAATCCGACCAACCCCCTTTAGGGTTCACTTCCTCCCCTTTTTATAACATGAATTAGGGTTATTATGGTTGATATTTTGGGCCTGAATGATGCTAAGTTACCCATGATACAAGAAAGGAAAGTTCTGATCGTATCTGATCACATCATGCCATGAAATTTCAGTTTTGGACCCACTACTTTGAGTGCTCTTAACTTGAGGATCGTGTGCCTGTTTGATGCATTCTTGTGCTCTTTGGATTGAGGGCAATATGGACAACAATTTTGATGTTGAAAGTGAATGGAATGGAGTCCTCTAAGGGACCTAAAAATGACCCCAAAGATGGGTGATTGGAACTGAATTTGCATGTTCCTCGACCTGGTCACGACCTAGCCATGTGCGTGTGAAATTTTCAGTATGAGGTCCCCTACTTTAGCTCCTTATATCTCTCCATGAGTTGATCAGATGAAAAAACTTTCAACACAAAAGTTGTAGAGGACATGGAGAGGAACAAAAGTGATGTTGAACATTCTTTGAATTGGAACCTCCATCAATGAGATATTTTCCCTTGAAGTTGGACAAAATATGCACACCAAGTGTTTGTGAAATTGAGGGCGTGTTGGCTCGCCCATGACTTGCCTGGCTGGTCATTTTGCCTTAGAAATCTCAAACTTTAAGCCACCATATCTCACTCAATTTTGATCCAATGGAGATGTTCTTGGTATGGTTTTGAAGCTTGGAATGTGAACTTTTGAAAGGCCTCCATAAACCTTAATTTTGGAGCTTGGATCACAGAAAAAGAATGCTCCAAAGATGGGTACTCAACTTGCCAAAACTTGCCATAAATGGAAACCCTAGTTTCTATATTTGGAAACTTTTCACATCTCTTGATTTTTGGTGAATCCCTTGATATCTCTTGATCAAATATTCATCAATAGACATATTTGAGATAAGGAACATGTATTTGACCTCAAAAAGTCAAGAGTTGACTTTTTCCTCTGCACAGTTGACTTTTCCCCAATTCTCCTGATTTTCATTCAATTGATCAATTGAACCTCTTATGAATCAAATTGATGGACAATTTTCCATTCTTAGACACTTGGGGACCCAAGGAATACCATAGAATCAAGTCTTGCCCAAAAAATCAGAAATAAACTGATTTTATAGCAAACCCTAATTTTGGTACCCTCAGTCTAGGAGGAATTAACACATCCTCCAAATCCAAATTCCTCTGAGTATGATGTGTTCCCTCTCCAACAAAGATGAGATTTGCCATTTAGTGATGATAAAAAATCAAAGAGCTTACCCATTGGAGCAATAAACTCAAGAATCTCAAAGCCCTAATTTATGCACTGGTTAGGAGAGAGTGATTCACTTGAGATCTCTTGCCAATTGTAATCTCCTGGTGATGTGATGGACCAATTAGGATCCCCTGAGGCCCAAGGCCCCTTTGTGACTCAAATAATGGTGGCATCAATAACCATCTCTCCTCTTGATCTCTTGGACAATACATGGACTTTTGCTTGACCCATTGGAGAACATCTTCTCCTCTTGAACTGCCTCAGACACCTTGACCCCATGCTAAGAACAATGATATGCACACATGATAATGCAAAAATGAAATGAAACATAAGCCAGTTAGTGCTAAAAGTAAGAGGGCAAATTTTGGGGTGCTACAAACAGTTTTTGTTCATTATCATCCAATTGGTTTACATTACGCATATCTGAGCTTTTCTATAGTAGGTTCAGTTAGACGATTTGATTTAGGTTGTTTCTGTTGTGCCAGAAAACTTTTGAAAACTATTTTAGCCAAAAGTTAAAATTTTAATTTGTGATCTATTCACCGCCCCTCTAGATCGAAGCCTATCGTCTAACAATGTTGACAGAGGAGTATGAACTTTTTAGTATGGAACTAGGAGAGTCTTTGGAATCTATACAGACTCGTTTTCTCCTTTGGTCAACCCATAATAGTTTCCCCCAATGTTTTGCTGAGAATTAAGTGAGCCATGAAATCCTTTTGTGATTTTGGCCGGCCTAAAAGATGTTTTTCAGTGTGAATTAAAACTAAAACACTTGGAATCAGTTGAAAGAGTAGTGAGGAACAAGTGCATTAAATGAATTTCCATAATTGAAATGCTTCGTCACCTTGTTCTGACACGCGTGCTGATGCGACAAGTTAGGGCATGGAGCGACTCTTATTTCACTTGAGTGCACTCGAGTTCACATGTATCTGTCATACCCCAAATTTGTCCTACCCTCCCATTTTTCTTATGCTAAACATGTTGTGGCAGCATGGACTTTCCTCAAGATCATCATTTAGCTTTGGCCATGATCCTCTAAAATTTAGGTTAAGGAGGTCTTGTTTTTGCTTATTATGATAATTATCTATGACAACTGTATGGAAAAGTTCAAGTGGATTCGGATGACAGTTGCTTCAGTCGCAAGTTGATCAATGGACAAGATTTGATCAAGGAATGTTCATGAGATTCATCAAAAGCATTGGGTCACAATCTAGCGAGCCTACTGATTGATATTTTGGAATGTATTGAGGATAAGAGTTTGATGTGAATTGAGAGTGTGATTGGAATTAGAGATTAGTCGTGTGGGCTACTTGGAATTCAAATTTCTACCATAAACCCATTATTCATTTCCATTTTTCTTTGTCCATTTTCTATCCATTTTTAGTAATTTCCATAATATCTATTCATTAACCAACTTCCCATTACAAATATCCATATCCATTTTTATTCATATCCAAGCTCATTATTTTTTAATCCATTTCTAACCGAAATCCATGTCCATTTGTAATTAACCAATTCCATTTTAAACAAATATCCAATTTCATTTGACTCCATTTCTTTCTCTCCACTTTTTAAACCATAATCCATATTCAATTTCTACCATAAACCCATTATCCATTATCCATAATTCTCCATTTTCCTAACCCAAATTCTATTAACCATTTTTCATATCCACTTTTCCAAACCAATTTCAACATCCATTTCCAAGTGCCATTGTGATTATCCACAAAAAAAAAACACTTCTTTTGGTTATCCATTATTATTTATATCGTAAACCCATATTAAAAAAATCTCATTCCAATGCACTAAAATCAAGTCATATTTTCTTTTTAATCCATGTTTACAATTTACAGCAAAAGCCCAAGTTAATGAAAGTTCTTTCCAAGCCCATACAATAATTTTCCAAAAGAAAAAAATGAGAATAAAAATGGTCAGCATAAGATGCCAAACACGGCTCGCTCCTTGCACCATCCGTACCAACCTGCAAAGTTTTTGTCCAAAACAACATTTGCTTGCGAAGACCCATAAACTGGCAATTCCTGCGTAACACAAACAAAGATCTGCAGCAACACTCCAACAGCCTGCAGTCCAAAACACAAGAAAAAATCTGAGTAAGACTGCATCATTGAAAGAGACATAACAACAATAATAAAACAAAACATGTGTACCATCAAGCTTAGTACACAAGTTTGTTGTGGTTTTAAAAGGTGGGAACCGAACTTGAAAAGGGGGAGGGGGAGCTGAACGAAGACGCTTTCCTTCACTTGAAAAATAATCACACCACACCACCATGTATCATTGTCTTCCCATTCTTGTTTTTTCACCAATATTTTTTTTCATCATACATAAACCACCAAACTTCAACAACCTGTTAACACCTCTATTGGCTTAAATTATACAACATCTTGCTGCAACTTTCATGAACAAAACAACCTTACCACTTGCAACTCTTGCCTTCATTTCCACTATTCACTCTGGTGTGTTATTTTCGTTTCGAACCAACCGTAACACCACTTCGATTCGCAAACCACTCAACTCCATTACAAGCACAAGTAATAGCAAGCAAGCCTCAACCAGAACAACTCAAATATGCACGGTTTTGACTTGAGCATCACAACATAGCAACTCACCTTCGACCAGCAACGACATAGTAGCAGAAGAACAAGAAGGAGATGGGTCATTTGAGTTCAGAAAAGTACAACAACAAGCATCAAAATTGGCTAAGGTAGTTTCTTTCCCCATTTTCGTTTTTAAAGTTACAAATCGTACCTGAGCTCGAAATTTATGAGTATGGCTTGTTGAACCTGTATCGCTTGGCCATGCTTGATTCTCCTACATCGTTACGAGTGGCCAAATGTTTGAGTGAGTTTCGAAACCAATGATAATCTGGAGAGAAACACGAACGGCTGGAATGCGAGTTCGATCGAGAGATGATTTCACGAGAGGGACAAGAGGCCGCGAATCTGAGAGACAGAGAGCGGTTGAGAGGAGTTTGAGAGTTGTTTGCGATTGAGAGAGAAATAGTGAGTGCGAGAGGTGGAGACGGGCTGAGAACGAACCTGAGAGTGAGAAATCGTGAGAGGTTTGATGAAGGGTTGGTTGTGTTCCCTTCTCCGTTCTATCTGAACTTGATTTGAAGAGTATCTCGTTTTTTTGTTTTTTCTCCTTTCACGGTTGATTTGCAGTGGCTGTGAGAGTGTTAGGGTGTCCATTAACCCATCAATAATAAGGCCAGACTGGGTCGAATTCGACCCACCTCTGTTTGAGGATGGATCACCCAGTTTGGGCCTGCTTGACTACTGTTGTTATTGTCTTAAAAAAAATCTTAACTTTTTTTGTTTTCAATTAGTTAGTTTTTAGTAAGTTTAGGATTAATTTCTTTAATAATTTTAGGATTAGTTTTACAACTTTTTTTAATTAATAATAAATAGGATTAGTAATCTTGACTTTTAGAATTAGTAATTTAAGTTTTTTTAGAATTAGTGATTTTTAAGATTACAATTTTTTAATTTTAGGTATAATATTTTTAATAATAATGAAAATAACAAAAAAAAAATGATAAAATCAAAAATACCAAAAATATTTAATTTCTCTTCTCAAATATAAAGGATTTGTGAGAACCCATTGAACCCCGTGTGTGACTTAGATGTGGCTTGAATCGTTATTTAAGATTTGCTTAAATTGCAAAGTGTTTGCCATTGCATCGTTTTTAATCCATTGAACTTGTATGGTTGATTGCTCATTATTAGTTTAGGACACCTTGCACACACATAGCCTCCTCTTGGGCTTTATACAACGATACTTGTTGCACATTATACACTTTGTTTGCATGCATACGTATGATTGATTTATTTTAATTGTGGCTTGTTTATTCTCCCTTTGGGTAAGTATTTACCTCTCCCATAAGATTAAAACCAACCTTTTTCAAAGGAACAAATAAGCTCGATCCAACGTCAAGCATTTTTTTAATAAATTAAATTAATCACAGTTCATCCCCAAGCATTCACTTGATCCATATATCAAGCTCCCATTAACCTTGTATGCACTTCACCCTTGTAAGTCGAGTGCTTTTGCCTCGCCATCGACCTTACCTTAAACCATAGGACCTCATTTCCATTAGCTCTCAAACCATTTCGCATGCAAATCCAAACCTCCATCCAACATCGAGCATTTTTCAAATCAAATTAATACATTTAATCAAACTTAAACACTTTTCTTAAAAGGAGAAAAGGGAGTAGAATGGAATCTTCGATTCTCCTCCTCAATTGTTTGGGCCCGAGGAATCTTTCTTAAGTTCAAGCAATTGTCTTCTTTAAAAGACTCATAACGCGATTACACATCAAACCATTTTTACAATAAATCAAATCAAATCTTCTTTTCCTAAACACTTGGATGAAAAAGAGAGAGAGTCGGTTCTTCGACTAGCTTTCCCGATTACTTGGGCCCGAGGAATCTTTCTTATGTCCAAGTAATTATCATCTATTTAACATACTCTAACCATATTAAAAATCTTTCATAATTAAGGGTGAAAAAGAGAGAGAGCCGATTCTTTGACTCGCTTTCCCGATTACTTGGGCCCGAGGAATCTTTCTTAAGTTCGAGTAATCGTCACCCAATCAAAATCTCTAATACACTTAATCCACAACTCAAAGAACATTGTTTAAGTCATTCTTTCACGCATATGAACTCGTGCTTCAGCCTCCCCTAGCGAGCAGACAAGCCAATGTTTAGCATTCAGAATGCAACCTAAACTCTCATTCGCCTAAAACACGTCCAAATCAAATCTTTTTCTCAATCATATCTCTAATACACTTAATTCATACTTAAACAACTTTCACAAAAAGAACATTGTTTAATCCATTCTTCCGCGCATATGAACTAGTGCTTCATCCTCCCATGACGAGTCGACAAGCCAACGTTTAGCAGTTAGAATGCGAATTAAACACTCGTTCGTTTAAAAAAACAAACTAACCGGAGTCCCACGAACTACGAATGCTCTGACTTTCCCATTGCACGAGGGAATACGTAGGCCCAAGGGTTATAATCCTTGCCGAGCACCCTAATAAAAAACCACCCATTTCCCTCTTAAAAAAATTAATCCTTTTACCTTAGAAGATAACAAACAAACCTAACTAACTTTCTCACGGATCGAATCAAGAGGTTCCCGTTGAGTACAACGGACGTAGAGGGTGCTAATACCTTCCCTTTGCGTAACCGACTCCCGAACCCGAATTTGGTTGCAATGACCATTTTCTTATCCTTTAAAGGTTTTATCGATATTTTCCTATTCCTTCCTTGGAATGAATAAAGTTAGGTGGCGACTCTGTTTCGAACAGTTTTTTCCGCGTCCATCGCGAGGATCGTATTTTTCGAGGTACGACAGATGGCGACTCTGCTGGGGATAACATTGCCCTATGCTAGAGAGAGTCAAACCTAACTTGACTCGATTCGTGAGAGTTAGATCCGCTTGTTTGTTTATCTTCTCTTGTTTGTTTGCTTGCTTGTTTGGTTATCTACTTGCTTGCTTATTGTTATTATATCCTATCATTATCTCTTATGACACTGTTGGGGTCCTCTGATCATTGGTGCTTTGTGAGACGGCTCTACACCTGAGTCTGAGTATAGCCCTAGGATTAGGATGGCGGTTGTGTAGTGGAGTCCCTCGAGGAATCTTTCTTGTTGGGACGAAGCGAAGGCCCCGCTTAGAGTTGATTCTCTTGGGATGTTATTGTCGTGGTGAATCTTTGCCATGGCAATAATGTTTTCGAGCTTGAATCCATAACTCTAAGGACCATTAACCCATTTACCTATGGTGGTTGGTAGTGTTAACTCTTTGTGAGTTGATACGAACACCCCAATCAGATGAGATCCCTCGAACGTATTACTTCCTGACAGTAATATTTTCGACCTCGATCTAGGATTCTGAGAACCCTACTTAGAACTCGTATGTCGATGGTTGTGTAGTGGACACCTCCGAGGAATCTTTCTCGTGGGGAAGATACGAAGACCTCACCTAGACGAGATTATTTCAAGAATATTATAGTCGGACAAATCTTTGTCGTGGCTATAATGTTTTTGAAATATATCTGTAACTCTAGGCACCTACCCGTTTAGAACTTACCTGTGGGGGGTCCTGTAATCAGAGATATCCTGTGTCTAACTCCTTCCTCAGAATCAGATGTTGTTTTGATCCTGGAACCATGCATTGCATACTCATGACATTAGCATATCATTTTCCAACAAACTCATCCGATCCTCTATCCATTTCCTGCTAGTTGATTTCCCGATGCTCATACTGAACCTGTGGTAGTCGCAAAACATTTAAAGCAAGTTCAAGCAGAGATAAGAGGAGCATAGACAATTTGAAAGTTGTGATGGCTATGTCAGAGGATAACTTTCAACATATTGGGATGAAGGATTTTGACACCCCACCAGGTTTTGCTGTGTCAACTAACCCATTGTTTGATCATCTACCTGGTGATCATACTCCACAAGTGAACATCCCTGCTCAGTCTTAGATGATATCTGATTCCATGGAGAAAAGGTTTTGTGCCCTCGAAGAGAAAGTTCAAGCTATGAAAGCACGCGATGTTTCTGGGCTTGATGCTGTTGATGTGTGCCTAGTGCCAAACTTGGTGATTCCTCCAAAATTCCAAGTACCCAACTTCAAGAAATACGCTGGTCTCAGTTGCCCGAAGCATCAGTTGGTGATGTTCTGCCGAAAGATGACTTCTTATGTCCGCGACGACAAGTTGATGATTTACTGCTTTCAAGACAGCTTAAGTGGTGCATCTTTGAATTGGTACATGGATTTAGAAATAAGCTGTATCCAATCGTGGAAAGACCTATCCAATGCTTTCCTAAAGCAATATGAGTACAATTTGGACATGGCCCCCAGTTGCACGCAGCTGCAAAGCCTATCTCAGAAGAGCGGTGAATCCGTTAAGGATTATCCACAACGGTGGAGAGAGTTGGCAGCTAGGGTACAACCACCACTCTTGGACAAGGAATTGATTGACATGTTCTTGGACATTCTGCATTCCACCTATCTTGAAAGAATGGATGGCAGTTCATTCTCAAGCTTCTCTGACCTTATAATAGTAGGAGAACGCATCGAGAGTTACCTCAAAGCTAAACAAGTCCAAGACATCTCGAGTAATCAAGCTAGTGAGACTGAATCCTTCAGCAATCCCCAAGAGGAAGAGGATAATGAAATTGATGCAGTCATAGCAAATGTTGAGTATTCTCAGGGTACACCAGCAAGACTTTATGGCCCTTCAGCTTCTCGGCAGTTATCATTGTCAACGCCATATCATCCTTATGGGCAACCTGTCAATCCTAGGGCATCATACCAGAAACCCATGATTTCTCCTCGTGCAAATCAACGAGCCCGTGGTCGAGGATATCAGAATCATCCTCAGAATCAGCATAGGCCTCGAAATAACTTGGAAAGAAGGACTGCTCCTCTTCACCCAGTTCCTATGCCGTATAGTCAACTTCTGCCGCATCTGGTCCGAAACTCACTGGTAGAGCCCAAAGCTATCAATCCATTGCCAAAACCATACCCGCCTGGGTACGATCCCAATGTACATTGTGGATATCATGCTGGATCAATGGGGCATTCAACTGAAGATTGCAAAGCTTTTCAAGCCAAGGTGCAACAGTTGATTGACAACAAACACATATCATTTCCAGAAGGAAACTTGGTTGTGCACGTCAGTTTCTCGCCCAAATGAGTTCCAAGACTTCAAGAGGCATCCCCTAAAGCCACTGGTTCAGACAGGAAGACTTCCTCAGATACTGGCAACCATTGGACATTTATCATTTGCATTTGTAATTTCGTTATGTTAGATGCTACTTGTTTTTTAATATTGTTGTTTTGAATGGTAATATTAATGATGTGGTCATGCATTTTCTGAATTAATCATGTCGCATTCGCTCATTTTTCTTCACTTATATATAAAAATAAAAATACAAAACAAAAACAACAAAATTCTTCCGTATACTTCTTGTCCACTCTCTTTATCAAACTTTTGTTTAGCAAAGATTAGAGGGAGGATGATGAAAACAAGGTACCCATAATTGCTGATGGTATGCTTTCGGATGGAATCCTGCCAAGGATGTACATGCATTATTTCAAATCCCTAAACACTGGAGAGACAAGGAGTTAATCCCTAGTAAACCACTTCGAGCCTAGAAGTAGCAGTTTCCTTCGGATATTCAAACCCTTACACTCAACCTAGGGAAGGGTAGTGTTCAGTTAACCTAATTACACACTCAGTTCACAAAAGCAAAATCCAAAAAGATGTTGGTTGTTCATCAATTACCCATGACTTGGTAGTCACAATCCCCTGACACCAAAAAGAAAAAAAATAAAAAAAAACAAAAATCAAAAGCCTGCTAGGTCAAACACCTCAAAGGAGACTTAGGCAAAGATCAAGGCAACCCTGATGGACTCGAAAAGCAAAATCAGTCCATGCAAAAGATAGGGATCAAACAAAAACAAAAGAGGCCCTCAGATCCTCAACAAAAAACAAAATAAGATCCAGTGGCCACCATGTCAAATCAAAGGGTCACTGACACCCATAAAAACAAAATAATGTGACTGCCATTTCGAGCAAACCTTGAATCATTCATCGCTTACACCGTCAACCCTTTTGGAGGACAAACATGTGCAGAATCAACTGAACGTAGGACTGGAGAACATTATGAGGAAGGGGTGGGTACAAAACACACTTTGAGCCTTATATCCTTTGTTTCTATAACCGTGAACCAGACCACGTTACAACCCTCAAAAGACCTAATTGAGGCTGGGTTTATTCTGAAAGCATACTACAGCAAGGTTGCGTAAACTGACTCCTAGAGATTTGCTAATCTTCTGAATTGGTATCATATTCTTACTATATCTTTCACACCAGCTAAATCAGCACCACGTTTGGACTAATGGTCCAACCGTCATACAACATTGTCACATCATTCCAATAGTGATTTATTTTTTTCAAAACTTGCATGAGCATCGCATTAAAATTACCATTTGTGAACGAACAATTTTAACTGCAAGTCAGCGTTTGACATCAAGGAAATTCCAACAAGAAGCAATCAAAGGAGTCTGGGTCATTCAACAATGTTGGCTGGAATTGACAACACCTCATAACCCTAGGGAACAGGGGCATTGACGTCCAATGATTATGGAATCAGTCAGTTTAAAGCAAGTCCCCGAAGCATTAGTTAATCATGGGGCAAATCATTCAGGAATCAGGTTAAACATGGTGAATCATCTCAAGAACTCTACCAACCAGGGGCAGGCCACCCAGAGGTTCTTTTGATTAAAGGAAAACCCCTCCAATGTTCAATCAACACAAGTTAAGTCGCTCCAACGCCCATTCTGGGGAAAGCTACCTCAAGGGTACTTTGAAGCCAAATACTTCAAGAGTCATTCAATGAAGGAAAAATCCTTTCATGACTTGGAATTCTGGGACAAACCATCTCGAGTTCATCTCATGGTACAACTGCTTTTGAATTTTCCTTTCAAGGACAAATCCTCTCACGACTTGGAATTCTGGGGCAAGCCATCTCGAGATCATCTCATGGTACAGTTGTTTCCAATTTCGTGTCAAAGAGAGATTCTTCATAAGCCCAGACTGGGGCATGATGAGCTACACAAGGGCAAATCTCTCTGTCCTTTCAATCTTCTCAAGCGAACTTCATCAAGTGACCTTTGAGTTCAAGGCGAGTGTCGGGGAATCATGTTATCACCCCACCAAATAACCTTTTGCCTTCCTTCTGACAAGAAACCTTGTTGCATAGGAACCTATCCATCTCTTATCCTTTACTGGGGCATCATTGAACCTTTCATATCATTGCATAAATCACTCATATGTACTAGTCATGTTGCTTCGCTCATTGCATAGACATGTGTATCATACTGTCGCACCCTAATTTTTGACCCTAAGATCCCTGCTTCGCTCTCTGCATAATATATTAGGTCAATTGTTCGTGCATAACTAACCTCTTTATCTAGCTTTGCCTATTTTGTTTCTTTTTTTAGAACAGGTACTGCTGCAGAAGGTTCAAGGTCTTGAAAGCTGTGTCGTGTGTGTTTCTGGAAGTTCCTTGGTCCTTGCAAGATGTGTGTGGATTCCTGTGAGATTGTGTCATTCCCCTTTTTGGCCCCTAAGCCACTACCAAGCCTTTTCTTCCTTCAGACTCCTCAGTTTTCCTCCCCACAAATATTAAGTCCTTATACCCTCTGATATGAATTTTGGTCCCCTAAGACTGGTCATTGGTTGTGTGGCAAGTTACATTACAAGTTGGTACCTTCTCCCTCTGTAGGCTCCTCAAGATTAAGAGATGTGCTTGCTCTATGCTCTTACGTATTGATTCATCAAGGGAATTTCAATTGGGAAAGAAGCAGAAGTTTGGATTCCAAGATGCAAATTAAGGGACCAAATCGATTCAAGGGATTCAAGTGGAAAGTTCAAGTTGACTCTAAAATTTCAAGAGAATTTTCACAAGTTAAGTTCATTCAAGATTGCAACACCCCTTTCAAACTCTAGTCATGGTTCTAAAGGTACCATTGTTGGATTCACCATTCAAGGATTTCGGGATCACAAGGAAAGTTCAAATGCCAATTTGGACACAAAACCCAAAAGATTTCTTTCGCAAATATATACGTTATGGGTTAATCAAAATGTTTAAGTATTATTTACAAGGCAATTTTCCGACCAAGCTTCCACTAGATTTTGAGTTTGTATGGCTTTTTGAAGTAAATTTCTTGTGTGGCTTATTGAAGTAAATAAAATGGAAGATTCTACAAAGGTGAGCAAACAAAAGCGCCAAAGACGTATCAAACCACTTTACGATAGATACCACGAGCCACATTCGTGGCATTTGAGTAGACGTCGTGCATGATAGGCTTTCACAATTTCTCTTAATGCAAGATTGTGGATACAATTTATGTTGGATTTAATATTAAACAGTTGTGTACCACCAATTGTTAGTGACTGTGGTACGTATCAATCAAGTACGGTGTATGTGTGATTTGAATTTCCATAGAAACAAGCATCATTTGAGTAGGCGGTTGGAGATATCCCCTCACCTCCCCCGTTCATATTTCCAAATTGTTACAATCTATTGAAGTAATTTTGATGTTGTTGACAGCAATGCCGATGAAACAGTTGGAAGGCAATTTTATTGGAAGAAACCAATGTCGATATGAAATAGTGGTGTACCGGAATAAAATGGGAAAGGAAAGATAAGTGTTGATGATTCTGTTGGATTCCAGAGTACTTTATTACTGAGCCTAGTCTCAACAACTACTTGAGAAAGTAACTCATCGTACTTTATCGCAATTAAAGTTCATATTGAAAAAGTAAACATACGTATGATGCTTTATCTAAGACTTTATCCTAAATCCATGCTAAGCATCTTAGGTGCAGTTCCCTATGACCTTTGACATCTAGAATTATATTACAAAACCTTATACTAAATAGAAAACTTCCAGTATCCTAAAGAGTAGCGGTGGGAATGTTGGACAAAGCATCTCCAAGCTTCTATTAGGATGGACACTCGCAGGTTCGATCATTGTACGTAACCGAACATTGGACTTCACACAGAAGCAGTTCAATGTAACTGGACAGTGCTATTAAAAAGCTTCCTCACCATCTTCCACACGCACCAGGAAGCTTGCCACCATTCTGAAGGAATAATGCTGGTTTCAACAATTGCCATCTAAAAGAAATTGACAATAATATCACTACAATTGGAATGGGAAACGCAACTACAAAATGAAGGGCCATTGGAAGCATATTACCGGTTTAGCTTTTTCAACTCACATCTCGGTTTCATCTTCTGCTGATGCTCAGATTCGCTCTTCCGGATAATAAGAAAACGTTGCCCCTTCAAGTGCCTGCTAGAGGAGAATCCGTGGGAGATACTCGGGTGTATTTCAAGTCTGATTAAGTACACAGCTAGCCCTACATTGACGCTAAAAAAAATAGAATTGAGATACTTCTACGTCCAATGTAGCATATTCCTGCAATAACCAACTAACTTATGTTGCCTCCAACTAATGGAAATCACGACGAATCTCTCGCGGTTTCAGTCCTGAAGAAAACTTGGAAATGTTAAAATTGGAAACAAACAATTATCACGGCAAGTATTGATATCCAGGACATAATCAAACATAATAATACGAGATTGGAGATTCAATTACCGCATAAATTATATTCACCACATCAAAGGTGTCAGCTAGCTCCACAAGATCTCTGCACCAAAGGGTCATAATGGGTGATATTAGTCATTGAATGCGAACGAAACCAAATTGGAAAATATTCGAATCTTACAAGGAAAGGGTTAAAGAGTTCGGTCGGAACACAATCAAACACAACAAATGAAAGCAGAAACGCATTATCAAAGCAACAAGTGCAAAAGAGGCATGAAATCTTTAACATTTATTACGCAAATCAACAAGGAAATAACATTCATCACAGATATCAAAATCAATTTAAATTCTTCCCAAATCCACAGTAAGCGTGTTCCAACAGTCCTTTTCACTCCAAAAAGATTTCAAATCAAAAAAAGAAAAAGCTCATCAAATACCATTCATTGTCTTTCCAAAACCGATCAAACGTGTTTGAGACACAATCCAAAAGAGTTCCTAAACAGAATTCGACATGATATGGAGCCATTAAATCCAAAATCAATGCTGCAATTTATAAATTGGAAGAGCAGAGTTCACACAAGGGGGGAGAGGGCACGATATCAGAAAGGGAACAGACGGCCATAGCAAAAATTCACATCACTACCATTTCAAATTCATCATTCCAACCTCAAAACCAAAACAAAATTCAAATCATCACATACACAACCTCATCAAATCTATCGCAAAAAAAGAAGCCCAGTCATCAAACCTCAAACTAAGCCATTCATCACTAAACCAGAAGACAAGTCACCGTTATTCAATTCATCCTATTCCAAAATCCTGTCAGAAACCCTCATATACCGTTCAAATCCGGAAACCAAACACCGTCAACATACATCGGAAGAACAACAATCATACCCACAGCAAAGATACAACATACAAATTCACCGCCCACCACACCAAATCGAAGACGATGAACATCAACTCAGAGCAATAGCAACACATACAAAGTCAACAGAAGGGAAGAACATTCAAAAGTTAGTACCTGGGCGAACGGAAATTCCGAGATCGATGGCTTTCTCTCCTTTTGCTTTTCCGCTCTAATTATTTTGTATTTTGTAATCAAGAATTAATGAGAACAATGGGGTATCGGGTATGATTGGGGCTAGGGTAGACTTAAGATTTGTGTTTGTCGGTGTTTGATTGAGAGACGAGGCGATAGAGACGATCGAGAGATGACATGAGAGGTGGCGGCGAGTTTTGGGATTTAGGGTTTGGAAACTCTTTGTCTGAGAGGTTATACGAAAGAGGAAAACGAGGGGATAGCAATAAATTAGGGTTCTTCATTTGGGATTTTGTGAGGCGGAGAGGAGGGAGCGCGTTGAGAGCTAGAAGAGAATGTTCGTGCTTTTGTCGTTTCCCTTTCTGATTGTTATTATCACTTGATCGTGTACACGCGCACACACAACACGATCATACACCCTCACCTGTGGGCGTACGATCCCTCCGTTTTTCAACCAAACCTTTTTTTCTTTTTATTTAATTCGATCCTTTTTTTTAATACCTTTCTTAATAAATCAATCTTAACTTTATATGTAAGATAGAGTTAGTATAAAACGTAAAATTAGAGCCTTTTTTATAAAACAACCTTTTATTAAAATTATTAATTAAACCTTTCTTTTTCTTTAAATCTTTTCTTAAAATATAACCTTTTCTCTAAAATATTAAAACCTTTTTTAAGTAATTGATAACCCTTTTATAATAAGTTTAGTATATTTTATAATAAAATCAACTCTTTTTTTTAATAACTTTTTTTTAGATCTTATTTTTAATGTTAAACCTTTTTTTAAATACTGAAACCTTTTACTAAAGTATTAAACTAGAATCCTTTCATTAATAAGAAAAACTTAATAACTCCTTAATATAACTTTAGACTAAATATTAATTAAAACCTTTTTTTAAATAATTAAAATCTTTTATTTAGAAAACCTTTAGCCTTTTTCAAATTAATTAATAATCCTTAACTTAATCCTAAAATGATCATAAGCCTTTAAAATAATAATCAAACACTTTTCCTAATAACTTGTACCCTATTAGAATCTATCATTGAACGCTTGAGTGTTTTTTATCTTGCCGGTGTTTGTTATCATGCCTTATTCATTCTTTTATGCTTGATATATGCATCTCCTTGTATGTTTGCTCTAAACCTTTTCAAAAATTAAAAATTTCTCGATCCAACGTCGAGCCCATCTTCTACCTATATAAGTCGATCGCCTTAGGGCATCGCATTCGACCTACCGATCACTGGACACAAGTCTAGCATCACTTTGCTAGCACCCTCGCCTAAATAACAATAATTTAATCGCATTAATATCCAAGGGAAAATCCCATGCATGATAATCACATTATTGTGCATGGTGCACATCATTTGCATCATAATCGACACCCTTAAGTTAAGACTATTAGACAATTCTAGGATAGACTTCCTAGGTTAGTCCCCCCTTAATTTTGATTTTTAAATCAAACTTTAGCCCACCTAATTCTCCACACAAGAGAATTAGATGTTAATCATCTCAAAGAAAGGGACATACAATCCCATACCCCACAAAAATTCAAACATTTTCAAAAGTGTGGTGGTCTTTCTTAAGATGATGACTCATCTTCTTTTCCTAAACCTCTAAAACATTTAGTATCCTTAATAAGGAACTACAAGTGCTCTGATTCCCTCCTGACAGGATATGTAGGCACAAGATGCGATATCTTGTCGAGGACACTTAGGAATAAAATAATAAATCACCTACCCTTAAACCCTTAGCAAAACAGATAACAAATAACATAAAAATAAAATCAAGAGGTTCTTGTAGAGTACTACAGATATCTAGGATGCTAACACCTTCCCTAGGTATAACCAACCCCCGAACTTAGAATCTTAGTGCATTTGCATTGCATTGTGGGTATTCGGTCTTTCTCCCTTCCCTTGGATAAAATCAAAGACGGTGGTGACATTAGAAATGCGATCCTAGTTAACCAATAACTATGGTATCCAATTTTCACCGCGACAGAAATGGCGACTTCACTGGGGACATCTCATAAGAGGGTTCCCCCTAACTTGTTTATTTATGTTATTTGTTTATACTTGTATATATCCGTATACTTGTCTATCTGTTTGCTTGGATTTTCTGTTTGGCAGGGTTGTTACACTTGAGTGGTGAGATAAGTCCTAACCCGGACTTGAAAGCACATATAAGATAGGATCGAGGGTATAATCGAGGAGATTTCGAGGGAGTAATTCCAAAGAAGTCGATTTGATTCCACACTCAGTTGAGGCCCTCTCGAAGGTGGTATTTGTTGAACGAGCTATCGTGAATACATTACTACTTTCGACCTAGGAGCCCGGGATATTGAGAACCGTAGTTACCTTTAACCCAACTTGGCCTTTTAGGATGTAGTGCGATGACTATGAGGGAGTAATTCCAAAATGGTTGATACGCGATACTACACTCAGACGAGGTTCTCTTGAGAATATTATTGACTACCAAGTAATTGGGAAATCGATAATATCCGAAAGATGGATTGTAGACTCTGGGAACTTTGTAGAACCCGTTCGGCAGGTACATTTGAAACCATAGTACACACCTATTGGGATGGTTAGACCTTGGCTCCATGCTGTGACCTTTCAAACCTAGGACTTCTTGTCTGTCTGTTTGCTTGCTTGTGTGTGCTTTATCTGTGTGTTTGCATACATGCATTCATGAACATCATATCATGAAGTTTCATGGAATTTAGGTTTGTTTGTAAACATCGTAGGGATGTCATGGACTCTAAAAAAGAGAGCGTTGAAGTACACTTACAAGAGTCATGATCTGGACGATCTAAGGAGATTGGAGACCTTGGTAACAGACAAAGAAGGATTTAAGAGTATATATGGGAAATTATTATCTTTGTTGAGTATGAAGAGTGATAAGGGACTTCTCGCTACTCTACTTTTAGTTCTACTTCTTTCTACTCTACTCTATTCTACTTAGCTTGGAAGAAGCCCAATTGGAAGAAAAATTCAAGCGACTCAAGAGAAGATCGTTGGAAGAGTCTCCTTAGATCCATCATTACTAGCTTTTATTTAGCTTGTATATCATGATTCTTGTAAGGCGTATGGACGCGTTGTAATCAATTTTAATAAACCAATATCTTAGTATTTTGATACTAATGGTTGTAACCATTTATAAAAAAAAATGCATTTTTTTATTCCTTGATGATTATAAATAGCCGAGTTCCATGAAACTTGTTGCATTCGCATTGCATCTTTAGCATTGCATCCTCTTTGCATACGTCTTTTCTCTACCCCAGCTTATTTGCTCTCTTATCTTCATGTCGCTCAGCTGATCTTCCGGCATTCGAATTGGGGATAATGGATAGAACACAAAGTGTGGATCCCATGTCAGGCTTCAGAGTGACAACTAATCCGATGTTTGGTTCCCCTCCTGACAACAAGGCTCCACAAATAGAAGTCCTTACTCAATCTCAACCTGTGCAAAATAATCTGGTTGGTCAAGTTAATGAAAGAGATTCCCATTTTCTAAGGTATATGCCGAATTCTCAGAACGTCCGTCCTGTGACAAATGTGAATGATCCTAGATTGGGAGAAATTGAGAAAAGATTTTGTGACCTCCAAGAACAATTGAAGGTGTTGAAAGGACCTAACGCACCTGGTCTTAAGGCTCTTGACTTGTGTCTAGTTCCGGGCGTGGTTTTTCCCCCGAAGTTCAAAATGCCTGCCTTCGAAGTGTATGAGGGTGTTAGTTGTCCAAGGTACCATTTGACAATGTTTTGTCGAAAGATGACTACTTATGTTGACGATGACAAGCTGATGATTCACTGCTTTCAAGAAAGTTTAAGTGGGGCATCCTTGATGTGGTATATGAAGCTAGAAAGGAACCGTATTCAGTCTTGGGAAGACTTAGCTAACGCTTTTGTGAAGCAATACAATTACAATTTGGACATGGCTCCAGACAGTGACCAATTGATGAACATGAGTCAGAGAGACAACGAATCCTTCAGGGAATATGAACAAAGGTGGAAAGAATTGGCGGCCCAAATTCAGCCATCACTTCAAGAGAAGGAGCTGGCCAAGATGTTTCTAAAAACACTGTCAGACTCTTATTATGTCAGAATGATAGGCGTTGTGCCATTAGAGTTCCATAAAATTATGGAAGTCGGAGTAAACATCGAGAACGCATTTAAAAGTGGGAAAATTAAAGATGTCTCGAATAGACAAGCTAATGAAGAAAAGTCTGTTAGTGTTTCCCAAGAAGAAAGGCGTGTTGAAGTTAATGCAATTTTGGGCTCTCCTCAGACTTTGCGAGCTCCAGTTCCGGTGCCTTATCACAAACGTCGGTTTACAGCGCCTGTTCAGTGCCAGCAATCACTATCTCATGGACGTCCGTACAAACAACAAAGGTTGACTCATCAGGATCAACGTCAGAATCCACGAATTAAGAACATGAATCACCAGAATCAGCGTCAGGATCAGCAGAGACCCCTGAATAGTCCAGAGGAAAGGACTCGTTGGTTTGACCTAATCCCAATGACTTACAGTCAATTGTGGTCTTACTTTTCCCGAAACTCAATAATGGCACCCAGGAAGACTAGAGCCATGAAATCTCGCCCTCCTTGGTTCAATCCAGATACCAGTTGTGCATTTCATGATGGGGTGTTGGGGCATTCGATTGAAGACTGTAAAGTTTTCTAAGAAAAGGTCCAAGAAATGATCGACAATGAAGTGTTGACCTTCAGGAGAGGAATCCCAGTTATAAATGGAACACCTTTATACTAAGAGACGTGAAGACTCGAGAATTTCCTTCCAAGCCAATAGAATCAAGAGTAGAGCTTACTCCAAATACCATTAAGATGTTTATTCATTTGCTTGCATCTTGTTGTTATTTCTTTGATTATGAGCATGTTTGCGTGTAAGAATTTGTTACTTTGAATAATTAATGCAATGATAATGGTCGTCTTGAAGAAATCCATTCGTTTCACTCATTTTAGAACACTTTTTCTATTTTATAATGCCAATGCTGCCCAATCTCTTGCCTCAGCGGAGAATTGAAGGGAGGATGATGAAATCAAGCGCAAGATCTCTTGTTGTATGCTTTTGAATAAAACTCTGCTAGTGATATAAGGCATTGTTTCAAGATCCTAAACATCGAAGATATAAGGAGATAAACCCTCGTTAACCCTTTTGAGCCTTTGAAGTAAGAGTTTTTTTTTCTTCTCTACAAAAACCCTCATTCTTAACCTGGGGCAGGGTAATTTGCAAAAAAAAATGGAGTGAAATATCACGAAGATTGGGTGGGTACAAATAACTTTGAGCCTTATACCCTTTGTTTCTTAAACCGTGAACCAATCCACTATACAACCCTTAAAATACCTAATTGAAGCAAGGTTTATTCCAAAAGCATACTCATTGAGATATCGTTTCCTGACTCCTATGAGTTATGCTCAAATTCGTGTTGGCATTATAAAATCGGTAATTCAATCACAAAAATATTTTTTAATAAAACTTCAAGACAAACATACGTTGCATTATCTGTTTCAGAATTAACATTTTCTACTTGCTAACATTGCTTGACATCGTAGAAATTAACATACGTGTGGCATTGATGAGCTAAATTTAGTACTGTTTCAAGGAGATGATAGTATCCAGGGGCACGTAACCTGAAGACTTTGGTGAGCAGGGGCAAGTTGTTTCCCAGCTGTTTCTTTCATTGACTCACCCCAAGGGGCAAGTTTGAAGACTCAGAATACCGTCAATCTGGGGCAGTTACATCGAGATTTGATAAATCTCTCAAAGAGTTTGAAGACTCAGTTATGCATAACACCGTCAGTCTGGGCAGTTACGTTAAGATTTGATAAATCTCTCCAAGTTTGGAAGACTCAGAATATCGTCAATCCGAGCCAGTTATGTCGAGATTCGATGAATCTCTCTACGAGTTTGAAAACATTAGAACTGTTGGATACCATGTTTTCTGTAAAATCCTCTTTAGATCACTTCTTCTCATAAACCAAGTGATCTGGGGCATCTAAGAATTGAAGATTACTTTTCATCCATTCACAGCAATTATTGATCAAAATGGCTACTACCATGCAGGTTATCAATACAGAGTTACATCAGTCTCACGACTTTATTCACTCATGGCTCAAAGAGTTTCTATCCCAGGTAATGTGGCAACTCCCCAGTAAGTTTTACTTCAGGTGGTCGCGACCATTCTCCGGTAAATCTTCACTTCAAGAAGTTATAGCACGTTTGACGCAAGATTTCTCCAGTCGGCAACCTAAGAATCCTCGGTGAATCCTCTTACAACTTCAACCTTCCCCAGCAAAGGGAGTGTTTGTTTCACTCCCCATTGGATTTTCTCACTATCGCAATCTTCTCCAGTGAAGGCGGATGTTTATTTCATCCTCTCGAAGTTTTATCTCCGACATTTCCAACCACTATTGATCCAAGTTTCCCCGATGAAGTGGATATTTATTTTATCCAGTTACAACTTTCATTCAGACTTCGTCAGTCCGCAATGGGTATTTATTTTATCCCCCGTGAAGTCTTTTCAACCATGAGCTTGATTCGTTCCTAGTGAATCTTTCTCATCCCCAACAAAATCACAAGGTTCATCTTGACAATCCTAAGTGGAGTCACGATATTCATCCCCAAGTGGAGTACTTCACTTTCGCCAGAGAAGTCTGAAACTTTGAAGCAGGACATGTTTCCATATATGGCTTTCCGTTCATCCCTAGTGATGCTCCTACCTTGCGAAGATTGGCCGAGTATTCATATCGAGATGCTTGTTTTCATCTCCAACGTTGGTTGCTTCTCTTCGTCTGTTTTGTCAGCATAAGCATAGCATGGCATTCTTTCATATAGACTCGTGGCATTTGCGCATTTTGCATATTGCGTCTTTGTGTTGTTTGTTTTATTCTTTCACTTCGGCCGTGGTTATCCCCAAGTGACTGGGTTTTGTCTGCTTCCTCCAAGTAGAGTCGTCAGCCCTAGGCAGGAAAAGCACGTCCTTTCTGATTCCCCACTGAGCTCGATCCTCGTGGAAGATGGTTGCTTTAGTTTTCTTTTCCATTTTTTGATAAAGATAAACCCGTTGAGCTCAATCCTCAATGGATGGAGTCCTTCTTTGACCGTTTCTCTCCAGTTATTTCCTGGATTGAACTTTGGTCCCTGACAATCACAATTTTGGATATCTCTAGGCTGGTGAACCTAGATCAAGCATGCATTTATTTTGCACCCTATCTCCCCAAAGAAGAATATATTCAAAGATATATATAGAAGACAAAGTTGTTCCTCCAGCAGTATTATGGAATTTAAATCCAGACATCACGGGATGACTCTTTATTTGAGCTCAGTTTTCTATCTGGATGACAAATGGTAGTCTCCTCAAGGCATTTTGCTTATCCCCGGTAAAGTTATCAAGTTTATCAACGATCGAAGACGTTACAAGTATTCTCTTTATTTGAGAATCTCTATTACAAGAACTTTACTAGCTTCAACACAAACTTCAACTACAACAGTAATTACTTCTCAGTGGTATTCTCCCCAGTGAGCCCACAATTCAATTTGCTTCCGTCAAATGGCATCTCTTCGAGAAGTTTGATGAAGATTCAAATGATCTTACTCTTTATTTGAGAAGACATATTTTACAAGTCAGCCGGCCCACATCTCTTTTGAAGATCCCCGGTGAAGCTTCCAGGATCTCGGCAGTAGATTCCTTAGTTTATTTCAAATTTTGACAAACAGTCATTTCTTTCCAGGATCTCGGCAGTAGATTCCTTGGTTTATTTTAAACTTTGACAAACGGTCGTTTATTTTCCTGGTTATTCTCGGCAGTAGATTCCCAGAAGACCTCGGCAGTAGGTATCTCATTTTATATTTCCTGGTTATTCTCGATAGTAGATTTCCAGAAGACCTCGGCATTAGGTATTTCCCTGGTTATTCTCGGCAGTAGATTTCCAGAAGACCTCGGCAGTAGGTATCTCATTTTATATTCTCCGGTTATTCTCGCCAGTAGATTTCCAGAAGGCCTCGGCAGTAGATTCCTCATTTTTTTCTCCTTCTAAACAAGGTATTCAGAGGAGGAGCTGAATCATTATTTTGATCATCAGAAGCTTATTTTGGTTATTACCTTTGCTCAGGCTATCATATGTTCGATAGTAGGTAATATACTGATATATTTGGTCAGATGCCTAGCTTAGGCTACCGTGGTGGTAGTAGGTCATCTTTCCTTCTGTGTTTACCTTGCTCAGGCTACCATTTGTTTGGTAGTAGGTAATACACACCCTTTTATTTCAAATGGACATATTTGCTTAGGATACCAGTTATTGTTTGAACCATCATCATTGCCTAAGATATCTTTGTGATTGTCAGTTGGGAGTCTCTTTCCCCCAGTGGAGTTGTATCTTTCCCCATGGAGTCTTATCTCGCTGAGTCGTCCTCACCGGGTCTTTCTTTCTTTATGTTTCGACCTCGGTTATCCCCTGTGACATTATCCCTCACGGGATCCTTGTCTTGCATAGCATATCATTTCATATCATATCATGTGCATTTGGCGGCATCTTAGGGCCAAAAATTTTGTGCATGTTTGTATTTAAGTCTCTCCTATCTCGTCGAGAAGAAGATTTCAATCTTCATATCTCCGAATAGGAGAAACTTAAATAGGGGCATCTGTCGCACCCTAATTTTTGACCCTAAGATCCCTGCTTCGCTCTCTGCATAACATATTAGGTCAATTGTTCGTGCATAACTAACCTCTTTATCTAGCTTTGCCTATTTTGTTTCTTTTTTTAGAACAGGTACTGCTGCAGAAGGTTCAAGGTCTTGAAAGCTGTGTCGTGTGTGTTTTTGGAAGTTCCTTGGTCCTTGCAAGATGTGTGTGGATTCCTGTGAGATTGTGTCATTCCCCTTTTTGGCCCCTAAGCCACTACCAAGCCTTTTCTTCCTTCAGACTCCTCAGTTTTCCTCCCCACAAATATTAATTCCTTATACCCTCTGATATGAATTTTGGTCCCCTAAGACTGGTCATTGGTTGTGTGGCAAGTTACATTACAAGTTGGTACCTTCTCCCTCTGTAGGCTCCTCAAGATTAAGAGATGTGCTTGCTCTATGCTCTTACGTATTGATTCATCAAGGGAATTTCAATTGGGAAAGAAGCAGAAGTTTGGATTCCAAGATGCAAATTAAGGGACCAAATCGATTCAAGGGATTCAAGTGGAAAGTTCAAGTTGACTCTAAAATTTCAAGAGAATTTTCACAAGTTAAGTTCATTCAAGATTGCAACACCCCTTTCAAACTCTAGTCATGGTTCTAAAGGTACCATTGTTGGATTCACCATTCAAGGATTTCGGGATCACAAGGAAAGTTCAAATGCCAATTTGGACACAAAACCCAAAAGATTTCTTTCGCAAATATATACGTTATGGGTTAATCAAAATGTTTAAGTATTATTTACAAGGCAATTTTCCGACCAAGCTTCCACTAGATTTTGAGTTTGTATGGCTTTTTGAAGTAAATTTCTTGTGTGGCTTATTGAAGTAAATAAAATGGAAGATTCTACAAAGGTGAGCAAACAAAAGCGCCAAAGACGTATCAAACCACTTTACGATAGATACCACGAGCCACATTCGTGGCATTTGAGTAGACGTCGTGCATGATAGGCTTTCACAATTTCTCTTAATGCAAGATTGTGGATACAATTTATGTTGGATTTAATATTAAACAGTTGTGTACCACCAATTGTTAGTGACTGTGGTACGTATCAATCAAGTACGGTGTATGTGTGATTTGAATTTCCATAGAAACAAGCATCATTTGAGTAGGCGGTTGGAGATATCCCCTCACCTCCCCCGTTCATATTTCCAAATTGTTACAATCTATTGAAGTAATTTTGATGTTGTTGACAGCAATGCCGATGAAACAGTTGGAAGGCAATTTTATTGGAAGAAACCAATGTCGATATGAAATAGTGGTGTACCGGAATAAAATGGGAAAGGAAAGATAAGTGTTGATGATTCTGTTGGATTCCAGAGTACTTTATTACTGAGCCTAGTCTCAACAACTACTTGAGAAAGTAACTCATCGTACTTTATCGCAATTAAAGTTCATATTAAAAAAGTAAACATACGTATGATGCTTTATCTAAGACTTTATCCTAAATCCATGCTAAGCATCTTAGGTGCAGTTCCCTATGACCTTTGACATCTAGAATTATATTACAAAACCTTATACTAAATAGAAAACTTCCAGTATCCTAAAGAGTAGCGGTGGGAATGTTGGACAAAGCATCTCCAAGCTTCTATTAGGATGGACACTCGCAGGTTCGATCATTGTACGCAACCGAACATTGGACTTCACACAGAAGCAGTTCAATGTAACTGGACAGTGCTATTAAAAAGCTTCCTCACCATCTTCCACACGCACCAGGAAGCTTGCCACCGTTCTGAAGGAATAATGCTGGTTTCAACAATTGCCATCTAAAAGAAATTGACAATAATATCACTACAATTGGAATGGGAAACGCAACTACAAAATGAAGGGCCATTGGAAGCATATTACCGGTTTAGCTTTTTCAACTCACATCTCGGTTTCATCTTCTGCTGATGCTCAGATTCGCTCTTCCGGATAATAAGAAAACGTTGCCCCTTCAAGTGCCTGCTAGAGGAGAATCCGTGGGAGATACTCGGGTGTATTTCAAGTCTGATTAAGTACACAGCTAGCCCTATAGTGACGCTAAAAAAAAAATAGAATTGAGATACTTCTACGTCCAATGTAGCATATTCCTGCAATAACCAACTAACTTATGTTGCCTCCAACTAATGGAAATCACGACGAATCTCTCGCGGTTTCAGTCCTGAAGAAAACTTGGAAATGTTAAAATTGGAAACAAACAATTATCACGGCAAGTATTGATATCCAGGGCATAATCAAACATAATAATACGAGATTGGAGATTCAATTACCGCATAAATTATATTCACCACATCAAAGGTGTCAGCTAGCTCCACAAGATCTCTGCACCAAAGGGTCATAATGGGTGATATTAGTCATTGAATGCGAACGAAACCAAATTGGAAAATATTCGAATCTTACAAGGAAAGGGTTAAAGAGTTCGGTCGGAACACAATCAAACACAACAAATGAAAGCAGAAACGCATTATCAAAGCAACGAGTGCAAAAGAGGCATGAAATCTTTAACATTTATTACGCAAATCAATAAGGAAATAGCATTCATCACAGATATCAAAATCAATTTAAATTCTTCCCAAATCCACAGTAAGCGTGTTCCAACAGTCCTTTTCACTCCAAAAAGATTTCAAATCAAAAAAAGAAAAAGCTCATCAAATACCATTCATTGTCTTTCCAAAACCGATCAAACGTGTTTGAGACACAATCCAAAAGAGTTCCTAAACAGAATTCGACATGATATGGAGCCATTAAATCCAAAATCAATGCTGCAATTTATAAATTGGAAGAGCAGAGTTCACACAAGGGGGGAGAGGGCACGATATCAGAAAGGGAACAGACGGCCATAGCAAAAATTCACATCACTACCATTTCAAATTCATCATTCCAACCTCAAAACCAAAACAAAATTCAAATCATCACATACACAACCTCATCAAATCTATCGCAAAAAAAGAAGCCCAGTCATCAAACCTCAAACTAAGCCATTCATCACTAAACCAGAAGACAAGTCACCGTTATTCAATTCATCCTATTCCAAAATCCTGTCAGAAACCCTCATATACCGTTCAAATCCGGAAACCAAACACCGTCAACATACATCGGAAGAACAACAATCATACCCACAGCAAAGATACAACATACAAATTCACCGCCCACCACACCAAATCGAAGACGATGAACATCAACTCAGAGCAATAGCAACACATACAAAGTCAACAGAAGGGAAGAACATTCAAAAGTTAGTACCTGGGCGAACGGAAATTCCGAGATCGATGGCTTTCTCTCCTTTTGCTTTTCCGCTCTAATTATTTTGTATTTTGTAATCAAGAATTAATGAGAACAATGGGGTATCGGGTATGATTGGGGCTAGGGTAGACTTAAGATTTGTGTTTGTCGGTGTTTGATTGAGAGACGAGGCGATAGAGACGATCGAGAGATGACATGAGAGGTGGCGGCGAGTTTTGGGATTTAGGGTTTGGAAACTCTTTGTCTGAGAGGTTATACGAAAGAGGAAAACGAGGGGATAGCAACAAATTAGGGTTCTTCATTTGGGATTTTGTGAGGCGGAGAGGAGGGAGCGCGTTGAGAGCTAGAAGAGAATGTTCGTGCTTTTGTCGTTTCCCTTTCTGATTGTTATTATCACTTGATCGTGTACACGCGCACACACAACACGATCATACACCCTCACCTGTGGGCGTACGATCCCTCCGTTTTTCAACCAAACCTTTTTTTTTTATTTAATTCGATCCTTTTTTTTAATACCTTTCTTAATAAATCAATCTTAACTTTATATGTAAGATAGAGTTAGTATAAAACGTAAAATTAGAGCCTTTTTTATAAAACAACCTTTTATTAAAATTATTAATTAAACCTTTCTTTTTCTTTAAATCTTTTCTTAAAATATAACCTTTTCTCTAAAATATTAAAACCTTTTTTAAGTAATTGATAACCCTTTTATAATAAGTTTAGTATATTTTATAATAAAATCAACTCTTTTTTTTAATAACTTTTTTTTAGATCTTATTTTTAATGTTAAACCTTTTTTTAAATACTGAAACCTTTTACTAAAGTATTAAACTAGAATCCTTTCATTAATAAGAAAAACTTAATAACTCCTTAATATAACTTTAGACTAAATATTAATTAAAACCTTTTTTTAAATAATTAAAATCTTTTATTTAGAAAACCTTTAGCCTTTTTCAAATTAATTAATAATCCTTAACTTAATCCTAAAATGATCATAAGCCTTTAAAATAATAATCAAACACTTTTCCTAATAACTTGTACCCTATTAGAATCTATCATTGAACGCTTGAGTGTTTTTTATCTTGCCGGTGTTTGTTATCATGCCTTATTCATTCTTTTATGCTTGATATATGCATCTCCTTGTATGTTTGCTCTAAACCTTTTCAAAAATTAAAAATTTCTCGATCCAACGTCGAGCCCATCTTCTACCTATATAAGTCGATCGCCTTAGGGCATCGCATTCGACCTACCGATCACTGGACACAAGTCTAGCATCACTTTGCTAGCACCCTCGCCTAAATAACAATAATTTAATCGCATTAATATCCAAGGGAAAATCCCATGCATGATAATCACATTATTGTGCATGGTGCACATCATTTGCATCATAATCGACACCCTTAAGTTAAGACTATTAGACAATTCTAGGATAGACTTCCTAGGTTAGTCCCCCCTTAATTTTGATTTTTAAATCAAACTTTAGCCCACCTAATTCTCCACACAAGAGAATTAGATGTTAATCATCTCAAAGAAAGGGACATACAATCCCATACCCCACAAAAATTCAAACATTTTCAAAAGTGTGGTGGTCTTTCTTAAGATGATGACTCATCTTCTTTTCCTAAACAGCTAAAACATTTAGTTTCCTTAATAAGGAACTACAAGTGCTCTGATTCCCTCCTGACAGGATATGTAGGCACAAGATGCGATATCTTGTCGAGCACACTTAGGAATAAAATAATAAATCACCTACCCTTAAACCCTTAGCAAAACAGATAACAAATAACATAAAAATAAAATCAAGAGGTTCTTGTAGAGTACTACAGATATCTAGGATGCTAACACCTTCCCTAGGTATAACCAACCCCCGAACTTAGAATCTTAGTGCATTTGCATTGCATTGTGGGTATTCGGTCTTTCTCCCTTCCCTTGGATAAAATCAAAGATGGTGGTGACATTAGAAATGCGATCCTAGTTAACCAATAACTATGGTATCCAATTTTCACCGCGACACATACCTCAAGCCTAACCTTCCAACAAGATTTGACATCTCAAAGCCTGATATCGCAAGGCTTGGCAACCCAAAGTCCAACCTAGCTTGGCAAATCACCCAAAGGTCCAACTTAGCTTGGCAATCCAAAAGTCCAGTTCTCGTCTGGCAAACCACTTTAAAGTCTAGTTCTCGTCTGGCAAATCTTTTTAAGGCCCAGTTCTCGTCTGGCAAATCTATTAAAGCCCAGTTCTCGTCTGGCAAATGTTTTAAGGTCCAGTTCTCGTCTGGCAAATTACTTTTAAGGCCCAGTTCTCGTCTGACAAATATTTTAAAGTCCAGTTCTCGTCTGGCAAACCAGTTCAAGGTCCAGTTCTCGTCTGGCAAAGTATTTTAAGGTCCAGTTCTCGTCTGACAAATCTTTTAAGGCCCAGTTCTCGTATGGCAAACCAATTCAAGGTCCAGTTCCCGTCTGGCAAATCACTTCAAAGTCCAGTTCCCGTCTGGCGAATACCCTTTTCTCACCAGTTCTCATCTGGTAATCTATCCTCCAACCCGGTTTTAGTCTGGAAGTTTGACCTAAAGTCCAGTCTTCATTGGCAACCAGTAAAAGTCCACCGTCGATGGCATCCACATAACACCAAAATAATCAAAGTCCAATTTCATTTGGCAATTACCAAATCCAATCCCTGGTGATACCCTCGACAAGGAAACTTATCCTCAACGCGCCCGATCATTTGCGTCGTCATGTGCATAGCATGCTAGCATAACATTACACAATCATATCAAGCACTATCATATCATACGTGCATTAGATTCCCCGACAGTTGCATCTTAGCATGTGTTTCAGTGCATCATGTAATGCATGGCATATTCATCCCCAACAACATATCATAACAGGATCCAGGATCAATTCGCAAGCATCTTGGCCAGTCCTCCATCAAAGTCGGTAGTATTCTCCTAAAAAAAGTTGATACCCCGCACGTGCTCAGGAAGTCCTATTCCCCAGCAAGTCATTCTTCGACTATACCGTTGACAATGACAGTCTCCAACAGCTGTTTCTATTCTTACTCCCCAAGCAGAGGATACCATAGAAAATTTCTTGTGAGCTTTCCCCTGCAAAGCCAGCACATTTCCTCCAACAGGAATCTTGCTCAACTATCCCTCGGTAAATTTACCGCAGAGATACTACTTTGGTATCATCGAGGAACCTTAACGGATAAGGGACTGCTTCGACGACCCAGAGAATCGTCTGCCTTCAGAGATACAACTTTGGTATCATCGGAGAACCTTAATGGATAAGGGACTGCTTCGACCACCCAAAGGATCTCAAGTTATTTTGTTCAATTTGGACACCACTGCCTCATTCTGTTAACTCTCATTCTATAGCACTTTACATTTTGTCAGACAAATTTTGGGGTCTTCTTATATCTAATTGACTTCTGCCCTAAAAATGAACGCCATGCAATGACTCATTCTCTCGGGTCCAAGACAATTAGATAGGGGCATTTGTCATACCCCAAATTTGTCCTAGCCTCCCATTTTTCTTATGCTAAACATGTTGTGGCAGCATGGACTTTCCTCAAGATCATCATTTAGCTTTGGCCATGATCCTCTAAAATTTAGGTTAAGGAGGTCTTGTTTTTGCTTATTATGATAATTATCTATGACAAGTGTATGGAAAAGTTCAAGTGGATTCGGATGACAGTTGCTTCAGTCGCAAGTTGATCAATGGACAAGATTCGATCAAGGAATGTTCATGAGATTCATCAAAAGCATTGGGTCACGATCTAGCAAGCCTACTGATTGATATTTTGGAATGTATTGAGGATAAGAGTTTGATGTGAATTGAGAGTGTGATTGGAATTAGAGATTAGTCGTATGGGCTACTTGGAATTCAAATTTCTACCATAAACCCATTATTCATTTCCATTTTTCTTTGTCCATTTTCTATCCATTTTTAGTAATTTCCATAATATCCATTCATTAACCAACTTCCCATTACAAATATCCATATCCATTTTTATTCATATCCAAACTCATTATTTTTTTAATCCATTTCTAACCGAAATCCATATCCATTTGTGATTAACCAATTCCATTCTAAACAAATATCCAATTTCATTTGACTCCATTGCTTTCTCTCCACTTTTTAAACCATAATCCATATTCAATTTTTACCATAAACCCATTATCCATTATCCATAATTCTCCATTTTTCTAACCCAAATTCTATTAACCATTTTTCATATCCACTTTTCCAAACCAATTTCAATATCCATTTCAAGTGTCATTGCGATTATCCAAAAAAAAAAAACACTTCTTTTGGTTATCCATTATTATTTATATCGTAAACCCATAATAAAAAAATCTCATTCCAATGCACTAAAATCAAGTCATATTTTCTTTTTAATCCATGTTTACAATTTACTGCAAAAGCCAAAGTTAATGAAAGTTCTTTCCAAGCCCATACAATAATTTTCCAAAAGAAAAAAATGAGAATAGAAATGGTCAGCATAAGATGCCAAACACGGCTCGCTCCCTGCACCATCCGTACCAACCTGCAAAGTTTTTGCCTAAAACAACATTTGCTTGCGAAGACACATAAACAGGCAATTCCTGCGTAACACAAACAAAGATCTGCAGCAACACTCCAATAACCTGCAGTCCAAAACACAAGAAAAAATCTGAGTAAGACTGCATCATTGAAAGAGACATAACAACAATAATAAAACAAAACATGTGTACCATCAAGCTTAGTACACAAGTTTGTTGTGGTTTTAAAAGGTGGGAACCGAACTTGAAAAGGGGGAGGGGGGAGCTGAACGAAGGACGCTTTCCTTCACTTTAAAAATAATCACACCACACCACCATGTATCATTGTCTTCCCATTCTTGTTTTTTCACCAATATTTTTTTTTCATCATACATAAACCACCAAACTTCAACAACCTGTTAACACCTCAATTGGCTTAAATTATACAACATCTTGCTGCAACTTTCATGAACAAAACAACCTTACCACTTGCAACTCTTGCCTTCATTTCCACTATTCACTCTGGTGTGTTATTTTCGTTTCGAACCAACCGTAACACCACTTCGATTCGCAAACCACTCAACTCCATTACAAGCACAAGTAATAGCAAGCAAGCCTCAACCAGAACAACTCAAATATGCATGGTTTTGACTTGAGCAACACAACATAGCAACTCACCTTCGACCAGCAACGACATAGTAGCATAAGAACAAGAAGGAGAGGGGTCATTTGAGTTCAGAAAAGTACAACAGCAAGCATCAAAATTGGCTAAGGTAGTTTCTTTCCCCGTTTTCATTTTTAAAGTTACAAATCGTACCTGAGCTCGAAATTTATGAGTATGGCTTGTTGAACCTGTATCGCTTGGCCATGCTTGATTCTCCTACATCGTTACGAGTGGCCAAATGTTTGAGTGAGTTTCAAAACCAATGATAATCGGGAGAGAAACACGAATGGCTGGAATGCGAGTTCGATCGAGAGATGATTTCACGAGAGGGACAAGAGGCCGCGAATCTGAGAGACAGAGAGCGGTTGAGAGGAGTTTGAGAGTGGTTTGCGATTGAGAGAGAAATAGTGAGCGCGAGAGGTGGAGACGGGCTGAGAACGAACCTGAGAGTGAGAAATCGTGAGAGGTTTGATGAAGGGTTGGTTGTGTTCCCTTCTCCGTTCTATCTGAACTTGATTTGAAGAGTATCTCATTTTTTTTGTTTTTTCTCCTTTCACGGTTGATTTGCAGCGTCTGTGAGAGTGTTAGGGTGTCCATTAACCCATCAATAATAAGGCTGGACTGGGTCGAATTCGACCCACCTCTGTTTGAGGATGGATCACCCAGTTTGGGCCTGCTTGACTACTGTTGTTATTATCTTAAAAAAAATCTTAACTTTTTTTGTTTTCAATTAGTTAGTTTTTAGTAAGTTTAGGATTAATTTCTTTAATAATTTTAGGATTAGTTTTACAACTTTTTTTAATTAATAATAAATAGGATTAGTAATCTTGACTTTTAGAATTAGTAATTTAAGTTTTTTTAGAATTAGTGATTTTTAAGATTACAATTTTTTAATTTTAGGTATAATATTTTTAATAATAATGAAAATAACCAAAAAAAATGATAAAATCAAAAATACCAAAAATATTTAATTTCTCTTCTCAAATATAAAGGATTTGTGAGAACCCATTGAACCCCGTGTGTGACTTAAATGTGGCTTGAATCGTTATTTAAGATTTGCTTAAATCGCAAAGTGTTTGCCATTGCATCGTTTTTAATCCATTGAACTTGGATGGTTGATTGCTCATTATTAGTTTAGGACACCTTGCACACACATAGCCTTCTCTTGGGCTTTATACAACGATACTTGTTGCACATTATACACTTTGTTTGCATGCATACGTATGATCGATTTATTTTAATTGTGGCTTGTTTATTCTCCCTTTAGGTAAGTATTTACCTCTCCCATAAGATTAAAATCAACCTTTTTCAAAGGAACAAATAAGCTCGATCCAACGTCAAGCATTTTTTTAATAAATTAAATTAATCACAGTTCATCCCCAAGCATTCACTTGATCCATATATCAAGCTCCCATTAACCTTGTACGCACTTCACCCTTGTAAGTCGAGTGTTTTTGCCTCGCCATCGACCTTACCTTAAACCATAGGACCTCATTTCCATTAGCTCTCAAACCATTTCGCATGCAAATCCAAACCTCGATCCAACATCGAGCATTTTTCAAATCAAATTAATACATTTAATCAAACTTAAACACTTTTCTTAAAAGGAGAAAAGGGAGTAGAATGGAATCTTCGATTCTCCTCCTCAATTGTTTGGGCCCGAGGAATCTTTCTTAAGTTCAAGCAACTGTCTTCTTTAAAAGACTTATAACGCGATTACACATCAAACCATTTTTACAATAAATCAAATCAAATCTTCTTTTCCTAAACACTTGGATGAAAAAGAGAGAGAGTCGGTTCTTCAACTAGCTTTCCCGATTACTTGGGCCCGAGGAATCTTTCTTAAGTTCAAGTAATTGTCATCTATTTAACATACTCTAACCATATTAAAACTCTTTCATAATTAAGGGTGAAAAAGAGAGAGAGCCGGTTCTTCGACTCGCTTTCCCGATTACTTGGGCCCGAGGAATCTTTCTTAAGTTCGAGTAATCGTCACCCAATCAAAATCTCTAATACACTTAATCCACAAATCAAAGAACATTGTTTAAGTCATTCTTTCGCGCATATGAACTCGTGCTTCAGCCTCCCCTAGCGAGCAGACAAGCCAATGTTTAGCAGTCAGAATGCAACCTAAACTCTCGTTCGCCTAAAACACGTCCAAATCAAATCTTTTTCTCAATCATATCTCTAATACACTTAATTCATACTCAAACAACTTTCACAAAAAGAACATTGTTTAATCCATTCTTCCGCGCATATGAACTAGTGCTTCAGCCTCCCATGACGAGCCGACAAGCCAACGTTTAGCAGTTAGAATGTGAATTAAACACTCGTTCGTTTAAAAAACACAAACCAACCGTAGTCCCACGAACTACGAATGCTCTGACTTTCCCATTGCACGAGGGAATACGTAGGCCCAAGGGTTATAATCCTTGCCGAGCACCCTAATAAAAAACCACCCATTTCCCTCTTAAAAAAATTAATCCTTTTACCTTAGAAGATAACAAACAAACCTAACTAACTTTCTCACGAATCGAATCAAGAGGTTCCCGTTGAGTACAACGGACGTAGAGGGTGCTAATACCTTTCCTTTGCGTAACCGACTCCCGAACCCGAATTTGGTTGCGATGACCATTTTCTTATCCTTTAAAGGTTTTATCGATATTTTCCTATTCCTTCCTTGGAATGAATAAAGTTCGGTGGCGACTCTGTTTCGAACAGTTTTTTCCGCGTCCATCGCGAGGATCGTATTTTTCGAGGTACGCCAATATCCCTGAGGAAGAATCTAGTAGTTGATTTCACAACTCCTTTCCTTAGATGATCTGGGTCGTCTAGTTGTTCTCGCCTATTAATAGAAGGAGTTGAGAGTTTTGGAAACTTTTTGCAATCTTTGGCATTCAAGTTCATCCACATCAATTTTTTTAAGAAACACCTTCACCTCTTCCTTCTTGAGAGCATTAATCAAGACGATTGAATTTCCTTGATCAGAGTTTTTATGCTTCATCAATCTTACACAACTAAGCACCCTTCTCAACTCAAGATTTTATCTTCAACATTTCCCGTTTTCTAGTCAAGATGAGTGATAGTATAGTTAACTTAGTTAGCGATTCTGAGAGCAAAACATCATCCGCGAAACTGGGGACATCTCTTAATTCTCATCTCCACCTTTTGATCATGACCTCATGGAACTGGAAGTCATACCTTTATTTGACGATTCTGACTCATAATGGGTGTCTGAAGGTTCCTTGGAGGAAGGAGCTTCTTCATTTGACTCATTAGAAACCCTTTTAAATGCTTATGGATTGCTAAACAATCGATAACGATACGCAACTGACAAGGTGTCTCATTATCAATTGAGAAAGCCAAATAGTTGTGCCAAAAACACATCTAGATACACACACCACAAAATCAGAGGTAGTGTATATTTATATAATTTTCTATATCTTAATCTATTTTCTCATAATTAAAATCGAAAATTTAAGTGGGTAATTTGGGATAGATATTTATATCATGTTCCTCATGTCTTGCTTTGGTTTATATTCTTGTTATTAATTTTATTCAATTTTCACTGAATTTCTGAATATTCGATCACTTTAGCTACACATCCTTAGGATAAAAATTAGTACTTAAACACATCTCTTTGTGGTTTGATCTTATTATATTACTTCGCATTGTCGTGCACTCGTGGCTTGTATCACCCCCTCTTATGTGTGAAGTCACATGTCCAAGAAGTGGCATTATAGCCTAACTTATGTTTAAAAGCTAATCGTCTTAGGAGGAAGACGACTTCCAACAAGAGATCTTTTCTAAACATACCTCCACCTTTTAATAGTAGTAGGTTTGAACTTTGGCAAGCATTTATAATTTTTATTCAATGTATAAGTCATGAATTATGGGAAACTATAATCAATGGTTCGTTTATCCTTACTTACCAATTAAATGAGAAAGTAGTAGATAAACCTGATTCCCTTTGGACCAAAGAGGAAAAGAGAAAGTTTGAGATAACAATGATGTAATGGCGTTTTCCTTTCACTGTTGGTCCTGGCTTCTGCAACTTTGGAGGGGGACTTACTCTTGGAATATTCTTCTCTTTCTTTTTTACCTCCCTTCACGTAATCTAATTACTTGTCTCTCTTTATTAGCCTTTAAATAGAATCCTTAAACTAGATGCAGTCGTCGGTGTTGTGGCCATGACCCCTGTGAAAGCAACAATACTTTATTTTGTTTATTCTAGACGAATCTCGGATGATAAATGTGGCTCTCATTCCTACCTTATGGAACTCTGTGTTTGTACAATCTTGGTAGATTCTTTCCCTCGATACATTCAGTGGTGTATATTTTTCATATCGACCATGCATGTCCCGTTTGGGCTCATCATTTCTCCGATGAGACTCCTTCCCTACCAGGCAACTAGAGTAGGCGTCAATAGAGGCAAGGTCGTTGAACTATGTATTTAGTTTTTCTTCTAGGATGATGTAAGATCGAGCCATGTTGAACACCTCATACGTAGTCTGTGTTATTTTCCTTCCTATATTCAATCTAAATGGGTGATTTCGCATAATGCCGTTCTCGAATATGTATCATTTAAGGCCTTTTTGGCTCATACCGCTTCCACTACTACTCGTGTAATTCAGTTGATGTAAGGCCGCAGGCTCTCCTTTTTTTTCTTCTTGAATAATCCTGCTCAAGGCAACTACAATTACTAGCTGCCTTTATCAAGAGGTAATGTGAGCGATGAATCTTTCGCAGAAATTTGTCAAAGATTCCATACTCCCGTCTGGGAGAGCATTAAACCATATCCTGACTGACCCAACTAGAGTTAGCACGAACAATTAACTCTTGGAGGCTGTGTCACCATTGAAGTGATTCAATTGATTGTTGACGAGTTGCACATGCTCGTATGGATCTTGCTTTCCGTTATACTCACTTAGCTTGGGAAGCTTCTACATCGATTTAGGTATTCTTCTATACAAAATGTGAGTGCACCGATGATGCTGTTAATTCTTTAGAGGCTGCTTTTCTACTTGGTCATGCGGAGGAGCGTATCTTCCTTGATCTCCAATAGGACTCTAGGGAGGACTCTGATGCTTCTTGCTCCTCTGTTGATTATGTGATTTTGGTTCTTCATATTTCCTTATCACGGTCATCTCGGGGATGACAATTTAAGTTCTCTTTGACATATCCTCTTGAGCGGTGTTTCCTTGTGGAGGCGCGTAATGCAAGATTTCCTAGAGAGAAAATAATCTTTCCTCTATCACCTGTGATTATGTTTCCGAATGATTTTGTACACACTGTTCAAGAATTCGTTGGCGCCTTGTAACCTAAGTTTAGCTCACAATAGTTGGAAACCAGGTAAGGCTTCAGGTTGTGAAACTAGAAGCATAATTGGAGGTGTTTGAACACTAGCAATATGAGAATCTTGGAGTAGATCTGGATGTATAAGAGTTTCATCTTTTGGATTCACAACACCTTGCAGAGGAGGTGGAAGAGGTTGAATGATCGTCGTGTGAGCAACAACAGCGGCGGAAGAGGCTTCGTGTGCTGCGAGGGAACTAGTAACTTTGGATCTAGACATTATCGAGAAGTGTGGAAGTCAGAAATTTGAAAATTCAAAATATTAAAGTTGATATGCTATTTGATTGGATCAAACACGATGGATCTTCGTGTTCAATTTTGAAAGCTCTTGATCTGACGATCTGAAAATTTTTCGAACTAACGAATCGAAGAACGAGCGTGGGATCGTGGAAAACGTGGGACCCATAAGTTGATTCCTACAAACACACCACTGTTCTATTCCGGAACCTAAAATGGAGTGAGGATTGGTGATAACGTCAGATATGAAATTCCGATGCGGCGGAGAGTGGGTTGACCTACAAGATTAACACTTAAATGCTCAAGTCAGTATGTCAGGGAGAAGAGTGAATTAAAATTGAGTACCTAAAATTGACACACTTTCTTTATATAACGGAAAGGAAATAACAACATGCTATTTATTTGATATGAGTTGCAGACAACCATTAGATGTATTTGAAATTTGGATCCCCTATGCTCATTTGTAGGGGACTGCTCATGTTTTGATAAAGTTATGGAAGGATCACATTAATATGGTCGAGCCAGAACTGATATAAACTTGTATCACACAAAAAGAAGAATTATATATAGCTCTTATAAATACAACGAAGGTAAATAAATTAGTTTTAGTTGTTATCCTATTGTTCAAACTTGACTATTTAGTTAAGTTCAAACTAAAAAACTTTAATGGCAAAATCGAGTTATCCAATTCTCATTAAATCGAGCCGAGCTGAATTAATCTCTACTCAGCTCGACAACTTTCGATATGCGCTATAAATACACACATAGACAATTTAACAACAAGAATATGTGATTTTAACATGGTTAAAACAAGCTTCATATGAGTCAAATTACCACTTAATTTTTTTTATGCAAATGAAAATGTCATCATAAAAAAACTAAAACAAACCCTCTCAAATGTGGTCATAATAAATCATTCATGATTGATTGAAAAGTGAAAGATGTGCTAGTAAACTCAAAGGACATCGTAAAGAATTCATAGTGTCTAAAAATATTATTAAAACTTTTCTTTTGTCCATCTTCTAGTGCAACCCGAATTTGATGGTCTTTTTTAGGGGTGTGTGGGGTAGTTTAATTGGCAATTACTAGTTGGATTATAGAGTTGCAAGTTATATGTCTAGAGTTCAACTCTTATCGGTAGTATTTGTTTGTATCTTTCAAAATGTAAACAACAATTTTTTTTTATGGTCTTTAATATAAATCTATCTTAATATAAAGTGATGCAACAGTGATCCATATAAGAGTTCATCTATAAAAACACCAATGGTCTATTTAACAAAGGTAACAATAGATCTAGGTTGTACAAAGAAAAAAATATGATAAACAACTTAAATTTGTTTTATTAACCTCATCAACATGAACATTGCACTTTAAATAGATAGGATTTACTATGGATAATAGACCACGGGTCTCTTTTGTCAAAACAACTCAAATACTAAAGTTGATAAACTTTCAAAATTGCACCCCCTTAACTATTTATCAAAATCTTTAAGCCTAAAGGATCTTTTAATCTCTCTTTTGGACCGCTGGATTCACAATTAGCATCCTATCATCTTGCGAGTCTAGAACACAAGGATTTGAACATGCTAGATACGAAATTTTAAATCTATACCAGGTAGAATCACTTATTCACTTCTTAGTCAGTAATTATTGTCTTAAAAAGCCTTAAAATTTTTGGACCATGGTATTTAGACTAGGGGTGGCAAAAAGGACCGCCCGCCCCGCCCCGCCCCGCTTTAAGTCCGCTAAAAAAAAGCGGGATGGACAAGTCCGCTTAGTGGAAATGGACTTAAAAATCTAGCTCGCCCCGCCAAAATGGCGGGTTGGCGGGCGGCGGACTTGCCCGTCATTTTTTTTTAATTTATTTTTTTTATTTTTTAATTGATTAATAGACTTGTTTTTACATGTTAAATAGATTTTTCACTTATTTTTTAGGACAATTTTTACAAAGCATCTTTTTAACAAATTTTACTTCAAAAAATATTACATATATTCTCAAATAAATATACAAAATAAAACCATCAAGAATTGGAATTACTAGAATTAATTAAAAAATGACGGATTTAAGGTGGAACAAGCTAAACGAATAGGTGCGGCGGGCTTTGGCGGGTGGCGGGTTTTGGCGGGGCGGGCTTTGGCGGGTGGCGGGTTTTGGCGGGGCGGGCTTTGGCGGGTGGCGGGTTTTGGCGGTGCGGGCTTTGGTGGGCGGCGGGCCCAAAATCCCAACCCAACCCGCCATTTTTAGGCGGGTGCGCGGGCCGGCCCGGCGTGCCACGACCCGTTTTGCCACCCCTAGTTTAGACATCTGTTTTTAAAACCAATATTAAAAATTTGATTATTAGAGATCCGGTGATCACCTACTATGATTTCTACTATCAGATCCCCCATCATTTATTCTATGCTCCAGTCATCTAGTCTTGAGCGTGAGGGAGTGTGTTAAGAATTTCACATTAAATAATATATGACCTGAATAAGTGTTTATAAATGGGGACAATCTTCATCCTATTAACTGATTTTATAGGGTTGAGTTAGACTTATAAATAATTTAAATATTAGTAAATAGGCTAATTAAACCAATTTTGAGATATTAGAGTCATTTAAAAGATTTGTAGCATAATTTATATTAGTTTTGAGAAGAAAATGTAAGATTTGTATTCATCCTATATTCTAGTAAACCAAACCAAGTATATGTGTGGCTTAAAACAATTCCTTTTAAATTGGTTAATAGCTCCCAAGGGAGGCCCGTCTGTCTTTTTAATTCAAGAACATACAAAATGACAATTTGATTCAAAGTGTTGGTCCTTTTAAGCCGTCCATAATTAAGAAATGAAGAAGATAATCTAACAAATTAAGAGGGGGCAGATGAGACAATATGGTAGCTACATTAGAGGTTAAGTTTAATCAATAAAACCATGTCATTATTATGATAAACAAGATGAATGGCACCTTTTTTTTTAGGCATATGCATAATTTTCAATTACATTTAATCATTCATTTGAGTTTTTTTCATAACAAAGCAATGCTTAGGCTCATCACAACGCATAACAAAATCTCAAAAACTTACTAAAATTTGGAACTAATGTAACCTAGTTATAGTTATCGTTTGTTGTTATTATATTTAAAAAAAAGCGGATTTTTTTTGTCGGTTTGTCCTCTCTCAACGCAATAAACATGACAATGTTATAGCCAAATTATGGTTCACACCAATACTAGGGTGGTTGACTTAATATATCAAAAAAAAAACACCCTCTCATTGTTAGTGGAATCATTAGGCCTATCCTCTTATAGTTTCCACTAAACATATAGTACTAAGTAAAACTTAGTTTACAAAAGAAAGATGTTTTGAGAAAATTATGCTACATAGTTAACATTGATAATGAAGCTGCCAAAATTGGATAATTGTGTAAACTTTGTATAATTTGTAATATTCAAATAAATAAACTCATTTAAAATAAATATATTTAGATATACTCATGTAATATTCAAATAAAAAAAGTACTTTCAATTTGAAATTCAACTTTATAATATGTGTTTAATTGATATATATTGACAGTGTAAAACACTGTCATTTAATAGGAATGTAACAATCTATTATGTAATACCATTAACTTTTTTACACTGTCATTCAATAGAAATGTAACAATCTGTCATGTCATACCAATAACTTAAAATTTACAGTCTGATGTGATAGAATATATGAGGGTGATTAATTGATAGTGTAAAACTATTTTACACTTTAAATGCATACCAATTAAATTCTTATAATATTGTGTTAAATCTATAATATATTCGTGAATATTATTTCAATAACATCGTACTCATTTTAAATGTTAAATTCATTTAAAAATTTAAATACTATTATTGAAATAAATTATAAAAATAAAAAAATGAAATAATAATCAGCATATTGCCCACGTCATCAAAAAGAAACTAAAAAGTTAAAAAAAAAATGCTACATGGAACAAAATCTGTATTTTCTATGAAAATACCGGCATGAAAACACACATAAAACTATAGTAAACATTCTATAAAAAGAGAAAAAATTTTAAATTTAATTAAAATTTAATTTTTTTTTCAATTGAAATCATAAGATAATCATATATGAAAGAGAAAGAAAAATTTATTTTTATTTTTTAATTAATAAAAAAATTATAATTGACTGTTTATATATTTATATTTATCTAAGAATTTTTTATTTTTTATAAAAAATTTTTTCTAAGTCCACATCAGCACCCTATATACAATCTCAAAGTCGGTTTGGTCCTAAATCACTTGGTCATCGGTCGGTGATACTGCCCCAAAACACCATATCAACCGTACACGTGTCATCACCAAATTAAACAGGAGGCTCCCACCCCACTTTTTTTCAAAATCACTTTTTCTCTATTTCTCCTCGTGTCTTATTTCCACAAAATGTTCCAAACTTAAAATCCCGCACCATTTTCTTAGTTCTCACTCATCTTACTATATATAACACCACTTTAGCCAACACAATTAATAAACTAAGCTTAAATTGCTAATTATTATTACTATCAATAATATAAATTATAATTCTAAGCTTGAAATTTTAGAGCAAAGAAAAAAAAACCACAATGCCGATTTCAAGAATTGCAATTGGAAGTCCATCCGAGTTTGGCAAAGCTGATGCACTCAAGGCTGCATTAGCTGAGTTCATTTCAATGCTCATTTTTGTCTTTGCAGGAGAAGGCTCTGGCATGGCATATAGTAATAAGCATTTTCATTAATCTAACTCTTTTAACACATGTTTGGTTCAGATTAATTTATTTTAGTAACATAATCACTTTTTTTGTTTCAGATAAGCTTGCAGATAATGGAGCAGCAACACCAGCTGGGTTGGTAGCTGCTTCACTGTCACATGCTTTTGCTCTTTTTGTTGCTGTTTCTGTTGGTGCTAATATCTCTGGTGGGCATGTTAATCCTGCTGTTACTTTTGGTGCATTTGTTGGTGGACATATTACACTTGTTAGAGGTCTTTTGTATTGGATTGCTCAGTTGCTTGGTTCTGTTGTTGCTTGTTTGCTCCTTAAGATTGCCACTGGTGGATTGGTAAGGAACATTACATATATTTCATTCTATATTTGTTTCTTCTATATTTAATCATTACTAGCACCATAGTGTTAGGAGAGTTGGTAGTTCCCTTTGAGAACCAGAAATGACCGATGAGACTACGAGATATGGTTTTAGATTGGTGGAGAAGTTTTTGATGCCGCAGAGAGACGATTGATCTGCAAAGTTAATATTCTAACGTCCAAGTTAATAAAACATAGTAATGTAAAAGTGAAAATGTATTTGAATATCAGAAATGACGCGCTTATTTTCTTATATAGTGTGAGCGGTTAAAACTGTCTACGTGAAAGGAGGCATGTTGTACAAATGGTCATTAGATCTAATTAGACGGTGATTGATGGTGAAATGAAGGATCACCTACTTTATACGCTTTTTTGCTTGAACTGATCTCGGGCCTTGCAAACTGTCCGGAACATTACTCTATCTCTGCAAACACAAGACCTAAGAGTGTGTTTATCTTTAAGTCTCATGTTCAATCCATTGGGTCAATAATTTCTGTGTTGAGTCCGTTGATACAAAATTTTGTTCCGAATTTAATTTAATTCTTTACAAGTAGATAGCAAGACTGGTTGGTAGATTAGTCGGCTTTAAGACGGAATATAAAGTTTAATATTAATTTGTATATGTCTATTGCAGGAAACGTCTGCATTCTCATTATCTTCTGGAGTAGGAGCAACAAATGCACTTGTGTTTGAGATTGTGATGACTTTTGGTTTGGTTTACACAGTGTATGCAACTGCAATAGATCCAAAGAATGGTAGTCTTGGAACAATTGCTCCAATCGCAATTGGTTTCATTGTTGGTGCCAACATTTTGGCAGGTGGGGCTTTTGATGGCGCTTCTATGAACCCAGCAGTTTCTTTTGGGCCTGCCGTTGTTAGCTGGACTTGGGCTAATCATTGGGTCTATTGGGCCGGCCCGTTGATTGGTTCCACTATTGCTGCTGTTGTTTATGAGACTTTCTTCATCACCCCTGGTTCTTATGAACAGTTACCTGTTGCAGATTATTAAGTCCTAGAGTTTTAGATTGTTTGTTGTTTTGTATTTTCTTGTTTCCAAATGTTTTGATTTTCTGTTATATTTTTGTCATGTTTTGTAAGATTATTTTGCTAAGTACATGATGATCATGTTTTCTAAACTTCAATGAATCTTGTCTCCGACTCCGTGCATATGTTGGATGAAATTGTAGTTACATTGTAATTTTGTTAAAGTTTCAATTGTAATTTTTGGCGAACTATGGTGTATTAAAATGTAAAATAATACTAGTAAGCAAACCAATATCATCTCCACATGAATTTGTTTAATTTATTAGTGCAACAAAGTTGTTGTAATTAGGACATGGGATTCTGGATCAAATGATAATAGCATATCGGTGGAAGATGATGATAGTACTTGGCATAGGGGAACAATTCTCGTTGTAGGTCAAGGTGGAAGAGGGACCGACTTTTGTCATAAGTTCTGGTGGAGAGAAACCTATTCTTGTTATAAACTTCAATGAAAAGAGGACATGCAAATATTCTAACGTTCAAATGAGTGACGATTATAAATATGAAATTTTTAAGTTAAAATAGTGTGCAACTCTAAAACGGAAGATTTATTAGACTTTTAAAGTGAGATTCTAAAATTTTCAAGAAAAAATTTCAATTAGAACTCAAATCCTCTTTTCTACGATATCTAACTCTTGCTTTTGTTAAAAGTAATTTATATTCAATAGTAATATTATTTTTGTTAAGCTTAACCTAGCTAGTGTAGGTTAGCATTTTTACTTACGTGGTATTATTGTTTGTGTATATAAACAAGTATAGTTGTCAATAGAGGGAGGGTGTAACCATTCATTGTAACCGTTTTGCAAAAGTAGTAGAAGTTTGATATTCAATTCTCTCTCTCTTCTCTCTCTTCTTCCATCTTCATCTTCTTCATCTTGTCCACCAACAATTAGTATCTAGAACTCCGGTTCAGATCCACGGGAAAACACGAGTGAGCGGTGATGCGTTGTGTAATTGATTTCGTTTCTTGAATTTGTATTGAATTTTGACTTAATACCCTTTTTCGCCCCTTATCTTTTGGGCAAGGTTCATTTTGGTCCCTTAATTTTAAAAATGATCATTTTAGTCCCTCAGCTTTTTAAATTGATTCACGTTTATCCTTTCCGTCCAAAACGTTAGTCAAAGTCAACTGAGATGCAATATGCTGGCGCACACGTGTATAAGTTTTTTATGACATGGCAATGCTGGCATACACGTGTATATGTTGTTGATGAAATAATGTATTGTGATATATACAAGGGATGCATTCAGATTTTTCACTCTAATGTCACAGTTGTCTGAAACTCACTCTAGGGATTGTGTCTGATGAACGAAGCGAACAAGGAAGACGATTCAGACGAACGAAGCGAAGAACTCGTTCAAGCACGAAGACAATGGATTTCTTTCCATAATACTGGTAATGTCATCTTACATGTTTTTAATCTTCACCCATTTCTATTTTAGGGTTCATTCTATTTTAGGGTTCGTATGTATTTACATTTTAGGGTTTGTCATGAGTTTAGGGTTTTGTGTACCTGATTCCAAATGTTGTACTTTTTAGGTTTGTTATGGATGAATATGTTCATGTCGTTATACACCATGTGGGTTATTTTGAAGGGGATGATGAGTCAAGTTATGGGGGTTGAGTTACTGATGTGAAGTGTGATGTTGATAAATGAAGCTATTTTGAGGTGTTAGGGATTGTTAAAGAACTGGGATATGAGGATGCTGAAACAATAATATACAAGGACCCAACATTTGGTTTGTTTACTTTAACTGATGATAAATGTGCCTTAGAGATAGTTGATTTATGTAAGGTACATAAGGTTGTTCATTTGTATGTGAAACATTCAGTTACTCAACCTGATTATTATGATGGACCTATTGAGGATGAGCCTGAAAACATAGTTAAGGAGGTAGTTAATGTCGATGAAACTGAGGATGTCATTGGAAAACTGGTTGAAGAAGTTGTGAATGGTAAAGGAGATAATAATGTTGAGGTTAATGGGCCTGAGGAAATGAGTGAGGGTCAGGTTGGAGATAATAATGTTGAGGTTGATGGGGATGAGGAAGGGGATAATAATGTTGAGGTTAATGGGGCTGAGGTTATGAGTGAGGGTGAGGTTCGAGATAATAATGTTGAGGTTGATGGGCCTGAGGAATTGAGTGAGGGTTAGGTTGGAGATAATAATGTTGAGGTTGATGGGGCTGAGGATATGAGTGAGGGTGAGGAAGGGGATAATAATGTTGACTTTGATGTGGATGAGGATATGAGTGATAGTGATGATGGGAGCTTCCAATATGATAGTGCCTTAGATGTTGTCTATCAAGAATCTGATGAAGACAGTGATGGTTTAATGGAAGAGGATATTACAAATCTGTTGGGTTATGACAAAGAAGAAGTAAGTAAAGGTAAAGATGAGGAAGGTGAAGGTGTTAGCAAAAAAGTTAGCGAGGAAGGTGAAGATGAGGGTGTATGTGATAGTGAGGAATTGGAGAGTGGGTGTGAATCTGATGATGAAAGTAACTGTCATAAGAAGAAGTATCCTGTTTTCAAAATGGCCAAGAATATGTCAGACTACAAATGGGAATTAGGAACCTATTTTGCAACAAAGAATGATTTTAAAGAGGTAATTACTTCATATGTTGTTCAGTCAGGTAGGGATTTGGGGTTCTCTAAAAATGATAAACAAAGGGTGAGAGTGATATGTAAAGAATGGTGTGAATGGAATGCATCATATGGCAAGTTACCAAATGAAGATTCTTGGCAATTGAGAAAATTGGTGGATAAGCATAAATGTAGTAGATCATATAATGTGAAGCTCATGACTTCAAAGTGGTTAGGTAAAAGAATTCAAAACTCTTTGAAAGATAATCCAAATTTGAAAAATCAGGGACATCAAGGAAAAAGCCCAAAGGAAATGGAATGTTGGTGTAAATAAGACTAAGGTTGTTAGGGCTAGGTGTGCAACAAGAGGGTTGGTTGATGGGTCATTTCTAGAACAGTATACACGAATTTATGACTATGCTCATGAAATCCTTAAAACAAATCCTAGATCAACTGTCAAGATTAATGTTTAACCTGCAAATCCTGGTCCAGACAATGCAACTGACAATAGGCCTCACTTCCAAAAGATATACATCTGTTACAAGGCTTGCAAAGAGAGTTTCAAATTATGTAGACCCATAATTGGGCTTGATAGCTGTTTTTTGAAGGGGTTGTGTGGAGGACAAATACTGGCAGCCATAGGAAGAGATCCAAACGACCAAATGATGCCAATCGCCTTTGCAGTTGAAGGTGAAACAAAGGACAGTTAGTCATGGTTTCTAGATCTATTGATTGATGATCTTGGAGGTAGAAGCCAATGTTGTACATATACTTTCATATCAGACCAACAGAAGGTACTGAATTTGTGAAACTGAATCTCTTGAATTTATATTGTATTTGTGTTGTGCCTGAATCTACTATATTTGTATTTGTATTAGGGTCTCTTACCAGCTATGGATAAGCTCTTACCTAGTGTGGAACAAAGGTTTTGCGTACGTCATTTGTACAACAACTTTAGGAAGAGATTATATGGAAAGCTGCCAAGTCAACATATCCACAATCTTGGGAAAGGGAAATGAGAGAAATGAGAGGTGTTAATGAAGAAACGTTCAAGTACATGATGAAAACACCTCCTAGGTTTTGGAGCAAATCTCAATTCAAGACAACCTCTAAGTGTGATTGTGTGTTGAACAACATGTCAGAGGCCTTCAATAGTGTTATCATTGAAGCAAGAATAAAGCCTATAGTGACAATGCTTGAAGAGATCAGAACATACTTAATGGAAAGGTGGGCAAAAAATAGAAGGATATTTGCAAACCTTACTAATGATGACATCTTGCCCAACATAATGAAGAGGTACTGTTGGTTTCTGTATTAGTATTGGCTATGTTTTCATAAACTACTATGTTTTGAGATTTGGCTATGTTTTGATAAACTGCTATGTATTTGGCTATTATGATTGCAAGGATTAGTGACTACACCAACATGTGGATTGTTAGGTAAACTCATAATATTATGTTCTGTTTACTCACAATGATATGCTATGTTTACTCCTAACATTATGCTGATATTTTGTATTGTTTTCCAGAATGGCAGCTGAACATATCTTTGAGGTTAGACACCTAGAAAATGCTGGAGATAAGTTCAGTGTCAACTGGCAAGATTTCATTTGTACATGTAGGAAATGGCAGCTGCCAACTTTACCATGCGTGCATGCAATTGCTTCCACGAAAAACAGAAACATCAAGATAGAAAGTTACATGCCAGATTTGTACAAAAAGGCAGATATCAGGAGGTATACATCCATGTCATATATCCTGTTAATGGTTTTAATCTATGGGAAAGGACCAGCTACAGTGATGTGCAACCACCAGTTTTTAGAAAAATGTCAGGAAGGCCAAAAAAGAAAAGGAATTTAGAGGAAGGTGAAGTTGATGGCTCAGATCGAAAACTAAGGAGGACTGGACTCCTTATTAAATACAGTAAGTGCAAAAAACTGGTCACAACAAGCTTACTTGTAAGCATCCACCAACTCAGACACAACAATATGCTACTCAGACCCAATAATCTGTTGCTCAGACACAAACAACTCAGGTTCAGACACAATAATCTGCTGCTCAGACACAACCAACTCAGGTTCAGACACAACACTCTCAGGCTCAGACACAATCAACTGCTGCTCAGACACAACCAACTCAGGTTCATACACAACACTCTCAGGCTCAGACACAACAATCTGCTGCTCACACCAAGGCTAGAGCAAGTGGTTCCAGGACTCCAGGAATGTGGAAGGCCAACTAGAAGTGTCGGTTCACTAGGCCCTACAACTAGGTTAACTACATCAAGGAATGTGGAAGGCCCTACATCTAGGCTCACTTCATCTCAAGGGACCAAGAAGAAAAAATAGATATAATGTGTTGTCTTATGTTTTGCTGCTATGTTAATACTATTGGTACTATGTTTAAGTGTTATGTTTTGGTACAATGTTATAAGCCTTAAATGGAAATTCTGTTATGACTATTGGTACTAAGTTTAGGTCTATGTTTTGGTACAATGTTGTAAGCCTTATATGGCAATTCAGTTAATACTATTGGTACTATGTTTAGGTCTATGTTTTGGTACAATGTTGTAAGCCTTATATGGCAATTCTGTTATGACTACTGGTACTATAATGAAAGACTTATTTTGCTTATATGCTGTTGTGTTTTGGTACCAAATTATACCAGTTAGGTGACATTATACCATTATAAACAACATACATGTAATAAACAACATTGTACATTTCCATTTCATTGATCTCATAAAACAATATTTTACAAATACAACTCATTCAATTTCATTAATCTCATAATTACATTAAGAAATTGTAGATTAATACACTAAAAGCAATAAAAAATGAATTTCTCCAAAATATCTTCCACTTCATTGTGATATTGACAGCCCCCTCAAGTTCTTCAACTAATAGTTCAGCCTTAATCAATTTCTGATGTAAGTCTTCTTTCTCCTTTGCTAAGCATTCCAACCTCTGTTTTTGATTTTTGATGAACATGTCCCTGTCATTTTTCACTTCAGCACAAAACCAATCAAAATAATCACATCCATTACTTGTATTCCCCTGCACATGTTACATATAACATTACTCAATGTGTAAAATCGCAATTGCAAACTTAACAACATAGATCGTACCTTATAATGTGGACATCCCCAAAACTGCTTCCCAAATTTTTTTACGGTTTTTGCCCTTCTGAGTACAGCAAAATCAACGCACCAACAGTTAGGTCTCCATTGACTTTTCGAAGATAAAGAATCAACCATAGATTCAGAACTGTAACTCACATCTCCACCATACCCAAACCCTTTTAGCGACGGACTTGAACTTTTATGCGTCATTACTCTTCACAATCTATGTTTTGCAGCGTCAACGGAACCCTAATTCAGAACTGTAACTCACATAGTCGTGATTTTACTGAAGAAGATGAAGGCAAACGGAACCCTAATACACAGAAGAAGAAGACGAAGGGAAGCATTCCTCACTTTGACATGTTTAGAGGAGAAGTTTTCCTACTTGGCGCTGACATGGCAGTTGACATTGTCAAGTTTAACACTGTCACTGTGTTTTGTCACAAAAGGGTAAACGTGGTACATTTAATATAGTTGAGGGATTAAAATGACCCTTTTAAAAATTAAAGGACCAAAATGAACCCCGACCAAAACATACGGGACAAAAAAGCTTATTTTGCCTTGAATTTTTTATCGAAATCATAACAGAATCACATTTCTTAATTTTGCGGGATTGGGAAACACTAGTGTTTGGTGAGATCTGAGTGGGAATGTTGAAGATGAACGAAAATGGTAATCTGAGTACTAAGCTTTCAGTGTTCGATGGAAAGAACTGGAATCAGTGGTGATTCAGATGCGTGTGTTGTTCGGTGCTCAAGATTTTCTTGATCTCGTCAACGATAGTTACGTTCTGGTTGCACTTCTGGAAAATGCAACAAATGCGCAGATGAATGCTCAGCGTGATCTGAGGAAGAAGGATCAAAATATGATGTTCTACATTCATCAGTGTATGAATGCAAACATGTTTAAGAAGGTTGCTTATTCGGTGACGACGAAGGCTGTATGGGCCATACTGGTACGGTGCTACAGCAATGATGCACTAGTGAAGAAGGTTAAACTTTAGTCTCTATGTAAGAATTATGAGAATCTCAGTAACAAGAACAATGAGAAGGTACCTTATTATAATTCCAGAGTGATTCTGATCACAAATGAGATGAAGTCATGTGAAGAAACTCTCTCTGAAGAAAATATCATTGAGAAGGTACTTAGATCTATTACTCCTCAGTTTGATTACATTATGGTAATAATTGAACATTCTAAGGATCTTAGCACCATGAGAATTGAAGAGCTGCAAAGCAGTCTAGAGGCATAAGAGTTGCGTCTGGCTGAGAGAAACTCTGAAATGGAGGTAAAGCAGCATGCTCTGAAAGCAACTTCTAGTATGAAATACCATAAGCAGTCTTGGTCAGAAGCCAGGAAGAAATCTGGTGGTGTTCAGAAGTCAGAAACCTCAACTTCTAAAAGGCAGAATAGTGCTCAAAAGGGGAAAGAGAAGTTTGACAAGAGGAATATTCAGTGCTACTATTGTAAGAAGTTTGGCCACGTCGCTGCTGACAGTTAGTCAAACAAGGAAAAGAAATCAGAAGAAGCAAACATAGCCATAGGAGATTGTGATGATGAACCTGTGCTATTGATGGCTTATAAGTTTGATAGTGCGTGTTTGGTAAACTGGTGGTATATGGACACTGGCTACTCAAATCACCTAACTAGAAGCAAACAACGGCTGGTTGATTTTGACTCTAGAAAGAGGATAAAGATCAGATGTGCTGACGATAAATACCTAAACTTTAAAGGTATGGGAAATGTCAAAGTCAAGGTGAATAATGGTAAAACTATTCTGATAAAGGATGTTTGGTATGTACCTGGAATGAAGAGCAGTTTGATGAGTGTAGGTCAGTTCATTGAGAAAGGTTTCTCAGTTACTATGAAAAACAATCTCTTGAAGTTGTATGATTCTGATCAGAAGCTGATTATGCAATCTGAGCAGGGAAGCAAACGAACATTCAAGGTGAATGTGGAGACAGCTGAAACTAAATGCCTTAGTACAAAAGGCGCTGAATGTGACAGTGAGTTGTGACACAAGAAATTAGGGCATCCTAATTTCAAAAGCTTAGGGCATCTGAATTCTAAGGAGCTGGTATATGGCATTCCCAAGATTGTGAAGCCTGAGAAGTCATGTGAGATATGCATGAAAGGCAAGCAACCTAGATTGATATTTGCATCAAAAGTAGCCCTAAGAGTAAAATATGCTTTGGGAGTAGTACATTCTGATGTCTGTGGACCATTTGAAGCACCTTCACTCTGAGGAAACAAATACTTTGTGTCATTTGTGGATGGGTTTACAAGAATGACATGGGTAGAACTCATCAAGTTTAAGCATGAGGTGTTTGCTGAGTTTCAGTTTCAGAAGTTCAAGGTGAAGGCTGAAAAACAAAGTGGTCAGAAGCTGAAAATTCTTAGAACTGATGGTGGAGTTGAGTACAACTCTACTGAGATCTAGAATTTCTGTGAGTAGAATGGAATTGAGCATGAGATGACTGCTCCATACACTCCTCAACACAATGGTCTTGCTGAAAGAAGAAACCAAACTTTGCTTGATATGACAAGGAGCATGCTGAAGGCGAAGAAGCTTCCTAACACCTTGTGTGGAGAAGTTGTTGCCACTGCAACATATATGCTCAACAAGTGTCCAACCAAGAAGCTGGGGGAAATTGGTCCTTTAGAGAAGTGGACTGGAGGTAAGAAAAGTGTGAGCCATCTGAAGGTGTTTATTTATGCTTTTTACAAACATGTTCCAGATGCTAAGAGAAGTAAGTTGGATGACAGAAGCATCGTTATGTTGCTTGTAGGGTACCACAATACATGTTCTTATAAGCTCTATTGTCCCGTCACTAACAAGGTCGAATTAAGCAGAGATGTCATTGTGAAAGGATTAGAAGCATGGGATTGGAACCAATATCAGTCCAGCTTTGGTGCGGTGTTAACACCTGAGTTAACTTCTGAATATATTTCAGAATCTGAAGAAGGTTCGGAAGACGATTCAGTGTATGAAGATGACTCTGAAGCTGGAGAATACTCTGAAGGTGAATCTGATTCTGCTGGTGATGTAAACTCTAGTGGAGATCTAGACTCTAGGAATATTCCAGACTCTAAAGGTGGTCATACCTCTGAAGGTGGTACTTATGGGGTTCTAGCATTTGATACAGTTCCAATGTTTGAAGAAGATTCTGAACAAGTTCAGAGGCCACAAAGAATCAGACAAATACCAAGGAAATTTGCAGAGTTTAACATGTTGCAAGATACTAAAATAGACTCTGAAGAGGAAGTCATTTAGTGTGCCATGTTAGTAGACTCTAGACCATTTAGTGTTGAAGAAGAGCTTAAGAAGAAAATGTGTCTAAAGGCCATGAAATAAAAACTTGAGGCTATAGAAAGAAACAAGACTTAGGAGTTGTCTGAGCTTCCAAAGAACAAGAAAGCCATTAGCGTCAGATGGGCTTTCAAGGTGAAACTAAAGCCAAATAGATCAATTGGCAAACTTAAAGAAAGGTTAACAGCAAGAGGATTTCTACAAAAATCTGGGTTAGACTACTTTGAAGCGTTTGCTCCTGTAGCGAGACATGATACAATCATACTGGTTATTGCGATAACTGCTAACATGATTTAGCCTCTAATACATCTGGATGTAAAACCTACTTTACGAAAGGTCCATTGCAAGGAGAGGTATACGTGTCACAACCTCATGGATTTATGAAAAAGAATCAGGAAGGGATGGTGTACAGGTTACATAAAGCGTTGTATGGACTGAAACAGACTCCTAGAGCCTGGAATCAGAAAATTGATTAATTTTTCAAGCTCCAAGGATTTAGAAAGTGTGAGATGGAGTATGGCGTTAATGTTCAGCATACTTTTGAAGGCAATATAATTCAGGTGTGTCTCTATGTTGATGACATATTGCTGACAGGAAGCTGTTCAGTTGAGATAACTAAGTTCAAGAAGGTGCTGATGGATGAGTTTGAGATGAATGATCCAGGAAATATGACATATTTTCTAGGGATGGAGATTCTATACTCTGATAAGGGTATCATTTTGCATCATCTGAAATATAAACTTGAACTTCTGAAAAGATTTAAGCTGCTGAATTATAAGGCTGCTGTCACACCTTCAGAAACAAATGACAAATTGAATTCTGATCCCAAAGGTGATGATATAGATGCTACAACTTTCAAGTAGTTTATTTACTCTCTGAGGTATTTGTGTAGTACCATACCTAATATTTTATATGCAGTTGGAATGGTTAGTAGGTTCATGAGTAAACCGAAGTGGTCTCATTACCAAGCTCCTATCAGGATTTTGAGGTATATTAAAGTGACTCTGAAGTATGGAGTTTTGTTCCCTTTTGGCGAAAAGGCTAACTCATAACTAATGTGTTACTCAGACTCTGATTGATGTGGAGACAGAGTTGATAGGAGAAGTACTTCTGGATATTTGTTTAAGTATTTGGGAGGTCCTATTTCTTGGTGTTCCAAGAAGCAACCAGTTGTTTCTTTGTCAACCTGTGAAGCTGAATACATTGCAAGTGTTGTGGCTGCATGTCAAGCTGTTTGGTTTGCAGGATCTGAAGATCAAGGTAAACAAGCCTCTGAAGCTGATGATTGATAACAAGTATGCAATCAATCTTGCTAAGAAGCCAGTATTGCATGGGAGAAGCAAACATATTAAGTATCACTTTCTGAGAAGTCAGATTCAGAATGGAATGTTATAAGTTATGCACTGTAGCACCCAAAAGCAACTGACAGATGTTCTAACAAAAGGGATCAAGACTGATCAATTTTCCCACTTGAAGGATGGAATTGGTGTTGTTAGTTTTGGTTAGTTGAATATGAATTAATGGATGGTGTTAGAAGTAATTCATATTCAGTAGTAATATTAGTTTCGTTAAGTTTAACCTAGCTAGTGTAGGTTGGCATTTTCTCCTATGTGGCATTATTGTTTGTGTATATAAACAAGTGTATCTGTCAATAGAGTGAGTGTGTAACCATGCACGGTAACTGTTTTGCAAGAGTAGTAAAAGTTTGTTATTCAATTCTCTTTCTTCTCTCTTTTCTTCCATCTTCATCTTTTGTACTAACAACCTTTTCTAATAACACACTCAATTTTGTTCATATATAAGTTCAAACCGTGTTATGATTTTTAGCTCAAGTTGTCTTATAATTTTAGCGTAATTTTTAGCTCGTAAAGCGTGAGGTATTGTTCTATGTAAATTATTTTGGGACTTAATATTTTTTTGAGTCATACATTTGGTTGAATTTAGTTGTATACATTTTTTTTGTTAGTATTATCAATTTTGAGTCATACATTTTGTTGGATTTAGTTTTATACATTTTCTTGTTAGTAATATCAGTTGAAGGTATAATTTTATACATTTTGAATGCTAATTGTTGAAACTTTGAATCATAAAATTGATGAAAAATTATAAAGAGAATTGGAATGTAGAGAGAGAGAAAGAGAGATGTGAATATTGTATTAACCAAAGATGAGGAAGCCGCCAAGACATTGATACAAATGTTACAAAATAATTGGGACCCATAACACATAAACAAAATACAAGAAAAAGCAAAAACTTGGGGTGATAACTGTTGGAAATTCACCACACCCTATGATGATTTCGCTTCAATCTTGATCTCAAGATTGATCACCAACCCACAAACTGTACGTAATGGCAATGCAGAACAAAGGAAGAAGAAGAGCAATAACAGCAAGAAAGAAAACGAGAGAGAAGAGAAATATTTGGAGAAAAGAATGTTACCCTCGAACTGTGGGATTTTGAATCTATTGCACTTTCACTTGCTACCCGCAAACTGTGAATACAATTGTTGTGTTTACAATGCAAGGGATACTCCCTTTATATAGATTTAGATTTACAAAGGCCCAAAAACTTTAAAGCCCAAAATATCAAATCTAATCTAAATCATATAAAATCTAATCTAATCAAAACAGAATCCAATCAAATCTAATCTAAGATGCATCTGTCGAAACAATTTGACACTCCTAGGTAATTCGACACATGCTAGTTTCGACACACTATGAATTACAATTTAACACACCACCTAATTCATTGTGTCTAAACTATCTACATTCATCATCGATCTTAGCTTCTTGAATACTTCGACCTGCACTCCCTTCGTCATGATATCTGCAATCTGATTCTCAGTTCTGCAGTGTTCCAAATTCATCTTCCCTTCTGCTACCTGCTCTCGAAGATAATGGAACCTCATTTCGATGTGCTTGCTTCGACCGCGAGCTATTGGATTCTTCGCCAAATTGATAGCTGACATGCTGTCGATCTTCATGGTAATTGCTCCATGATTCTTCCCTGTAATCTCTTCGAACAAGTTCGCCATCCACGTTGCTTGACATGCACAAAGAGAAGCAGCTATATATTCTGCTTCGCATGATGACAATGCCACTACTGGCTCCTTTCTCGAACTCCAAGCAACTGGTGCACCACCTAACATAAACACATATCCAGCTGTGGATTTTCTATCTTCTGCATCACTACACCAGCTAGAATCTGTGTACCCCACTAACTTGCATTCTTTCCCTTCGTCAGCTGCAGGAAATAAAATGCCATAGTCGAGAGTCACTTTCAGATACCTCAGTATCCTCTTCGTCGCTGTTAGGTGTGATACCTTTGGCTTCTGCATGAATCTACTTACCATACCAACACTGTATGCTAAGTCAGGCCTTGTGGAAAAAGGTATCTAAGTGACCCAATAAGTCTTTTGTATTGGGTTGGGTCGACATCATCTTCGTCTGGATCCTTCGACAGTTGTAGTCTGGTCTCGGCTGGAGTCGAAGTTGAGTTGCAATCTTACATCTCAAATCTCTTGAGTATTTCGCCTGCATATCTTCGTTGGTGCATCATCAAACCTCTACTAGTCTTGTAGAATTCGATGCCAAGGAAATATGAGAGATCTCCCAAGTCTGACATTTCAAACTCCTTGCTTAGATCATGTTTGAAATCTTCGATCTCCTTCTTGTAACTTCCTGCTATCAACAAATCATCGACATAGAGACATAGTATAAGCAATTCGCCATTGTTTCTTCTTACATATACTTCATGCTCTGTTGTACACTTCACAAATTCCTTTTCCCTTAAGAAGCTGTCGATTTTCTTATTCCAAGCTCTTGGAGCTTGCTTAAGTCCATACAGGGCTTTATGCAGCCTGTACACCTTTCCTTCTTCGCCTCGTTTCACATACCCAGCTGGTTGTGCGACATAAACTTCTTCGTCTAAGGGGCCATTAAGGAATGCACACTTCACGTCCATCTGACATGTGTGCCAATTATTCATATTTGCTAGACCAGCAACCAACCTGATTGTTTCGATCCTAGCAACAGGTGCGAACACTTCATCGAAGTCGATTCCTTCCTTCTGAAGAAATCCTTTTGCCACAAGTCTTGCCTTGTGTCGAGTTACTTCTCCTCTAGGATTCACATTTACCTTGTAAACCCACTTCACATCAATTGCCTTCTTGCCTTGAGGCAATTCGACAAGTGACCAGGTGTTGTTGACTTCGATGGATTCTAACTCTTCATTCATTGCTTTCACCCACTTCGAATCTTTCAATGCCTCAGCTGCATTGACTGGTTCGACATCTGTGTGATGAGCATCCTGAGTCCAAGTACCACTGATCTTGGAATCTCTCTTCATCTTTCATTGTGACCATCAACAACGTCTCTTCTTCTTCATGCTTCGCCAGATTTGCATCAGTTTCTTGATTTTTCTTCTTTTCTCGACAGTTACTAACATAATGGCCATACTTCAGACAATTAAAACATTGAATGCGACTTTTGTCTGGCTTTCGACCACCACCTCTTCCTCTACCTGCAGCACAACCTCTTTGGTTGCCTTGGTTCCAAGGTTTCTTCTGAATCGAATTACCGCCTCCTCTATCTTTGTTTCCATTCACGTTTCATTTGCCTTTCCTTTCCTTTTCTGACTGCGCCTGCAAAGCCATATCACTCTTCGACTTTCCTGCAGCTCTCTCAGTCATCCTTTGTTCATGAGACTCAAGGGTCCCTTGAAGCTCTTCCTTTGTCAATACTAACAAGTCTTTCAACTCTTCTATGGCTACTACCACGTGGTCGAACTTAGGAGCCAACGATCTCAAAATCTTTGAGACTACTGCTTTCGTCGTCAGCGTTTCTCCACATACTTTGATTTGATTCACAAGTTTTGTAACTCTTGTGAAGAAATCTGTGATACTTTCGTTGTCTTCCATCTGAAGCAACTCATAGGTTCTCTTGTGAGTTTGTAACCTCACCTCTTTCACCTTCTCTGCGCCTCCAAATGACTTTTCAAGAATCTCCCATGCTGCCTTTGCTGATTCTGCATCGCTAACTTTTTCAAAGTTATCTGGATCAACACATTGATGGATTATAAACAGCGCTTTATAATCTTTCTTCTTCAAATCTTTGAGTGCAGCCTTTTCTTGATCCGTCGCGTTCTCCCCAAGCGGTGTTACTCCTTCCTTCACAAGATCCCACAGATCTTGATAACAGAAAACCACCTTGATCTGCTTGCACCAATTCTCATAATTATCTTTCTTGAGAATTGGTAGGGTCGCCGGAAAGTGTCCATTTGAATGATTCATAGCCATCACGATTTTCCTCCTTGAATCGCAACCGGAGCTCTAGATACCAGATGTTGGAAATTCACCACACTCTATGATGATTTCGCTTCAATCTTGATCTCAAGATTGATCACCAACCCACAAACTGTACGTAATGGCAATGAAGAACAAAGGAAGAAGAAGAACAATAACAGCAAGAAAGAAAACGAGAGAGAAGAGAAATATTTGGAGAAAAGAATGTTACCCACGAACTGTGGGATTTTGAATCTATTGCACTTTCACTTGCTACCCGCAAACTGTGAATACAATTGTTGTGTTTACAATGCAAGGGATACTCCCTTTATATAGATTTAGATTTATAAAGACCTAAAAACTTTAAAGCCCAAAATATCAAATCTAATCTAAATCATATAAAATCTAATCTAATCAAAACAAAATTCAATTAAATCTAATCTAAGATGCATCTGTCGAAACAATTCGACACTCCTAGGTAATTCGACACATGCTAGTTTCGACACACTATGAATTACAATTTAACAATAACCGATTAACATAAACTATTAATCGATTACTTGGTATCCACACAACACTAATAAGTATCTTTTGATCAGGATAGATATCAGGAGGAGCCATTTTCTTACAAATCACATAAGTCTGGCACCAACGTAGAAACCAAATGAATTTACAACTAAACACCAGATAAATTACAATAGTAAATTTAATCTTGTAGTTGGTTGGATATAGTTCTCATTTTTGCAGCACTTGTTCTTATTTCCCTTGAATCCTTTATAATTATTTAGTTGTAATATATTTTAGTAATAAATGGTGGCTAGTGAAGCTCAGTTAACGGTCTAAATGTCCTGCAATTCTTGCCCTCGTATGTATATTGGTTGAAGTTGAGTTTGAAATGAAATGTAATTTTTTCTCATATTTTTATTACATAAATATTTGGTTAGAAGAAGACTACCAAATTCATAAATTGCTAAAATTTTAAAACTTACTTCAATTTGAACAATTGTTGTTATGAGAAGTTTCATCCTTATTAACCTAAAATGTTATAAAATAAAAGCACTTTAATTTGGTTAAATATACATAATAATTTAAATAGGAGACTAAGGCCATGATAGTTTTTGTAAAATGTGAACTAAAGTTTCACATTAGCTAGAAAATTATATTTGAATAACTTTTTTTTTAATAGGCAATGAAACCTAATATTACAAAATAAGAATGTTACAACCACTTAATACATTCAAGAGGCGCTGTATACCAGTCATAAAACAAATAGTTTGGATAAAAATTTCCTACAAATAACCACCTCAAAGAGAAAAATTTGATCGAGTTTAACGTATCGTCTATTGACTTGAACTTATCCATAAAGAAAATATTATTCCTACTATCCCACAAAAACCACACATTAGTAGCCCACACTATAGTACCCAAAGAGTTACCTAGAACTTTTTTTAGAAGAAAAGATGAAATAAGAAAAAGATTCTAAACAAGTACCGTCACGTTTAACATGAATTCTGAACCATTTGCAAACCCCCTTCCACACTTTTCCTGCACAATCACAGACCAAGAATACATCAGGAATGTTCTTGTCATACCTTCCACAAGCGACGCACAATGAAGACGCCCCACCAATCCCAATACTTCTTCTAACCAGCTGATCCTTAGTCACTATACGATCTCTAAACAACATCCACATGAAAACCTGCACCTTAGACGGAATATTCGCCTCCCAAACCGCTTTGTACCCTTCAAGGATCTCTTCCGCTACCTCATACACCACCCGGTCCTGAAACAATAAACCATAGCAGGAAGAAACCGAGAATATAAGACTATTCGAAGACTCCCATATGAAACTATATTCTACTTCTTCCGGCAGCCTCACACCCTACAGATGGAGTCAGATTTCTTGCCGTTAGATCCGTCATATCTCGTGATTGCCAATCCTAAACTATCCTTCGCATATTTGTGATAAATAATGCCTTTCCATATCACCCATTTTGGATTCAAACATCTCCACTTCCACTTTAGTAATAGAGACATGTTGAAAAATGAGATATCCTTGATGCCCAACCCTCCATTTGCTTTCGGTGCACAAACAGTTTTGCAATCAATCCAGTGCACTTTCTTACTACTAGAGCAACCACCCTAAAGAAACTTGCTTTGGATGCTTTGAAGAGTCTTAACAACACCAGCTGGAGCTTTATAAAATGACAACCAATAAATAAGCAACGTGTTGAGAACCGAATTGATTAAAACCACCCTTCCACCAATAGACAAGTTCTTTCCTTTCCAATCAGATAATCTGCGCCTCACGTGATCAATGACATCTTTCCACAAATAAGCCTTCCTTGGGCTGTCACCAATGAACACACCCAAAAACTTACATGGAAACTTCAACACCTCACAATGAAGGAAAACAGAGGCTGCCTCCAGAAAATCCACACTTAAGTTAACACCACCGATACTACTCTTGAAGAAATTGACTTTAAGTCACGACACCATTTCGAATCCTCGCAACACCGCTTTTATACTCCATAAGTTGTCCTAATTTGCTTCCCCTATCAAAAGTGTATTATTGGCGAACTGAACAATGTTGTACGAAGTGTCCATGTTGACCATGAAGCCCGTATACTTACCAGCTGTCACTGCTTTATTTATTAATTGAGTAAGCCCTTCCATTACTAATATGAAAAGAAACGGTGACAAAGGGTTACCTTGACAGAGACCTTTGCCAACAGAGAATTCTTTGGTTGCACTACTGTTTACCAGAACTGACATCGATCCCTTAAACACCAAGGAATCAATCCACTCTAACCACCTATCCCAGAAATTCATCTTCTCGAGCAAGAACCTAAGAAACTCCCATGACACACTGTAATACCCCGTATTAATTAAGTGCTCAATTGGATATCGGGAGAGATCAATTATTTTATTAAAAAGACAGAGTGATATTTATTAGTTTAAGGGAGTATTTTAAGGTAACTCTAATAATTGATCAATTGGGTTGAGATGATAAAATATCAATTGGAGATATTTTACCCTGTTGGATTATATTATATAATATTGGTTTATATATATATATATGGAAAGGGAAGAGAAAGAAAGAAGAAGAAGTTAGTAAGGAGAAGAAGAAAAGAGAAAGAAGAGGAAAGGAAGAGAAATGGAGAAAGAGAAAGAAGAGGAAAGGAAGAGAAATGGAGAAAGAGGAAGAAGAGAGAAAACCCATGGATCATCATCATCACCATCTTCTTCAAACTCCTCTTCGATTATCAGGTGGGTTCTAGTTAGAAACTCTAAGCTCTAGAAATGGATGTTTGGAACTTAGGTTAGAATTGAGAGAAAATGATAAATTGTTGAATAAATGAAATCTAACGGATAAAATGAGTTATAAACTATGTTGTATGATCTTATACCTTTATTTGTTGATTGGGTATGGTTTTGAGGGTGAAATTGTGGATGGGAAGTTACTGTTACAAAGGGTTTATTTTTCTGCATAACGCAGAGCGCGCTTAGCGCGGTCTGGAGAATTTTCACCCCTTCCAGGAAGCGAGGAGCGCGCTTAGCGCGGGTGGGGCCCGCTTAGCGTGACCTGGAACAAAAAGAAAAACTATTCTTCTAAAATTCATAACTTTTGATCCGTAACTCGGATCGAGACGTTCTTGGTACCGTTAGAAAGCTATGACGATCCTCTACCCGGTAAAAAGTTATAATATAGGGTATGATGTGGGATGAATTATCTTAGTTGAAAATGAAGGAAAGTAATGTTTTGTGATATGTGGGAATTGATATCTTTTGGATCATAAGTCCAATTGAGGCATAATGATAGCCGTGGAAAGCTGTGGAAATATCCTACGGGATAAGAGTGAGAAATATTGTTCCGATACCCGATTAAATAAATCGGAGAAAACCTAAGGGTGATGTAACTTGAGATTGAATCATTATATGTGATTCTATGGTACAACTGTGATATGCTTTTGTATGACTTGTGATGGAATTATTATATGTAATTCAAAAATGTGCAATTGTAATATGCTTTGCCTAATAGTAATGTTAAACCTGATTGAAAGAATATGCATGTTTAAAATATGAATTAGGAAGAGTGAGGAAACTTTACCCTAAAACAAAATGGCATAGCTTATAATAGTGAAACCTAGTAACGGCTAGGACATTGATGTATGACAAGTGACAACGCTCGTGCATGAGAGGCCGAGGCGTGTGTCCATTACCGAATGGTATAGAATAAGTGAAACACTAATATAGAACATGTGTAATTGTTATGTTTTATTATTAAAGGCATGAGAGGCCTTAAGGCGAATGTGGCCTTGTGATTGTCGAATACAATCACGTTTGTGTATATGATCACGTAATCATAACCATTTTCTTTTGAGTTGCCCTTGAGAGGCCTTCATGAGTCTCGAGCTCCTCTGAAGTGCAGGCATGATTACTTGGCAGGTTTGATTCCCGTGTGTAGTACGAATGTAGCCTATATGGTAAAGAGACTTGCGATGGTTAACATGCCATGAGAAGTGACGGATCATGGTTAACAGGCCGATGATCCAGAATCCATTTTGTGTGCTAAGTAACTACAAGGATCCTGACTCGGGTCGACTTCTAGACCTAGAAGCGGACGGGAAAAGGGGATGCCTTGGTACAGGTTATCGATTAGTGAGATTCTTGAGTTAACAGGCTCAGGACATATTTCCATTCGTAAGGATTCTTGAGTTAATAGGCTCAGGACGTTTTTCCTTTCGTGTGAATTTATGAGTTAACAGACTCATGACATGTTTCCATATAGTGTGAGAATTGAGATTGTGTACTCAAGGTCATTTTCCCTTCCCCTTGACTTGAGTTAGGATCGGTTAGAGCCTTGTACAGCCGAGAAAATCCATAAGATAGGGAACTCACTGAGATTTGATGTATCTCACTCCACTATTGCTGATTATTTTCAGGAGGTATTTGCAGGTTTGATTTACAAGTGGAGTTATGCTGGGATGTTTCAAGAGAAGCTTAGTTGAGCTTATTTCCGCTGTGTATTATTTTCTTGTACAATGAGGAATATTGTATAATGATCTTAGATTTTATATTTTTGGATAATTTCCATATCTTGTACCATAGATTGTATTATGTTTTAAAATGGTCAAGTATGTGAATTACGCCATTAGGCACTTATGATGGTGTCAGTACCAAATAAAATGCTTGTATTGTATTATTCTAGATATATATATATATATATATATATATATATATATATATATATATATATATTATACAGGGCATTACACACACAATCGTACGCCCTTTCAAAATCTATTTTCATAACCATACACTTTCGTTTAGTTCTCTTAGCCAAATCTAAAAACTCATTAGCTACTAGCATCCCGTCAAGAATGCATCTTCCTGCGACGAATGTTGATTGTTCAGCCGAGACAATGATTCCCATAACCTTCTTAAAACGAATGATCAGGATTTTAACAAGAATCTTCTGATAACAGTTCACCAAACAAATAGGTCTGTAATTAACTAGGTATTTAGGATTCTTGGTTTTAGCCACAAAAGTAATGAACGAAGCTGCGACAATTTTAGTAAGAGAAGGATTAAGGAAGAAATCTTTAACAAACCGTATGTTGTCAACTTTAACAATGTTCTAGCAGGTTTGAAAAACCCGAAGCTAAACCCACCAGGACCTAGACTTTTACCATTACACGACTAAATAGATTCTTTAATCTCTTCCGCATTCACCTCTTCATCAAGGCTTCTCTTATCAGCATTCGACAACCTCTTCAAATCTAAGTCTTCAATGAAAGGGCACGCATACGAACACTCCCTGAAATTCTCTTCGAAGAAGTTTTTCACCTCGGCTTTGAACTCTTCCACACTCTCATTTCTTCCACTTGGAGTGTTAACAAACCAGATGTTGTTTCTTCTGCGTCTACATTTCATGATTTTGTGAAAATAACCAGAGTTTCTGAAAGCTCCAAGGATTTGACTAAATTTTGGTAAAACATAATGTTGAACAAGATGTTATAGGTTGAAGAAATTTTCCCCATACCAAAGATGTCGAATGAGATGTCCCAACATGAAGACTCGACATCATGACTGCCACAACAGGTTTTGTTTTTAATTCTGTTTCAAGATTCAAGGCGCACTCAGCAGTGGATCAAGGAAAGAAGAATTGAAGCCCAAGACAGAAGGTTATAAAAGAAGACTTAGACCTAGGGCTGAATAACTAATCCTTATGTAAACTTTTATAAAGTAGAAAATAGGGTTTAGGGTTTTGAGAGTTGTAGGACTTTCTTGTGTTGTAAGTCTCCCTTTGTATCAGTTGGATACATTGTGGTAGACTTAGATGAATATGCAGATTCAGAAACCTTTAGGTAATGAATTGTATATTATTCTTGGATGAAGCTTTGAAGAAAATCCAAGTTGAGTTGTTAGTCGAGAATGTTTGGCTGAACTTTGCATTGAAAAAGGTGTTTTTCAAGTAAGATGATACAGTTATTGTGACCATAACTTTTAGATATCACATATTATGATTTATGGAGTGAGATGGGTTTCTCTTATCAATTAGATGTGACTTCTAATGATAAATATTTCATTGGGTAGTGATAGGTAAACCAGAGGTTGTTTACTGTTAACCAGAGATTATTTACATAAAACTATACTACTGATAATGGATTCTTCTTCCTGGCTTGGTAGCCCCCAGATGTAGGTGATTTGCACCCAATTGGGTCATCATATTCTGTGTTGTTTATCATTCTACAATTTACAGTTCAGTAATGATTAACATGTCGTAACAGATGTTGAAACATCTATTATGAATCTATTGTTGATATTCAATGTATCAGCTTGTTTGTTCTGCCATTATTTTAATGTTATGTAGAGAACAATGTCTTGACATGTGTTAGGACATCTGTTATCTGCTATGCCAGAATTTCAATTGGTATCAAAGCAGGAATCCTGTTTGTTTCTGGATGAGATATTGGGAAATACTTTCCGGTCTTTAAACAAATTGTATGTGTGATCAGACCATTCATTGGATATCTAGAATGATTGGTGATCGGAAAAATAGCAAGTGTATTATTTTTACCGATGTAGTAATAGTTGGGGTTATCCCCATAATCGATCTCTCAAGGACTGCGTGTAATTATAAGTGCAGATGCTATTTCAATTAAACAAAAATGCCTTTAGGGTTTGTTTGTTTTGAAAATTATAATAACAATTAAGAAAATAAGCAGAATGAATAAAATGACTTAAGAAAATATGAGAAGTTATGCTAGGAGAAGTGTATAAATAGCTCTGCAATAAACCCAATTATTATTCAAAGAGACATGCCTCAAACCTTAGCCTACCCAATCTTATTAGTGTTTTTACTTAATTCCTTAACATAAAAACCTTTGATATTCTCCCTTGACCCTAATTCCTTAGCAATCTCAGAATAACATCAAGCAATAGTTCTGACAAGATTTTTAAAGGTTATTGCGGGGTATCCTCATTCCTAAGCAATATCTACCGTAATATTATTTTACAAAAGCATTAGGGTGGCTTGTCCGACCTAATCCTAATCGTGAATCTAATTCAATTGGGCCGATCGAAAAAGCATTAAGAACATTGCAAAATAAAGGCTTAAAGTAAAAAGGCATAATCTCATAGAATGATTCAAAATAGGTTTATTACATTGCAATTTAGGGACACCCCCTAGCATTGGGGGGTTTAGCTATTCATAATATTAAAAAGAAATACAATACGAAAAGTAGACATTACAATAGTGATCGTGAAGGCTGGATTAGATCCTCCAAGTGCGTCTGGGATGCTGGTCGTATGGAGAGGAGGGGGTGTACCTGCAAGGCACTCCGACGCTCAAGTAAGAAAGGGTCAGAGAAAAGGGGCAAGTACAAAGTATTAGTTCTTAGGGTGAATATTGGATACCTGGCCCTCTCAAGCGAGAGGGTTTATATAGAGCCCCCAACGCGTGGCCAACAGTCCTATTTTTGGGACGAAATAACCGTTTTCCCCAAAGAATAAGTAACTACCCAAACTAGCCGTTATGTCGGGCAGAGTGCCTGAAACTAGCCGTTATGTCGGGCACATGCATGGTTTCGGGCACCTGCCCTTGACTGTTCGGGGAGCAATAGAGCCGTGCGTAACAGGCAGTTATTCCGGGGAGGAACGACGCATTCCTTGCCCTGTTGGAGAGGCAGACAGGTAACTTTTTCCCCCTTGTCGGTTGGACTTAAGCGACTTGGGCCGCTCTGGAGCAGAAGCAGATTGGGCCATGTCCAGCCATTGGTCCAGTCCAGAACAGGAGCCCCCCAAGTCGTTGCTCCCAAGCATGTGAGTGATGACTTAAGGACGGCTCGTTACTCCGAGGACCTAGCGTGAAGTCGTTGTTTGAAGACGAGGAGGGATGTCCTAGTGTGCCCGTGGCCCCTGGTGTCCGTGATATTCGTGGTCGTGACCTTGTTGCTCGGAGTCCGGGGAGACTAAAGGTCAGTCAGAATTGGAAACGTTGGGGTGCCACGTGTGCCTAGAGCTCCGTGTAGCAGTCACTAGGTAATGATGGCTAGTTGATAGTCATCATGGTCTACGAGCGCGTGTCTTCACGTGCCCCTTTGTATAAAAGGGGGAAATTCGTTCCATTTGGAACTTTTTTGCTCTGATTTCTCTTCGTCTCCTTCAGCATTCCTGCCTGTCACCGCCGTCTGCTTACTCCGACCACCGCTCCAAGCTTCGAGCAGCCACTTTCGTCTTCTTAAATCAAGTAAGTTTCTGATCCTGTGCTTGTTCTACTCCTTTTAGTGGTAAATGGTAGATTGCATGTGGTTAGGGCTAGGTTTAGAGGACGAAATAGGTTGATTTCTGGCGATTGTTGGTGGTGGACGATGGTTGTGCCACTTTTCCACTTCTGACATGTCGCCGGACGTGTTAGTATGTTTTGGTCAGGAGGGCGGTTGACGGCGTCGTTGCGATGGCGATGCTTGTGTAACCGTCGCGATCTTTCATCTTTTGAGTGGGTGATGAGTTTTCCGGTAGAATGCTCCCAGGTTCCGGTGAAGCTTGGCGGTTTCCGGTGAAGCTTCGATCGGAAACTGGGTATGAGTGCAGGGAAGCTCCTCGTTTGGGGACGATTTGTTTCGAGCGTCTCCGCGCGGGGAGGTTTCAGTTTTTTGATGTTAGGGCTTAGGCCGGGGACGTTGTCCTCAGCCCTTTGTGCGCCCTTTCACTTGACTTAGTGGTGGAAGGGTGGATTTGACTTGTTGTCGAATTCACTTTTCTTTTTTGCTTTTCAGGTGATCGACATGGCGACGGGGCCAGATGGAGAGATTATCTTAGATACGTCTGAGGAAGAAACAGGCTCTTCGGATAATAGTAGCTCGACGGCTTCAAGTTCCTCCAGTGAGGTCGGGGAGGAGGAAGAGTTGAAGGGTATGGACGAGGATGCTGTCGAGGATTTCGTGGAGGAGTGGGAGGTGGCCGAACCTGCTGAACATGTGTCCACTTTTGCAACGTACTTGGGTGATGTCTTCACAGAGGTCGGACCGGAGGGGGAGTGGAATGTGCACTTTCCCTCCGAGGATGAGCGGGTCTGTACGGATTTCGAGGACCGCTTTACCATGTATGAGTACGCCTTCAAGGAGCTGGGTTTGAGGTTGTCGTTCACCGATTTCCAGCAGTCGGTGTTCGTGCATTTGAAGTTGGCCCCCACGCAACTGCACCCTAACTTGTTAGCCTTCATTCGGGCTTTCGAGCTGGTGTGCGAGTACCTCTCTATTGGGGCTACTCTCCCTCTGTCTTCGCCGTCTTCCATTTCCAGAGGCAGGTGTCGGGGAGGAAGTATGGTTGGGTCTCTTTAAAGAAGCCTCGCAAGTTGTTTAAACCATTTTCTGAGTCGATACGGACATTTAAAGAGCGGTATTATGTCATCGAGCCCGTGTCCGAAGCTGCCCAGGATATTACATATGTCTGGGAGATCGAAGTTGATGAGGACGGGAACGATCTGTGCGACGAGACGGGGAAGTTTATTGGGCGAAGGATCTACAAGTTCCCCATCCACTGGGCACCCGACCATTTCGCCAAGAGGCCCAGCGACTATGTTCTCCAACCGCACGAGCTGCGTGGGCAGGATGCCGTGGCGTACGAGGAGCTGGTGAAGTACGCTAACTCCTTCCTGCTCGCAGAGTGTTGGACGAATAAGGGTGCTCTGATCTTCGAGGAGGATGGCATTTAGAGGTTTGAGTACCGATTCATCAACACCAAGGCACTGCTGGAGTGCAAGACTCCTGCGAAAGTCGAGAAGCTGCTTGGTAGTCTTAGTTATTTCAGATTTGCTCGTGTTGTTTCTTTTCCTCGTAACTAACGTGTTCGTCTTTTGTTTGTGCAGGTGAGATGCCTCAGGCCCACGAAAGGATGGTGAAAAATGCTATCGCGAGGAACAAATCCGGTACGGCTGCTCCAAAGGCTAGATTTGCCAATGCGCGTGCTCCTACTCCTCCCCAACTTGCTGCGGGGAACTCCTCCTCTCCCACTCCAGCCCCCCGGGGATCTCCTCTTTCTTTGACCACGCGGCCTAAGAGGCCGAGGGTTGCTGACGCTATGGATCTCAGCCGGGCCTCGGAGAAGGGGAAGTTCGAACTCCCACCTTGCATACATGACAGGAAATTTTTTGAGGGTACATCTTTGGTCGTGCCGCGGGCAGAATCTCTGCGTCTGGAAGGTATGGATCGCTCGAGCAAGAGGGCGCTGGTGGCCCAAGATGCTTCCGCGCTTGTCAGGATGTTAGAGATGGCAGCTGTTTATACTGAGGGGGATTCAGCAACAGAGTCCGAACTGAGAACTTCCCGGGCCACCATAATATCCCTTGAGGAAACGGCGAGGAAGGCCAAGGAGGAGGCGAAGAGCTCAGGGGATTCCCGGAAGAGGGCGGAGGAGGAGATGTCCAGGTTGAAGGAAATGGTCTCTACGCTGGTTGCAGAGAATAAGGTGGCGGAGGAATTGGTTGAGGAGTTGAGGTCGAAGAATGCTTCGGGCGAAGATGAACCCGAGGACGTGAAGGAGATAAAGACAAGGTCTGAATTGGTCGCCCGTATGCTGGCGGCTGAGGATGACAATATCGTCATTGCAGACAAATCCTTTCGGAACGCTATGTCTCAATTGCGGGTAGTGAATCCCGAGCTTAACTTCTCCATCGATGGCACCCATTATTTGGCGCGTGTTGAAGATGGCCGGATCGTTATGCCCGAAGCCATCCTCGAAGAGCATACTAAGGACCAACCCGCGGAGAGCCAGGAGCCTCAGCCAAGTGCTGAGCAAGATGACCGGATGGACGAATGAAGAATTTTCCTTTTGTTGTAATTTGTCCGGCCTGCGTGCCGTGTATCTGTTGTAGCCTATTTTGGGGGGAATAGCCCCCGTTTGATGTAATTCAACACAGCCGTGGTCCTAGTGGCCACTTATTATGTTTAAATTATATGCCCGGTCTTGGTGTCCAGTTCTGTTCTTTGCGTGGTTTTAATTGTTTTTATTTTTTACTAAGTGTTGTACTCATGCTTGTTGTGAATGTATGTCTTCCCGTGATAGGGAGTATTTGACTTATGTAAATTTTTAGGGGGATTGCTCGTTGTAGATGTGTTCGGCAGTGAGGGGTACTAATCGAACGACCGGGGAATATCCTGGCGGGGTGCGGAGCTCAGGTCGCGTTTGAGGCTTGAGTTCGCGGCGTGAACGTCCCATCGCGAGCTGGGGTTCTGCCAGTCATGGTACTTTGACGACGGTGATGCTCGATCGAGGACTGTCGTCGAGCAGTTATTCGGCTCGTTACTGAGCGGGGTTCTGCTTCAATGATATGCGACGCTTGTACCTAGGCGTGCATAGTGGTCGGTAGCTGACGTTCGTCGTCGCGATGGGTCGAACCGAGAATTAGGGCCTTAGCTATAGTATTGTTTTAGATTTTTGGCGTTCCATGGTCAAGCAAGTTCTTCCCCGTTGAGATGTTCTAGGTAGTAGGCCCCATTCTCCGTTTTTGCTCAGACGCGATAGGGTCCTTCCCTGTTGGCGGCTAGTTTGCCCTCGTGGGAGTCTTTGTGGTTTCTTTTTAGAACAAGGCTTCCCACGTCGAATTCTCGTCGTATCACCTTGGCGTTGTGCCTGATGATAATTTTATGTTTTAGTGAGGCTTCGCGGAGGGCTGCCCCGGTTCAGATTTCCTCGACGAGGTCGAGTTCCTCTCTTAATGATTCGTCGTTCATCTCCTCGTCTAGGGGCGACTCTGTCTGCCTGGAGGGTACGTGAACTTCGACGGGAATTACAACCTCGGTCCCATAAGCTAGACGGAAGGGTGTTTCCCCGGTTGTAGAGTGTGGGGTTGTACGGTACGCCCATAATACACTGTGCAGTTCCTCGACCCAAGCCTTATTTGTTTCGTCCAGCCTTCGTTTGAGGCCTCGAAGGATGACTCGGTTAGCTGCCTCAGCCTGGCCATTTGTTTGGGAGTGCTCGACGGATGCGAAGTGCTGCTTCGTACCCAGTTGGGCAACGAAGTCCTCAAACTTCCTGTCCGTGAATTGCGTCTCATTATCCGTCACTATTGCTTGGGGGATGCCGAAACGTGCAAAGATGTTTCGTTTGTAGAAACACAGGATGTTGAGGGCAGTTATCTTGGCTAGGGCCTCCGCTTCTATCCATTTTGTGAAGTAGTCTACGCCTACTATGAGGTATTTATTCTGATTCGATCCTACCACGAAGGGTCCTAGGATGTCTAGGCCCCACCAGGCAAATGGCCACGGGGAGGACATAGCCTTGAGCTTGTTAGGTGGAGCCAGGTGCATGTCCCCGTACCGTTGGCATTTATCGCATTTCTTCACATGTTCTTTCGTTTCTTGCTGCATGGTTGGCCAGTAGTATCCTGCTCGGAGGGCCTTTTGGGCAAGTGACCTTCCGCCGAGATGTTGGGCGTTGATTCCCTCGTGGATTTTGCGCAGGATGTGTGTGACCATTTCTTCCTCGACACATTTGAGCAGCGGAATGGAGAGTCCCCGCCTATAGAGTTTATCCTCGACCAGGACGTAGGAGCAAGCTCTTCGCCTAACTATGCTGGCCTCTTTTGGGTCGGACGGAAGTTCGTTTTTAGCGAGATAGTTGTACACAGGGGTCATCCAGTAGTTGTTGTCGCCGATCATTTGTACGTTGAGGGTCAGGGAGGCCTTCTCGATACTGGGTCGAGGAAGTACCTTCTGTATGACGGACTTGTTTCCGCCTTTCTTCTTTGTGCTGGCTAGTTTGGATAGAACGTCTGCTCGTACGTTATGTTCGCGGGGAACATGTTTCACTTCCACTGTTGCGAACTTCACCATTTCCTTCTTAACCAGGGCTAAGTACTCGGTCAGGTTTTCGTTTTTGGCTTGATATTCTCCTCGGACCTGGTGGGCCACAAGTTGTGAATCTGTGCAGATGACGACTTCTTCTGCGCCCAGGTCCTCGGCTAGGCGTAGCCCAGCGAGGAAGGCCTCGTATTCAGCCTGGTTGTTGGAGGTTGGGAAGGATAGGGTGAGTTATACTTCGACGATGATTCCTTCGTTACTTTCCAGTATGATGCCCGCACCGCTCCCTGCCAAGCTTGAGGCACCGTCCACAAAAATGGTCCATTTACGTGCTATGCTCGCGGGGGAGTCAGCGAATGTCATTTCCGCAAGGAAGTCTGCCAGAGCTTGGGCTTTGAGAGCTTTCCTGACTTTATACCGGATGTCAAATTCGGATAGTTCAAGCGACCATTTGAGCATTCGGCCGGCCATGTCTGGTCGTCCCAGTAGCTTTTTTATGGGTTGGTCTGTTCGAACCACGATCGTGTGATCCAGGAAGTAGTGTCTTAATCTTCTGGCAGCATTGATGAGGGCCAGAGCCACTTTCCCTATCTGTTGGTATCTTAACTCTAGTCCATGCAGCGCTTTGCTCGTGAAATATATGGGCTTCTGCCCGTCAGGTGTCTCGCGGATGAGAGCGGCGCTCACTTCTTCGGTTGCTACGGTGAGGTACAGATATAACGTTTCGCCATTATCTGGGCGAAAGAGGACTGGTAGCTCTGAGAGTGCCCGTTTCAGATGGAGAAGGGCCTTGTCACACTCCTCGGTCAATTCGAATGCTTCCTCCTTGCGGAGGAGTTTGAAGAATGGTAGGGCGTGCTGGGCAGACTTAGTCACGAACGAGACAGTGACGCGAGCATCCCATTGAGGGACTGGATGGACTTCTTGGACTTGGGTGTTGGAAACTCGGAAAATGCTCGACACTTGTCGGGATTAGCTTCGATTCCTCGTTCTGTTAAATAGAAGCCGAGGAATTTTCCTACTCGGACACCGAACGTGCACTTCTCCGGGTTAAAATGCATTTTGTATTTCTTGGCCTGTTCGAAGACCTTTCTCAAATGGGCAGTATGATCAGTTTCCTCGTGGGATTTCACGATCATGTCGTCCATGTAGACTTCGAGCATGTCGCCAATTTCTCCCCGGAAGACCTTGTTCATCATTCTTTGGTAGGTTGCTCCGGCGTTCTTCAGGCTGAAGGGCATTACGTTGTAGTAATAGTTGCCAGATTCGGTCATGAAGGCCGTGTATTTTTTGTCGGCCATTGCCATTGGAATTTGATTATAGCCCGAGTAGGCATCCATGAACGATAAAATTTTATCAATATTGGGGAGGGGGTAGGCATCCTTCGGGCATGCCTTATTGAGATCGATGTAATCAATGCACATGCGCCATTTTCCATTAGATTTTTTAACTAGTACAACGTTGGACAACCAAGTGGTGTACTTGCCCTCCGAAATAAATTTGGCCTCGAGGAGGTCCTTTACAGCTTTTTTAGCAGCCTCCATTTTCTCCGGAGACTGCTTTCTCCTACGTTGTGCTACGGCCTTGACGGCCAGGTCAATTGTCAGCTGGTGGCAGGCGACGGACGGATCCAAGCCGAGCATTTCGGAGGCGCTCCATACGAAGAGGTTGACATTCTCACGGAGGTATGCTTTGAGCTGCATCCTCGCTATGTCGGGCAGGTCTGCTCCAATCTTCACTCCCCGCTGAGGGTCATCGCTGAATAGAACTATCTCGAAGTTGCCATCCGGGATTGGGCGCATCGAATGGGAGCTGCTGCTGGACGATGTAGATGGGTTGGCCGAAGCTGCTCATTCCTCCTGTTGGTCTTCTTCGGGGAAGCGACTGTCGAGGTCGATGGAGTCGACCTGGGGTAGAGGCTTGGCTTCCTCAGAGCTGCTTGGCAATGCTGGCTTGCTCGACGCTTTTGGCTTGGACGCAATGGCGTTGAGCCCCTTTGTAGCTGCTTCAAAACACCGCGCGCAGCTTCGATATCGCCGTGGAGGGTGGCGACCATCCCTTTTGAAGTGTAATACTTCATCTTCAGGTGGACTGTTGAAGGCACCGCTACCAACTCGGCAAGAGTTGGCCTTCCGAATATGCACTGGTAAAGCGACGGGCAGTCGATTACCAGAAATTGTACCTTGACAGATCTGGCCGTCTCAGCTGACCCAAAGGTTACAATCAGTTCGACGTATCCCCACGGCTTGGTCACTGATCCGTTGAATCCCTGCAAATCAGACCCTACGTAGGGGGTAAGGTGTGATTCGTCCAACTGAAGTGTCAAAAATAGCTGGGAGTACATGAGGTCGACTGAGCTGCCCTGGTCGACGAGGATTCTGCGAACGTCGAAGTTCGCCATTCGGGCTCTGACGAGCAAAGGTATGCTCGAGTTCAGGGATCCCCCGAGGAGCTCTTCCTGATAAAAGGAGATGGGGATGGAGTCCTTCTGGGCCTGATCAAGCGTGGTCACCTTATTGGAGCTCGTGTTGATCAGATGCTCGAATTTTGGTTTCACGGAGCCCACCGTGACTTTGTTGAAGCCCCTGCCGGAGATAACCATGGCAGAGGGAAATGTCTCCCATGGGCTGTGGGCCGCGAAATAAGCAGGGGTGCTGAGCCCGTCCGGGACGTAGAAGTCCTCCGGTCGCGATATGGACATAGCGACCTGTATGTTGGCGTCTTCCGAGGAGGGTACTTCCTCCTCTATCTTCTTGGACTCCTGGGCATCCTGCCGAGGAGTGTCCTTCTTCTTCACGAACTGTTTCAGGTGGCCATCCCTGATCAGTATCTCAATGGCATCCTTCAGATGGATGCAATCTTCTGTAGTGTGGCCGTGACTCTTGTGGAAACAAAAGTATTTTGATTTGTCCATGTTTGGCCTGGCCGGCAGTTGTTTGGGGAAGCGGACTCCCGCCTGCTTGAATTCCGAATTTGCACATTCGGACAATATCTTCTCCCTGGAGACGGCCAGGGGGGTGTGTCATGGAACCGCCCGGAGGGTCCCTTGCTGTCGCGGGAGTCCTGGGGACGGTCCTCGCGCCTCCGTTCACCCCGACAAGATGTCGAGGTTTCCTCTCCTCTGGAGGCCCGAGCGTTCTCCTGATGGCGTGATGCTCGGACATTGCTAGCCGCAACCTTCTCTTCGTACTGAATGTGCGATTGGGCTTTGAGGAGGAGGGCGTCTAAGTTCCTCGGTGGTGCGAGGCCAACGGCTTTAGAAAACTCAGAGTCCGGGCGGAGCCCTTGCTCGAGCAGAAACTTCTTCATTTCGTCCATTGTAGGGACCTGTACTGCTTCCTTGTTGAACCTTTTGATATATGCGCAGAGAGTTTCGTTCTTTCCTTGGATTATGGCCCCGATGGAGGCCTCAGTCTTGGGGTAACGGCGAGATGCTGTGAAATACCGCGAGAACATCCTGCCCAGTTGTCTCCACGAGGTAATGGACTCCTCGCGAAGCTACTTGTACCATGTCATCGCTCCCTTTCGGAGCGTGGTTGGAAATAGTCGGCATTTGATGGCGCCCCGCACACCACGGTAATCCAATAGCGCATCGATATTCTCAATGTGCTCGTCGGGGTCAGTGGTCCCGTCGTACATGCCTAGTGACGGGGGCTTCTCCAGGCCTTTAGGGAGACGGGTAGCCAAGATTTCCTGGGACAATGGGCCGTGAGGCTCATCGTCGCTGCTAGAACTGGTGAATGACGGGGACCAAAGGGTAGGCTCGCGGCAGCGGTTCCTTCGGGGAGAAGGGGAATGGTTCCTTCGAGGAGAAGGTGAGCGATTTCTTCGGGGAGACGGTGAAGGGGTCCGGCCTTTAGACTTGACCGGGGGAGACTACTCATTCCTTCGGGTCCTCTTGTAGCCGGGATAGTGCTGGTCACACGGGGAGACCTGGTCACGCTTCCGGACGGCGCGAGGGTCAGGCTCTTGGTGCAGTCTCCAGTCAATATCTCTCCGGGGCTATGGGCTCCTTGATCGTTGCTGGTTTCTCCGCGGAGGAGGGGATCTTGGACACTTGGACTCTTCTAATGCCTCGATCCTCTCGTTCTGCTGCAGGATCAGGGTGTTGGTTTTGTTGATCGCCTCCAGGAGGGCTGCCACGACCGGGTCGGCGTTAGGCGGAACAGGAACGGGCAGGATGTCAAGTGAAGACTGATCGTTGTTGCGATCAGTAGGGATATGGGAAGGAGAAGCAGTGGCTCCGTCCCTTAGAAAACGGGAATCTTGGAGGAGAGATAAATGGTCGTCAACGTCAGATTTGTTGACGGGGAAGGTAGTGGTTTGGAGAGCATCCTTGGCGCGATCTTGAGAGGCCATGATGATGATGATCTTTGAGAATTATTTTGATCTTCGGTTTCCGGGGAAAGAAAGATGGGGAGAACAACGATTCCCACAGACGGCGCCACTGATCGTGAAGGCTATATCAGATCCTGTAGAAGTGGGCCACCAAGTGCGTCTGGGATGCTGGTCGTATGGAGGGGAGGGGGTGTACATGCAAGGCACTCCGACGCTCAAGTAAGAAAGGGTCAGAGAAAAGGGGCAAGTACAAAGTATTAGTTCGTAGGGTGAATATTGGATACCTGACCCTCTCAAGCGAGAGGGTTTATATAGAGCCCCCAGCGCGTGGCCAACGGTCCTATTTTCAGGGCGAAATAACCGTTTTCCCCAAAGAATAGGTAATTACCCAAACTAGCCGTTATGTCGGGAAGAGTGCCCGAAACTAGCCGTTATGTCGGGCACAGGCATGGTTTCGGGCACCTGCCCTTGACTGTTCTGGGAACAATGGAGCCGTGCGTAACGGGAAGTTATTCCGGGGAGAAACGACGCATTTCTTGCCCGGTTGGAGGGGCAGAAAGGTAACTTTTGCCCCCTTGTCGGTTGGACTTAGGCGATTTGGGCCGCTCTGGAGCAGAAGCGGATTGGGCCATGTCCAGCCATTGGTCCAGTCCAAAATAAATAGTAATCGGATGATTTTGATCTTTAATTGTTAGCACTCATGAAGAATCTCCCTCCTCCAGATCACTTGATCACATGAAACTCTAACGTAAACTTGTTCGTAAAAGCAAAAGTATCTCTTCTCCTTCCAAAAACTAGTCTAAATAGCCACAATTCACTCAGATCGATTGGAAATACCCAAAGCTCCCCCACAGCTTAATATATAGAGAAAATATGAAAAAATTCAGGAAATCAGCGTCAATTCTGACACGGGCCGTGTCAGCCAACACTGCCGGCCGTGTCAGCTTGTTGGATTTTATAACCGAAATTGTTTGGATAAGAACTTTTGATCCGTAAGTCTGTTTTGGTCCCCGTTCGAAGCATCGGAAAGCTAATGTAGAGAACTACGACATAGTACAGATAAGAAACTTGGCTGCCCAATATTTTTCCATGTTTGTTGAATTTTAGGTCCAGGCATCCTCTGCTTCCTTCCAAAAACTCTTCTAAATTCCCGGAACTTCCATTTTCTTCGCACGAGTCCTTTGGGCTTTTCCACTCAGACCTGAAACCATCGAAAACTACCAAACCAAAGCATAAAATGCAATATAATTGAAATAGAACAACAAATTATAAAATGTGAGAATAAAATATGACAAGTAAAATTGACTTGAAAAACAATGACAATACAAAACAAAGTGCTACCGATTTCACGGATTCATGCCGAATAATTGACGAAAACTAGTAGAAATGGTGACCGATCACAACTCCAAACTTATCTCATTGCTTGTCCTCAAGTAATGCTCGAGGCAGTAGAAAGGTCACCCCCGAATTAATCAAAATTTTCTTACCACAACACCGCTGAGATCTTTCGCGACTATCTTTCCACTTTTCTTTCAACATTTCCTTCTTACCTGAATTTTGACAGTCCGCTACACTTCCACATCAAAGTACCTCTTTACCTGTCAACTTTTCACACTCACACCAAATCTCTCAGGTTACAGTGTTTACACTCAATAATCATAGCATGCAAAGTCAACTCATAAGCTTGAACAAAATCTATTTTCATCTCAAACGCACACAACACACACTTTTTGAGGGCTTTGTTGTAACGGGGCATAGGGACAAGGTGGGATAAACAAACAAAACGGAAAAACGATTGGTTTTTAGCTCAGACTCAGTGTCGTCATTCTAATCACTATGGTATTTGTTCTGTTTCACAATCAAGGGTATCACACACCATTTTACTAGGATTCTTTAGTTTACACTCAATTGTTTCTTTGAGCTTACTTTTTGACTTCTTCAAACTAAATCCTCCTCTAGGTAAGTGGTTTATTGTACTTCTCTTTTTTTTTTCTTTCTTTTCTCTTTTTTTTCTTTTTCAAAACTTTTCTTTCTTTCTTTTTTTTTCTTTTTGCACTTACCTAGTTCTTAAAGGTATCCCAACCCCAAACTTAGAATTTTTCACAGATAAAAAATCAATAACACTTATCTGAGCAGGGTGAGGGAGTGTTTGGGCTCATGGTTTAATTATGCAGTTAATAAACAAACAAAAGGAAGAAGGTTCGAGGGGGTTAACGAAGGATAACAAAAAAAAAGTAGGCTGGAAAGACTCAGGGTTAAAAACAAACAAGTGCCTCAGTGTGTATATATGTGCATTGAAATTCCAACAGACGAGTATGCAAACTAAGAGTGGCAGAGACATACCTGACGAACTCTCATGATGATAATGTGTTTGGCTTTTTATGATCCTCACCATGTTTGGCATACTGACAAATTCCAAGGTACCTCTAGTTTAATGTCGGTTCATTTCCGTCTCAGGTGTACAGTACTCCCGTATCAGTCCAGTGTTGGAAAGTCGCGTCCAATCATCCACCTCAGCAGTACCAACTTTCGAGGGTTTCCTGGAGAGCAAGAATGAGTTGTGCCTTTTCATCCGCTAACTATAAGTCTCCTCATTCATCCGACACGAATACCTTCAATCTGTAACACACGAAAACAAAGCACACCAACCAAAATAAAAATAAACGGTTCGAAAATGAAATAACAGAAATAAAAATACTGAAAGCAATAAACCCCCTCCCCCCCCCCCCCCCCCCACTCTTGAACCAAACATTTACCTCAATGTTTTAGAACAAGCTAGAGAGGGGAACTCACAGAGCCTCACTGCGGAGGGGAAAAGTTATAAAAAAAACTGAAAATCAAGCCTGCCTGACACGAGCCGTGTCCGGTGACACGGTCGACCGTGTCAGGCCACTGCCACCTCAATTCCAGAATAAATTTTTTCATACCCTTACAATAGAACTGACACGGGCCATGTCAGTTGACACGGGCGGTCGTGTCAGCCTACTGTAAAACCTCAAACACTTTGCTTTTTCCTGCATTCTTGACACGGGCCGTGTCCGGTGACACGAGCGGCCGTGTCAGGCCCCTGTTTTTCTCAAAACTTGTCTGATTCTTCGGTTTTTCTCATATTTTCTCAGACATATGTAGTCTATTGATGCCTGCCTAAAATTTTCAGTTTGTGAGATGCCTCTGCCCTCCTATGAAAGACTCTGAGTGTACCTAGTTAAACCTAAAACACAACAAAAACAAAAGAAACTCTTAGAAATAAAACCTGTGGGTTGCCTCCCACGAAGCGCTTCGTTTAACTTCGCATGGCTCGACGGGTTACTCCCCAATGCTATGGGGGGTACTTTAGTTTACAGGTTTTGTAGCCTGACCTTTCCACAACAGAGCACCGGTCAGATTCTGGAATAAGAGCTACATTGTGATCCAACTCACATCCAACTTCCACATTCTTCCTTTAATGTTTTTTTCTCTTCTTTCTTTGATGTTTCTTCCTCTTATTGACTTCTTGACTGGATTTTGGAGTCTTGCTAGGTACAATAGATGACTCAAATGCTGCAACCTGATGGATTATTCCAGAGACTTTTTCAAGAAGTGGTTTTGAGCTTTTTCTTTTTCCCACAGTTCGGATCATTCCGACTGAGGGGTGATTACTTTCCTCTTGACCTTGCTTCTCGAGCTCCAACACTTTTAAGGTTCTTTCCTCTTCAAAATGTTTCAAAGTTAGAGTGCCAGCTTCAATATCTACACTGCACCGACTAGTCATCAAGAATGGTCGACCTAGTATGATAGTCGTCTCCTCATCCTCGGGTAGATCAATGATCTCAAAGTCCACTGGATATGTGAAGTTATCAATAGTCACAAGCACATCTTCTGCTAGGCTGTATGACCGCTTGGTAGTGTGCTCGGTAAACTTCAGATTTGTTCCCGTTTCACTTATTTTTTCTATACCCAGCTTTTTAAAAATTGAGAGGGGAATGAGACTCACACTAGCACCCGAATCAATCAAGACTTTCTTAAAAATTATGTCCTTTATGATACAGGGGATTGATATAGAACCAGGATCTTTCTGTTTGATTGGAATTCTCCTACCTTGTGATCCCCCAATGCTCTCCTCAATTATACTCTTTAGCTCTTCGCCACTAGGTTTGTTTTTCCCAATGACCTCCTTCATGAATTTCTTATATAGAGGCATTTGTTCGAGTGCTTCAAAGAAGGGCATATTAATCTCTAACTTTTTGACCAATGAGCTGAATTTCTCAAAGTCTTTTTCTGGTGTCTCCTTCTTTGTCACTCTTGAGGGGTACGATAACTTGATCTTAGGTTTAACCGCTTCTTTTCTTTTCTCTTCGGTTGGCCTGGCTTCTTCTTCTGCAACTTCCTGGCTTTTTGTGGTAACAACATTGACATTCTCATGACTCTTTGGATTTGGTATGGTGTCGCTTGGAAGGGCACTTGGTGCTTGAGAATTTGCAACTTGTTAAGCTATCTGACCCAATTGAACCTCCAGATTCTTTATGGAGGCTGAGGTATTCCTATAGCTATTCCGGGTCTCTTCCTGAAATTGCATGTTATGAGCTTCCATCTTCTCAATGGCAATCTCCCATTGTGCTTTTGGGGGGGGGGGGCTGTTGCTGCTGTGGGTATTGGTATTGATTCTGATCTTTCCAGGAGAAGTTAGGATGACTCTTCCATCCCGGATTATAAGTTTGAGTGTAGGGGTTATTCTGCTTTAGGAATTTTATCTCCTTAATTTGTTGCGGAGTCGCAACACAATGTGCAGTATAATGGGTCCACTACAGATCTCACAAATCATGGGTTGACCAGTTTGAACTTGTGCCACACTTTGAGTACCCACATTCATAGCCTTTAACCTTCTTTCAACTTCCGCCGCAATCCGATCTTCCACCTTCACAACTTGATTATTCAACTTTAAGTCAATCACACCCTCAGATTTACTCACACTTCGATCATATAATTCCAAATGTTTGTTGGCTACAATAGCTTTAATAATTTTCTTAATACCAGTCGCGGTGGTGAAGTTGGATGATCCACCAGCAGCTGTATCAATAAGTTGATTAGTTTTCATTCGGAGGCCATTGACAAACACCTGCATCTTCTCAGTTTGATCCATGTTGTGAGTCGGACAGGCTACCAAAACCTTCTTAAACCTCTTGTATGCGTCTCCGAGAGATTCTCCGTCCTTCTGTTTAAAGTTCACAATATCATATCTTTTTCGGATATAAATAAAGGCCAAAAAATACTCATTCAGAAATGTCTTCTCCATCTCTTCCCAAGTGGTAATATTCCCAGCAGGTAACGAGTAGAACCACTCTTCCGCCAGAGTCAAAGGAAACATTCTTAACTTCTTTGCTTCCTCCGTGTGCCCCTCAATCTTGAGAGTGGTGCTCATAGTCAGAAATCTTTGCAGATGTTTGTTGGCGTCTTCATTAACCTTTCCGGTGAAAGGTCTCATCTCAAGTTGAGTGATGGTGCTAGGATACAACTGGAAATTCGACACATTCACCAGTTGGTTTACGATGGTCAACCTACCAACCGGTGCATTTGCCCCACCGTAATTGCCCAGAAGTCTCTCCGCTGGTTGATTTCCAGCCATAATCACAGTATCTCTGTCCGCCTCTGAACCTGTTTCTGAATCTGAATCTGATTGTTCTGAGTGAACAGAAACTTTTTCTTCTTCTGGTGTTTGGACTGACGGTTCTGCTTCTGAAGCTGTCAGTCTTGCTTGTCTACGCCTTGCGTGTAAAGTTCTTTCGATTTTTGCGTCAAAATTGAAATTTGCTGAGGGTTCTCCTAGCATAAAAATGTTAGATGCCAAAAGTTATAAAATAAAAAAAAAAAAAAAAGTAAAAAAAAATAAAAAATAAAAATAACAGAAAAATAAAATTTTAGTCACAGAGTGACAAAATTTCAATTGAATTAACACACGAACTTATAATTTGGCAGTCCCCGGCAACGGCGCCGAAAACTTGATCGGAAAAATAGCAAGGGTACTATTTTTACCGATGTAGTAATAGTTGGGGTTATTCCCAGAATCAATCTCTCAAGGACTGCGTGTAATTATAAGTGCAGATGCTATTTCAATTAAACAAAAATGCCTTTAGGGTTTGTTTGTTTTGAAAATTATAATAACAATTAAGAAAATAAGCAGAATGAATAAAATGACTTAAGCAAATATGAGAAGCTATGCTAGGAGAAGTGTATAAATTGCTCTATAATAAACCCAATAATTATTCAAAGAGACATGCCTCAAACCTTAGCTAATTCGTTAACAAAAAAACCTTTGATATTCTCCCTTGACCCTAATTCCTTAGCTATCTCAGAATAACATCAAGCAATAGTTCTGACAAGATTTTTAAAGGTTATTGCGGGGTATCCTCATTCCTAAGCAATATCTACCGCAATATTATTTTACAAAAGCATTAGGGTGGTTTGTCCGACCTAATCCTAATCGTGAATCTAATTCAATTGGTCCGATCGAAAAAGCATTAAGAACATTGCAAAATAAAGGCTTAAAGGAAAAAGGCATAATCTCATAGAATGATTCAAAATAGGTTCATTACATTGCAATTTAGGGACACCCCCTAGCATTGGGGGGTTTAGCTATTCATAATATTAAAAAGAAATACAATACGAAAAATAGACATTATAATAGTAATCAGATGATTTTGATCAACAATTGTTAGCACTCATGAAGAATCTCCCTCCTCCAGATCACTTGATCGCATGAAATTCTAACGTAAAATTGTTCGTAAAAGCAAAAGTATCTCTTCTCTTTCCAAAAACTAGTCTAAATAGTCATAATTCACTCAGATCAATTGGAAATACCCAAAGCGCCCCCACTACTTAATATATAGAGAAAATATGAAAAAATTCAGGAAATCAGCGTCAATTCTGACACGGGCCGTGTCAGCCAACACTGCCGGCTGTGTCAGCTTGCTGGATTTTATAACCGAAATTGTTTCGATCATAACTTTTGATCCATAAGTCTGTTTTGGTCCTCGTTCGAAGTGTCAGAAAGCTAATGAAGAGAACTACAACATAGTACAGATAAAAAACTTGGTTGCCCAATATTTTTCCATGTTTTTTGAATTTTAGGTCCAGGCATCCTCTGCTTCCTTCCAAAAACTCTTCTAAATTCCCGGAACTTCCATTTTCTTCACACGAGTCCGTTGGGCCTTTCCACTCAAACCTTAAACCATCAAAAACTACCAAACCAAAGCATAAAATGCAATATAATTGAAATAAAATAACAAATCATAAAATGTGAGAATAAAATATGACAAGTAAAATTGACTTGAAAAACAATGACAATACAAAACAAAGTGCTACCGATTTCGCGGATTCATGCCGAATAATTGACGAAAACTAGTAGAAATGGTGACCGATCAATTGGTACTGGATCAAGGATGACAACTTCTATTGGTTGTCTTTAGCTTCTGTGGAGTTTCTCCAGCCATTGCTGGTGAAGAGGTTCTTTTTTGCTAGGTGTCGTCTAAGAAGTCTTGACATCTTACCTGGAACCTGTTGAAGATGTGTTGGTGTTTCGCTACATATGCTTATGCTGAAAGGACTTTGGTAAAACTAGATTGAAGACTCTGTTCATAAAGGTGTCAGCATTTATTGAAGCTCTAGCCGTTCCAGCAGGGAGTAATGAAATGGAGAGAGTTGATTGTTGCTGATTTGTCCTTGATGTCTTGGTACTTGGAAGATTGATTTCTTCAGGTATTTTAAAGTCAGAAGAGGAGAGGTCTAGGTTATCAATTTCCTAGATTATGAAACCGGTAAATACCCTTGTCATGATAAAGTTGCCAAAGACACTTGAGAATTCTCTCAAGTCTACTCATAAAGGCATCTCTTGTCATAAGGACTATTGTTGTTCTGGAGGCTTGTGATTGCTCTTCTGGTCAAGGTTGGTCCTGAGGATCATCAATCTGAAGATTTGGGGGTGATTTATTTTCACCTTCCATGTCGTGCAAGGTAGTACGTCTTCAAATCAGCTGAAGTGGTTCTTCTCAAGGAAGATGCAAAAGTTTGTATCAGCTAGGTCAAGGGTGTCAGTCTTGATGTCTCAATATTCTGCTTGGTACATAAGGTATCTACACTAAAGAATACTTGATTGGTATTCCTAAAGTTTTGATATCTTATGGATGTATGGGGTACTGAACAAGGATTCAAGATCAATTGCTATTTGTGGAGTGCACAAGTATTTAATTGATTATCCATGCTCTTGAAGCTCAAAATTGCTGGAGTTCAAGAGGTACAACATTTATCATTGCAGTAGCTCAGGGACTAACATCAAGTCAATGATCCAAAAAGGTTTTCTTATAAGGATTTAAGATTCATTGCTATTTGTGTTATTCACAAGTATTTAATAAATTATCCTTAGTTAATGATCAAGGAAGATGAAGTCGAGGTGTCTCATCAGTTGTTTCATCAATGTTCAAGTATCAAGTTCTTGGATCTGTTTGAGGTTGTACAAGGATCTAATGTTCAACCAGATGTTGAAACATTCCATCAGCAGAGATTGTACAAAATCTTGTTGATTCAAGGTGTGAATCTTTAGGACAAGAGAAAGGAGTAGCATATGTTCTGGGAACAAACTTTTGTGTGTTGGCATAAAGCTCTGGGAACCTTCTTCTGGTTGGATCTGCTGAAGCATATATTCTGACTAGAAAATTTTGTGGCAGGAAGCTTTTTTTGAATATGGTGCTGATGGAAGTGAAGATAAAGAATTCTTAGTCTTGATGAAGATTGCTTGGATCAGTTTATTTCTGATCTAAGTGGATTGGAGTGCAGTTGCAGAGAGCATGAGATACGTTTCATCATGAAGGTTCTGGATTAATTTTCAGGATCTTATCTCTGACATCTTGAAGATTTCTTGTATCTGTTGACTACTCTTTCTTAAAGAATCAGGCTTTGGCATGTTTGGTTCTTCTAAGAATGAGCTCTTGAAGTTGATGCTCTTCAAGGTATATGGTCTTAAGATTGGTTGTGGACCATTAACACAGGATGAAGGTTATCTACTTAAACTTGATATGTTAATCAAGTCTATGAGAGCATAAAACTCGTGTTTTGTAGAAGCGGGGAAGTTTCTCAAAATGGTATGTCTGAGGGGGAGTTGATCAAGACTGTATCAGACAGACTTGAGCTCATCAGCTGGAAGTTATGACATTGATGTCAGATGCTCTGACATCAGGATTATCATCAGATTATTCATTCAGTGGGATCTGGTTACAGTGGATGTACATCATTTTGAGAGAAGCTGATCTTTTCAGATATGATTGGAATGGATTCTCTAAAAGGTCTATGCAATGTATGGGAATTGCATAACCTGGTAAAGGCTACATTTCATAGTCTTAGTGTATCTAAGATGTCTTACTGAAGACCCAGATTCTTAGTTGAAGACCAAAGAAGAAGCTGGTTAGCTCTTGGCTTGCTGTTGGTTGAAGGGGTCTTCACTTGAGGTGTTTGACTTAGTGGGAGTATAAGAGTCTATTTCTCTCCACAGCTGTCTAGAGTTCTTGATGATCAAGCTGGTAGAAGTTGTGTTCTCTGAAGACCTTTAGTTGGATTACTATGTAGATAGTAAGTCCAGTGGTAATTATATCAAGAACCATAGTGTATGGTGTCTGTGATATGATTTGGATGTCCTAATTGATGTTAAAACTTATCATACGGGAGAATGATGAAGTGAATACTATCTTGAATCATGGGGTGTTTATCTGGTAGATTGGCTCTTGTTGAGGTCAAAATGATTGTGGAGAGGTGGTTTCTTCTGCTGCAAGTAACTCTAGAAAGAAGTGGATCAGTTGGGTGCTTGTGAAGCAAGTAAGCTGAGAATTTCTAGGGCATATATTTGATGTCTTTCAAGTGTGAAGAACATCTGGGCTAGCTAACAAACTAGGAGATTATGTAGGTCTCTTTGAGGAATGTGAAGCATTCCAGATTCAATTGGATTTATTCTCAAGGAACAAGGATATCTATGGCTGTAAAATTCAAGGTGGATTTGTACAGGGTATGGATGGTTTCTGGACGAGAGGGATCAATGGTGATTTTGGTCTCAATCCAAGAGTTTGTTGGTTATGATATAAGGATGTGATCTTGGTACTATCTCACTATATGATCATGAAGTTTGTCATGTGATATCATGTGGTGATTTTGGGTGGTTCTTGTTGGAATGAGCATCTTTTATAACAGATAGAGGGATAACTTCTGTCTGTTGGGTGTACTAGTGTGGTACATAGATTGCTTGTGAAACAAGCAGTAAGTGAATGCGTTCAATAGGTGTGTTGAACAAGGAGTGCGTTCTTAAAGACATGAAGATGAGTCTTATGTTTTCCATTCATTTTAAGGTGTTTTTCTTGCAAAGGAGCACTGGTTATCTTTGATAGGGGGAGTTGGACCTCTATCTAGGATCTGTTGCTGCAGTAGTGCGGTTGTTTATCAAGATTGTTTGTGGTTTCAAGCAGTCTTTGATAGAATACCTCTGGTGAGGGTGTAATGTCAGACAAGATGTCGTGACATTGTGTTAATGGTATAGTTCTGGGAGGACTTAACTTGTTGATTTTGGTTCTATCATTGGGATGTCAATGGATTGAATCAGAGTTGTACAAGCTTCTTGGGAGCGTCCTGAGAGTCATTGCTTGTGTCTGGGAGAATTTATTTTTCTCTGCAAATTAGAAGATCAATGGAAGCATTCTGTTGATATGTTAAAGATGTCTTGATCAAGTATGCTAATTCTAGATTAAAGAATTGATTTAGAATTAAGAGAAGAAGATTGTAATTATCTTTTTAAACTTGTTATGTCTGTTCTAAATAAAACAATACTGTGGAGTCTTGGTCAATGTAAGAGAAGGTCTTTGGGTCATTCTTGAGAAAGCTGATAAATTCAGATTAGAACACTGCTCAAAATCTATTTCAGATCAAGATAATCAAAGGTACATTGGTTTTAAGGACATGTTAGAAAAAATGGAAACTTTCGAAACTAACTTGGCCAGTGGTCAATATTCCATTCATTGACTAGTATTTTGTTTCTTCCAACGGATCGTCTCTGCCTATGTAGCTTCTTCAGTATTTAAGGAAGGTTCTTGCTGCTTGAGGTTCAGGATATCTTCCTTGTTGAGTTGAGAGCTAATGGGTTTTGTCTGCGTTTGGGTGAGTATTGTCTGGGTATGGGTATGTATTGGTCATTTTTGCCAATTTTTGGCTAAAATGGGGGAGAATGGTTACTTGTTGCTGCTTACTTGGTTACTTGTTGCTACTTACTGCTGTGAGTTGTATGTGTGCATTTGTGCTGTTGGTTTGCAAAAATGTCTCAAAAGATGTTCTAACTTTCTAGGTTCTAACATCCTGGGAGCTTGTGTTTTGTGATCCGAGTTATGAAGCAAGTAGTGTTTTGTGATCTGAGTTACATATTTTGTGTTATGTATCACGACATGAATAAAGAGGGTGACTGGAAATTATCTTCTCACTCTCTCATGAATGAGGAGGGTATCTAGAAATTATCTTCTCCCTCTTCCTTGATGTAACACCCTAAATTCCCCTGTAATATTTAATCGAAAAATCAAAGTAAAATGAAATAATTCGGAATAAAATGGTATTACTTTCAACAAGAACTTGCTCACAAATAAGACATGTAACATATAATAAATATTAATGCAACTTTAATCCAAAAATCATCTTTATTACACAGCGGAAATTCTTCATTGTGATCAACAAAATATAACGGTTTCAATTAATCAAAATATTAGTTTTCAAAAATGTAAAGGCAACTGTAATTCTTTAACAAAGTAAAATCATGCATAAAGCGTTCCTGACTCCCAATGTTACATATCAGAGCAGACTCCAAACTAAAGTGAAGCACCTCGTCTTCACCGACCACGACTTCCACACTACTCCTAATTACCTGCACGTTACCCACGTGGAGGCAACATTCAAACAGAAGGGGTGAGATTCTCAAATCAAACAAAAGAGAAAGATGATATAAATATAAGAGCATAAATTATTAAGTATATCACCCACAACACCACTTCCAACACAATTCGCACAATTCAACATAACACAGATAATCAATCCAATCATAATGCAGCACAACTATCAAAAGAAATCCAAAGAGACACCAACTAGACTCAATGCATGTGGTACCATAATCGATCCCTGTTTCATGATCACAGTTCCCGTCGGAACTCTCGACCCCTGTTTCATGGTCAAGTATGACCCCTATTTCATGATCACACCAACGATCCCTGTTTCATGGTCACGTACGACCCCTATTTCATGATCGCACCAACAACTGTGTTTGCTTACACCCCATCTGGGCACACAATCACGCCAACAACAATGATTCCAACAAGGAATTCGGATAGACGATAACACCCCACCTGGGCACGCCATCCCACAACTATGCACATTCCATGCACCATCAATGACAACATGCAACAACGACTCATGCATACACATAACATATTTATCATCATGCCAATACCACTCAACAATGAACACGCATTTATCGAAACATGCATATAGCTCATCAAAACATGCTTACCACATAACATGCTGTAACAACTCAACGTCATCATCATACTACCATATAAGTAACAGCTAGTGCATTTACAAGTTACGCCACAACAACTCAACAACAACATCATGGAACTTCATAAACAACAACTATTGCATTTATCAGTTAAGTCACGGCACATCATACCATAACTAGTCAACAATATCATCACACAATATTATAAGCAACAACGATTACAATCACATGGTATGCTACAACAACTTCCCAACAACATCACGTAACATCATAAGCAATAATCACAACACACATTCCTACGACTAACTCCCACATTTCACATTTCAACACATCGGAACCTACACGGAAACTCATATGGCGCGTCGAATAGTTGTAAATCTATCATTGAAAATAATTTTAACATAAAGTACATAAAGTCAACTTTCCAACGATTCGAACGGCGACCCAAACGGACTTACGAGTCAAAAGTTATGAGTTTTCGAAGTTTTTAAAATAAGCTGCCCGAGGGGACCACGCTAAGCGCCAAAAACCGGGCTAAGCCCGCTCTGCGATTCAGCCAAAAGTGCCTGCGATGACAGCACTTCTCCCACTGTGATTTCACACCCTTAAATTTCATTTTTAACCCCAATAACCCCAGTTTAAGTCATTAAAACCTATTTATACCACATATACATTATTCACAACAATCTCAACAATTCGAATACAACAATTTCGTCAATTCCAAACATTTTAGTTATAGATTCTTCCCAAAAACCCCAATTAATCCACAAACAATAATTCATGGCATCAATCTAATGATTCCTACCCACATACCTACATCATCTAACCCTTGAGTGATTAATGAAATCCCACCCTTACCTTGTATTGATGAGCTTCTCTCTTCCTCAATAGGTTCCTCTCCCTCTTCTTGCCCTAGCCTCTTCTCCTTTTTTCTCCCTTTAGCTCTTCAACTTTCATTCACTTTTACGTATAATGAGAATAACTTTCATTCCCCACTCTTTACATACCCCTAAATATGATTCGCCTCTTTTACCCTTACTTATTCCTACGTATTTACCACATTACCCTTCCACTCTCCACACTTCTAATATTCCAATTTATTCTATTTATTTTATTTTCATTATATTATTATTATCACTTCCACTCATGAAATAATTCTAACAATAATAATTTCCACCACAACTCTAATTAAATATATATTCTACACTATGCATAACAAATATTAAATTAAAGTAATTGAGTTAGTCTTTACTCTCCACACCACCAATTTCTACATTATTAGCCATACACCCTTACTACCCCCAAGACTCACTTCTTAAGGCCACTACCCCTCACTACGGATACACAAAACACAACGAAAACACACCAAAACACACAATCAATTACATCAATTCACAGTTATTTCACAAATAATAATTAAAATAAAAACGGGGCGTTACACTTGACACTTGCTTCAGGATTTCCCACTGCATGCACCATCAAACTGAAGAATATTTTAGCCAAAATTTTTCAAAAGGGGGAGATTGAAAGCTTCCAGAATTTGACTAAATTTTGGTAAAACATAATGTTCAACAATATGTTCTAGGTTGAAGAAATTTTCCTTAGACCAAAGATGTCGAATGAGATGTCCCAGCATGAAGACTCGACATCATGACTGCCACAACAGGTTTTGTTTTTAATTCTGTTTCAAGATTCAAGGTGCGCTCAGCAGTGGATCAAGGACAGAAGAATTGAAGCCCAAGACAGAAGGTTATAGAAGAAGACTTAGACCTAGGGCTGAATAACTAATCCTTATGTAAACTTTTGTAAAGTAGAAAACAGGGTTTAGGGTTTTGAGAGTCGTAGGACTTTCTTGTGTTGTAAGTCTCCCTTTGTATCGGTTGGATACATTGTGGTAGACATAGGTGATTATACAGATTCAAAAACCTTTAGGTAATGAATTGTATATTGTTCTTGGATGAAGCTTTCAAGCAAATCTAAGTTGAGTTGTTAGTCGAGAATGCTTGGCTGAACTTTGCATTGAAAGAGGTGTTTTTCAAGTAGGATGATACAGTTATTGTGACCATAACTATTAGATATCACAGGTTGTGATTTAGGGAGTGAGATAGGTTTCTCTTATCAATTATATGTGACTTCTAATGATAAAGTTTTCATTGGGTAGTGATAGGTAAACCAGAGGTTGTTTACTATAAACCAGAGGTTGTTTACATAAAACTATACTACTGACAGCGGATTCTTCTTCCTGGCTTGGTAGCCCCCCGATGTAGGTGATTTGCACCGAACTGGGTCATCATATTCTATGTTGTTTATCATTCTGCAATTTAGAGTTCAGTATTGATTAACATGTCGTAATAGATGTTGAAACATCTGTTATAAATCTGTTGCTAATATTCAATGTATCAGCTTGTTTGTTCTGCCCTTGTTTTAATGTTATACAGAGAACAATGTCGTGACATGTGTTAGGACATCTGTTATCTGCTATGCCAGAATTTCAGTTTCTATCGCCTTCCTAAAATCAAAGAGCTCTCGCTTTAAGCCTCAACATACCGTCCTTCTGGTTTAAACGGTTCCATACTTCCTTCGTAGCTAGCTCCCTCCTCTCCACCATTTCATCGAAGCAAGAAAAAGCAAGCCGACTGACCTCTGAATCAAGATCTATGAGATCACGAACAACCTCTTCCACTTTCAAATCGACCCACCCAAACGCCTCTAGATTCCATTTTTTCAGACTAGCTTTGAGCATCCCCAATTTCACTTTCAATACGTAATCCCCTCTCCCCTTAACTTCGTATGAGTTCCATTCCGATTTCAAAAATTTCAAAAAATCAGAGTGATTTAACCAACAATTGTTAAATCTAAACGGTTTAGGACCCCAATCTTGAGAGTTCGCCTTCAACCATATCGGGAAGTGGTCGAATATGTCCCTTCCTCCGATATGTTGCCCCAACATCTTCCAATCTTCGATCAAATTTTTCGACAGTAAAAACTTGTCTATTCTACTCATGGATTTTCCAGAACTATTGTACCAAGTAAATTGGCCTCCCACACACAACACATCAACACAATCAATATTCCCATTGAAGCTATAAAATTCCTCTATCTCTCTCCTTCTACCTCCCTCATTCATCCCATTCCTCTCCTTCTGGAATGCTACCGCGTTAAAATACCCTCCGATAATCCAATTACCCATCCCGAAGTAATTATTAACCTCCAATAAATCTTTCCACAACTTCCTCTTAAGAGCCAAGTTGCATGGCGAGTATACGTTTACAAAAAAACAACACCTTCCCCTTCCACTCCGCGTTAAGCCCAACAAACCCTTCTCTTCTAAAACTGTGTATCAACTTCAAAGAGTCTACCCTCTATAATATAGCTAGACCCCTGCCATGCCCTTAGCACCCATGTCAGACCATTCAACATCAGGACTGCCCCACAGAGAAGCTGTTATGTTACAATCCAAACCTACCAACTTGTTTTCCTGAATAAAACATGTATCAACTTCACATGAATGCATCATACCAGCAAACCTTTTCCTCTTCACCAAACTACCACATCCTCTAATATTGAGAGAAAGTATATTCATTGATCAACCTTGTTTGAAGATGCCCTCTGTAGTTTACCTTCCTTATCTCTCACCTCTAAAGCTTGAATTTCTTCAACAAAGTCTTCCTTTTTCCCGCCTCCTCTAACACCAATAGAATCAATTATCTCCCACACTTGCCTAAACCTAAGGGAGTGATCAACTCACAAAGATCCAAACACAAAATTTCAACCAACTTCCTCCACAAACCCAAGTGTTACACAACAACACTACTTATTTAGCACAATTATTGAAACACTTTTTGTTTCCTTTTTCAAAGATTTTCTTTTTCTCTTTTTTTTTCTTTCCTTTTCTTTGTCACTTTTTTTTTCTTTTTTCTTTTCTTTTTCAATCCTCATAGAATCCAACCAATGAGTACACAATCATTCTCTCCCAAACTTGAATTCAACCACATCATCATGTGAATACTCCCAACTTTCTAAGGCAAGGAAAAAATCCATACAACAACACAAAGTTGAGGGCCAAGAAAAAACAAAATCCATAAAAAATAAGTGAACTAAATACTCATAGACAAGCGTTAAGTTCAAATAAAAACATGGATCAAAAAGCTCAAAGGGGTTACAAATTCTATCACACTCACAAGGTGAATTGACTATTTGGCTAGGGTGGTTGTGCTCAAAATGAAACAAATGCATTGATCCTTTTCATGCATTCATATAAGCAATACAAACAAAAGATTCAACATAATAAAATCCAGTTAGAACAAGAATGTTGGAACTCCAAGCATATATGTGCAATAGAAGGCTTCCTCACAAAAAGGTGGGAACTAAAGTGATTCACAATAAGAACAAGTATACGAAAGAATGAATGACATAGAAGTTGCAAAAAGCCTAAGTATCATGAATATGCTAAAGTAAAAAAAGCGATAAACACATACCTTGGACGTGTACAAAACTTTAAGCATTATCATTACCACGCATTCGCAAGTTGAAACACTCAAAATCGGAAAAATCACCGAATGCGACTTTAAGCAATCGAGCCAAAAATTTGAGTCCAAACAACAACAAAAGAATTAGAAAAATTACTAATAATTACTAATATATAAGGCCTTGGTGGAAGTGGGAAAAAGGGGGAGCCAAGTGAACAAATAAAAGAAATCATTGGCTCAGCACAGCAGAGCGCGGTGAGCGCGCAGGCCCGCGGTGAGCGCGCTACTCCAGAACCAGAAAAATCAGTACAACAACAGGGTTCTGGTGTAGGCCTCCACTTAACACCTACACAATCTCATATACAATGAAAAAGTAATAACGGAACAAAAAATGATAAAACACGTTTGTTTGTAAGCTCGACGCCTTTTATTTATACACACTTCTCTAAGTTGCCTCTTTACACGGTTAGTGCTCACCGACGACGAAACCTAACCAAACACTTAGCAAAAGTGAAGAGAAACAAACATATACACTAAATTTACAAGTATGCAAAACATGTAAAATTCACAAATATGGTAAACATATACAAGTATCAATATCAACAAGTGAAAATAGACAATATATACGATATCTAGAAAACTCAAAAACAAAGAAACTATCGCAATGCGATCCAATAAAAACACCAATCCCCGGCAACGGCGCCATTTTGTTGGGAGCGGTATAGGGCAAGCAAACAAAAAGATTTGGAAGTATTTTTCCGGGAATTTATCGTGTCCACAAAGATTTGGGTTTAAATGGTTTAAAGCGTAAATGCGGAAAAGTAAATAAAAACATAAAAACAATTCATTCTTCAACAAGACGAACTTATCAAGCATACATATAATCCACTCGTCACAAACATAAATTTACCGACCAATTATACTCCACCTGCAATACTCGTCAAAATCATCCAGCATCACCCACAACAGTGTCCATCTCTGGCACACTGAGCTGAGAGACAACCGTATTACTCTCGTCGTCACTCTCGCGCACGACGCCTCGAAACAGGGAAGACATTAAGTTCCGACACCAAAAATACTATCATCTAAATCTATCTCTAGCATCTAGACAATAGATATCCATCCCTAATCAAGATTCGTGATGTTTATATCTAACACAACACAAATCCAAACATAAATGCAAAAAGATCAAGGAAGACATCGATAATGATTTGTAAAGCAAATTTCATATAATATTATGATAAACAAAGATACATGAGTTCATAGTAACTATAGAAACACCCAACAAAAAGGAATTACAAAGAGAAGAGATAAGAGGAACCAAACATTTCTTGGTTTGTCAACACCAATCGACGAGAGATTCGACTCCGGATCATCCAAATGCAAGCTCCAATGATGTTTTCTAAGCCAATCTACAAGAAAAATGAAGTTTGATGGAGTTGGGAGCAAAAACCCCCAAAACCATCCCTAAAATTGTGTCTTTTACCCATATTTATTACTGTCATCATCGCAGACCGCGCTGAGCGCGCTATGGGCGCTCAGCGCGCTCTAAAAAATGGTTAAACCGCCTTAAAAGCGCGCTCAGCGGGCTCGGAGCGCGCTCAGCAGGCTCCTCGCTGGAATTTGCTCCTTCCGTGGGCCAGGAGCGCGCTCATCAGGCTCCAAGCATGCTTCCTGGGCTAGGAGCGCGCTCAGCAGCGCGCTCCTAGCATGCTTGAAAATCCAAAGCTTGGGTTCTTCATAACTTTTGAACCGTAATTCCGTTTTTCGCCCGGTTCGAAGCGTTGGAAAGCTTATTCAATGTTCTATACAACAATGGCAAAATCCCACTGCTTAAATACCTACAAAAATGAGATAAAATCAATTAAACTCAATGATATTTACATGAATCGCAATATATACACTAAAATGTAAACTATACGCATTTATAAACAAAACAAGGTTTATTCGTATGATATTTAGCAAAAAGCAGCGATAAGTGCAACAAAACATATATACAAAAATAGGTACAATTTGTACTTATCAACTCTCCCCAACTTACATAATTGTTTGTCCTCAAACAAAGCCAACATCAAAAGGAACAAAAGTGAAATCCAAGAAATCACGCAACAACAAATTTTTACAAACCAAAACAAATGCAATGGTTCTATCGAAAATGGTACACACAAAGTAAATACTTACCACTAAACTACGACAATAACATAATCACGAAACAAATGCTAAATACAAAAGTCATGCCAAACATTCTAAAACAACACAAGTTCAAATGTGAATCACACCTAGCAAACACAATCATCGGTAGATGAAAAACACAAAATGAGGGACTTATCACTGACACAACAATCTTGCAAACAAAAGACTAAATTATGCATCCATCCAAATATTCACATTGAACATACAAAGGCAAGAATCACAAGGACTTTTCAAGGTTGTAATGTGGTCGGGTAAACAAACAAGGGGCAATTTCTAAAGGTAATTGAAACAAAAACTTGCCTAAACCTAAGGGAGTGATCAACTCACAAAGGTTCAAACACAAAATTTCAATCAAACTTCTTCCAAAATCCCAAGTGTTACACAAAACACAATACTTATTTAGCACAATTATTGGAACTCTTTTTGTTTCCTTTTTCAAGGATTTTCTTTTTCTCCTTTTTTTTCCTTTTCTTTGTCACATTTTTTTTTTCTTTTTTTTTTTTTTCTTTTCTTTTTCAATCCTCATAGAATCCAACCAATGAGTACACAATCATTCTCTCCCCAACTTGAATTCAACCACATCATCCTGTGAATACTCCCTACTTTCTAAGGCAAGGTAAAAATTCATACAACAACACAAAGTTGAGGGCCAAGAAAAAACAAAATCCATAAAATATAAGTGAACTAAATACTCATGGATAAGCATTAAGTTCAAATAAAAACATGGATCAAGAAGCTCAAAGGGGTTACAAATTCTCACACACTCATAAGGTGAATTGACTATTTGGCTAGGGTGGTTGTGCTCAAAATGAAACAAATGCCTTGATCCTTTTCATGCATTTATATAAGCAATACAAACAAAAGATTCAACATAATAAAATCCAGTTAGAACAAGAATGTTGGAACTCCGAGCATATATGTGCAATAGAAGGCTTCCTCACAAAAAGGTGGGACTAAAGTGATTCACAATAAGAACAAGTATATGAAATAATGAATGACATAGAAGTTGCAAAAAGCCTAAGTATCATGAATATGCTAAAGTAAAGAAAGCGATAAACACATACCTTAGACATGTACAAAACTTTAAGCACTATCATTACCACGCATTCGCAAGTTGAAACACTCAAAATTGGAAAAATCACCGAATGCGGCTTTAAGCAATCGAGCCAAAATTTGAGTCCAAACAATCAACAAAAGAAGTAGAAAAATTACTAATAATTACTAATATATAAGGCCTTGGTGGAAGTGGGAAAAATGGGGATCCAAGTGAACAATTAAAAGAATTCACTGGTTCAGTGCAGCAGAGCGCGCTCAGCGCGCAGGCCCGCGTTGAGCGCGCTACACCAGAACCAGAAAAATCAGTACAACAACAGGGTTCTGGTGTAGGCTTCCACTTAACACCTACACAATCTCATATACAATGAAAAAGTAATAACGGAACAAAAAATTATAAAACACATTTGTTTTACATCGTAAGCTCTACGCCTATTATTTATACACATTTCTCCAAGTTGCCTCTTTACACGGTTAGCGCTCACCGACGACGAAACCTAACCAAACACTTAGCAAACGTGAAGAGAAACAAACATATACACTAAATTTACACTTATGCAAAACATGTAAAATTCACAAATATGGTAAACATATACAAGTATCAATATCAACAAGTGAAAATAGACAATATATACGATATCTACAAAACTCAAAAACAAAGAAACTATCGCAATGCGATCCAATAAAAACACCAATCCCCGGCAACGACGCCATTTTGTTGGGAGCGGTATAGGGCAAGCAAACAAAAAGATTTGGAAGTATTTTTCTGGAAATTTATCGTGTCCACAGAGATCGGTCCTACTTAACTGTCGTTCGACAATATCAATGTGAATGAGTTTGGGTTTAAATGGTTTAAAGCGTAAATGTGGAAAAGTAAATAAAAACATAAAAACAATTCATTCTTCAACAAGACGAACTTATCAAGCACACATATAATCCACTCGTCACAAACATAAATTTACCGACCAATTATACTCCACCTGCAATACTCGTCAAAATCATCCAGCATCACTCACAACAGTGTCCATCTCTGGCACACTGAGCTGAGAGACAACTGTATTACTCTCGTCGTCACTCTCGCGCATGACGCCTCGAAACACGGAAGACATTAAGTTTCGACACCAAAAAGATTATCATCTAAATCTATCTCTAGCATCTAGACAATAGATATCCATCCCTAATCAAGATTCGTGATGTTTATATCTAACACGACACAAATCCAAACATAAATGCAAAAAGATCAAGGAAGACGTCGATAATGATTTGTAAAGCAAATTTCATATAATATTATGATCAACAAAGATACATGAGTTCATAGTAACTATACAAACACCCAACAAAAAGGAATTACAAAGAGAAGAGAGAAGAGGAACCAAACATTTCTTGGTTTGTCAACACCAATCGACGAGAGATTCGACTTCGGATCATCCAAATGCAAGCTCCAATGATGTTTTCTAATCTAATCTACAAGAAAAACGAAGTTTGATGGAGTTGGGAGCAAAAAACCCCAAAACCACCCCTAAAAATGTGCTTTTTACCCATATTTATTGCTGTCATCATCGCAGATCGCGCTGAGCGCGCTATGGGCGCTCAGCACGCTCTAAAAAAATGGTTAAACCGCCTTAAAAGCGCGCTCAGCGAGCTCCCCGCTGGAATTTGCTCCTTCCGTGGGCCAGGAGCGCGCTCAGCGCGCTCCAAGCATGCTTCCTGGGCTAGGAGCGCGCTCAGTGCGCTCCTAGCATGCTTGAAAATCCAAAGCTTGTGTTCTTCATAACTTTTGAACCGTAATTCCGTTTTTCTCCCGGTTCGAAGCGTTGGAAATCTTATTCAATGTTCTATACAACAATGGAAAAATCCCACTGCTTAAATACCTACAAAAATGAGATAAAATCAATTAAAATCAATGATATTTACACGAATCGCAATATATACACTAAAATGTAAACTATACGCATTTATAAACAAAACAGGGTTTATTCGTATGATATTTAACAAAAAGCAACGATAAGTGCAACAAAACATATATACAAAAATAGGTACATTTTGCACTTATCTATTTCCCACTGCATGCACCATCAAACTAAAGAATATTTTAGCCAAAATTTGTCAAAAGGGGGAGATTGAAAACTTCCATAATTTGACTAAATTTTGGTAAAACATAATGTTGAACAAGATGTTCTAGGTTGAAGAAATTTTCCCTAGACCAAAGATGTCGAATGAGATGTCCCAGCATGAAGACTCGACATCATGACTGCCACAACAGGTTTTGTTTTTAATTCTGTTTCAAGATTCAAGGCGCGCTCAGCAGTGGATCAAGGACAGAAGAATTGAAGCCCAAGACAGAAGGTTATAGAAGAAGACTTAGACCTAGGGTTGAATAACTAATCCTTATGTAAACTTTTGTAAAGTAGCAAATAGGGTTTAGGGTTTTGAGAGTCGTAGGACTTTCTTGTGTTGTAAGTCTCCCTTTGCATCGGTTGGATACATTGTGGTAGACATAGATGATTATACAGATTCAAAAACCTTTAGGTAATGAATTGTATATTGTTCTTGGATGAAGCTTTCAAGCAAATCTAAGTTGAGTTGTTAGTCGAGAATGCTTGGCTGAATTTTGCATTGAAAGAGGTGTTTTTCAAGTAGGATGATACAGTTATTGTGACCATAACTTTAGATATCACAGGTTGTGATTTAGGGAGTGAGATAGGTTTCTCTTATCAATTAGATGTGACTTCTAATGATAAAGTTTTCATTGGGTAGTGATAGGTAAACCAGAGGTTGTTTACTATAAACCAGAGGTTATTTACATAAAACTATACTACTGATAGCGGATTCTTCTTCCTGGCTTGGTAGCCCCCCGATGTAGGTGATTTGCACCGAACTGGGTCATCATATTCTTTGTTGTTTATCAATCTGTAATTTAGAGTTCAGTATTAATTAACATGTCGTAACAGATGTTGAAACATCTGTTATAAATCTGTTGCTGATATTCAATGTATCAGCTTGTTTGTTCTGCCCTTGTTTTAATGTTATACAGAGAACAATGTCGTGACATGTGTTAGGACATCTGTTATCTGCTATGCCAGAATTTCAGTTTCTATCGCCTTCCTAAAATCAAAGAGCTCTCGCTTTAAGCCTCAACATACCCTCCTTCTGGTTTAAACGGTTCCATACTTCCTTCGTAGCTAACTCCCTCCTCTCCACCATTTCATCGAAGCAAGAAAAACCAAGCCGACTGACCTCTGAATCAAGATCTTTGAGATCACGAACAACCTCTTCCACTTTCAAATCGACCCACCCAAACGCCTCTAGATTCCATTTTTTCAAACTAGCTTTGAGCATCCCCAACTTCACTTTCAATACGTAATCCCCTCTACCCTTAACTTCGTATGAGTTCCATTCCGATTTCAAAAATTTCAAAAAATCAGAGTGATTTAACCAACAATTGTTAAATCTAAATGGTTTAGAACCCCAATCTTGAGAGCTCGCCTTCAACCATATCGGGCAGTGGTCGGATATGTCCATTATTCCGATATGTTGCCCCAACATCTTCTAATCTTCGATCAAATTTTTCGACAGTAAAAACTTGTCTATTCTACTCATGGATTTTCCAGAACTATTGTACCAAGTAAATTGGCCTCCCACACACAACACATCAACACAATCAATATTACCATTGAAGCTATAAAATTCCTCTATCTCCCTCCTTCTACCTCCCTTATTCATCCCATTCCTCTCCTTCTGGAATGCTACCGCGTTAAAATACCCTCCTATAATCCAATCACCCATCCCGAAGTAATTATTAACCTCCAATAAATCTTTCCACAACTTCCTCTTAAGAGCCAAGTTGCATGGCGAGTATACGTTTACAAAAAACAACACCTTCCCCTTCCACTCCGCGTTAAGCCCAACAAACCCTTCTCTTCTAAAACTGTGTATCAACTTCAAAGAGTCCCTCCTCTATAATATAGCTAGACCCATGCCATGCCCTTACCACCCATGTCAGACCATTCAACATCAGGACTGCCCCACAGAGAAGCTGTTATGTTACAATCCAAACCTACCAACTTGTTTTCCTGAATAAAACATATATCAACTTCACATGAATGCATCATACCTGCAAACCTTTTCCTCTTCACCAAACTACCACATCCTCTGATATTGAGAGAAAGTATATTCATTGATCAACCTTGTTTGAAGATGCCCTCTGTAGTTTACCTTCCTTATCTCTCACCTCTAAAGCTTGAATTTCTTCAACAAAGTCTTCCTTTTTCCCGCCTCCTCTAACACCGATAGAATCAATTATCTCCCACACTTTCTTCAAAACTTTGCTCTCCATTTCCTCCCAGAACCTCTTGTTACCTTACATAACTTCCGAATCTGTTACTGAGTGACAACACGATAAAGACTTATCTGCGGACTTGTTCTTCAACTTATGGTTCTTATGAATAGTAAGATCTCCCTTTAGAAATCCAGAACGATCAGATTCATGGGTCACGATCGCGATTGATGGATTAGGTTGATCATTAGCTTTAGGGATTAGGCACGAAGTAATAGGATTAGAATTGGGAACAATACCACATAAAATCCTTAGATTCTCCCCCCAATTCTCAGGCAAACAATTGGAGTATTTCCTCCCCAAAGATTGGGCCTTCTTACTCGGCCCACAACCCGTTCCCTCAAAAGAAACATGGGCCTTATGGGCTTTCAATTGTCCATCGAAAGAGACAGATTTCCCAAGAGCAAATGAGGTCCCTTCAACCAAACAATCCGTACCATTCCTTGTCTCCACTTTATAAAAATTATCTGATCGAGATATCTCTCCCGCCTCTGGAGACGACACGTGATGCGTAGCAGTGTCCACAGATTGAGAAACATGCACGTTGACCTCGAGCCCGTCATAATACACAAAATTAGCATTTACTCTCTCCTCTTTCCTACCATTAGAAGAAACAAATACTCCTTTTTTGCTAACATCATCATGAATAGGTGTACTCCATATTAAATCTCAAGAACTATGATCTTCGTCTTCTCCGTCTCCGATATTTTCTCCGTCGGAATCCCACCAACAGGAGTTGTCTTTGACGAAGGAAACTTCAGAATTTGTTTCCAAATTTGCCACATCTTCGCTCTTGAAAGATTTATACAAAGGTCCCAACGTTTCCTCCACCACCCTAATTGTGAAAGTTACACCATTGATGGAAACCTTAAAAACTTCATCAATCAACATCCCACAAGATGTCCTAACCATAATACTTGCCACATCCATCTTTGAAAAATCTGCAGAACTATCCTCACAGCTCACATATTTCCCAACCAAAGACGATAGAAACTCAAAGAAGGGCACTGACCAAGCGTGACACGGTATATCGTAACACCTCAACCATGTTAATCTCTCAGGATCAATGACTTCTGGTTCCCATTTTTTAACCTCGATGAACCACTTACCAAGCCATTCCTTAGCACCTTTATTGAGGGCCTCTATTTCACCTTCTTCCTTATCCTCCAATAGGCATAAGTTCGCTCCCAGAGGAGTGACCTTCACCACAAAATAACCTTTCATCTGAAAATTTCTCTGCATATTATACGTAGAACCCGGAGTAGAAACCTTACCGACGTAAGCTCTCTGAAACCTACGTACTCCTCCTTCCCAACTTCAAACAAAAGCTGACTATCGACCTTATGTGAAGGCGTACGAACCACTTCTGAGTAGTAGGATTTACCCTTAAGACCACCATCAAAACTGACAAACCGAGACTGAGGGTTTATCTTCCTAAGAATCTTTTTTTCGACATTATTCTTCATATCCTCAGCCTTAGCTTCAGTGCTCTTGTCCATATGAATAAACCCCTTCGAATCTTTATTGAACCTTGGAATGTTAGCAAATAACTTCCTGCCTTTGATGAAGTAGTTATCTAACTTCAGCACCAACCTTCTGACATCCTCCACCCTAAAAAAGCGAACAACGCCATACTTCTTCCCTCGTCTATCTCGCTTCTATGGGCTGAATACCTCAACCACATCGCCGAAATTCATAAACATCGAGTACAACTCTTTGGCTCTCATATTCTCCAGAAATTCAGTGATGAATATTATGGTGGATTCTCTGACTTTCTTCCCCTTATACCGTCCCTCCTCATCCCACCTAACCTTCTTACCGGAACGGGTCTGATACGATACCTTAGTCCACTCTCTTCCTTCTTGTTCATCTATTGCCATGGATAAGATACCATAGAGAGTTTAGATTACTACTACTGCTACTACGATTCCTCTTCCATATCTCGCTTCTTAGAAAATATGAAAATGGTTGTTATTTGAACAACTCATTGATTTATTGTTTTTAGCCAAATATGATGATCCAAATTTTAAAGACTTTCTTAAAGTTGTAGCAGAGGAATCAGAGTTGGTTCCACTTTTATGGAAGAGAGAGATTCCTGATGTTTTTTTTTTCGATAAGTAAGATTGCATTAAGCTAGCAATGGCGGAGAGATTCACTTCAAAAAAAATGATTGTTTATGATGTTAATGCAAAGAGTGATGTGTAAGGTGTGAATTTAAGTGTCACATTAAATTAAAAAGTAGAGGATACAGATTGATAGCAATTAAATTATATGCAGGCCTAAAAATCAAATCTAAGGTTTTTATTATTATTATTATGGAACTTAAGTCTTTTCCACCACTAGCTCTCAACACGTGTGATGGATGATCAATTACTTTAAGCTTGACCTATATATTGTGCATCTTATTCTATTCTAATTGAAAAGCTCAATACACATGGATTATTCACGCATTAGTTAGTGGCTGCTAATAAACAATAAAATTAAGTGCTATAATGATAGGTATCCAAATCAGATTGAAACAAAATCCACAAGTGCTTGATATTTTACATTCAAACAAAACATACCACTTTCACATTGGAACATTTCTTGAAAGTAAAACCACAAACATTGATATCTTCATCTTATAGATAACAAACAATCTTCATATTGATTACACCTCTGTCACATCATGCACAACCATGCTTGAGCCTTTGAAAGATATGGATCCGGATTCCATGTCGCAATTTACAATCTCGACCGATAATTTGAGATCAGACGACCCAGAGTCCATAATAACAAAATAAGTTGATCTCCGTCGTTGATTTAGATCACATGGTCAAATCCGTTTCCATTAGATATATCCTATACAAGTTTTTATTTTTAAATTTCAAAGAGACCATCGACAAAACTCAAACACAATACATAGTACGTGTAGAGAAATACAGAGTTGCATGATCGAACTCTCGCCCCAACATATCAATTATGCTGCAATTTTAAGTATCTGAGTCGTACTTACGCAACATTATACTATACTATACATGTTAGTTAGACTACACCTTATGACGAATGACACACACATATGAACACATATTAAAAAAAGAATAATCTTGATTAACCGGTTAGAAATGTGTTCCCTTGTTGATCATAAAAGGAGAAACATTGTTCACCAATAGGAGGGAACAACATCTTGCTTTCATCTTCATCCATAACCCACAAAGGATCTAAATTAGAATAATTCCATGAAGATGATGATGCAGAAGGCATTATAGAAGAACAAAAGTTATTGTTGCAATTCTCTTCACTAGTTCCATCATAAACAGTTTGTTGAAGAATGTTTATGTCATCTTCTTCTGACATAGCAATATCTCTCCATATATCATCCATTGAGTAACTCTGTTCAATTTCTTGAACTTGGTAGTTTTCTTCTTCTTCTTCGGTCTCTTTGTTTGAAGCGCGCGAATCCACAGCGTGGTTGTTGTTCGAAAACAGTGAGGATTGACAACTAGAAGATTGATCAGGTGATGAAATCGAAGGTGTTGTTGTTGTTGCTGCATGTTTTTTCTCTTGTGCTCTCTTTTTTCTCATGTGTGTCCTCCAATAATTCTTAATCTCATTATCCGTTCTTCCCGGTAGTTTTCTAGCAATCCTTGACCATCTGTAATTGATAATCATCACACATAGCTATGTAAATTATACTTGAATAACCAAACAAATTCAAAAGAAACTACATATAAATTAGATATAAAAGCTACTTCTTAATCTACAGCAATCGTAGAACCTGAGACCTTGAGAGAAACATATTATTCTAACTATCTAAAGTTAGAGAGATAGAATTTCACTCTAGAAATAAAACCGGTTCTAAAGCTGCAACATCATCTGGTGCTGCTTTAGAACTAGTGACTTTGAACCTGAGAGATTGGTAAGAGTGAGTATGGTGAAAGAAGAGGTGATTTGTCAAACCTATTTCCCCATTTAGAGTGAAGGTCCATAACAAGAGATTCTTCATGAGGAGTCATCTTGCCACGTTTGAGATCAGGGTGAAGGTAGTTAACCCAACGTAACCTGCAACTTTTACCTGATCTACTCAAACCTACAATAAAGTGTGAGAAACAAGAAAAACCTGGTTAAAGGAATTAATGTTTCTTTTATAATTTCAGCATGCCCTTTTAAGCATACCTATCTATTACTCTCTCCCGCCACCTTCCAAACCTGAAACCTTTGCTATAAAATCCCATCTACGATCACCAAATAACCCAACAAAATAGGCTAGTTTGTAATCCTCTTGTTCTGTCCATGGACCTTTTCTGCTTATTTCTTGTTCAACCATGTTGTTTGGAATCTTGATTTGAGTTTTTTTTTTTTGTTTTTTTTAGGAAAGAGGATTTGTGCTTAAGGTTTGAGGAGACCTGTGCAGACACTTGGACAGTATTTATATGTGATTATGTGTTCTGTTCAGTTACAAACTCACTATCTATGTTTTATTTTTATTTTATTTATAAAAAGTTTTACAAGTTGGGTTGAGTGACTCACTAGACATTGTGTTAAGAAGTAATCATTCTTATGCTCTAAAGACTTACATATTATATCTATTAAAGAAGTCATTAAAATTTAAATTCTAATAAAATGTTTTTAAAAGTCTAATTTTATAATGGTAAAAAACCTCAAGTCACACATTAATGGCTCCTAAAATGCTTTATACTAATATCCTTAATCTTATAAATTTATAAGATTATCAAACCTAATTCTAATATTCTATTAGACGAAATTGTAACGTGTTTTTAAGATTAACGATTTATCTTATAAACTAACACAAATCTTTTTGGTATGTTTGGTTCTCATTTACACGTTTTTTTGGAAACTTTCAAAAAAATCACTCATCTAAATATTACTTCAAATCAAATACATTTAATTATAGAGTTTTTATTTGTTAATTACTGAAAATAAGATACATCTTTTTAATAGTTTAACAAATAAGAACTTCATGATTATGTGTACTTGACTTTTCAAAAAGTTTTTCAAAAAATATGTGAATAATAATAAAACATGCTTAAAAGACTCATGTTAATTTATAGGGTAAGTTGATAATCTAAAAGCAAATCATGTCAAACTTCACATTAATTAAATATAAAATACACACTATATTACAAGTTTTATAAAATTGAATTGTTTAAACTCTAATTTTAATATTTCGTTCTATTGAGAGTGATATTTATATATGAATTATAATTCTAAATTCTAATCCATATATTATGGATAACTACTTGGTAGTCGAATACGTAGACTTGTTTTAATGGTATAAAATAATATAAGCAATTTTGTCTAACTTAAGTAACAATACCAAAGTTGTTAAGTGGAATATTTTCTATGATTACCTAATTTCGAATCCCATTTTTTATATGTAACTTTTCACGTGGCGTTTGTTACTCCATTTAGAGATTAATAAAAGAAAGAATTTAATTGAAATGTAAAATGATTTTATTCCGTCAGTTAATTATAATTAATTATAGATGTTATACGTTGAAAAAAATTTAGATTTTATTTTAGTTATTTATAAAATAATAGAATTGATAATATAAAACTTTATACAATATTAATCTCTAAAGAAAATATTTCAAATACATCCTTTAATCTTTTAAGTATAAAATTTTTATCACATTAATCCTTTAAATTGTCTAATGCAACAAAATAGTCAATTAAGTATGTACAAATATGTGTCATTAAACTTTTAAATTAAAGTCTTTAATTATATTAAATATACACTCATCGGGTCTTATAATTGGTATATACTAAGGGTGGTAAAACGGGCTGTGGCCCGTCAGGCCGGCCCGCGCACCCACCAAAAATTGGCGGGTTGGGTTGAGATTTTGGACCCTCCGCCCACCAAAGTTCGCCCCGCCAAAACCCGCCACCCGCCAAAGCCCGCCTCACCTATTTGTTCAATTTGTCTCACCTTAAACCCGTCATTTTTTAGTTAATTCTAGTAATTCCAATTCTTGATGGTTTTATTTTATACATTTATTTGATAATATATGCAATATTTTTTGAAGTAAAATTTGTTAAAAAGATGCTTTGTAAAAAATATTCTAAAAAATAAGTGAAAAATTTATTTGAAATGTAAAAACAAGCCTATTAATTTATTAAAAAAATGAAAAATAAATAAATAAAAAAGTTGGCGGGACGAGTTAGATTTTTAAGCCCGTTTCCATTAGGCGGGCTTGCCCGCCCCACCTTTTTTTTGGCAGGCTTAAGGCGGGGCGGGGCGGGCGGTCCGTTTTGCCACCCCTAGTATATACGAAAAGAAAATGCATTTAAGTTTTAATTGATTATCAAACATTGAAAAAAAAACCAAAAACACTTTGATGTGATGATCAAAAATATGTTTCAGTTTAACCAAAAATTGTGGATTCGAATCCAGGCATGTGCACACGTCAATGTTAAAAAATTTGAACCCAATGGTTATGGGCCGCTCACGAGGTCCAAGGCAAAATGCCCAAAAGTAAGATAAAGGAAGCAAGTGTTCTTCGTTCTCACATAAAGCAGACAACTGCTCCCTTTGATGCATCATCCACCGTCCATATCAATCAGACGGTTGTCCGCATAAAACGACACACTCTTTGTAGATGGTTTCAACTGAACCCATTATATAAGAGAAAAAAAACGCGTCATTCTCAGTAATTCAAATCCATCCCACATTCACACCACTATTAGTTCTCTCACTAACTTGAGTGGTGGAGTGATCACCTTTTAAGTTCACCCTCGCATAACCGCAACTGAGATACACGCTACCGTACCGAAGTTCACCTATTTAGTTCATCGACAATTATGGTTCCAAAACAAAACAACAATGCCGTATGTTGGAATCGACGTTTGATTCCTACAAATTTCAGTAAAAACCACTGTCTTTGTCAAGTTCTCAAGTTCTCATCGTCGTAACATCTATCTACATCGTTGAAGCTCAATAACACACTATTTAAGACTATGGCAACATCAAGAAGCACTCGATCTGCAAAATCCATTTCATCTACTGCTACTACAAGAGCTCAACAACTTCCTCTAGAAGTTGAAGATCCAATCCTCATGACCTCTCCATCTGATCAAATGCCACAAGATTTAGCTCTTTCTAGAGTCTTTTGAGGTGTTGTCTAAACCCTTCCAACTTTCGAACCTATATAACAAATTTGCCAAGGCGAGCCATCAAATCATCCTTCCTTGAAAGCTATGACACTTAGACAAGAGACACTCCCCAACCTTTGACTATTGCAAGCTAATTAAGGCGTGCAAGGACCGAATGATTTGTTGAATAACATGTATAACCTGATCCATCAGTAGAATTCTCTGATCCTAGATGATGTAATCTTGAAAATTGAAGACAACTTATGATTTTCTCCTCTAAGAAACAAAATTATGCTGGAGGCAGCCTCACAAAGTCAGTAGACCATTGTTCCAAATTCGATCCAGACCAAAACAATCACATCACTTAAAAAAGCTCCATTGTCTCCACATATACACCTGAGTGAGAGACATGAGACTCATCTGTCTGGCTATGAGGGAAGGAGTAGGAATCACATCCCGACAGAGGTTCATCATCACCAAATAAGAGAAGGCACAAAGTAGACACTCTGACTCCAGAAAGAAAAATAACTCGCTATGTGTGCATATCCTTGATAGAAGAGTACTTAGGTCCATGGAGAAGACTTTGAGGTTATCTAACCACAACATGTTTGCGGATTTCAACGAGCACATTGGCAACCGGCTAGACTACTATCGTTTGAGGAACTATGAAGTGAAAATTATTTGTACTACCCCTTACTAGAGCTACTATGACTTAGTACAAAACCCTCATGGATGGGATCATTAATTCGTGGAAGGACCTGTGCGATACCTTCACCGCCAAGTTTATTACATGCAAGTAGAAATCAATAATTATGACGATCCTTAGCAGAAACAACATACTAAAATTATACATATTTAGGAAGGATCTGAGATCGGACTGCATGTTCCGAGAAAAACTTGGAACCTGCGATGGCTTCACCACCAAGTTTAATGCATACAAGAGACAATAAATAATTATGGAGATCCTTAAAGGAATTACGCAAGGGGAAGAAAGAGACCCTATGGGGATACATAGACCAGATTGCAAAGGTGGTAGTAGTAGCTGGAGGCACGAACGACATACTAAAATTATATGAGATCAAACTACTTGTTTCAAGAAAAACTAAGGCTTGCGGGAACCTATAGTTTGAGTAATCTACTAAACAGAGAACATCCTTGCATAAACTAGGAAGAAGAGCGAGAAAAACCTAGGAGCTGAAAGTGTCGTCTATAACAAAGTTCTGAAGAGGGAACCATTTTACACTCCTTTGAACACTTCTAGGGAAAAGACCTGGCAGGAATGCGCCAACACTGATTTCATGAAGGTAGGGATCAATAATCCATACCCAATAAAAGAATCTTCAAGGACATACAGGTTTAAATATTTTTGTTTCCATAAGAGTCATAATCATGTTACAAAGTATTACATTCAGTTGAAGGACACAATCAAAGAGCTAATTAAGAAAGGTTATTTGTCTAAGTACACCCAAGAAGGTGGAAGAGGAGATTGTCAAGAAAGAAGATGGGAGCTAGAGAGACGTGAAGAGTCATCAAGACAAAATGGTTTCATCAAATGGAGAATCCATCCCTTAAGAAATTCTTCAAAGTTGTGGCAAAGAGCATGGAGAAGAAAGTCAAAAGTAGTGAAGAGGAAAAAGGAAGTGCATGTACATTGCTTCCATTATAGAAGACATACTAAGGAAAAACAGTCCTTTCAAAGACATGGTTAAGATACAAATTGCTGAATTAATGGTCGTTAGTATGGGGGAGGAGAAACTTCTGCCAAAAAGCCATAAAAACCTATCTTGCAGATCCATTTATGAGAAAGTGGGAGGAATCCTAACTGAAATATTTCCCCTAGTGATAACGACTAGCACGACCAATTATGATGTGTCTAGGATCCTGATTGAATGCGGTATTTCATGTGATGTCATGTTTACCAAACTCTTTGAAAAGCTCAGACTGAAGAAAATGAAGCTATAGTCATACAAGGGGTCCAACTTATAGCTTTTCAATGGCACTGTGACTCGTCCATGGGGATACATTGAACTAATGGTTACTCTAAGGGAAAGGAGAAACATTAGAGCAGTAAACCATCAATTCATAGTAGTTCCTTATCAAAGTGTGTACAATTGCATTATGGCTAGACCTTTAGATGTGACGCTGGATGTGATCAGCTCTCCAATACACCTCAATTTGAAGTACCATAACGTGCACGATGAGCCAAAGGACATTGGAGTTGACCTAGAAAGAGAGTGAAGGATGCATAATGCCTTATAACGTGATTAGAGCAAAAAAGGAAATGGAAAAGTCATGGAGATCAATGTAGCATTCCTCATCCGGAAACTAGGGGAGATAGCCATCCGACTTCCCAAAAAAGGGAACTAAGGATCCCAACAGATATGCTAAGAATAACACGAACTTGAGTTTATAGGAGATGAATTCGAAGAAAGATTGGATCCAGTCACAACTGTTCACGTCAAAAATCCAGAAGGCAATGCACAATGGTCAATCGACTTGGTTAAGAATTCCATGTATTTGACGTGTAAATTGCAAATTGGTAGTATAATGAAATAACGTTCCTTACAAAAAATTGAATTTATTTTCATCAAAGAATTTTTTTCTTGTGGTCATTCAAGACATAAACAATAATAGGGTGTTATTGCAAATACTCACAATGAACAACCAAAGAAGGCAAAACCCAAAATATAAACAATTCTAGGGTTCTATCACAAACCCTCCCAAACATATGACCAAAGTAACCAACCCCAAAATCAGATAAAGTAGCACACCCCAAATTGATGATTAAATGGATCACCCTTCTTGGTAGCTAGCCACGCCAAAGGGTGAGGTGTCCTTTCATTATGTCAACCTCGAACCAGGTCTTAACTTGGGGGTAGGGAAGGGGTATTATCCATTGACCAGGCACGGTCCCCAGTGATATGAAATAAAACTTTGAGCATAACCTTGGAGAACAAACTATCTCCCAAAGCAATAGACTCAGGATTTACCACAAACGCCACAACAAGTAAAAATAATAGTAACTATTAAAAGTGAATACATACACTATCAAAACAGGATTCACGAAGTTTACATCCACGTCAAAGAACGCCAAACAGGAGTTAGCCAGGTCCACACAAAAAATGGACTACACATATGAATCATCCCTAAGAGATATGGGGTTCCCATTCTCCATCACTTGGTCAGGACGAACCAAATCTCGTGAAATATGCACCCCGAGGTAAAAGTGCTCCAGCCACCGCAGAGAATTCTCAAATGGGCCGTATGCAGAAGAATAAATGTCTTCTATTGACTTCACATACTCCTTGGTTAAGGCAAGATTCTCAAGGCACGTCTCCCAAAGACCACCATGCCTTCTTCAAAGATACCTCAAGTTCCTCTACCAACGCCCACAAAGGATCTAGTGATATGTTCACTTCAGTTAGAGCAACTTCAATTGTGGAGAATGAAACATGGGCAGTGGAAAAATATTCATTCTTCTTTCTCACTTCCTGCACAAGTGAATTCACCTTGTTAACTAGTGTGTCGGGGTACCCAAAGGCCTCTACAACAACTTTCATCTCTGAAAATGAGTAAGAAATCCCTAAAAGATTATCCAAATACCATACTTGCTTGATGGTAAGAGCCTTGAAACAATCTAGGATTTACCTTTTATTCCTTTTGAAGACGGCCTGACATGGAAAATTCTTCCCACTTGATAACTCAAAAGGCCAAAATCGCTGATTCCCAATGAGTAAAATACACCAACTATGATAATTCTTCTTCACAAGTGGCCTCAACTTTATTTGCATAATAAGAGTAATCTTATTCAGAGAATGATTCCTGAATCTCCCTAGTCGTAAAGGGATCGGGACATGTCTGAAGAGCATAATATATCGTAGTTGGAATCGATGTAGAACCTCAAATGGGACCGTGCATCCATAAATTTCTACCAAGTATTCTAAGAAGTTTAATGAACGATCCTTCATCTTAAGGAACCTCAACCTCAAAGTTAAGAGTCAGACTTCCTATATAGTCTGGTTGAGATGGATAAATATCATCTTCCACTATAACCAGGTTAGAGAAATCCCAAACTCCCACATGGGGTAAAGAAGGGGTAGCCATAGTGACCGAACCTGTAGAAACCCTTGTTTATGAAGTTCATGTAGTAACATGGGTATTTGGTGTACTTGCCAAAAAAGAGATGGCTCGAGAAGTCTTCTTCAATTGGTGCATTGATTTCTCGCACTTCATCTTATCTGCATAACCAAGAGCAAGGGTATTAAATAAGAAATTATCTATGGAAACATTGAGAAGAAGCACAACACTCATGTTACTTATCAAAGATAATCTTTCTAGCCTCTATCATACTAGTATCGACCAGCAAATGAGTCTCAATAAACTGATTCAAATGTTTCCTTGACACCTTATCAAGAGGGACACCGTCATCGACATAGACAAGCTCCCCGAATAAAGAAATAAATTATTTCATCAGATAGATATACTAATGGGATAAATCATATTCCTTGTAGACATAAGATCAGGACTCTGAGAACAAGTATGTGAATTTATATGACGACCCAACTCCTATTCTGTGTACCTTTGCATAAGTCTCTTCATTTTGGGGGTAATAAGGAAAAATTGATCCTTGAAATGCTTCAAACTATCAGAGTAGGCCTAAAAAAGCTAGGTGCTTTGTCTCAGAGAAATTAGGCCCTGGCCCCATGCATGATGAGTTGAATTACGTTGAGCCTTGAAGTGATGAAAGAAGAGCCTCAAGGAGGGCACACCTTTGCACCAATATTGGAAGACCTTAACATATGCCATAATCACCAGGTGTAGTTATGAATGGGTGATTATTAAGTGGTTCAGGGCGCCAAAATAATTGAAAGGAAGACAAAACTCTATCATAGAGAACATACACTATTGGAAGGGGATGATCCACCCATCATATTTGTTTCATATCCTTTTATCTTTGTGCAGAGGGAACACCCATTAATATGATGAAGATCCCACTTCGATAAAGGTGTGGTTTAAGCCATCCGCACTGGAAAAAAGGCGACGGTGTCCTAAGTCTCTTGATCCACCCATATGTTGAAATATCTCCCTCTGCTCTCTGAATCATGGCCAGTGCGATCTCCATAACAAATGGCTGTGTCAGAAGGAGAAACAAAACAAAGTAGAAAATTTAAAACAAGTTCAAACCTAAGGTCAACACTCTCACGAAGCGCGCCAACATCAGAAGAAGTTTGTTAAAGACAAAGTAGAAATATCAAAAACCTTAGCATCCTCTCAAGTGCAGGCCATCATTTGGTAAAGTTGTCATAAAAAATTATTTTATCAGACCTCACAACCTATGCTTTTAGAAACCCTAAAGAAGTAAATAATAACGGGGAAGAAGAAACACGAACATTACCTTAGAAATGGGGGAAAATGAAGATTTGTGCGCCGAAGAATTGGTGCGAATGAGTCTGTAGATCTACATTAAAAAAACTAGCAATAATGGAAGTGGAAGAAAAGTCCCTAATTCCACAAGTGACAAAAGAGGAGAGAATGACAAGTTTGAGGGTTCTTATAAGTATCCCAGTGCAACGAGCAACATGATCTTCTACATTAGGAAGCGAGAAACACTCCACCAACAGATCATATATCCTTAAAAATTGATAAGAACACTTAAATTTCCTAAGACATGAGGGAAATTATTGTTGAAAAATTAGGTTATGCGGCAATACTTCCCTAAGTAACTTCATCCATTCACTATGAAAATATTCAATGCGCCTATTCTCAATTCTAGTAAATGCCTCGTAAAAAACCTTCACCTATTCCAGCTAATGTCCGATCTAGAAACGTACACAACAAAACCCTTATCATGCAACGTAAAGGCAAGGGCTTGAGGGGCAACTATTCTGGTTTGCTCAAGAGGCTCAAGTTAAAATGCGCAAAAGTGAGATAAAGGTAGCAGACACGAGGAATATATGTTCTCTCATTCTCACATAAAGGAGACAACTTCGCCCTTCGATGTGTCATTCACCATCTAGATTAATTGGATGAGTGTTCACATAGCACGTAGCACTCATTGTGAACAGTTTCAACCACTCCCACTATATAAAAGAAAAAGTTCATCATTTTCAAATAATTCAAATTCATCACATTCTCACACTTATATTCATTTCCTTTCTAACTTGAGTTTTAGAGTTTTAATCATGCAAGTTCATCTTCGCACAACCGCATAAGGATTCACACTATCATATAACGAAGAGAATCTACTCGGGGCCGACCCATGCCTAAGGCCAGTAAGGCAAGGGCTTTAGGCCTCATTTTTGGACCTTAAAATAGGCCTCAAATGTCGAAAAAATAGGCCTCAAATTAAATTACTTATAATTAATATACTTTTTAAAATAAATTACAGTAAATAAAATGTGTCAAACCACAAAGCTTTATTTCTTTATGGTATAGTATTTGTGTTCAATTTTTCCCTTCTTAGTTTTACAATTTTAAAGCTAAAACATATTTGCAGTTCAATAATTAATGACACGGTTTTAAAATTTTAGTTGTCTACAGTGTAAAAAAGTTATAAAAATTATTAATTTAAAAATTTTATTTAATTTTTAATTAAATATTAATTTTTAAAATAACTCAATTTTACCATTTTAAAAATATTTTTCAGTTTAATAACCAATAGCGTTGGTTTTAAAAATTCTCTACGCACATCAAAATTAATATTAATTATAAATTTTTGGTATAATTATTTATTTAAAAATATTATTTTTATTTAAATATTATTTATAAAAATATTTTAAATCAAACTCCGCCTTAGGCCGGCCCTAAATCTACCTCTTTCATTCCTCAACGATTTTGATTCCAGACGGAAACACCAACATTGGCCACAAAGAATAAATAACTAATTAATTTGTTAAAGAAAAATCTAACTTAATGAATCCTAAAAAAGTACAGTATTTTGCTAAAAAGTGTATAAGCAAGTTTGCATATCGACCGTTGATGTAGTGAACGCATGGTCACTCATCATTTGAGGATAATGATGTCACCTAGAAACAATTCTCCAATAATTAATCAGTGGAATGGAATTGTACCCACAACACTAGCTGCTTATAGTATTATTTGGATTCATTCTCAGTTTGACACATATAGACAGAATTTCTCTATCATTCTTCCTTTTTTTTTTGTATGGGCCATATATCATAATGTTTGTCAAGTTAATCAATCATATTTTATCATTTGGGAATTAGATGTGTTTTCTTTTAGGTGACTAGGCTTGCATAAATGCTTACCAAGTAAGTAGAAATTAGCAACACACTATAAGTTTATCTTCACAATCCACGGATAAGATTTATTAAAATTTTTGGTTTATTAATAAATATTATAATTTAAAGAATAATTAATTTAAAATCAATTAATATAATAATTTTATATTAATTTTGTTTGTGTTTTTTACTATTTACGTTCGAGTTAGTCGATTGGAGACTCCACATAGAAATAAGATTTATGATATACTTGTGTGGATGGAAGAAGATTTTCTTAAATTTAGAATGAACCTCAAGATGAAGAAAATAATACATCTTACTAACATCTTTTCCATGAAAGGAGGCATGTAACTATTATTTGAATCTTTGAGTGAAAGCATGATCAAAATAAATAATAATAATATCATCAATATACAAAATAAGTAGGATAATTATTGTGTATTATAAATAAATAGAGAGGAATCATAATGCATTTGAATAAAGGAGCATTTGTGTAGATTAAAGCATAATCTTTTACACCTTGCTATGGGTGTGTTTCAAAATAGATAAGGAATATTTGAACTTGCACACACCCTTTGAAGAAGAGAGCGTGTCTTGAAGAGGAATCATATAAACCATGAAGAAAAACAATATTATTTACGTACATTTAATGAAGAAGACTCCACCCATGAAAAATAGTTATATTGCAAACAATTGTCATTTTGGAAACCATTGTAAATATCTCATCTTAACCAATTTCACATTACTTCTTTTTTCCCTAGAAAATTAATATAACTTTTTAAGGGTGGAGGGATCAATCTTAGGGTCCGTTTGTTTTGTCTTTTTTAAAAATTGATTTTTGTAGTGTAACATATTTTAGTGTAAAAAAAATTTACAAAAATTTTTTTTATAAAAATTTCAAATGAAAATTTCTCTTGAATAGTTATTTTTAAAATATTATTTTATGTATTTTATTATTTTATCAAAATTTTGTTTTCATATTAAAATTTCAAAAAATCAATTAATTTTGAAGCTATTTCAAATAGTTTTCATAAAAATCATTTTTAAAATACAACTTTTTGAAAAATCTACTTTTTGAAAAATCTATGATTTTTTTACTATGTTTTGATCTTCAATAAATATATATTTATGTTATAGTATATCAAAATTAGTCTTTAAATTTATTAAAAATAAAGTTTGAAAATTTTATAATATCTTAAAAATTATTTTTGTAGAATCCCTTTTTAAAAATATAAAAAAAATCTATTTTTTTAAAACAAAAATAAAATGGCCCTTAATTTTATTTTTCATGATACACCCGATTGCACTCTATGAATTTGACATCATAAGAACAAGAGACAATACCCTATGTAAAATTCTATTGAAAATCTTGAAGCTCTTCATTAATTTTTTAGCCACCACACAATTTTAAAATCCTATGTGTAACTAGTAGGAATAAATATAACGAACCATTCATCCTTGGTGATAGAAAAATTAAAAAGAATAACAATGTCTTTTCTGGAAGGAGAAAAACAATGTAGCATAAATAAATTATAAAAAAAATGTTACAATTCGAGAAATACGGAAGCAATGGTCAGAGACATCATCACACAAAATTCCTTCACATGATTTATGATATCCCACATATGTATATTGAATAAACCGTGCTCTAAATTTGTGTCTTTCAAACAGAGATAGATAAATAATCTGCATAAATAAATAATCGCATATGAAAGATGATTCATCAAGAAGACAATTGCAAAAAGAATTTCCACCAAAAACCAGGATGATACTAAAGCTTGAAGAAGTAAGATGAATGTTATATCAATAAAATATTGATTCATGCATTCTACCATTCTATTTCTTTAAGCGGTATTAGAACAAGACTGATTTGGGTACCACCAACAACTGGAGAATTGTATTATATGAGAATGTTGTTGACGGTAAAGAAAGGGCCAACATGCTATGATGATTTGAAGACAGTTGATGGATTCAAACACAAAACATTTAGAGATGCTTGTTTTGCCTTGGGTTTCCTACAAGATGATAAGGAGTACATTGAGGCAATAAAAGAGGCTTACAATTGGGGTTCTGGAGTGTTTTTGCGCAAACTTTTTGTTACAATGTTGTTATCAGCTTCAATGAATTGATCTGACCATGTTTGGTGCAAATCATGGACATACTTATCAGATGGCATCTTATTTGAACAAAGAAGATTATCTCAAAATCCAGGTTATATAAATTTTATACTTTTTGTATCCTTAGATGCATTCATAACTAATGTAATACGTTTCCTTTATATAGTTTAAAAATGTTTTATATTGTTTCATGTAGACTTAAATCTGTCAGATGAAGATCTCCAACAACTCACATTGATGGAAATTGAGAAGCAACTTCAAAAAAATAGAAGAAGTCAGACAGAATTCAAACTAATTCCATATCCAAAAAATTATCTCCTTGACTTTCTTGGGAACAAATTGATTTATGATGAAAGACAATATGATAAATTTGTTCAAGAGGACATATTCCAAAATTTGTTTCAATCCTTAACAGGTATTTATATTTTCTTTTCATGCAATTTATAAACTAATCTCAATTTTAATTATAGTAAAGTTAAATACAATTTTGTGAAAATGGTTATAACATTTTTTCTTTAGCATTAAAACTTTTTGTCTCTGCATAATATCATCACATGCCAATATATTTGATTTCCTACCTTATTTGTTCTTATTATAGGAGAACAACTTGGCATTTTTTAGGAAATCATGCTTGCTGTCTCAACACAAAAAGGTGGTGTTTTTTTCCCGTATGGTTATGGTGGCACCGGTAAAACATTTATGTGGAACACACTTTCTGCGGCTCTTTGTTCCAAAGGAGATATTGTGCTGGATGTGGCATCAAGCAGAATTGCAAGTTTATTATTACCTGGAGGAAGAACTGCACATTCAAAGTTCAAAATTCTAGTACCATGCTTAGACTCATCTACGTGTAACATTGAGAAAAAGTCAGATTTAGCTAATCTGTTGAAAGTTACAAAACTCATAATATGGGATGAAGCACCAATGGCAAATAAGTTTTGTTTTGAAGCTCTTGACAAGTCATTGAAGGATATCATGAGTACTGATAGTGTTGAGTGTACTCGGATTTTTGGAGGCAAAGTTGTTATTTTTGGAGGAGATTTCCGACAGATACTACCTGTTGTACCAAGAGGAACCAGGTCTGATATTGTCCATTCCACCATTAATGCATCATATATTTGGGACCATTGCAAAGTTCTAACGCTAACAAAAAATATGAGGTTGCAAACTGGCTCAAATAATAACAATGTTGAAGAAATTCGACTCTTTTCTGAATGGATTTTACAAGTTGGTGATGGGAAAATATCTGAACCCAATGATGGATATGCTGACATTATTATTCCGGAAGAGTTACTTATCATAGACTATGTAGACCCACTTGAAGCAATTGTTACAAGTACTTATCCTAATCTAATTCAAAACTACAAGAATGCAGAATTTCTTCAATGTAGAGCTATTCTTGCCTCGACTATTGAAATAATTGATGATATAAATGACTACATAACAAACTTGCTTCCAGGTAAATTTTTATTATCCTTCATTGCATTATAAACTCTGCTTTATTTATATATATTTATCAAAATTCCTCATATATGCATGTCATTTTCAACTATAATGTCAGAATTTAATAGTATGCTTGTAAGCTGCACATATCAGATGAAGCTTAGTGCCATAGAAAGTTTAAATACTTCAAGTGTAAAGTATTGGAATTACTTCTAAATTTCATTTCAAACTATTCCTAAATTATAAAATGCTGATAGAATGTAATAGTGATGCTATAAAATGCTGATGAAACATATTTTCTATTCCATGCTATACTTGTGCTTAAAAATTGGTCTTCTGCAGTGCCATCGAAAGTACAAATACTTTAGTGCCATAGAATGTAATAGTAATGCTATAAAATGCTGATGAAACATAGTTTCTATTCCATGCTATACTTGTGCTTAAAAATTTGTCTTCTGCGGTGCCATAGAAAGTATAAATACTTCAAGTGTAAAGTATTGGAATTACTTCCAAATTTCGTTTCAAACTATGCCTAATTTATATTTTTCCTTATTAAGTTATTAAATTTAAATTTACAATTACGTCATGATATATATTATTCAATATGTTTGTTTTTATTTTTAATGATCATTCCTTTTGTGACATGGAGTAGGTGAATCAAAAGAATATCTTAGCAGTGATTCAATTGATAGATCTGAAGCTAATGACAATGCTGCATTTGAGCATCTGACTCCTGAGTTTTTGAGTTGCCTAAAGACTTCTGGATTGCCAAACCATTCCATTAAGTTTAAAATTGGCACAACAATCATGTTGATTAGGAATTTGGATCAATCTGAAGGACTTTGTAATGGTACAAGGTTGAGAGTAACAAGGTTGGCCAACCATGTCATTGAAGCAACAATTATATCTGGTACAAATCTTGGAAACACAATTTATATTCCAAGAATGTCGTTGTCTCCGTCTCAATCTCCATGGCCATTTAAACTAATCCGAAGACAATTCCCAATTATAGTGTCATTTGCTATGGCAATCAACAAATCTCAAGGACAATCATTAGATTATGTTGGATTATATTTGCCTAAGGAAGTTTTCAGCCACGGTCAACTTTATGTTGCTATTTCAAGAGTGAAGAGTAAAGCTGGATTGAAAATTTTGATACACGACAAAGACAATAACACCTTATCTCAAACTACAAATGTGGTCTTTAAAGAAGTTTTCCATAACATCAAATAGGTACCTATAACATTTGATATGTTTAAGCAAACTTCAATCTTTCTTGGTACAACTCTGACACATAACAATTTTTACATGCAGGTTTTAATTTCTGAAAAACTTATGTTGATGTCTCCTGTTTTGTCGCAAGTTTTTTGACCAAGAAACCAGTTGTGCAATGTATTTTGAATCTTTAGGCTACATTGGTACGTGTATGTAAAATTGCCCTCATTGTTATTTGAGGCAATTTTGATTTGATTGCCTTATTACTACATGAGCTTCAAATTTGATTTGAAACTAAAACTGATGGAATTTAATTTTATCATTTAATTGTATTGCTTTTACCTAAACTATTGACTCAATCTGGATGTCATACTCATTATGTATGTTTGATTTTGAGAAAGAATAACATTGTTTACTATCCTATTTTTTTTGAAGTCTGGTTTAATATGAATTATATTCAAACAACAAAGGATTTATTAAGCCCCAAACTTAAAAATCCCCTAACCACAACAGGTATGACAGCCTGCAGGAAATCCTAAGAACCAGCCATGGAAGTCTTCTCCATATTCACATTGACGCACCAGACTAAAGGCCATGACAGGCTGTAGAAACTATGTTTAAAAACCAGACTCAAAAAATTACTAATCAATGGCAGATGAATACTTCTTCACACATAACATCTAAAAAATATGCAATTGAGTAAGTATGCCAACACCTGTAACTCCATATTCATAAATAAACATAATACATATCCAACTGCAAAACACCAAAACGAAATACATTCATAGATTAACACATAACATCCAATTGCATTTCCATTAAACATAATACATTCATAGATTAAGTTCAGCAAAACACCACGATAAAATAATACATATCCAACTTTACTATGTCTTATAAATCCTACACTACCACAACAAAACAAAGTAGCATTATTACAATCAAAACATTGGCATTAGTCTTTGTCAAACTACCACAACTACACCATAATGGTTACACCAACCACCCTACTAAGTCAATCGACGTTTAACGCTTCATCGTCTTCACAATAAGTTTGTCACAAGGTGCGTCGCGGAGTATAAATGTAAGCCGATCTCCTCTTTTCAGTCGTTTGTTTATAACAAACTCATCCCAACCATGCCTTATAAACCTCTCAACACAATACTGCCTTTCAGAATGGTGCAGCTCACAATCATAGTTTTGTTGAGTATCAAAATCAACCAGCATAATACGGCTATGACCATTTTGCAATGACCCCCTTATCACTTTCTGCGGAATTTGCTATACATATCCAAAAATTCATTCAATATACAGTTATGGAAAATATAATAAGTCACTAAGATCATGATGAAGAAGAAAATGGAACTTACTAAAACATTCTTCCTAGCAGTTTTCCCGGATCGGATCTTTCTTCCCCAAACATAGAATCTTGCACGCCTACCCAAATCCTCATCACTTAATTCTTCTTCAGAACTGCATAAATAACAAAATCGTTAGTGACTTTGACAATCATACAAACCATTCTCAAAATTAGTTGCTAACATAAAAAATATGCACTATATAATAGAATGAAGTACCTCTCACTGTCCGACGAAATTGAAATGCGAGAAGACTCGGCAACTTTTTCACTTTTCCCAGCATTGTCACTTTGTTGTTCCTTAATTCCAGTATGACTGCAAAATTGTAACATATATTAGATAATAATATCAAAAAAAGAAACTTTCACAATATTCTTTGCATTTGATACGGGAATTGATTTATCCATGGAATATAGACAACCTTGAATCAACGATACAGGGAGTTTTGGTTGAAATGTTCTGGATTTCATCTGCAACTACAGCCTTGGATGTTTAGCCTTTCTGTTTAGTAGCATTGAAGTTCTCAACTGACATAACTTTCTTCTTCCCTTTTCTCTCAGAGCAAGCCTCTTCATACTCAAGATCATCAAATTCCATCTGAAGTTGCCTCCATTTTTCTTCTCTTTCAGCTTGAGATGTACTGTGACAACAACATAACACGGGATGAAATCATAAGATGAACTTGAAAAATCAATAAAATCGCAGATCAAAAACATAAAGCAACATGCAAAGGTATTTGTAAATCAACAAAATCAGAAACATATATCAACATGCAATTTTATTACACATGCAACGAAATCATAAACATAAATCAACAATATCAAAAACATATATCAACATGCAAAGGTATTTGTAAATCAACTTGAATAATCAGTAAAATCGCAGATCAAAACTTATTTCATAACACATGCAACGAAATATGAACATAACCACAAACTTCATGCTAAATCATTACAAAAGAACAAAATACAACTTTCTATGAAACAACAACAACATCATATTCAACTTTCTATAAGTAAAACACACACATGCATAGAAAATGAAATACTAAAAATGAGACTTAATGGACCGTTCGTTCGCATTGTGACGAGCCATTTGTAGTGCCCTTTGCCTTTGGATGGAGCAACCGACCAAATACCCAGAAAGAAACAAGGAGAATGCACACAGTTGGAGAATAAAAGATAATGACAAACCCTCAAATTGCCTTTTCTAAATCTTTCTTGGGCCCATAAATCTCTATTCCATATGGGTCCACGTTTTTAATGCAAGAATTTTAATAACTCTTTTTTTATTATTCTAATTGTAAGTTTTAATTGATTAATAACTCTCTTCCTCAATAATCTATACCTTCCAAAATGAGAAATTATTTTATCTAATTTATAGCTCCTAACTCATTAACTATATTTATTTTATATTTTTTTTAATACATTTATTTTACCCATATTTATATTTTTCCTTTTACTTTTAAATTTGGAATAAATCATTTAATGAAGGAACTAATAAATAATATAAATTTCTACAAAATTAATAGTTACCTATATATTATGAATGTTTTATACTTTTTAAAAAAAAAAATTTGCTAAAACTTAACCTAATTTTATGAATGTTTTACATAAATCAAACTAATTTTCATAAATATATTTATTGTATATGTTATGATCATTCTAACTTAAACGTAACTTAATTTATAAATTCTCTTACCTGTGCGGACGCACGGGTCTTCTACTAGTGTAGCATAAATAAATTATAAAAAAAATGTTACAATTCGAGAAATACGGAAGTAATGGTCAGAGACATCGTCACACAAAATTCCTTCACATGATTTATGATATCCCACATATGCATATTGAACAAACCGTGCTCCAAATTTATGTCTTTCAAACAGAGATAGATAAATAATAGCATAGATAAATAATCACATATGAAAGATGATTCATCAAGAAGACAATTGCGAAAAGAATTTCCACCAAAAACCAGGATGATACTAAAGCTTGAAGAAGTAAGATGGATGTTATATCAATAAAATATTGATTCATGCATTCTACCATTCTATTTCTTTAAGCGGTATTAGAACAAGATTGTTTAGACGAGGTCTTTTTAAAATTATTTTTAATGACAGCACATAATATCATTTGGTATTGCTTACATGCTTGTGTTTTGATGTTTTACAATTCAATTATTATTTCATTGCATATTTGTAATTTGTATGTTATTTCAATTCATCTGTGTGATTGTAACATTCTTTCAATTTGATCGTAATCGCTTCGACTACTTAATTATACCACTGATAACCATTTACATTTCATAATTATATTCATTTGATTCTTGTTAGATTTTCTCTTTTTGAGCCTATGAAAGTTACTATTTTTTCATTTCCACATGAGTAGCTTGAATCCTAAGTTATAACATTTAAATCTTGATGATCTGGATTTGATTTGAATCATGTGTTATATTTGATTCGAATCAATCACCTATTGAAAATTTGAAAAGAATTATGGATCAAATGATTCAGATCAAAAATTGAACATGATTCGAATCATAACCTCATTTTATTTGAATCAAGTACAAATAACGATTCGAATCATTAGCTTTAAAAAGCGCCCCTTTTGACACTGTCCAGATTGATTCGAATCACAAATCCTTCTTGATTCAAATCAATCTTTAAAAAAATCTAATTTTCCATCACATATTTAAATAATTGTTTCTTATGGTGAAAGTAACAATTGTGGGAAACCTATGGTGATCCACAGAGACCAAAATTGTGTTTTTGTCTTCTCTTCTTAGTGTGTCCATCTTTACACCATTTTTCTCTCTTCTTCTAAAAATACTAAACTTTTAATATTGAACCCATGGAAATTCTTTATCATTTTTTATTGCATCTTATTTTGTGCAATTTGGTTGTTGTTGTTGTTGTATGAATTTGAGAATGAGTTGGTCAATCTTGTTGAAAATTGATCAAGCTCTTGATAACAATCAAGAATCAAGACCCACTCATCTAGAAACTTGATTGAACCTTGTGTGCGTGCGTGTGTGTTCTTCATTCATCAAAACTGAATTACTTGACTAATCGCTCGTAATGTCAATTGTTGTTAAGATTATCTTGCACTGTTCACCATCTTCATCCTTAGTCTTTTTCCCTTTTTATGGACCCTCCTCTAAAGATTGAGTGTAAGGGAAACTAGTGGTACATTAGGGTATCTAATGTTTTTGCGTGTAGATGGTTTTTTTATTGTAACAGGTGCATGTATCGTTTCTTGAGTGCAGTTTGGAATTGAGTTTTTATCTAACAAGATGAGAGTTTCCATTATACTCCAAGGAAGACTTTCACAAGATCAAGTATCAACAGTCCGTAAGGCAGAGTAGGAAATTGTCATTCTTTGGTGACATTGGAGAAAGATTATTTGCACATAAAGTTGGGAGTTGTCCAATAAACACTCAGTTAATGGCAATCGCTCGAACAAGAAATTGATGGGATCGCCACACATAAATACTCGGAGTACGTTATTGTGGATAGTAAGGTTATTGGATCAAGAAATCGGTGAAGACCGTGATTATATTCTGATGGCATCATCCATTGAAGAGTGCATGTAGGTAACGCGAGGACGAATGTCGAAACACTATATATCTCTGTGTATCTTTCCCTTTTCATATCCTTTTACTTTACAAGCATTCATTCCTTCATAGTTGATGTTGCATATTTGCAAGATTGCATTGAATGTATACCATATATGTTAGACCATGCTTATAGCGATTTAATGTATATGTTTAGGTCTGTGGTGTATGATTCATAAGGAATTATCATTAAGTCAATTATGCATTGTTAAGAACATCTAAGTAATGTGTTTTTAAATCGCTTCGTTTAAAGTGGTTTTGGTTGTCATGTAAGTGATTTACACTAGAAGCAATTAATCTCATGGTAACCTCAAGTACCATTTCATATGGCATTGATTCATTGAGATGCTCCCAAGTTCTCGTTTTTGTGTTTTGCTTTTGTTCTTCTTAAAATCTCCGATTTCGTTTTATGGAACCTAAAAAGTTTTTCAAATTGTCTAAAGGGATTTTGGGTTTATTCAATCCCCCTTATAGACATTGTTGTTTCCATATTCTCACCCAACACTTAAAACTCATGATTCATATATTTGCCACCATATCCAAAGAGAAGTTTTTACCCGTTGTTTGAAATTTAGTTTTAATATACTGTATAAAGTTCTTAAATATATAAAACACTTCATATTTAAATCAAATAAAATATATTCATAATGTTCTCACTTTAGGCTCTCTATAAATTATTTTCCCGAACACTTACTCCTACACGCAACAATCAAGATGAGAAAAATTAACAATACATAAGTGATCTAATAATTGGCCAATATTCAACACATTGGAAGCAAGTCTATATGATACAAGCATATCCCAAAAATATGATTTGATATCACCAACATTAGTGATAAAGAAAGTGTTATCATCGTCAATTTGAATTTTTTTATTACCATGATAAGAATGGAAAATTTGGAAATATTTAGTGGAATTTGTCATGTGATTAGATGCAGTACAATCAAGAAATCATAAGAAATAAACATTATAATTCTTAAGTTGACTTCTCAAGACTGCAAATAATAGAAAAAACCATTTGTTGAATCATTTAAAGTTGTAGAGCACCACCATTAAACACACTGGTAATGCAATGACCAATTAAAGAGCTTATTGATGAACAATTAACAAATTGTGCTAAAAATGTTGTTAAGTAATAAAACCAAAGTTCTTATCCACAAGGACTATTTTATTTTAACAAAACAATTGAGAAGTACTTGAATTTCTTAAATTGGGTGTTTATTTGAAAAGTTAGTTAGATTAAAAACAAGTAAAATTGTAGGAAATTATCATAGAATAAAGGAGATTAGGTCTTATTTCAAATCAACTGATTTTGACTGTTGGTAACTATGTCTATTTTCTTAAGATTATTTTTTAGAGTTAGATAAATTAACACAATTGTTATACTTAATTCCTTCGTGTATAACTCACTCTTTTAACCACAACTCCCTAATTTCTTAGGTGAATTTGAAGTCAAAATAGGTGATAATGCTCGTTAATTTCTAAATCACAAACTTATAATTATTTATATCTTAAATAAATTACTAAGTTTGAATAACTAATCTATTTAAGGTTTATAGAGCTACAATCAATAATCATTATAAACGTAGAATCAATTTATATGCTTGTCAACAAAAAAAAAACAATAAGATCAAAATTAACTAAATAAAAACTAGATTATCAAATCATAAAATTAGTACAAAACCAGTCACATGTTTTAACATATCAAATCAGTTTCATCTTATAAGACCTAATCTATAAGAACATAGCTACTCATATTACAAAAAACCATAACTATGAGTATAGAGAAATAATACGTGAAGATGCGATAGAATTTGGTCTTCAATGGCGAAAAACCTCCATTTGTGAGCTTCTTGATCACTTTTGCAGTCAAGTTCACACTCTCCATAGTCCAAGCCTTCTAAAATCTGAATAATTTCTCTTTTAAATACGTATTGACATGTCTAATATCGTGCCATGATGATTTATATTGTTTCATGATTTGTAAAACTCGCCTGGATCATGCCACAATGCTTTTGGGCCGCGCCATAATTTGTGATATTTGCCTGAATCGTGTCACGATTTGATAAAGGCATGTCATGAAAGTTCCAGTATAAAAACATTCAAATTCTTTACAATTTTCTCAGAGTTCACTCCTTTGTAAGCTTTGTTTCACTTCTTAAATAATGTCTAAATTTTCTTTATGGCTAAGACTTTCTTGATTAAAAGAAACTCAAAATACATGAAAATTCTTGTAAAAATTACATGATAAATGACTGTCATCACAACTCTAAACTTGAACTATTCAAGGAATTTGCATATAAACTAGAAATTTCATCAAAATACAATACACTTGTGATGACAGTCATAGTTACATGATTTTTATTAGAAAATTAGGATGAAAGCATTTATATAATGAGCATAAGTCATACCAAAGTGTGAGGAATGAATAAAATTACTAAGAGTGGAAAATATGGAACTTAGAAATATTCTAAAGAAAAAGAGATGAAAAAAGAATCTTTGCCTCCGGGTTTCATGCGCACCCGTTGCATTCCATCGTGGCGCGATGCAAGCTTCATTGCAGCATGATACAAGCCATTAGGGCAAGATGCTGCGCCACTCTGACTCGTAAAATTTACTATAAATAAGGCTTTTATGGACTTTTTAAGAGTTCCAAATTTTAATAGAGAAAGTTATGGATTGGGATACCAAAGTGACGGTTTTAAAGGTTTTGGAAGCCATTGAAGACCTTATTCTTTCTTGATTTTCATGTTCTCTCAATCTAAACTCATGGTATTTGTGAAGAGAAATATGCAATCCAAATCATAGCGGAAATTAAAATTTCCCTTTAGTGATCCTAACGAATAGTCATGATCAGTGATAGAACAATTATCTCTTGTGGCGATGAAGCCTTTGATTCTGAACCGAATGAGTGATCACGGGCGATGTATGATGAACAACGCCTCTACTCAGTCCACACAGACATATTCCTTCAGTATCAGTGCTAGCTACTATGATTGAAGGCTTTGAGTGTGTGTGTGTGTGTGTGAGAGAGAGAGAGAGAGAGAGAGAGAAGGAAAATACGGCTAGGGTTTCACAGTCTGAATTTTCATCAAGAGTGTATGCTTATGCATAAAGGTTCTATTTATAGAATCACTTGTGTGGGCTGTAAGCTAAAAAACCCACTTAAGTGTATGCACACCATATCTTATGGTGTACCGTATATCACCTAAGCACGTGGTACCTTACCATATTTCGTATTATACTTAAGTGCACCATACTTTACGGTATTCTACATTTACTTAAGTGCACCATACCTTATGGTGTCCCTTATTTACTCTACCTCTTATCAATCTGTCTTTATGTGTGTGTCCATGTAGATTTTCGTGACGTTGGCAATTATATTAAATTACACATTTAACATAATAAACAGTTAGCGGTGTCTAGCAACACATCACTGCTACCCAAGTCATGAAAATGTCATGTGATCTGACAAAACCTTTTATGGTAATACTTGTGTGTACAATTACCCCTTTGCCCTTATGTCTATATTGAACACAAGGCATATATTGTGTCATCTTTGTCCAGTTCAATATTGGGCCCTTAGACATTTATCCTGTTATGCAGGATGGACAAATTCCATCTAGTCACTCATGTCCCTCAACATGTTTTGTGGAGTACCCAACAATTGTCTTTATGGTCATCTAGTTACGGACAATGTTAGATCAACAATAAAGTACTCGACTCTACATCTAGATTCCATAGTGGTTTCATGTCGAAGGGTGGTATACACCACTATCACCATGAGAGTAACTTATGACACTTTGCATAACATTCTATGTAGTACTCTCATAGCGGGTAAATCCAGTATAAATATTACTCCTAATATTCATACCTATGTTAAGACTTGATAAATCCTTATCCATGATCTATGAGATATGATCATCAGTCTACCTACATAATAGTCTTAATGCTTTAAGGTTATCCCACTTCACAGTAAAGCTCAACTACAGATACTTTAAGAATAGTGTCCTTATGTTTAATGGGATCTCATGATTAAGTCACACTTAATATTTCATTAAACAGACTAGCTATTCTAGGGACTTTATTATCTTGGAAAAACAAACATAATAAAGAAATGCCTTTTATTATTAATAAATAATTTGATACAAGTACCAAAAGTAATGACCTCTAGGGCTTACACCAACAATCTTCCACTAACACTAGAGCCAATCAGGCATACCCCTAATACCCATAGATCTAGTATGACCATCATGCTTGTGTTGCGCAAGAGGCTTTGTTAGTGGCTTAGAAATATTATCAAGTGTAGGTACTTTTCATATCTTGACATATCCTCGATCCATTCTTTCTCGAATGATGTGATAACACCTAAGTATGTGTTTGGATCGTTGGTGAGTTCTAGGCTCATTAGCTTGTGCTATATATAGCACCATTGTTATCACAATAGAGATCAATGGGATCCACAATGCTAGGGACTGCCAAGTTCACTAATGAACTTCTTGATCTAAACAGCTTCCTTTGCTGCGTTTGAAACAGCAATGTACTCGGCCTCGATTGTAGAATCAGTAGCTGTTTCTTGCTTTGAACTTTTCCAGCTTACACTGCCACCATTTAAGCAGAACACATAACTAGATTGTGATTTGAAGTCATCCTTATCTGTCTAGAAGCTAGAATCGCTGCATCTAATTACAGCAAGCTCTTCTTGACCTCCGTATACCAAGAATGATCCTTAGTCCTTCTCAAGTACTTAAGGATATTCTTGACAACTACCCAATGAGCATCACTGGGATCATATTGGTACCTACTCATTGCACTTAAAGCATAAGAGACATCTAGTCGAGTATATAACATAGCATACATGATAAATCCTATTGCAGATGCATATGGAATCTTATTCATACGACCCCTTTCTTCCTTAGTTGTAGGGGATTGTCTTTTTGATAGACACATGCCATGTTGCATATGTATGAATCCTTTCTTGGAATCATGCATATTAAAGCGTCTCAACACTTTGTCTATATATGTACTCTGACTTAGGCCAAGCAGTTTTTGTGGTCTATCTCTATAGATTCTGATTCCTAATATATAGGCTGTTTCACCAAGGTCTTTCATAGAAAAGCATTTCCCTAACCAATTTTTCACTTATTTCAAGGTAGGGACATCATTTCCAATGAGTAATATGTCATCTACATATAAAACCAGGAATATGATCATGCTCCCACTAACCTTCTTGTAGACACAAGACTTATCTTCATTCTTTATGAATCTATATTATTTTACAGTTTCATCAAAACTAAGATTCCAGCTTCTAGAAGCTTGCTTCAATCCATAGATTGATCGTTGTAATTTGCATATCTTTTGGGCTTCTTCTAGTATGTCAAATCCTTCAGGTTATGTCATGTATACATCCTCAAGAAGATTTCCATTAAGGAAAGCAGTCTTGACATCCATTTTCCATATTTCATAATCATGATATGCAATGATAGCAAGTAGAATCCAAACAAATTTAAGCATTGCAACTGGTGAAAAGGTTTCATCATAGTCTACCCCATGAATTTGTTTATAGCCTTTAGTAACCAGTCTTGCCTTATAGGTATGTACCTTACCATCCATGTCGGTCTTCTTTTTGAAGACCCATTTGCATCCTATAGGATTAATTCCTACAGGAGGCTCTACGAAGGTCCAAACCTGGTTTGTGTACATGGAATCCATTTCAAATTTCATGGCTTCTAGCCACTTCCCAGACTCAGGACCATTTATGGCCTCTTGGTAGGTTACAGGCTCATCTTGATCCATGAATAATACATCACCTTGATCAGTTACGAGATATCCATATCTCTTGGGTTGGTGGCGTATCCTGCTCAACCTACGTTGGTCGTGTTCTACTTGAGCAGGTTCCTCTTCCACAACTACTTGTGATTCCTGCTCTAATTCCTCCATAGGTGTATCAATGCTTTGTAATTCTTGAATTTCTTTAAGCTTTACTTTCCTCCCACTGATTACTCCAGTTCGAGCGACAAACACTTTTCCCTCAGAAGGATTGTAAAAGTAATACCCTTTTATTTCTTTAGGATACCCCACAAATAAACATTTGTCAGATTTGGGATTAAGCTTAGTTGAAATTTGTCGTTTCACATAAACTCCACAACCCAGACATATGTGGTTTCTTACCACTCTATATCTCATATGGTGTCTTCTCAAACTTTTTGGATGGAACACAGTTAAGTGTGTAAGCTGCTATCAGAAATGCATGTCCCCAAAAGGAGTTTGGAAGATCAGCGTGACTCATCATGGAACGGACCATGTCTAACAAGGTTCGATTTCTTCTCTCAGATATGCAATTTCATTGTGGTGGTTTAGGAGGAGTGAGTTGGGATAGAATCCTACACTCTTTTAGATGGTCATCAAACTCTAGGCTTAAATATTCACCGCCTCGATCTGATCGAATAGTTTTAATATTCTTACCTAGTTGGTTTTTTCATTCTTGAATTCCTTGAACTTTTCAAAGGACTCAGATTTTTGTTTCATTAAATACACATAACCATATCTACTGAAATCATCAGTAAATGTGATGAAGTATTGAAAACCTCCTCTGGCTGGTATGTTCAATGATCCACATAAATAAGTATGTATGAGGGCCAAAAGATCATTAGCCCTTTCACCTTTTCCTGTGAATGGGGACTTTGTCATCTTTCCAATTAAACAAGATCCACGTGTCTCATTTAATTCATAATAAAAAAAGTCCAAGAGCCCATCTTTATGGAGTTTGGAAACACGTTTCTCATTTATGTGGCCTAATCGACCATGCCAAAGGTAAGTTGGATTTAACTCATTAGGTTTCATCCTTTTAGTATTTATGTTAAACTCATTAGTACTCTTTCGGGTACTTTGGGCAGTTTCTTTTCCAGTGTCATGTCTTACCGCAATAGAAGCAAGTGATCTCCTTTGCTATGTCTCCACTAGGCTTCAAAGCAGTAGCAATTTGTTTGGGTTTGGCAACTTCCTTGCCTTTCCATTTACCATCCTGCTTGGTGGTCCTTTTATTCTATTTCTTTCCATTACTGCCCATCAAAACGGACTTCCCTTTTGACTTTAGATTCTGCTTAGCAGTTCTTAACATGCCTAGCAGCTTTGGAAGACTTTTGTCCATATCATTCATGTTGAAATTAAGGATAAATTGACTGAAGCTCTCCGACAACGATTGCAAGATCAAATTAGTCACAAGCTCCTTTTTTAAGGGAACCCTAGTCTTTTAAGGTTCTCCACATACCCAATCATCTTGAGTACATGGGGACCTACTGGGGCTTCCTCAGCTAGTTTGCCTTAAAAAATGGCTTTTGAAACTTCAAATATCGCATCCCTTTCCTGCTCTTGATAGAGCCTCTTTAGGTGTTCAGTGATATCGTACACTTCCATGTTTTCATGTTGCTTTTGCAATTCAAAATTCATGGTAGCCAGCATGAGGCAAGCAGTTTCATTGACATTATCAACATGCTTCTTATAAGAATCTCTATCTTCCTTAGGAGCAGAACTAGGAGGCTCCTCTTCAGGAACAAGTGTCTCTAAGACATACAACTTTTTATTATGTTTGAGGACAATCCTCAGGTTTCAGTGCCAATCCAGAAAATTTTTCCTAGAAAGTTTTTCCTTATCAAGGATTGATCATAAAATGTTGTTAGAGGTGTTTATTATCATGATAATCTACATAGAAAAAATGTGAAATTATAAGTATCAATTAAAACTAACATATTCAATTAGGACTTTAATTAAATATGCTCCCACTATTTTACTCAAACCAAATGACCCTCACCATTTGATTCGGAAAATCCCGTTGGAAGATTTTCTATTGGATCGAGATCCATATTTCACTTTGTTTTAAGTCAGTGTTAGGCTGATTACACAAAAATCAGTTATTTAGGTAGGAACTCCTTCCAGTTTTATCTAATACAATTCTCGAATATTTTCAGTTGGGTGAATAACTCCTTATTTTAATCCATCATATGGATCATTCCCAACTCTTGCTTCTAAACGTATATAATCTTATTATAATTTGTTTAGTTAAGTTTAACTCATTGTTTTAGAAATTGGATATTAAATTTTTCCCATCGCACCTTATCAATATAAAACATGCACCTCGTGTTAGGAGAAACCTACATTATTCGATACTAGTCTTGATGAGTTCTAAAACTTAGAAAGCATGAACTTAATATTCAATTTTAAGGGAATTTTCAATTTGTTTGATCTCACTGGCTTATTTATCATATAAATCGTCTCTCACACCATCAACATACATTCACATGCATCTACATACATACAAAATGAAACAGTTATGGCTCCTAGCGCAATTGTTCTCCCAAGCCAATGAGAGAACCTAATCTAAACCTAATAACGATCTACGTTTCTCCAAGCAAGATCTCCAAGGTTGTCCTTCTTTGATCTTGTATTATTCTCTTTCTTCGTAACATCACATTACATAAAAGAATACTCGTTTTACATATGAGGGAGTGAGATGAGAAAAGAAGTTACATCAAGAGATTAAAAGAGAGGCACGACACACATGTCGTATTTTAAAATCCCAAAACAAAATAAAAGAAAACTAAGGCCATAACTGATCACCACAAGAGAAAAATAATAAATACATTTTATTATTATTAATTTAAATCTTGTTAATTAAATAAATCAAATTAAGTTTCGGCGAATGATCACATTACGCTGAGTAGTCGAGGGTTCTGTTGGCTGGTCAGCGGACGGGGTTTTTAGGGGCGTTTTTTTTTCATCAACACTTGATACTTTCCATAAACATAAAAGCACAACATTTGTGCCATCACAACCCTAATCGCATACCTCTTTGTCAACGCAACCCTTGTGCCGTCATGAACCCTAATGCAACAACTTCATATTGTCAAAACACCATGATCAATAATTCAGTATGATTGATTGACATGCCATTGCTTCACCATACTAATGTCAGATTCCGAAGCAAATGAACATGGATTGCTCAAAGGAATAACAATCATTACGTGATTGAATGGAAGAAGTAGAAATAGTATATCCAATATACCATCTTTGCACCAGAGTTACTTATATCACATATAAAATTTGATCAATCATTTTTTTGTAACCTAAGGATGATCAAAGTATCGTTGCTTCACCATACTAATGTTGGATTCCAAAGCATAGTCAACATCAATCATCCAAATCGTACACAACCTGATGCCAAAATTCAATTACTCGATTATAATTTAATTTATTCTGTGTTTTAATTGAATTAAAATAAAAAGTACAAAAAATAAATAGTTATCAGATGCATGGTTTCGTAAGTGGCTCTGATACCACTGAAGAGAAATATGTGATCCAAAATGCAGCGAAAATTAAAATTTCCTTTTAGTGATCCTTACGAATGGTCATGATTAGTGATAGAACGATTACCTCTTGTGGCGATGAAGCATTTGATTCTGAATCGAAGGAGTGATCACGAGTGATGTATGATGGACAACGCCTTTACTCAGTCAGTAATAGCCCGTATTTTATTTTGCTCTGGATAATATTGGTTCTGATCAACTGGGTTCCGGTGTACTCTGTGAAATTATCTGCAAAGGTAATTGGAGTAACAGACGAGCTCAGAGCAGGTCAAATTAATATTATCTGACTCTGAGGTTTTAACATTTGGTGCTATAGAGATATTTTGGACAATTTAATTAGTGTTACTAGCTTAAAGATATTTCTCTATATCTTTTTCTTTTTCCTTTCCTCTTCATTTGTCACAAGATAGAAAGAGAAGATAGTAAGAGTAGAGAGAAGGAGGAGCAAGAGGAGAAAAAGAGAGAAAACTTAGAATTGAAGAGAACAACTTGGATCATCATTCTTCTTCATCAAATCAACCCAACATATTCTCCATCTTCTTCATCTTGTTGTTGGTGAATTCTAGTTAGAACCCTAAGTATAGAAACTTAGGTTAGAACATGAATAAAAATGGAGAAATTGGATTAATCATGCTAAATGTTGGTTGATATGGTTAATATTTGGAATAGAATGCATAATATGTGCGGGTTGTATGGAATATGGATGTTTGATACTTGCTATGATGCTTCCATGAATTTTGATGATGTTCCATTGGATTTTGATGCTGAAAATAACAGGTTTTTAGGTCTCAGACTCAGTGGTAACCGGTTACTCATTATAGGGTAACCGGTTACATGCAGAAAAATTATAGTTTTACGCAGAAAATGAACTGAGTAACCGGTTACTCATTTTGAGGTAACCGACTATCCTATTGAATTTTAGCTACTGGAATGAGCAGTGAGAATCGGTAACCAGTTACTCATTCTGAGGTAACCGGTTACCACTGTTGTGTTTTTGAAAAATGTTGAAAAATTAATATCTTTTGAACCGTGTTTCCGATCGAGGCATTCTTGATACCGATGGAAAACTATGAAAATATCCTACGTGATAAAAGTAAGAAATATCGGTTTTGTTGCCCGATTAAATTATCGGAGGGAAACCAAGAGTTATGAATTATGATTGAATTATTATATGTGATTCTATTATGCAAATTGTATTATGATATGTGTAATCAATTGTTGTTAAACATGATTGAGAGAATATGCATGTTAAAATATGGATTAGGTAGAGTGAGGAAACCTTACTATGAACCTATATTAGAACCTAGTAATGAGCTAGGAAATTTATAAATAACTTAATGATGACGCTCGTGCATATGAGGCCGAGGCGTGTGTCCAATACCGAATGGTATGGAAGGGATAAGACACTAGTATGGAACATGTGCAAACTATGTTAAGTATTTAGAAAAGGAAAAAGAGGCCTAAAGGCAAGTGTGGCCTGGTGATTGTCGAATACAATCACGTTGGTGTGTGAAATCACGTAATCGGAACTATTTTATCCCTTAATAAATATCAGTGACCCGTGTTGAAGAACCTCTTGTGTAGGATGGCCGGGGAAAGTGTTTATTAAGTAAGTGACTGTGACCCGTATTGTAGGGCCTCTTGTGTAGGCTGGCCGGGGAAAGTTACTCAGTGGGTGGTATTAGTGACCCGTGTTGTAGGGCCTTTTGTGTAGGCTGGCAGGGGAATGTATCATGTGTAGGTAACCATGACCCGTGTTGAAGGACCTCTTGTGTAGGTTGGCCGGGGAAAGTTATCTATGTTAGCTTCCGAGACCCGTGTCCATAACTCTTTGGAGGGGCTGGCCGGGGATGGATGTCTTTGTCTTTAAGGATCCGTGACCCTAATTGAACTCTCTCGTAGGGTTGGTCGGGGAAAGATGCCTTGGTATTTATTACCGATTAGTGATAAACTTTGAGTTAGCGGACTCAATAACGTGTTTCCATATAGTGTGAGATTGTGTACTCAAGGTCACTTCCCTTCCCTTTGACTTGGATTAGGATGATAGAACCTTGTAAAGCCGAGAGAATCTATAAGATAGAGAACTCACTGAGATTTAATATCTCACCCCATGTTGTTGATTATATTACAGGTGCTTCAGGTTCTGTGAAGGGTAAGGATAAGGTCGTTTGATTATCCTTACTTATCTGGACTTTTGGGATGGCAAGACTTCCGTTGTTGGAGATTATTTTTGAGATAATTGTATTGATCTAGTTCTTAGTGCCTTAGAACATCTTGTATATATTGTGTCATAGATTTGTTTAGTATGTTATATTTTAGGCATGTATATGTACAATGTGTTAACTAGGAACTTATGGTATTTCAATACCAAAACTTGGATTCATGTATAATATTTATGCTTTGATGTTTGATGTTATATGTGGGTGTTACAGTTGGTATCAGAGCAGGTCGTATCCTCAACCTAGCCATGAAATAGTATAAGTATTTCTTTCCGTTTCGTATGCGTTATGTCGCCATTGGTCTTAAGTGTTATATTTATGGCATTGAGCCTGATCAACTTAATCTTATCTGTATGACATTTAGGAACATGGCTGACAGACACAAAAGCAATCGTGGTAGACCCAGAACTACTGTTGTTGGGACGAATCCGCCGAGCGGCAAAAAGTATGTCCCATGGCCTCAGTTTTTGCAACAGATGCAGTAACAGCAGAACCAATTCATGTAGCAGATGGTACAACAAATGAATGGGGTCTTCATTCTCTAGTTGTTGTTCCAAATGCTGTAGGTGGAAGTTTTCGGGATTTCATCTGCATGAATCCTCCAGAATTTCATGGCGGATTAGATCATGTGAAAGCTCATGAATGGATAGCTGACATGGAGAGAATTTTCCTGATAGTCCATAGTAGTAAGGAGAATAAGGTGGTGTTCGCTTCTCATTCGTTGAAGGGTTCTTCCATGAGGTGGTGGGAGAGTGCCTCAGCCCTAATGACTATCTAGGAAGTGCCTAAGGTTTGGGAGCAATTTAAGATTACTTTTATGGAGAATTATTTCCCTAGTTCCTTGAGGACCCATAAAGAATTTGATTTCCAACAGTTGAGACAGAATACTTTGACTGTGGCTGCTTATGCTAAGAGGTTTGAGATTATGGATGCTTATCCTAGGCAGGCCATGTATGCTCCGGATGAGAGATGGAAGATTGACCAATTTCTTTTTAGTTTGAAGGCTGAGATTTCTCACAGCGTGTCTCAAAGAGAGTTTATTAGTTATACTGAATTGCTAAGGCAATGTTATGTGGCAGAGAACAGTTTAAAGAAAGTTCGAGCTGAGGGAGTTGCGAGTAGGATGAATCAGGATGACCGTGGGAGATTAAATCAACATTATAGACCTAGACCACAAGCCTTTAAATGGAAGCAGGTGCAAAGTGTTAGACCTAACACTCCTCCTTTGTGCCGGTTGTGCAATAAGTATCACTACGGGAAGTGTGTTGATGGAACTTTTAGGTGTTATCATTGTGATGGAGTGGGACATGTGGCTAGAGATTGTCCTCAGAATAGGAATAAGGCACAAGGAAAGAGTACCGGTCGAGTTTATACGTTGGATGCAAGGAAGACCAAAGGTGATAACTCTTTGATTGCTAGTACGTGTTTCATTAATGGACATCCTTGTTTTATATTATTTGATTGTGGAGCAACACACTCTTTTGTGTCGATGAAATGTATGAAGCGACTTGGGTTGCAGGCTATTCTGTTGTCTCCACCCATGGTGGTTACTACTGCCATGGACGAGATGGTTGAAACACCTTTAATGTGTGAAAATTGTGTTTTATCTGTGGATGGGAGAGTTTTTCAGATTGATTTTATTTGTTTACCGCTTAAGAAAGTAGCTGTTGTTTTGGGAATGGATTGGCTTTCTGCTAATTCAGTATTTATTAGTTGTGAAGAAAGCTAATCATCATTCTATCCGTTGAAGCTACTCCGAAGGATGTGTTGACTACTATTTTGGAAGGTATGGTTGGAATGATAAATTTCTTGTTTGAGAAGGAAAAATCTATTCTTTTGGTTCTCATTGAGGAGGAGAGTAGCAACCTTCAAGTTCTGAGTATTCCTGTAGTCTGTGAGTTTTCCGAAGTTTTCCCCGAGAATATCACTTCTCTTCCTCCGGAAAGGGAAGTGGAATTCTCTATTGACCTGATACCGGGAATGGCTCCTATATTCGTTTCTCCGTATCGGATGACACCACTTGAGTTAAGAGAATTCAAGGATCAATTGGAAGAGTTAATGGCTAAACATTTTGTTCGACCCAGTGTTTCTCCCTGGGGAGCTCCAGTGTTGTTAGTAAAGAAGAAGGATGGTGGAATGCGGTTATGTATTGATTACCAGCAGTTGAATAAAGTCACCATCAAGAACAAATACCCATTACCCAGGATAGACGACCTGTTAGATCAATTGAAAGGAGCCAGTGTGTTCTCGAAGATTGATTTACGGTCGGGTTATCACCAGATCCGTGTGAAGAGTTCAGATGTATCAAAGACCATGTTTAGAACCCGTTATGGTCATTATGAATTCTTAGTAATGCCTTTCGGTGTGACGAATGCTCCGATAGTTTTTATGGATTATATGAATATGATATTTCAAGCTTATTTGGATCAATTTGTAGTGATCTTCATTGATGACATTCTTATTTATTCTCGTACTTCTCAAGAGCACGAAGAGCATTTAAGAATCGTTTTATTGATCCTACAAGAGAGACAACTTTTTGCTAAGCTAAGTAAGTGTGGGTTTTGGATGTCAGAGGTTAGTTTTCTTGGTCATGTCATATCTCAAAGAGGTGTGGCGGTAGATCCATCAAAAGTGGAAGCAGTGATTAATTGGGAGAGGCCAAATAATGTTTTAGAAGTTAGAAGTTTCTTGGGACTGACATGTTATTATAGAAGGTTTATCAAGGGCTTTTCTCAATTGGCCTTACCAATGACAAAACTTACTCGAAAGGATTGTCCTTATGAGTGGGATTCGGTTTGTGAATGAATTTTTATGAGTTTGAAGGAAAGATTGACGACTGCTCCTGTGTTGATCATTCCTGATCCTAGCAAGTCGTATGAGGTATTTTGTGATGCATCAAAGATGGGATTAGGAGGTGTTTTAATGCAAGATAGTCACGTGGTGGCTTATGCCTCTCGAAAATTAAAAGTTCATGAAGAGAATTATCCAACACATGATTTGGAATTGGCGGCAGTTGTGTTTACATTGAAAGTGTGGCGTCATTATTTGTATGGGGTACGTTTTGAGATGTTCAGCGGGAGTTTAAAGTATCTATTTGACCAGAAAGAATTGAACATGCGTCAAAGGAGGTGGATGGAGTATTTGAAGGATTATGACTTGGAACTAAAGTACCATTCGGGTAAAGCGAATAAAGTAGCGGATGCATTAAGCCGAAAAGTGTTGCATAATGCCGAGTTGATGATGTTAGAGTATACCTTATTGGAAAAGTTTTGAGATCTTAATCTCCAATTTTTTTGGACTCCTAATGGTGTGATTATGGGAAATTTGAATGTCAATTCTACTCTCAGGGAGGAAATTCAACAAGGACAAGTGTTGGATGAGAAGTTACAAGAATTGTTAGTTCAACCGGGTTTCGTGCGAGCTACCGATGGAATTATTCTGTTTGACCAAAGGATTTGTGTTCCGGATGATGCGATGTTAAAAAGAAGAATTTTGGAGGAAGCACATAAGGGTGCTTTTATTATACATCCTAGTTCTTCGAAAATGTATCTAGACTTAAAGAGGGACTATTGGTGGTCCGGTATAAAAAGGGATATTGCGGTGTATGTATCGGAGTATGCGGTATGCCACAAGTAAAGATTGAAGACCAAAGACCGGGTGGTTTATTGCAACCGTTAGAAATTCCGGTATGGAAGTAGGATAGTATTTCTATGGAATTTGTAGTTGGATTATCCCGTGCACAAGGTGGTTATGATTTTATTTGGGTAATTGTGGATCGGTTGACGAAATCTGCGCATTTCTTAGCCGTAAAGACTACTTATAAGGCAAGTCATCTTGCAAGGTTGTTTATTTCGGAAATTGTGAGGTTGCATGGTATTCCCTCTAGTATTGTGTCCGATAGAGACCCAAAGTTTACTTCAAGATTTTGGAGAGCTTTTCAACAAGCTATGAGAACAAAGTTCTGTTTGAGTACGTCGAATCATCTGCAAACAGATGGACAGACGGAGCGGACGATACAAACGGCGGAAGATATGTTAAGGGCTTGTGTGCTTGGAAGTGGAGGAAATTGGATAGAACTTTTACCGTTGATTGAGTTTTCGTACAACAATAGTTATCATACGAGTATTGGTATGGCTCCTTACGAAGCATTTATAGAAGGAAATATAGGACGCCATTGTGTTGGGCGGAAGTTGGTGAAGATAGTATTTTGGGACCCGAGATTATTCAAGAGACCACAGAAAAGATTAGAATGATCCGTGACAAAGTTAAACAAGCACAAGATCGTCAGAAAAGTTATGCGGATAACCGTAGGAGACCTTTAGAGTTTGATGAAGGTGATCACGTGTTTTTGAAAGTTACTCCGAGATTGAGGTTGAAAGGACCGTTTAAGTCACGGAAGCTAAGTCCGAGATACGTGGGACCGTATCAAATTTTAGAAAGGATTGGTGAAGTAGTTTATTCCTGACCCTGTTTCAGCCAATTCTACCAGATACAATCGAGATAGAAGCAAATTTGACGTTTGAACCTCAACCAAGCCGTATCACAGGAAGAGAGACTAAGGTACTAAGGAATAAAGAGATTCCTCTTATGACAGTTCAGTGGGATGAGACGCATCCGGGTGATGCAACATGGGAACTAGAATCTGAGATGCGAGATGTTTACCCTTATCTTTTCAGGTAATCTTTAAATTTAAGGACGAATTTCTATTTAAGGAGGGGAGGATGTAATACCCTGTATTTTATTTTGCTCTGGATAATATTGGTTCTGATCAACTGGGTTCCGGTGTACTCTGTGAAATTATCTGCAAAGGTAATTAGAGTAACAGACGAGCTCAGAGCAGGTCAAATAAATATTATCTGACTCTGAGGTTTTAACATTTGGTGCTATAGAGATATTTTGGACAATTTAATTAGTGTTACTAACTTAAAGATATTTCTCTATATCTTTTTCTTTTTCCTTTCCTCTTCATTTGTCACAAGATAGAAAGAGAAGATAGTAAGAGTAGAGAGAAGGAGGAGCAAGAGGAGAAAAAGAGAGAAAACTTGGAATTGAAGAGAACAACTTGGATCATCATTCTTCTTCATCAAATCAACCCAACATCTTCTCCATCTTCTTCATCTTGTTGTTGGTGAGTTCTAGTTAGAACCCTAAGTATAGAAACTTAGGTTAGAACATCAATAAAAATGGAGAAATTGGATTAATCATGCTAAATGTTGGTTGCTATGGTTAATATTTGGAATAGAATGCATAATATGTGTGGGTTGTATGGAATATGGATGTTTGATACTTGCTATGATGTTTCCATGAATTTTGATGATGTTCCATTGGGTTTTGATGCTGAAAATAATAGGTTTTTAGGTCTCAGACTCAGTGGTAACCGGTTACTCATTATAGGGTAACCGGTTACATGTAGAAAAGTTATAGTTTTACGCAGAAAATGAACTGAGTAACCGGTTACTCATTTTGAGGTATCCGGTTACCCTATTGAATTTTAGCTACTGGAATGAGCAGTGAGAATGGGTAACCGGTTACTCATTCTGAGGTAACTGGTTACCACTGTTCTGTTTTTGAAAAATGTTGAAAATTAATATCTTTTGAACCGTGTTTTCGATCGATTCTTGATGCCGATGGAAAACTATGAAAAATATCCTACGTGATAAAAGTGAGAAATATCGGTTTTGTTGCCCGATTAAATCATCAGAGGGAAACCAAGAGTTGTGAATTATGATTGAATTATTATATGTGATTCTATTATGCAAATTGTATTATGCTATGAGAAATCAATTGTTGTTAAACATGATTGAGAGAATATGCATGTTAAAATATGGAATAGGTAGAGTGAGGAAACCTTACTATGAACCTATATTAGAACCTAGTAATGAGCTAGGAAATTGATAAATAACTTAATGACGACGCTCGTGCATATGAGACCGAGGCGTGTGTCCAATACCGGATGGTATGGAAAAGATAAGACACTAGTATGGAACATGTGCAAACTATGTTAAGTATTGAGAAAAGGCAAAAGAGGCCTAAAGGCAAATGTTGCCTGGTGATTGTCGAATACAATCAGGTTGGTGTGTGAAATCACGTAATCAGAACCGTTTTATCCCTTAATAAATATCAGTGACCCGTGTTGAAGGACCTCTTGTGTAGGCGGGCCGGGGAAAGTGTTTATTAAGTAAGTGATTGTGACTCGTATTGTAGGGCCTCTTGTGTAGGCTGACCGGGGAAAGTTACTTAGTGGGTGGTATTAGTGACCCGTGTTTTAGGGCCTCTTGTGTAGGCTGGCCGTGGAAAGTACCATGTATAGGTAACCGTGACCCGTGTTGAAGGACCTCTTGTGTAGGTTGGCCGGGGAAAGTTATCTATGTTAGCTTCCTGGACCCGTGTCCATAAGTCTTTGGAGGGGCTGGCCGGGGATGGATGTCTACGTCTTTAAGGATCCGTGACCCGAATTAAACTCTCTCGTAGGGTTGGTCGGGGAAAGATGCCTTAGTATTTATTACCGATTAGTGATAAACTTTGAGTTAGCGGACTCAATAACGTGTTTCCATATAGTGTGAGATTGTGTACTCAAGGTCACTTCCCTTCCCTTTGACTTGGATTAGGATGATAGAAATCTGAGAGAATCTATAAGATAGGGAACTCACTGAGATTTAATATCTCACCCCATGTTGTTGATTATATTACAGGTGCTTCAGGTTTCGCGAAGGGTAAGGATAAGGTCGTTTGATTATCCTTACTTATCTGGACTTTTGGGATGGCAAGACTTCCGTTGCTGGAGATTATTTTTGAGATCATTATATTGATCTAGATCTTAGTGCCTTAGAACATCTTGTATATATTGTGCCATATATTTTTTTAGTATGTTGTATTTTGGGCATGTATATGTACAATGTGTTAACTCGGAACTTATGGTATTTCAATACCAAAACTTGGATTCATGTATAATATTTATGCTTTGATGTATGATGTTATATGTGGGTGTTACACAGTCCACACGAACAGATTTCTTCAGTCTCAGTACTAGATGCTACGATTGAAACCTTTGAGTGAGAGAGAGAGAGAAGGAAAATACGGCTAGGGTTTCATAGTCTGAATTTTCATCAAGAGTGTATGCTTCTGCACAAGGGTTCTATTTATAGAACCACTTGCGTGGGCTGCAAGCTAAAAAGCCCACTTAAGTGTATGCACACCATATCTTATGGTGTACCGTATATCACCTAAGCGTGAGATACCTTACCATATTCCATATTCTACTTAAGTGCACCGTATTTTACGGTGTTCTACATTTACTTTAGTGCATCGTACCTTACGGTGTTCTTTATTTACTCTACCTCTTATCAATCTGTCCTTATGTGTGTGACTGTTAGAGCGGTAAAGCGGCAAGCAACAAAAGTTTTGGAAGTATTTTTTCGGGAATTTATCGTGTCCACAGAGATCGGTGCTATTGAACTGTCGTTCGACAAGTCTCGCATTTACGAGTTTGGATTAAATTGGTTAAAGTAAAAGCAGAAAAGTAAATATGAATATAAAAAGAATTCATTAATCAGAGAGAAGAAACTTATCTGGTATGCATATAATCGACTCGTCGCAAACTTAAACCTATCGACTAGCTATACTCAACCTATAATACTCCTCAATATCATCCAGCATCGCTCACAACAATGTTCATCTCTGACACACTAAGCTGAGAGAGCAACCGTGTTACCCTCATCGACGCTTTCGCACCCGACTCGAGATACGGAGGCATTAAACTTCGACACCCATAAAGATTGTTAGCTCTAAATCTATCTTTAGCATCCAGAAACTAACAGAAGTTTGCAATGTTTATCTCTAACACAACCCAAACCCCGAGCATAAAGCAAAAATTAAGGACAATCACCGATAAAGATTTGTAAAGCACATTAGATACAACGCCTTGGGAGACAAATATACACGATTTCAAAGTAAATACATATACAACAACCCAACAAAGAAGAAATACACAAATAAGAAAAGAACTAAACCAAACATCTTGCGGTTTGTCAATGTCGGTCGATGAGAAATCCACCCCGGATCATCCGTGTGCAAGCTTCAATGTTGTTTTCTAAGCTAATCCTACTGAAAAACTAGTTTGATGGAGTTGGGAGCAAAAATCCCCAAAACCATAACCTAAAAAATGAATGAAATGACTTATATATTATTTACAAAATCTGTCATGTTCGCAATGCGAACTTTTATTCGCAAAGCGAACATCAAATTAGGCACCTGATGTGTCTCAGGAATAGTTAAACCGCCTCAGCGATTCTGCAAAAGTTCGCAATGCGAACTATTATTCGCAAAGCGAATATTTGCTAGAAAGTTCGCAATGCAAACTTTGGTGCCTTTTTCTACTGCCTCAAGTCTGGGAACATTCGCTGGGAAGTTCACAAAGCGAACTTGACAGCACACCAGCCCTTGTTTTGACCATAACTTTTGAACCGTAACTCGAATTAACGCACGGTCAGAAGCGTTGGAAAGCTTATCAATGTTTTTTATGAATATGACAAGATATCCTTGCTTGAATACCTACAAAAATAAATGGAAAATAATTAAACTCAATGATTTTTACACAATAACGCAATATATACACTATAACGTAAAGTAAACGTATTTACAAACAAAGCGGGGTTTATTCGAACGATATTAACAAAAAGTATCGATAAGTGCAACAAAACTTATATACAAAAATAGCTACAATTTGCACTTATCAAACTCTCCCCAACTTAAATTTGTTTGTCCCTAAACAAGAATCAAGCGACTCAAAGAAACAGAGTGACAACCAAAGAATCACGAATCAATAGGTTTTGAAAAACGGAAACAAATGAATGGTTCAAATGAAAAACGGTACACACAAAGTAAATACTTACCACTAAAATACGATGATAACATAGTCACGAAACAAATGTAGAATACAAAAATATGTCAAACATCATAAAACAACACAAGTTCAAACGTGAATCACACCTAGCAAAAACAATCATCGGTAGATGAAAAACACAAAATGAGGTACTTTTCACTCACACAATATTCTTGCAAACAAAAGACTAAATTATGCATTCATCCAAAAATTCACATTTAACATACAAAGGCAAGAATCACAAGGGCTTTTCAAGGTTGCAATGTGGTCGGGCTAACAAACAAGGGGCAGTTTCTAAAGGTAATTGAAACAAAAACTTGCCTAAACCTAAGGGAGTGATCAATTCACAAAGGCTCAAGCACCAAAATTTCAATCAACTTCTTCTCTTATCCCGATTGCTACACCAAAAGACGTAACTTATTTAGCACAATTATTTGATACTCTTTTTGTTTCCTTTCTCAAGGATTTTCTTTTTCTTTCTTTTTTTTTTCTTTTTCTTTCTTTTTCTTTTCAACCTCATAGAAACCAACCAATGAGTAAACAATCATTCTCTCCCCAACTTTAATTGTAATACCCCGTATTAATTAAGTGTTCAATTGGATATCAGAAGAGATCAATTATTTTATTAAAAAGACAAAGTGATATTTTTTAGTTTAAGGGAGTATTTTAAGGTAACTCTAATAATTGATCAATTGGGTTAAGATGACAAAATATCAATTGGAGATATTTTACCCTGTTGGATTATATTATATAATATTGGTTTATATATATATATATATATATGGAAAGAGAAAAGAAAGAAAGAAGAAGAAGCTAGTAAGGAGAAGAAGAAAAGAAGAAGAAGAAAGGAAAGGAAGAAGAGAAAGAGAGAAAGTGGAGAAAGATGAAGAAGAGGAACTCAGGGATCATCACCATCTTCTTCAAACTCCTCTTCGATTATCAGGTGGGTTCTAGTTAGACACTCTAAGTTTAGAAATATAAGTTTTTGACTTAGGTTAGATTTGAGAGAAAATGAAATCTAACGGATGAAATTCGATATAAATTGCGTAGTGTTGTCGTAATATGCATGTGATCAATTGTTGATACTTGTTTTGATGTTTGGAGATGATTTGGTTTGGAAAAGATGAATTTGGAGCCTTGGAACCCTAAGAAACGCAGCAGGAAATTCTGCTTCTGGTGCATAGCGCCGGGCAGCGCTTTGAGCGCCGGGCGATGCGGGCTTGCGCCGGGTGAAAGCCAAGGGGCGTAGCATGTCACATTTCTGTAACTCTTGAGTTTTGGGATATGGGATTGACGCCGCTACTTTTCCAGGCAAAGCACAGGAGAACGGGGCATCGCCGGGCAAATATTTGTACCGCCGGGCGCTCCTGGGAATTTTCAATAATTCGTTTTCTTTAAAAATCCATAACTTTTGATCCGTAACTCGGATCGAGACGTTCTTGGTATCATTGGAAAGCTATGACAACCCTCTACCCAATAAAAAGTGAAAATATTGAGTATGATGTGGGATTAATTATTTTAGTGAGAAATGAATGAAATAATAGTTATGTGATATGTTGAAATCCATATCTTTTGGATCGTGAATCCGGTTGAAGCATAATTATAGCCGTTAGAAAGCTGTGAAAATATCCTACGGGATGAGAGTGAGAATATTGATTTCGATACCCGATTAAATGAATCAGAGGGAACCCGAAAGTGATGTTTTTATGTGTGGAATCATTATATGTGATTCTAGTATACAATTGTAATATGTTTTGTATAACTTGTGATGAAATTATTATATGTAATTCAAATGTGCAATTGTAATATGCTTTGCCTAATATCGTTGTTAAACATTGTCAAGAGAATATGCATGCTTAAAATATGAATTAGGTAGAGGGAGGAAACTTTACCCCAAAAAACAAATGCCATAGTTTAAAATAGTGGAACCTAGGAATGGCTAGGAATTGATAGAAACTCTGTATGGTGACGCTCGTGCATTCGATGTAGAAAGGTGCATCCTTGACGAGTTCTGGCCTAGAGTAGATAACCTAGATGGCGATGCTCGGGCACTTGATGTATAACGGTGCATCCATGACGAGTATTGGTCTAGGAGAGAGTGAACACTAGTATGGAACACGTGTATTTATTATATTTTATTGATAAAGGCAAAAGAGGCCTAAAGGCTATTGTGGCCTAGGAATGTTGAATACAATTATGGTTGTATGTGAAATCACGAAATCGTAACCATTATTTCATTATTTGCCATTTCATGAGTAACGAGCTCCTCTGTAATGAATGCACGATTTCTTGGTAGGTTTGATTCCCAACGTTATAGTACGAATGGAGCCTACGAGTAAAGAGACTTGTGACGGTGTACGGGCCGTGTGAAGTGAAGGATCACGGTGTACGGGTTGATGATCCCGAATCCATTTCGTATGCCAAGAAATCTACGAGGGTCCATGATTCGTTCCTACTTCTAGACGTAGAAGAGGGCGGGAGAAAGGGGATGCCTTGACAAGGTTATCGATAAGTGAATGTTTTGAGTAACGGGCTCAATAACGTGTTTCCATATAGTGTGAGATTGTGAATTGTGAGAATATATACTCAAGGTCTTTTCCCTTCCCCTTGACTTGAGTTAGGATTGGCTAGAACCTTGTAAAGCCGAGAGAATCCATAGGATAGGGAACTCACTGAGATTTGATGTATCTCACCCCACTATCGTTGATTATTTTCAGGAGGTATTCGCAGGTTTGGTTTACAAGTAGAGCTATGCTTGGATGTTTCAAGAGAAGCTTAGTTGAGCTTATTCCGCTGTGTATTATTATTTTCTTGTACAATGAGGAATATTGTATAATAATCTTAGTTTTCATTGTTTTGGCTAGTTTCCATGACTTGTACCATATGTTGTATTTATGTTTTAGAAATGGACAAGTATGTGAATTATGCCAATAGGCACTTATGATGGTGTCAGTACCAAATAAAACACTTGTATGGTATTATTCTAGATAAATATTATACAGGGCGTTACATGAATTCAACCACATCATCATGTGAATACTCCCTACTTTCTAAGGCAAGGTAAAAATTCATACAACAACACAAAGTTGAGGGTTCAAGAAAAAAAACAATCAATCAAAATTCATACAAAAAGTGAATTCAATACTCATAGACAAGCATTAAGTTCAAACAACATGGATAATGATAGAAAGGCACAAAGGGGTTTAACAAATGCTCACACATTCACAGGGTGAATTGACTATTTGGCTAGGTAGTTATGCTCAAAATGAAACAAAATACTTTGATCCTTTTCATGCTTTCATATAATCAACATAAACAAAAGATTAAGCATAATAAATTCAGTTAGAACAAGAATGTTGGTACTCTGCGCATATATGAACAATGGAAAGCTACCTCACAAAAAGGGTGGGAACTAAAGTGATTCACATCAAGAACAAGTATACAAAAGAATGAATGGCATGGACGTTTGTAAAATGCCTAAGTATCATGAATATGCTAAAGTCTAGAAAGCGATAAACACATACCTTGGACGTGTACAAAACTTAACAATATCATTAACATACATCCGCAAGTTGAAACGATCAAACTTGGAACATCACCTTAAATTCCCTCAAGCTACTCAAAACAAGCTTTTAGACAAATACAAAAACTATTAATATAAACAAACTAAAAGACCGGTAGAAATTGTCTAAACAAATTTAAAAGTGAAGATTTGAAATTTCAGAGCTGGTCCGATTTAAATTTGTTTAGACAATTGCACCTTACTACCTAAACTAAACAAAAACAAAATAAAATAATACAACATGGTTGTTTTACATCGTAAGCTCGACGCCTGTTATTTAAGAACGTTCCTCCAAGTTGCTTCCACCCGGTTATTCCTAACCAACACGCAAGCAAACATGAAAAGAAACAAACAATGATATAACAAATTCACAAGTATAAGTATCAATATAAAAAAAGTGAAAATATACAATATGTACGATATCTACACAACTCAAAAACAAAGAAGCTATCGCAATGCGATCCAATAAAAATACCAATCCCCGGCAACGACGCCATTTTGTTGGAGCGGTAAAGCGGTAAACAACAAAAGTTTTGGAAGTATTTTTCCGGGAATTTATCGTTTCCACAGAGATCGATGCTATTGAACTGACGTTCAACAAGTCTCGCATTTACGAGTTTGGATTAAATTGGTTAAAGTAAAAGCAAAAAAGTAAATAGGAATATGAAAAGAATTCATTAATCAGAGAGAAGAAACTTATCCGGTATGCATATAATCGACTCGTCGTAAATTTAAACCTATCGACCAGATATACTCAACCTACAATACTCCTCAATATCATCCAGCATCGCTCACAACAGTGTCCATCTCTGACACACTGAGCTGAGACAACAACCCTGTTACCCTCATCGACGCTCTCGCACCAGACTCGAGATACGGAGGCATTAAGCTTCGATACCCATAAAGATTGTTAGCTCTAAATCTATCTCTAGCATCCAGAAACTAACAGATAATCATCCCTAATCAAAGTTTGCGATGTTTATCTCTAACACAACCCAAACCCCGAGCATAAAGCAAAAATCAAGGACAATCACCGATAAAGATTTGTAAACCAAATTAGATAGAACGCCATGGGGGACAAATATACACGAGTTCAAAGTAAATACATATACAACAACCCAACAAAGAAGAAATACACAAAGAAGAAAAGAACTAAATCAAACATCTCACGGTTTGCCAACGCCGGTCGATGAGAAATCCACCCCGGATCATCCGTGTGCAAGCTTCAATGTTGTTTTCTAAGCTAATCCTACTGAAAAATGAGTTTAATGGAGTTGGGAGCAAAAATCCCCAAAACCATAACCTAAAAATGAACGAAATGGCTTATATATTATTTACAAAATCTGTCATGTTCGCAATGCGAAGTTTTATTCATAAAGCGAACATCAAATTAGGCACCTGATGTGCCTCAGGAACAGTAAACCGCCTCTGCGATTCTGCAAAAGTTCGCAATGTGGACTTTTATTCGCAAAGAGAATATTCGCTAGAAAGTTCGTAATGCGAACTTTGGTGCCTTTTTCTACTACCTCAAGTCTGGGACCATTCACTGGGAAGTTTGCAAAGCGAACTTGACAGCACACCAGCCCTTGTTTTAACCATAACTTTTGAACTCTAACTCGGATTGACGCACGGTCGGAAGCGTTGGAAAGCGTATTCAATGCTCTTTATGAATATGACAAGATATCCTTGCTTGAATACCTGCAAAAATAAATGGAAAACAATTAAACTCAATGATATTTACACAATAACGCAATATATACACTATAACGTAAAATAAACGTATTTATAAACAAAGCGGGTATTATTCGAACGATATTAACAAAAAGTATCGATAAGTGCAACAAAACTTATATACAAAAATAGCTACAATTTGAACTTATCAGTGACCCTGTAGGTTTTCGCGACGTTGGCAATTATATTAAATCACGCATTTAACATAATAAACAGTGAGCGGTATTTAGCAACACATCACTGTTGCCCAGGTCACGAAAATGTCATGTGATTTGACAAAACCTTTTGTGATAATACTTATGTGTACAATTACCCTTTTTCCCTTATGTCTATATTGAACACAAGGCATATATTGTGTCATCCTTGTCCAGTTCAATATTGGGCTCTTAGACATTTATCCTGATATGCAGGATTGGAAAATTCCATCTAGGTCACTCATGTCCCTCAGCATGCTTTATGGAGTACCCGTCAATTGTATTTATGGGCATCCAGTTACGGACAATATTAGATCAACAATAAAGTACTCGACTCTACATCTATAGTCCTTAGTGGTTTCAGGTCGAAGGGTGGTATACACCACTATCACCATGAGAATAACTTATAACACTTTGAATAACATTCTATGTAGTACTCTCATAGCAGGTCAATCCAATATAAATATTACTCCTAATATTCATATTTATGTTAAGACTTGATAACTCCTTATCCATGATCCATCAGATGTGATCATCAGTCTACCTACATAATAGTCTTAATGCTTTAAGGTTATCCAACTTCATAGTAAAGCTCGACTACGGATACTTTAAGAATAGCGTCCTTATGTTTAATAGGATCTCATGATTAAGTCACACTTAATATTTCATTAAACAGACTAGCTACTTTATGGACTTTATTATCTTGGAAAAACAAACATAATAAAGAAATGTCTTTTATTGTTAATAAATAATTCTATACAAGTACCAAAAGTAATGGACTCCAGGGCTTACACCAACAATTTGTTCTATTCATTATGAGTAGCTAGATACCTTAGATTAGATATTTTAAGAGAAACATGCTTATACTTGTTGGATTATATGATTGTTTGATGTTAATTAAATCATTTTATGTTATTATTATTATTATTTATTTCTCTTTGAGTTCATTGCTTTTATGTATTTACGAATGCATGAATTGATATCAGATGAGAAGGGATTTCAAACCTTTAGTCTACTAATCGGATCTAGGGAAAGTATTCAACCTTTTAATTAAATAGGGATATGTAATTAGAAGTTGTGGCTTTTGAATTAATGAACTATGAACGCCTAATTTGTTTATGAATTGACATAAGGAATTTGAGAATTGTTGTTTAGGTTAGTGAGTTCTAGACCAAGGAATTGGATGCAGTGGCTGTGTTAATTCGCTGTGATACATTAACATATTATAAATTTGATTAATGCACTGTTCATCTACAAGTATGAGTAGGGGATTCGAAAGAAGATCTAATTGTCTTTAGTCATTGAAATTAATTCCAAGTATTTTCTCGTTTTTTGTGTGAACCAAATAGATCTTGAAACCCCTCCCCCATTGTTATTTACTTTAATTCACACATAGTTATCTTGTTAAGATTCACAATCCCTGCGGAGATTATTTTTTATTACTTCGATGATACTAGTACACTTACTAGAATTGTGCATCAAGTTTTTGACGCATTTGCCGAGGATTGTTTGATAATTTAAACAAGACAATTATAATGCGACGTTAAAATATTTTTTTTAATTTTATTTATTTATTTATTTTAGTTTTCAATTTTGCATTTTATTTTTATTTTTATTTTGTAGTTATTTTCTCTATACTTTTATTTCGTTCTGTTTGGTGCAGTGCTACTAAGGTATTGTTTGTTTATGCGAGGTACTGACTCAACGCTGATACTAATAGACCCAAAATTTGAAAGAACAAAGCGCACAATTATTAGAGTGAAAGGAGAAGCACTACAAGTTCCTAAAGAAGTAAAAGACAAAAAAGTAGAGATGGAAGTTCCAGTACGACAGACTTTGGGAGATTATTGTAGGAGGACTAATGTTGGTCTGATATCGATAAGATTTCAATCAGAAAATCCTGTAACTTTTGATATTAAGAATCATGTACTTTCTAGTTTGAAGGAAAACCCATTCGACGAGCAAGAAATTAGAGATCCTTGGGAGCATCTCGCTAAATTTTACGATACGTGCTTAATGTGCAAGCCAAGTGGTGATATCACTGACAATCAGGTAAAATTACGCTTGTTTGGTTTTTCCTTAAAATGTCGCGTGATGCATTGGCTGCAATTCTATCCAAATAGTACTATTCAGACCTGGAAGGAAAGACCTTGAGCGTTGGTGAGGTTCTAGAGCATGTTCAACTTACATAATTTATCCATGCTATATGCAAAATACAATCGCACGTGTTAAAAAAAGCATGAAGACTCTGCTCTCACAAAAATTCTTCCTCCTCTCTTCAAAATTAACTGCACTCAAGTAGAGCGAGTATCAATCCACCTTTTTCTCACTTAAGTAGGGGCACCTCACTAGGGACGAACCATTCTTCATAGTCAAGCCCTTGAAACGAGGAGTGCATTTCCTCCTTCACCATCGTTCGAAGAAAGAGAACCTGACTTGCTACAATAGGAGTAAGTAGACCAGGTAAAATGGAATTTGGACTAATACTTTGGATACAAAAACTGACAAAATTAAGAAGAGTCGACAGGAAGGTAGTAGAAAGCAGAATGAGCCATGAGGGTGAGGGGATTCACCATGAAGGAACGTTCTAGAAAACCACTCTAGTCTAGAGTGAGAGGGTCGAACCAAGGGTAAAATGAATGAAAATTAAAAAACTTCTGGTTACGAAAGTTATATGGGGAAGTAAAGATTAAAAAAAAAAGCTAAGAGAGGGCTTTCAGGATTTGTGTTCGGCACACAATTGGAAAATTTATTTTTGGTTTACGAACGATATATATATATATATATATATATATATATATATATATATATATATATATATATATATGAACAAAATTATTATAAGTAATAATAAGAAGGAAGAAGTTATTATACTCCTTTGTCTTATTTATATTTAAAAAATTTGGATACACTTCAAAGCACCTAATTTTTTAGAAGAGTGAGTTTGTTCAATTGATATATAATTAAATAGGTGTAAATTGTTGTTCTAGGATTTAATTTTTTATAATAAAATTTATTTATATTTATGTATTAATATAAATAAATTATTAAATATTTTTAAAAAAATAGTTGTTTTCGTTTAATTTTTTTTTTAAATATATAGGAATATATTTTTAACTCTTATAAAAATTTGTTCCAATAGAAGGAAAATATTATTGACATATTTAGAAAATATATAGTAGTATTAATCACGGATACATTTAAAAGTAATAATAAATATAATTAGTAATTTAAAAATATTTGTTACGATTAATAGTAAATAGATGTGGATGTTCATTTACCCAACTTTCTATATTCCTTAACTCCTATGAGTTAATTTTCTAACCTTTGTGTATTCCTTAAGTTAATGGTTATTCATTGGTCATGTACTATAAATAAGATCCACATTGCAATGTAAAGTGTACTTTTGCAGAATAAAATATAATATTACTTTCTCTATTCTCTTCCCCTCTTTGATCTCTATATTGTTTTATTTAGTTTTGTAACACATTATCAGTACGAAACTCTACCATATGAATGTTAACTAATTGTTTAAGAAGTGATACAAATAATTTGATAATGAAGGCCTGACTATATGAAGCTCAAAGATTTAGAAGGTAACATTATTATTTTTTTGTTTCATAATATATATTTCTAATTCTACCTATTATGTGTTGATATATTGATTAGAAGAAAAAAATCAACAATGATTTTCATGAATCCCATAAGGATTGAATGAATAATGTTAAAATTAAATATCTCTGAAAGACTATAAAATAATGTGTTTGTTATATAGTTCTTGAAGAACTTAACAAATATCCTTGAAGGATGGAAAATAATAATTTATTATATAGTTCCTGAAGAACTTATCAAGTATCCCTGAAGGAGAACAACATAATAATTTATTATATAGTTCCTGAAGAACTTATCAAGCATCACTGAAGAATAGCAAAATAATAATTTATTATAGAGTTCTTGAAGAACTAATCAAGATCCCTGATTGATAGAAAAATAATAATTTATATAGTTCTTGAAGAAATTATATTGCATCCCCGGAGGATTGCACGAAAAGTGTTTATCTTTATCATTGTGTGAAGATCTATGATCTACCTCTCGAAAAAAATTATATATATTATAAAGGACCCCTATAGGATTGTTCAAAAAATGAATTACTTTTATTCATTCATCAAAGAAGGGTTATGCCTTGATGATTGATAAGAAAATGATTATTCAGTCTCCATTAATCAGAAAAGTATAAATGACAATTTTCATGGATCTTAGAAAAATTGACAATCACAGAAGGATTGCATGAATAATAATAATAATTGTAAATTTATTAAGATTGAAATATATATATTTTATACAAATTATTTTATATTTACTAGAGATTGAAACAAATTAGAAGAATAGAATCATATGAATTATGGTAAACCAGATGTTTACAAATCACACTTAAGTGCGTTGTTGGTAAAATCGGTTGGGTCATCTCAGATGCATTATGATGTGAGAACTGATTTTGAAGAACCAGAAGTTTCTTCAATCCAATAAAATTTGTGTGTTGCTAAAGGAAAATTTGAGAAATTGAGTTTTTATGAAATTAATTGTTGCATCGACTAAAAGATCGTACATATGTCTATTCACAGCCAGAAATTTGTGAAATTATTTTCTCAACTAATTAAACTAAGATATTGTTTTCTGGATTTTTCATAAATTCCTTGATAAATATCACATATATTACTAAAATTAATATTGAACATCTTGAAGGACATGCTCAGAAAAAAAATGGACTTGAAGATCCATTCTTTAGACGTCTAAAGTTAGTTATATAGTTGATACTTGTGAGATCATCAATTCTAAATTAGATATTTGAAACACACAAAGTATGGTATTAAGATGATTATTCGCATTAAGCCAACAAGTTAGTACATGATAATTCTCCCTTTAACTTATAAATTATTTTAGGTTCATAATCTAATACTTCTCATTTAAGTAAATTTTGGATGTGTTGTGATTATTCAATTGCTCCAATATAGTACGCTAAGATGAGTTTTGAAAGAATGTTGAGAAAATGTATTTTATATGAATCTCGTATTTGAGGTTTTATCTTGGTCCAATAATTGGATACTTGTTTGAAGTCCAGTAGACTGATTATCAATTTATAAATTAATTTTCTCAATACTAGGGGGAGAGAACAAGCAGCACAAAGTGTGAACCAAAAGTTCAAATGAACAATTTAAAATAAAATATTATTATATCATTTTGATCCTCAAAGTTCAAAACAAAATTCATTTGCAAAGTTTATGAAACAAATTATTAGCTGCTAATATTCCACTCAAAGTGGATTCTTGTATTGAACAATATAATATTGCAAATAAGTTATACCCGCGCCTTATGCGTGGTAGAAAAGGCGATTTTAATGTTGAAAGTCCTCAACCAAGAAAAAAAACTAAAGTTAAAATGACTCAAATGAGGATATGAAAACTTTAAGAGCACTTTGACATAATTTAATTTTGAGTTCTAGAAGAACTAACCAGGTACCTGAAATTTATGAAAATTAAGAGATCTCGATAAATTATGTCATGAATGGAATATGATGGAACCAAAATAAAGTCAATGTTGACAATATCTTTGTATACAATATAGCGCTAAAGATAATAAATAATAATAAGGATCATGAGTCAAAATCTATCAAAGATTGTAGACAAAGTGACAATTGACCAATATGAACATATTCAATTGAAGAAAAATTAAACTCACTTTACAAGTGACTCGATTTTTGGACTAATATTCCGAACACCTCAAGGTGTAAAACCAATTGGATATAAATGATTTTTTGTGAAAAAACAAAATAAGAATGGTGAAGTTGTGAGATACAAAGCTTGAGTTGTTGTTCAATAATCTTCACAAAGACCTAAGATTTATTTTGATGAAACATATCCACCTGCAGTGGATGCAATTCAATTTTTGATATTTAATTAAGTTTGTAGCACATGAAGGGCTTAATTTGCACATGATGGATGTTGTAACAGCTTATCTGTATGGTTCACTTGATAGTAAAATTTACATGAAACTCCCTGAAGGGTTCAATATACCAGATGCACATAACTCCGAATCTTGAGAAAGCTACTCCATAAGATTGAACAAGTCTCTCTATGGGCTGAAACAATCTGGACGAATGTAGTATAATCGTCTCAGTGAATATTTGTTTAGAAAGGGATATACAAATAACTCTATTTGTCCTTGTATTTTTATAAAAAGATCAGGAAAGGAATTTGCAATAATAGTTGTCTATGTGGATAACATAAATATTATTGGAACTTCTGAAGAGCTTCCAAAAGCTATGAATTATTTAAAGAAAGAGTTTGTGATGAAGGACCTAGGAAATACAAAATTATGTCTAGGTTTGCAAATTGAACATTTGGGCAAAGGAATATTTGTACATCAAGAAGGCTATATAGAAAAGGTGTTAAAACGCTTATATATGGAAAAATATCACCCGTTGCCTACTCCAATGGTTGTTAGATCACTAGATGTGGAGAAATATCCTTTCAGACCTCGAGAAAAGGATGAAGAATTGATTGGTCTTGAAGTACCATATCTCACTGCAATTGAAACTCTAATACACGTTCTAAAATATCATGTGTTGTCAATCTATTAGTAAGATACAGTTCTTCACCTACACAAAGACATTAGAACAGAGTCAAACATATAATTCGTTATCTTAGAGAAGCAGGTTACTTGTCAAATCCTCATAATGATATATCATAAACATGTTATTTATTTACATGTGGGGGTATAACTATTTCGTGGAGATCGGTGAAACAAACATAGCAACAACATCATCTAATCATGCAAAACTTTTAGCATTACACGTGGCAAGTCGAGAATGCGTTTAGTTGAGATCCTAATTCGGCACATTCAAAATACTCACTACTACAAAACGCGTAAACAACGACGCCATGCTCACAACGCTTCATCCCTACACCGTTGTGACATATCTAAACTAAGGCGCGGTTGTATTTTATTTGTTTATTGAATAAAACTTATTCGTATATAACAACGGTTGATAAACCAACCGTGGTGATTATCTGTATATAACAACGGTTGATAAATCAACCGTAGTGATACCTTCAAGATTTCATGTGTTCGAACCTCAGCGTATTCATATATATTATTCCTTTTATGTTAAAGCGCGTATTTACTTTTTTATTTACTTCTAATTAAAAAAATTAAAAGTTATGACTACGGTTGTTTATATACACCGTTGTGATATATTTTGTATGTTTTTTTAATTTTTAATTCTAAAAATAACTCTGGCGCTTTAATATGAAATTTCAATATGTAAATAATTTATCATAACAGTGTAAGTTCTTGACCGTCGCAGTAGTGTTTCAATAGTCTACAAACTAGGTAGTCTCATTGTCTCTTCAGTATCCTTATTTCGATTCCATTGAAAATAGAAACCAGACGAAACGTTACACGATTTCAACCCTAAACCCTAACCTTCAATACTGTGAAACAATACACGATTCCACCAAAGCTTGCATCATCAGTATCCATTTGTTGTCATTTTCATCATCATCATCACGATAGTGAAGAAAATAGAAGATTACGCACATACCAACACCGTCGTCATCATCGTCACCGTCGTTGTCGTAAGGAAGGAAGACAACAACAACACCAACACCAACATCGTTTACTTCGTCGTCACATTTAGGGTACGTAAAATATTTTCCCCATGCATCTACAGTAAACTCTTTTGCCATTGTTGTTCATGTTGTTGTTGTTGTTTTTGAACTTAGATGTCGACCTTTTCGAGTTCTTCATCAGAAACCAGCGAAGAAACTCAAACAAATGAAAGGTTAGCCAATGAAACTTAAACAACTGAAAGTCAAACGAAAAGATCACAAAGAGGTGTCACAATGATGCCCCAATTCACATCAGTCCGCAACTCATCTGGTGCAAAAATTTTGATCGAGTTTGATTCGCACTACAGATTAGTGGATTGTCCACATTACGCTACTTTTAGGAGTTATGTTGCGTTCCTTGCACGTAGCAAAGTCAGTTTCCTGATTGATGATTGGAGAGAAGTGGATGGTAATGTCAAAGACAGCTTATGGACAGACATTAAGGTATTTCATACTATAATTTTCATATATTTGATATCACTACCTATAGTTTCTAATTCATACTTATATATTGATTTAATGTAGTTGAATTTTGAGTTTACCGATGACTCAAAATTGAAAAGAAAGTGGTTGACTTATGCCGGTGTTCATTGAAGGGGATTTAAGTCACGGCTCACGGCTGACTACATTACGAAGCCTAAGAGCGGTCTTCAACCTCCATGGATTCGGTATAGTTTTTTATCGAAGAAGGTGTGGCAGAAGTTTGCGAAGAAACGCCGTTCTGAGGAATTCAAGGTTAGTACTAGTAGTCTTATGTAACCTATAATGTTATGCTAATGAGTTATAGATACTAATCATATACATTTTTCACTATGTTAATAACAGGCTAAAAGCGAAGTAGGAATTCAGAACAAGGTGAAAAACATGTACCCCCATAGATTGTCTCGTGGGGGTTACAGGAAACTTGAGAAGAGGATCCTGCAGGAAAAACTACAAGAAGGAGGAGATGGTGACATTCCATCTCCACCTTCAAGACATGAGAAATGGAAGAGGGCTCGATTAAGACCTAATGGAGAGTACATCTCTGAGGCTTCAAGAGTAGTTGCTGAGAAAATTGTAAGTATATGTTTTGTTTAAATGCGTTTGCTTATGTAAGTTGCTCATGAGTTGTTATTTAAATGTGTTTGCTTATGTAATTAAGTTGCTCATGTTGTGTAGGATAACTTGGTTGTGGCGGCCCGTGAAGGCACATTTGTTTCGGAAGCACGACATGACATATTAGTCGAAGCTATCGGAACAGCTGAGCATGGAGGCCGTGTCCGTGGTGTTGGAGATGGTGTCGGCTTGAGGTCATACTTTCGATCTCAAAGAAGAAGCACCGAAACCGCTGAATTTCTTGCTCAACGACAAAAGATTGATAATGTTGAGAAGCAATTGGCGGAGCAAAGGAGGCTGTTTGAGGAGGAGGGGGAAAAAGGGAGAAAGAAGTGGAAAGGTTACAAGAGATGTATTCGGTATGTGTCGTAAATCGCGCTTATTTTTGTATGATATATATTATATGTTCTAATTGAATATATTGTGCTTATTTTTGTTTTATGTTCTAATTGAATGTTATGATGTAGAGATTAAGTGAAAGCCTCGAACAACGAACTAATGAAGATCGTCGTTGCGTTGGTGATGATCAAACTCCAAGTAGAAGTGTCATAAATCACGCTTCTACAAAAGGGAGTAATTGTACAGCCCCTCCCCCACCTGTAGATAACCGCAATGGGATATTGGACCCTAGTCCAAATGAAATAACAAGTTTATACTACTCCATTTCAACAATAGACCTTGCGCAACCTCTCCCGCTAGAACATTGCCCAAAATTGGATTTAGTGTATTACACTCCTGAAGATGTGAAGGATTTTCTCGCAGGATATAAGTGGCTTGACCTATCTATTTTGCAAGTTTGGTGCACGTAAGTATATAGTCGAATATACATGTCATTATAGAACATTATAATTTTTTATATTTTCTCCCTTAATTTATTCATTTTCTTTGACCATTTAGGTACATTCACCGTGTTTGTATAGAGTTAAATAAATCAAGTACTTATGGAATCTTGGAGCCAACTTATATTAGTTGGGCGTATAATGAAAAAAAATCATGGAAAAGTACTTGAAAGAACGGCTAAATGAGGGAGGAAAAGAATGTTACCTTGCACCATTCCTCTGTAGGTAAGTATTGTTGTAATTTATTTATATATTCTATATTTAGTTTTGTTTTAGTAAAAAATAATATATATATATATATATATATATTCTCGTGTTCATTCAGTGGTCATTGGCAATTGATCATAATATCGTTTAGGACAAATACGGTGACATTACTGTGTTCGTTGCACGATCCACTCCACAAACGAATGAAAGATCTTGTATTAACGTAAGTGTCTTTGTTTAATATCATTTTCTTTGGCATTAATTGTAATTAGTTTATCATGTAATATGTTTAATTCAATTTTCAATGTGCAGTATTATGAAGCAAGTTAATATGTTGAGGAATGTTAGAAAAAAGCCCACACACCTTACTCCTAAAGTAAGTGGCCCGATTACCTGTTTATTTCATTTACATTCATGCATGTGTGATTGTATTCATGTTTTTATATTCATGTAATTTGTAGACGAGGAAACAACGCGGGAGTTACGAGTGTGGGTATGTTATCATGAAACATATGTTAAACATCGTCCTTGCCGGCACTGTTGATTCATGGGATACGGTAATATATGCCATAAAATGTTTACATATATTAATATATAAGTTGATTATTGAATTATTATCATGCATGATATATCTTCAATTTTTTGCTCTTATGTAGATGTTTAACGACGAAACCCCATTCCCCCTTGAGGACTTTGTGGATCTTCGTAAACGTTGGGCGTATATCCACAATGAGCTTAAGGGTTCTGCTCATGCTGTATGATATATCAGTAACATTTTTTGATGCACATATTTTTTGCTTTTGATGCACATAATGTGAACAATAGTTTTGGCTTTTGATGCACATAATGAAATCAATAATATTGGCTTTTGATTTAAACAATGTTAGCAGTTTAATTCTCTGATTCATTTAGCTTTTGATGTAAATTTCTTTTGATGTAAATTCTGTGATTCATTTATAAGGATAAAATATAGGAAGAATTGTGTTTGGTGCACATATTGTGTTTGCATGTAAACAAAAGCTGTTTTGACAGGATAAATTATGGGAATAATTTGATACGCAGATAAATTTTATATTTAAAACAGTCTGTTTTTGGCAGCGGTTATAAACCTATCCGTAGTTGTATGTCAAACGCTAATATAAATAAAAAAATGTTGTTGCTGAGAATCGAACCAGATCACAGTTTAGTATATCACAACGGTTGACTAAAATAACCGTCGTGAAATGGTGCGCGCATACTGGAATACAACAACGTTTCACAGGACCTTCATTGTACGTACCTCATATACAACAACACTCTACATAACAACGCCTTCGCCCCCGTCATTATATGTCATTTTCAACCGTTGTTAAATGGGTTTTTCGTAGTAGTGACTTGTGGTATATCTTCTGAAAAATTAAATGCAATGACCATGTATGAAGATAATACTGCATGCATCGCTCAATTGAAAGATGGTTACATTAAAGGAGATCGAACAAAACACATTTCTCCAAAAAAAATTTTCACTCATGATCTTCAAAAGAGTGGTGATATAAACATCCAACAAATCTGTTCATGTGATAATCTTGCAGACCTTTTCACAAAGTCACTCCCAAGTAGAACTTTTAATCAACTAGTACAAAAGATTGATCTTCATCGTCAAAGAAATGATCGTTCAGCTGAGGGGGAGAAATGAGTTTACTTTAAAAGGATATTGTACTCTTTTTTCTTCTCTAGATTTTTTTTCCACTGGGTTTTTTCTAGTAAGGTTTTAACGAGGCATATCCTCAATGAACATTCAAGGGGGTGTTACAAATAATAGTAAATAGATGTGGATGTTCATTTACCCAACTTTCTATATTCCTTAACTCCTATGAATTAATTTCCTAACTTTTGTGTATTTCTTAAGTTAATGGTTATTCATTGGTCATGTACTATAAATAAGATCCACATTGCAATGTAAAATGTACTTTTGCAGAAGATAATATAATATTACTTTCTCTCTTCCCTTCCTCTCTTTGATCTCTATATTATTTTATTTAGTTGTATAACAATATTTATATTTTAGAATTTTTTTTCTTGAAAAATTACACAACTCTATCTGTGATTTGTTGGTTGTAGAATAGGGCAAGCAAGCAAAAATATTTATTTGCGGAAGAATTCCCTCCGGGATTTATTTCGTGTCCACAAAGATCGGTTCGAGGGAAAGAATGTCGTTCGACAGTCTCTCGCGTTAATGAGTTTGGATTAAAATGGTTTAAAATAAGAAAACAGAAAAGTAAATATCAAAACATAAAACAAATTCATTCTTCAGCAACAAGAAACTTATCAAGCATACATATAATCCGCTCGTCACAAACATAAATTTATCGACCAGTTTCACTATACTACACTACTCGTCAAAATCATCTCGCATCGCTCACAACACAGGTTATGTCTAACGGAAAGTTGAGAGAACAACCGTGTTACCATTGCTGATACTTTCGCACGCTAGCTCAAAACACAGAGGCATTAAGTTCCGACACCGTAAAGATTATTATCTAAAGCTATCTCTAGCATCTAAACAATAGATATCCATCCCTAATCAAGATTCATGATGGTTATCTCTAACACAACACAAATCCAAACATAAATGCAAAAAGATCAAAGAAGACATCGATAATGATTTGTAACGCAGATTTTATACAATATTATGATCAACAAAAATACATATGTTCAGAGTAACTATACAAACACCCAACATAGAAGAAAAACACAAAGAAGAAGAGAAATGAACCAAACATCTCGCGGTTTGTCAACGTCGATCGACGTTCAATCCACCCCGGTTCATCCGTGTGCAAACTTCCATGTTGTTTTCTAAGCTAATCTACTGAAAAGTGAGATTTGATGGAGTTGGAGCAAGAATCCCCAAAACCATAACTTAAAAAGTTATAGAATTCAATTATAAACAAATCAGATTTTCGCAGGTTCGCTAGGCGAACCATTCCATTCGCTAAGCGAATGCACAAAAATGGCACTTAAGTGCCTACAAAAAGTTAAATCGCCTCTTGCTTTCTTCAGAAGTTCGCTAAGCGAACGTCTTATTCGCCTAGCGAATGCTCGCTAGGAAGTTTGCGAAGCGAACTTTGGTCTCTTTCTCCTCTGCCTCTTTCTGGACTCCTTCGTTGGGACCTTCGTCAGCCATTCGCTAAGCGAACATTTGCTGTCACACTCGCTAAGCGAACATGACAGCAAAACAACCCCTTATTTGACCAAAACTTCTGCACCGTAGCTCGGATTGACGCACGGTCGGAAGCGCTGGAAAGCTTATTCAATGCTCTACACAACAATGGAGAAATCCCTTTAATTGAATACCTACAAAAATGAGAAAAAATCAATTAAACTCAATGATATATACAAGAAAATACAATATACACACGAAAACGTAAATTAAACGTATTTACACATAAAGTGGGGTTTATTCAATCAATATTAACATAAAGTAGCGATAAGTGCAACAAAACTTATATACAAAAATAGGTACAATTTACACTTATCATGATTATTAAAATAACAATGCATCTCATTCCATTTTGAAATGTATAATATTAGAAGTTTTTAGTGACAGATAAATACTTAAGATTTTTTTCGGTCATTAAATATTTCTATAATTATATATAAATTTAAGAGAGGATAATACGTATTTTAAAATTCAGAGAAATGAACATAATTTTGTCTATTTTCTTCCAATGGCCCTTATTATATTAAGGAATAGATGAAGTGTTGAATATTTTTTTTTATATTTAAAAAAATATATAAATATTAATTAAAGTTATATTTTTAAAAATAACAATAAATACATTTGACAATATGAAATGAAGTTTATATTTACAGAGTTTTTTTTCTTTAAAATATTCTTATAATTAGAAACAGCTAGAGGGAGTACATCACAACATATAAATTCTAGTAACTTGTATTCGAGACAATAATTTAATTAATTAATTAATTAATTATAAGAGGAACAATAAATGCATATCTTCTGATGCAGTCCTTTAAATAAACCCTCACATATTAAACAAATTACGAGAAAAATAAATGGCCTCAAAACACGCCAAAATTGTTTACTAAACGATTTTACCTTTTTAAATCAACTATCTTCTATAAGCTAGTGGATGAGAGTTGTTAGAAAATTTTAGATAACAAATTTAAATGAATGAGTGGTCGAAAATGACTGAAGTAAGCAACTTGATATCGTCATACTCTTTTGATCTATTATTGCAATCCTTGACTTATGTAGGAATGGAGGCCCAATTTGTAGAAAAGTTGAAAAAAATTGTTTTTTTTTTTTTTTTTTAATTTTTAAATGGAGAATAAGAAGCAATTATGCAAGTGTTTAAAAGAAAATCTTAATGATTACATAAATTAAAAGATTTTTCATTCTACACCATAAATATAAAAAGTATAATCATTTAAAACTACATCACTCTATATTTTTATACAGTATCTTCACTTATGATTACAATTCAAAAGAAATGATTATAATATACCATAAAGAGTATTGTCATTGGAAAGGATACCTCTAAATTGTTTTACATAATCTTCATCGATAATTATAGTTCAAAACAGTTATAATACTCCTCTTGAAAAGTATATTCCACTTGAAGTCAAAACTCTCCAAAAATTTTACATTGCCATAACCAATATATTAACACATCTTAAATCAATTTCACTAAATGTCCATATGCTAATAATCAACGCCTCGTTTAATTCACATTGTATCAATATACCCTTGATTTGAATTTTCCACAAACTAAAAGTTATTTTCCATCAATGTTCTATAGTCCAAACTTTAAAGTAGCACTTGTTATCAGGGCTGATCACTAAGTGAAGCAATTAATGACCGTGCAAGCAATAAACGAAGTGTTTAAAGAATTCTGAAAAATTAAGCTTGTGAGGAGAGCTATAATAATCACAAATTTACAATGATTGTGTAAGAGCAATCTCGCGAGGAGAGCTAGTTATTGTATAGCGATTCAAGGAGGTTTAGTGATCCACGTTGATGAGTCGGCAGGTACTTCAGGGTAAATGGATATGGGCTCATGATGTGAGCATGCATTTTGCTAGGTGAAATGTCATTTATGCAGAGTCTATAAGGTCACAAGTTTTAAAATATTACTTCTTTTTTTATCGTCATTCCACCTCAACACTGATCATGTGAGAACTAGATATTGGAGGTTCGATCCTTGACACCCAAACCTAAAAAGAAATATCACATATTTTGAAAGAAGATGAGTTCAGAGACAAGAAAAAGAAACTTATGATCAAGATAAAGCTCATAAATCTAAAAGAGCTAGTTATTACATAGCGATTTAAGGAGATTTAGTTAGAGCTGTCAAAATGGGCTACCCAACCTTAAACGGGCCGGCCCTGATGGGCTCAGATTTTTTAGGGTTGGGCCAAAAAAGCCCATTTCTAATATGGACTCGAAAATTACTATCCGAGTCCGGCCCTAGATGGGCTTCGGGCTACCCGGCCCTAAATGGGCAAATAAAAAATAAAAATAAAAATGTCATAATATTTATTATAAATAAAATTACAAATTATATTATTTTAAATATAATACATTTTTATAATACATTTTTAAATACTATATTATCTTTTATCAATACTATAATGTGTTTTTAAATATAATACATGTCTAAATTGTATAAAATAATACTCGAATATTTAACATAAGGGAAACTAATAGAATACGAGAAAATAATGTTGCTTATATTAATGTATAATATTTAAAAGAGAAATATTGAATAAAATATATATAAAATTTAGTGAGGTGGAAAAAATCAATGTGTTATTTTGGAGTAAGATAATATAAGTATTAGTATAATTTTTTAAAATTTATAGTGATATGGGCCTAATGGGCTACCCACGGCCCATATGGGCTAGCCCTAATGGGTAGCGGGCATTTTAGGGCTAGGCTAAAAAGACCCTAAAAAATATGGGCTCTAATTTTAAGGCCCAAGCCCTATGATTCTTCGAGCCTGGTGGGCCGACCCATGTGGGCTAGCCCATTTTGATGGCTCTAGGTTTAGTGACCGGGCCGGCCCTAGCCTAAGGCTAGTGCGGCTAGGGCTTTAGGCCTCATCGTTTTAGACCTTAAAATAGGCCTCAAATGATGAAAAAATAGGTCTCAAATTTACATATAATTAATATACTTTTCAAAATAAATTACAAATAAATGAAATGTGTCAAACGGTAAAGCTTTGTTCTTCTATGGTATAGTACTTGTGTTTAATTCTTACCATTTTAGTTTTACAATTTTAAAGCTAAAAATATTTGCAGTTCAATAATTAATGGCGCTGGTTTTAAATTCTTTAGTTGTCTACAGTGTAAAAAAATTATAAAAATTATAAATTTAAAAAGTTTATTTAATTTTTAATTAAATATTAATTTTTAAAATATCTCAATTTTACTATTTTAAATTTTTTTTCAGTTCAATAACCAATAGCGTTGGTTTTAAATTCTCTACACACATCAAAATTAACATTAATTATAAAAAAGTTTTAAAAATTATTTATTTAAAAAGTTTATTTTTTATTAAATATTATTGTAAAAATAATTTAAATTGAATTCCTCCTTTGGCCTCAAAACGCATTAGGCCGCCCCTGTTTAGTGATCCACATTAATAAATCGGCAGGTACTTCAAGGTGAATGGATCTTAGCTCATGAGGTGAGCATGCATTTCGCTAGGTGAAATGTCATTTATGCAGAGTCTATAAGGTTATAAATTTTGAAATATCAAATACTAGAAGAAGAAACTTATGATCAAAATAAAGCTCATAAATCTAAAAGATTCAAGCTTTGATGCAACTCCATTTCTCTTCATTTTTGTATACAGCTATTAACAATATAAATAGCTAAGTTTTCTTTTATTTTTTTAAGGATTATGTGTAGTTGATTATGAGTCTATTGTAAAGCTCTTGCTTTGGAAAATATATGAAGTATTGTTTTTGCTATATTGATATTTTTAGTTTTGTTTTTAATGTTTCTCCAACACTAAACTTTAAAATTGATTATTTGACTAGGAAAATGCTAAGGATATATTTTCTATTTATCTGGTCTAGAACAACTTCACATGTAATTTCTAATTGTTAGGAATATGGTATAAAATGCATTAAAAATGCTATCTAAAATGTTGTGTAATACGATATCTTTAAACAAAGTATAAAATGGTTTCTTGATGATCAAGAACCAAACAAGGGTTAACGGAAAACCAAGAAAGAAAACACAAGAAGAAGAATAAGAAGGAACAAAAAGGATTGGGCAAATATAAATTCTGTTTACTATTCACTTTCTCATTAAAGTCACAAATGATTACAAGTGAATATCACAATTTGCCACACTCAACAAACTGAGTGTACTAACCTATTTATAGACTAACTAGGTAATTTGCAGCCCAAGAAACCTAAACAATTGGATCCTTAACACAAGGCCCAATTCGACAGAATAATTCGACAGTACATATTAGACCAGACTTCGACTACAATATGTAACAATCAGGCATCAGCATGTGAACAAGCTTCGACTGCATGGTTGCCTCTTGTCGAACCACATGAAAGCTCTCCTTCGACACAGCATGAGTTCGACCCAAATCTCACAAATCTCCACCTTGGATCTAACTCAACAACAAGGGAATCAACTAGCTTTCATCATGCAGCTTTATCAACTGCATACAGTGGAAAAACTTGCAACTTGGCAATGTCTTGGTGATCATATCAGCAGCATTGTCTTCAGTCGAAACCTTCAGCACTTGGACTTCACCACGCTCGATTATCTCTCTGACGAAGTGCAGCCTCACATCGATGTGCTTAGTTCGCTCATGATAGGCTGAATTCTTCGACATGTGTATTGTACTTTGACTATCACATTTAACAGTGATACTTCGACCTTGAAGTTTCAGCTCCTTTGCAAAACCTTCAAGCCACCATGCTTCCTTCACAGCTTCAGTGAGGGCAATATATTCAGCTTCAGTGGTTGATAAGGCAACAACCTTCTGAAGCGTCGCTTTCCAACTGATTGTTGTGCCAAACATTGTGAAAACATATCCAGAAATAGACTTTCTGGAATCCATACAACCTGCATAATCAGAGTCAACAAATCCTTTGATTTCTACTATGCTATCACCACCACAGGCTCCACCATAAATCAAGACTCTTTTCAGAGACCCATTTATGTACCTGAGAATCCACTTTACAACTTGCCAGTGCTCCTTTCCAGGATTGGCCATATACCTGCTCACAAGGCTCACTCCATATGCAATGTCTGGTCTCGTACAAACCATATCATACATCAAAGAACCCACTACACTAGCATATGGAATGCTATTCATATAGATTCTTTCAGCTTCAGTACTCGGACTTTGAGTAGTACTAAGCTTAAACTGAGGATTTGTAGGTGTCACAATAGGATTTGAATTCGACATACCAAGCTTGTCGAGAAGCTTCCATAGGTATGTCTCCTGAGATAAGCACAACTTCGACTGCTTTCTATCTCTCTGGATGTCAATCCCAAGAATCCTGGCTGCAGCTCCCAGATCCTTCATTTCGAACTCCTTACTGAGTTCAACCTTCACCTTCGTTACATCCTCAATATTGTTGCTAGCTATGAGGATATCATCCACATACAGCAGCAACATAACAAGTGAGTTTCAAGGTCGAAATCTGAAGTAAACACAGTGATCGAACTGACTTCTAGTGAAACCAATGTGTGCCATGAACTTGTCGAATCTCCTATTCCACTGTCGAGGAGATGTTTCAGGCCATACAAAGACCTATTCAGCTTGCACACATAATCTTATTTTCCCTTTTCTGCATACCCTTCAGGTTAACGCATCAAGATCGTTTCATCTAGATCACCATACAGAAATGTTGTCTTCACATCCATTTGCTCAAGTTCCAAGTCGAACTTTGCCACCATGGCCAACATCATTCAAATGGATCTATACTTTACAACAGGTGAGAATACATCATTGAAGTCGACTCATTCTTTCTGAGTGAACCCCCTAGCAACCAGCCTCACCTTAAAGCGTTTCGACATCACTCCTTCAATTTATTCCTTAACCTTGAAAATCCACTTACAACTGACTAACCTTGCTCCTGCAGGTTTCTCAATCAGCTCCCAAGTGTTATTATCATGAAGAGATTTCATCTCGTCATCCATGGCTTTTCGCCATTCAGTCTTGTTTCGACTCCTTATAACTTCCTTGTAATCTCTAGGTTCTTCGTCAAGTACCTCACTTTCAGAGATTAAAGCAAACGCTATAAGATCTGCATAACCAAGTCTCTGAGGTGGCTTGATGACTCTTCTGGACCTATCTCTTGCCAGTAGGTAGTCATCGACAGTTTCCTCAACCTCTTCAGCATCTTGCTCTTCTTCTTCGACTTCATCTGGGCTATGCACTTCAGCATCACTACGCTTCACCTCAACAAGCATCTCTACCTGTTCCAGCTCCTCTTCAGAGATTTCTGCACTTCGACTAACATCACCAGTTTTCTTGAATGCCATTTCGACTTCATTGAAAACTACATCACGACTTGTGATACATCTTCTGTGACCTGGTTCTAGGCACCACAGCCTATAACCCTTGACTCCCTCAGGATATCCAAGGAACATGCATCTCAGAGCTCTAGATTCGACCTTGTCTTACCTAATGTGAGCATAGGCTAAACAACCAAATACTCTCAGTTTGTCGAGATCTGGTGGATGACCCGAGCAAACTTCTTCAGGTGTCTTCATTCCCAGCGCAGTCGAGGGACATCTATTTACAAGATAAGCTGCTGTCGAAACAGCCTCTACCAAAAACACCTTCTTTAATCTAGCACTAACCAACATGCATCTAACCCTTTCAAGGATTGTTCGATTGAATCTCTCAGCTAAGCCATTTTGTTGAGGAGTACCTGCTACAATCTTATGGCTTGCAATCCCAGACTCAACACAGTAAATGTCGAACGCTTCGTTGCAGAATTTAAGGCCATTGTCGGTTCTAAACCTCTTAACCTTTCTGCCAGTTTGAGTTTCAACCAGAACCTTCCAACTTTTAAAATTCTCTAAAGTTTCATCCTTCGTCTTCTGAATGAATACCCATAACTTTCTAGAATAGTCATCAACAATGGATAGAAAATACCTTGCACCTGAGTGTGAAATATTCCTTGCAGGCCCCCAAAGATCAGCATGAATGTAATTAAGGGATCCATGTGTTCTTTGCTTGCCTTTGTTAAACTTCGCCCTATAGGATTTACCAAATACACAAGATTCACAAAACTCCAGCTTTTCGAGTTTGTCACCTCCTAGCAGGTTCTGCTTCCCCAATTCTACCAGGCCTCTTTCACTGACATGGCCCAATCTCATGTGCCATAATTCTGTCTTCGACACAGGTTTCGTGGATACAACATTTGTCGAACCACTTACAACCTCAGCCTCAAGGGTATACAAGCCTTGGTTTTTCACGCCTCTCAAGACTTCCTTCGACCCTTTTATGACTTTCAGGATACCTTGCTCTCCTTTGAAAACATATCCCTTTCTGTCGAATTCACTAAGAGAAATTAAATTCCTCTTAAGATCAGGTACATACCTAACCCCCGTCAATAACCTAATTGACTCATCATGGAGCTTGAATCTAACAGATCCAATACCTGCAATCTTGCAAGCTTTATTATTCCCCAGCTGCACTGATCCACCATCTTGATCACACAATTCTTCAAACACATTCTTGTTTGGAGTCATATGCCAAGTACATCCAGAATCCATAATCCACTCTTCGCAAGAGTTGCTGCTCGACACCACAAGGACATCAGATGATTCATAACCACTTGCACAATAGTTGCATTTCCAGTGTCCTTACCTCCATGATTATTCAGGCGCTCAGGGCACATTTTTCTTGTGTGACCCTCCTTCTTACAGTGATAACATTTAATACTAGACATATCACCACCATAAGACTTTTGTTGAACCTTACCTTTCTTCTTGTCAAACCTACCATCTTTCTTTGACGATCTTCCTTTCACGGACAACCATTCGCCAACTGATGATGGTTTCTGCTCCTTTCTTTTGTTCAAATCCTTAGAATACAAGGATGCTTGAACTTCTTCAAAGGTCAGGGACTCTCTTCCATACAAGAGGGTTTCTTTGAAGTGAGCATGCGTTCTTGGCAAAGCACATAACAACAACAATGTTTGATCTTCGTCATCAATCTTCACATTAATATTTTCAAGATCAATAATCAGCTTGTTGAACAAATCCAACTGCTAAGCCAAAGCTTTGTCTTCACTCATCTTGAAAGAATACGATTCACCAGAGATTTGGTCATATACAAACTTTCAAGTTTGACCCATAATCCTGACGCCGTAGTCTCCTTTGATACCTGCCGGAGAACCTTATCACCAAGGCTCAATAATATTGCGCTGTGTGATTTCTCGATCATTGTCGTTTTTTCTCTTTCCGTCAACGCAGCATCCATGGCTGCCTGTCCCTTCAACACTTCCAAACAACCCTGCTGCACCAATAGGGCTTTCATCTTCAAACGCCACAGACCGAAATCGTTCACTCCGGTGAACTTTTCAATCTCATACTTTGTTGAAGACATCTTCTCCACGCTCACCGCACCAATTTATTGTGTAATACGATATCTTTAAGCAAAGTATAAAACGGTTTCTTGATGATCAAGAACTAAACAAGGGTTAACGGAAAACTAAGAAAGAAAACACAAGAAGAAGAAGAAGAAGGTACAACAAGGATTGGGCAAATATAAATTCTGTTTACTATTCACTTTCTCATTAAAGTCACAAATGATTACAAGTGAATATCACAATTTGCCACACTCAACAAACTGAGTGTATTAGCCTATTTATAGACTAACTAGGTAACTTGCAACCCAAGAAACCTAAACAATTGAATCCTTAACACAAGGCCGAATTCGACAGAATAATTCGACAGTACATATTAGACCAGACTTCGACTATAATATGTAACAATCAGGCATCAGCATGTGAACAAGCTTCGACTGCATGCTTGCCTCCTGTCGAACCACATGAAAGCTCTCCTTCGACACAACATGAGTTCTACCCAAATCTCACATAAAAAGATTAGGTGTTTTTAGCATAAAGCACTGCCTATCGATTCCATATGTTAGTGTTTTCATGAGAAAGTGATGTCTAACGATGCCTCAAGAGATTTACGTTGACGCTTTTATTAAAAAGCGCTGACTAATGATGTCTTACACCGGCGTATTTATCAGAAAGTGTTGCCTAAAAGTGAGTTATGTCAGTACTTTTAACAGAAACCACGACCTAAAGAGAACTTATATCAGCGCTTTTAACTGGAAAGCCCTACCTAAAGTGCACTCAATCCAGTACTTTTACATTAAAAAAAAAACTACGTCTATACCTAGAATAGTGTCAAAATAGACAACATTTCAAAGCGTTGTCTAAGATAAAAAAAAATAAGCGAGTGAACAATCAAACAAATTTATTTGTTTTAATTTACTTTTCAACAATTTACTTCTAAATTATTTAATTTTTGAACATTTATTTTTAACTTTTTTTTTAAGAAAATATATTATAGGTAGTACAAAGGTAATCCAACATAATATAATTAGATAAATATGGGTTCAACATCATTATAAAAAGCAACTACACATTTTTTTTAAGGATTGCAGAAGACTCACACTACACATTTTTTCGAGGACTTATTTTTGTTGTAATAATTAAAAAAAAGTAATTAAATTTTAAAACATTTTATAAAAATCAATTAGTATTTATTTTTATTTAACCTTCATTTATAGATAATAATTAAAATATTTTTTAATTAATTAAATTTGTAATCCTCATTAATAATTTAAAAATGAATATAAATAATTAACTTGTTGCTCTTTGTCATGTGGTTGATTGGTTAATTGCGCATGATATTTGTTTTTAGTGGTCTATAAATTAAAATATTTTGAAATGTTTATATTAAATAATTTTTAGTGTAATAAAGTGAATTAAAATAATTTAATTTATTTTTAGTTTCAATTTAATTCCATTTATACAATATCTTAAACAATTAAATTATAAAAAAAAATATTCTCAACAATTTTAATTTTAGGCAAATTAATTTCTTGATCAGTAACATAATTTTATCAATGCCAACGTTCTAATATTGAGAACTTCAATTTTGTTAATATAGCTTTTAAATGCTATTAATATTTTCAACGTAATTTTTATTTGTTTCTATTTAAAAAGGAAAAGAAAAGAGGTCTTGACAAATAGTTTTTGGGCATTAATATTTTCAACAAAGTTTTACGTATTGCTCTTTAAAACAAAGATCAATTTTTAAAAAATTAATATGTTTAGGGTTATAATATTATTTTAGAGATAATTTTTTTTGCAAGTTCTGAATTTTCGATTTTGAGATAAGAGTTTGTTAAATCCTAGAGGATTAGTGTATTACGCGAAAAATCCTTGAGAACAGTGCGGTCAGCGCGTCTCAGACTATAGCTAATTTTAATTTGTAGGTCTTCGTAGTAATATCAACAACCATCTCAAGGATTCAAGGATTTTACGGCTATCGAAGACAATTCTAGTTATGACTCCAATCGTCAACCTCAAATCAACGATGTTTAAACAACTCAACAACAACCAACTCTCGTTGTGCCGACGATCAATACGCTAAACCATTTCCTGAAGAGTCAAAATTTGAAGTTTTCAATGGTTAGAACTTTCACAGATGGTATGAGTGTGCTCACTCCATCCTTAACATGCATGGTGTTGCCTCTACTCTCTCAGAACTGACACCAGCGTCGTCTGCAGCCCAAAAATTTATCGATCAATGGGCACATGCAAACAAGGTATGCTGACACACAATATTAAGTACTCTTTCTAAAAATTTGTTCGATGTCTACTGCTCTTACAAGGAAGTAAAGGAGATATTGGATTAGATCAATCTAAAGTATATTCTGAAGATGCTGGAAAACAAAAATTTGTGATTGAAAATTACTACCATTGGAAAATGTCTAAAGATAAAGATATAAAAGCGTAGATAAAAAAATATCATAAATTGTTGGAAGAACTGAAAGCTGAAAACATAACTCCTTTGGATCAATTCGTTGCTGGAATTTTCATTAAGAAGTTGCCAGAATCATGGAAGGTTTACAAGAATCAACTCAAACATAAGCAACAACAATTACCATTGGCAGATTTGATCACACACATAATTATTGAGGAAAAAACATAAAGGAGAGCATTATATGCAAATGAAAAAAGTTTTATTTCTAGAGCAAATTTGGTCCATAACAACACTCAGAATAAGTCTCACAAAAAGATGTACAATCATAAACCCGATCATAAACCTAGTCATAATAATCATAATAATTATATCCTCGTGTTACTAATCCCACTTTTAAAAAAAATAGGAGAATTTTATTTTTGTGGTGATCCAAGTCATCATGCACCTCTATGCAGTCATCGCAAGAGGAATGATAATCCTCATAAGCTAACTTGACTGAAGGAGATGATATTATTGTTGTTGTCATTGCTCAAGCAAATATTGTGACTGATGTGAACAAATGGGTAGTAGACTCTGGGGCTACTAGGCATATTTGTGTTAATGATGATGTCTTTACCTTCTACACTACGGTGGGGGATGGAGAATAACAAGTTTATCTTGGTGATTCTCGAACTGTTGCAGTTTCAGAAAAATGAAAAGTTATGTTAAAGCTTACACCAGGAAAGACCTTGGCTTTAAGTGAAGTATTACATGTGCCAAATATTAGAACTAATTTAATTTCTGTGGCTCTTTTGATCAAAGGCAGGGTTAAAGTTTCATTTGAATATGCCAAGATTATAATGGGAAAGAATAATATATTTGGGGGGAAAGGTTATTGTGACCAGAGACTCTCTGTGTTGAACATTTATGAAGTTATTAATAGTAAAGTCACTTTTTATGCTTACTTGATTAATTCTTATTATATATGGAATTCTAGATTAGGACATGTTAATTCTTCTTATATTAATAGAATGCAAAATCTTGATTTGATTACTTTAAATAATAAACAATATGTAAATGTGATATTTGTTTAGAATCAAAATTAACGAAGAAAAAATGTATGTCTGTGGACGTGAATTTGATCTTCTTAGTCTAATTCATACTGATCTTAGAGACTTAAATCAAACTACATCTAGAGGAGGAAATAACTATTGTATAACTTTTATAGATGATAGTTCAAGATTCACTAAAGTTTATTTGTTAAAACATAAAGATGAAACATTCGATAAATTTATCTTATCCAAAGCCGAGGAGGAAAATCAATCAAATAGAAAAATAAAAAGAGTTAAATCCGATTGATTAGGAAAGTATATTTATTTTAATGTTTTTTTTTGTGAAAAAGAAGTAATAATTCATGAAGTAACTCCCCCTTATTCTCCTCAATAAAATGGAGTAGCTGAAAGAAAAAATAGGACTTTAAAATAAACAATGGATGTTATGCCTGTTAAGTTCACATGCCCCTGAAAACTTTTAGGGTGAAGTTTTGTTAACCAGATGTTTTTTGCAAAATAGAATTCCACATAGAATTACCGGTAATAACTCATCTGTACAAGATAATTCTTTTCTCTGGCATTTAAGATTAGGTCACATTTCTACTATAGGGCTGCAAAATGTATCCAAACTTTTTCCTTTCATTTCTTCAAAGTGTAATAATAATACTTTTCCTTGTGATCCATGCCACTTTGGAAAACAAAAGAAATTATCATTTCCTCATAGTATTAACAAGTCTAAAACACCTTTTGAACTCTTACATGTTGATATATGGGGTCCCTTTTCTAACATTTCAATGCTAGGTCACAAATATTTTTAAACACTTGTTAATGATTATAGCAGATATACTTGGATAATTTTCTTAAAACCAAAGACCAAACCAAACAAAGCATTATCCAATTTCTAGCCTACATTGAAAATCACTTTCACACCACTCCAAAATACTTTAGATCAGACAATGGAACTGAATTCCTCACTCTAGCTGACTTTTTCCTGTCAAAAGGTGTGATTCATCAAAAATTAAGTGCTTACACACCCCAACAAAATGGGGTGGTAGAGAGAAAACACCAGCACATATTGAATGTAGCTAGGTCTCTTTACTTTCATTCACACATTCCTCTTAATATATGGGATTTTTGTGTTGCTCATACTGTCCACATCATTAACAGATTACCTACTCCCTTACTCAACCTCAAATGTCCTTATGAGTTATTATACAACGAACCCCCTTCCCTCATTCATCTAAATTTTTTTGGCTGTTTGAGCTATGCTGTTTCTAATCTACCACACAAAACCAAGTTTGATCAAAGAGCTAGAAAATCTGTCTTTCTAGGTTTTAAGGATGGCACAAAAGGTTATATCTTATATGATCTTCAGCATAATAATAGTTGTGTTTCTAGACATGTGAGTTTCTATGAAACTATGTTTCCATTTAATCACTCCTTACTCAAAACTAACCAGATCCCTAACCAAAACCAAAGTTCTACCCAAAACCTTATACTTCAATATATTGATCATGACTTGTCACATCAATCTCCTAGCTCTACTGATATATCACTTTTTATTGATAATACTAATTCTACCCCTAGCTTAGAACAACAGTCTGATCATCACAGGTCTGATAGCTCTGATGATAAACATTTAAGTACACAAAGGGAGTCAGTCACCTTTAGACAGCAGGTCGGTCCTCTTGGTTCTATAAACCCTCTGGTACTTCTCCTGGTCCTCTTGGTTCTATATGTACTTCTCCTGGTCCTCCTGGTTCTATGTACCCTCTAGGTACTTCTCTTGGCCCTCCTGGTTCTATGTACCCTCTAGGTACTTCTCCTGCTAATAGTCACACCAATACCAATAGTCCTGACCCCCTTTTATCAGCATAATCCTCTGGTCCCTTATTTTCTCCCAATCCTGCCACAAATGTTTCACCTAACCTCATCCATGATAATAATACCAACACTCTTTTCAACCCTCCTCTTAGAGACTCTACTCGTGTTTCCAATCCTCCTAGTTATTTAGCAGATTATCACTGCTATCTTGCTCAAAATAATCCTTCTACATCCAATTCCAACTCCCTCACTTCCAACATTATTTATCCTCTCTCTTCTGTCATTTCATATGACAAATGTTCTTCTTCCTATAAGAGTTTATGTTGTGCTATTTCTTCCATTACTGAACCAACCACCTATAAACAAGCCATTAAACATGTCTGTTGGGTTAATGCCATGGATGTGGAGCTTAAAGCTCTTGCAGAGAATCAAACATGGACTATGGTGGATCTCCCCTCTAGTAAGGTACCTATTGACTGTCGTTGGGTCTATAAAGTTAAATATAAAGCATATGGCTCTATTGAACGTTACAAAGCCAGATTAGTAGCCAAAGGCTACACTCAAATGAAAGGTATTTACTATTTGGATACATTCTCCACTGTTGCCAAACTTACTACTATTTGAGTTCTTATATCACTTGCAACTATAAAAGGATGGCACCTAGAACAATTAGATGTTAACAATGCCTTTTTACATGGGGATTTACATGAAGAGGTCTACATGACTCTTCCACCAGGCTTATCTGGCTTTGATTCATTCAAAGTTTGCAAATTACAAAAATCCTTATATGGCTTAAAACAAGTCAGTAGACAATGGTACTCCAAATTATCTACTTTCTTGATATCTCTTGGCTATCACCAGTCACAAGCTGACTATTCTCTTTATGTTAAGTATGAAGCTCCTTATTTTACTGCCCTCCTTGTATATGTTGATGATGTTGTACTGACAGGTAACTCTTTAACTGAGATAAAACATGTTAAGACCCTCTTGAATCAGCAATTTAGAATTAAAGATCTTGGACAACTTAGATACTTTCTAGGTTTTGAGATTGCCAGATCCACTGAAGGCATTTTCTTAAACCAAAGAAAGTATACCCTTGAACTTTTACAAGATGTTGGTGTTCTTGCAGCCAAGCCTTCCTCAGTTCCTTTTGATCCCAATATCAAGCTTTCTATCAATGAAGGCGCTCTATTGGAAGATCCTTCTTCTTATAGGAGGTTAATTGGTAGGCTCATATACTTAACTAATTCAAGACTAGATATTTCTTATGTTGTTCAACACTTGAGTCAGTTTATGGCTCAACCTTGACTCCCACATTTTCAGGCAGCAACTCGTGTTTTAAGATACCTCAAGACTATTTCAGCCATTGGCATTTTGTTCTTTGTTTCTAGTGACTTGAAGTTATTAGGCTTTGCTGATTCTGATTGGGCTCGATGCCCTGACACTAGAAGATCAATTACGGGTTACTGCGTGATGTTAGGTTCTTCATTACTATTCTGGAAATCAAAGAAGCAACACACTGCCTCTAGATCTTCAACTGAAGATGAGTATAGAGCATTGGCTTCTATCACTTGTGAAATTCAATGGTTGCAGTATCTTTTTCGTGACCTTCTTGTTGAATTTTCTCAACCTGCTTCCATCTTTTGTGATAGCAAGTCAGAAATTTATCTAGCTCATAATCCCACATTTCACGAATGCATCAAACACATACAGTTGGATTGTCATATGGTTCGAGAAAGATTGCAATCCAAGCTTATTCATTTGCTCCCCATTTCTACTCATGATCAATTGGCTGATATGTTAATAAAACCTCTTCATTCTCCTGCTCTTAAGAAGACATTGGCCAAGTTGGGACTTTATAGCATACACAGTCCAACTTGAGGGGGGCTGTTAGTATATAGAATATTTCCAGTATATCATTCACTTTCTATTGTACATAATAGTATAGTTTTTCCCTTGTTTAAGTGCCACATCAGCTTACTATTAATTCTTACTTACCATACAATAGAGATAAGGTTTATCTTGTATATATATATACTACTCTTGTAATCTATTCTTTACTAATGAAGAATTTCAGTTTCATAACTACTTTCTGTTATTCATTCTTGCCTTGCTGTTGCAACTGCTTCTTCCTCATGGAATTCCATGGTGAGTTTACCACCATTAACAAACACCATATGAATTATGGAAATGTTATAAGCTAATTTTGAAATATTTAAAAGTGTGGACGTTTATTGGTTATGTCGAATATAGTGTTGCATATAGATTTCTTGTTCTTAAAAGTGACGTGCTTGCTAATAACTCTATTGTTGAAACTAAAAATATTGAATTTTTGGAAAATGTTTTTCCTCTTATATTTTAAAATGTTGTTGATAAACCTTCTTTAGATATTTCAAATGAAAATACAAATGATGATTTAAGAAGAAACAAAAGACAAAAAAAAAGACACCCTTCATAAATGATTTTTATACATATCTTGTTGAAAATGAACCTCAAACATTTTATGAAGCAATTTCTTCTCCTAATGCAAAGTTTTGGAAAGAAGCTATTAAAATTGAAATGGGTTCAATTTAAAAAAATATCATACTTGGATTTGTGCTGATTTATCGAAAAGAGAAAAACCAATTGGTTGTAAATTTATTTCTAAGAAAAATATCTTCCAGATGGTTCTATTGAAAAATATAAAGCTAGATTAGTAGCAAAAGGTTTTATTCAAAAACAAAATATTGATTTTTTTTTATCATGTTGATTATTTTGATACTTTTGCTCCAGTAACCTGAATTTCACCGATTCGTGTTTTAATAGATCTTGTTGCTTCTATTCATACATTGGTTATTCATCAGATGGATGTAAAAACAACATTTTTAAATGGAGACTTAGAAGAAGAAATTTATATGATACAACCCAAAAGATGTGTAGTTTCTAGTCAAGAAAATAAAGTTTGTTAACTTCTTAAATCATTATATGGTTTAAAACAAGCACCAAAATAATGGCATAAAAAATTTAATCAAGTTTTGATTAGTGATAGATTTTCATCAATTAAAGATGATATATGTGTGTATACTAAATCTATGAATAATGAATGTGTTATTATATGTTTGTATGTTGACGACATGCTCATATTTGGTACTTGTATTGATATTGTAAGTAGAACTAAGAAATTTCTTGCCTTCAAATTTAAAATTAAAGATATGGGTGAATCAAGTGTAATATTGAGAGTTAAAATTATAAGGAATGATGATAATATAATACTATCTCAAGAACATTATGTTGAGAAACTTCTAATGAAGTTTGGTCATTATGACTCAAAGTCGGTGAGTACCCCTTATGATGCTAACTCTCAATTAAAGAAGAATAAAGGTGATTCTATTGATCAAACTCAATATGCTCAAATTATTGGGAGCTTGCTACATTTAATGAATTTTTCTTGACCTAATATTGCATATGCAGTAGGTAGATTGAGTAGATATACACATAACCCCAATCAAGATCACTGGAAGGCTATTTCTAGAGTTCTCAAATATTTGAGATGTACCATGAATTATGGTATTGAGTATAGTGGATTTCCCGTTGTATTAGACGGATACTGTGATGCTAATTGGATATATGACTCAGATGAGAGAAAATATACTAGTGGTTATGTGTTTACACTCGGTGGAGGTGCAATTGTATGGAGATCAGTCAAACAATCCATTATAGCTAGATCAACTATGGACACTACTACGGAAAACCCCTTTCACAACGATTTAAAAAGGGGTACCATCACGCCTGACATACTGTTGTTAAGTAGAGTGTCGTTGTAAGTTCGCTGTTTCTACAACGGTCTGGAAACCGTTATTGAAAGGCAGGACGTGCGCCACATATCACAACGGTTATGCTAATAAACAGTTGTGATATATATACTTAGGTACTGGGTTCGAAACCCATCAGCAGCAAATTATGTAAAACATAAATTATCTTTGATCTCGGTTACAATAGATAACCGTTGTTGAAAGTACCTAGAGTTTATTATATTATCTTTGATCTCAGTTACAATAAATAACCATTGTTGTAAGTACCTAGAGTTTATTATATTAAATGTAGATTTCTTGTTTTACAAAGACCTCACTAAAGAAATATACAAGGATTCAATTTGATGAAGAAGTCTATAATCTGCAAATTAAACTATTCTTGAAAACCAACTTAAACAAACCAATGTTTTCTGATTGCATTCGTCTCATCATGCATTTCACGCTCTTATATATATATATATATATATATATATATATATATAGTGGTTTATTGGTCTGACTCCTTCGATATATCGCTATCTTCGACTATAGTTAAATTTCCATAAGAACAAGACATTGGATAATCTGCCTCATCATCATCACTTACATCATAATTTTTATAATCATAAGTTTTACGATTATAAGTGTTGATGGAGAGGCAGATTAACTAATAAATTGTTGTTAATGAAATTTAACTATAATGGAAGATAGCGATGCATCTAAGTGAGATGAACGATGAGAGGCATGAAATTCTGATACATTGATTCATATAAGTTGGTTTTCAAATACAACTTAATTTGCAGATTATAAGTATCCATGTCAAATTAAATAAATGTATTTTAAGTGAGGGTTAGTGAAACAAAAAATCTACGTAGAATATAATAAACTCAAACAACATCCTATACCAGAACCAGATATTATAAACTCATACAATACGCTTGCTACCACCAGCATCATCACCATGTATCATCCCCTTAACCTGTAAGGAACCACAACAAACTTCAACAATGAGCAATCTCAGTTGAAACCAAACCCTAAAACCATAATCCAGTGAAGAGTAAAGAGAGATCGAAAGAGATATATTATAAATTTCCAGGACACATCTTTTAATGAAACTAATCGCGGAACAGGAATCAATTATGATGTTCATATAGTTTGGAAAGCAATGAAAAAGAAATATAAGGAGGAAGAAGCTTACACAAAAGCTTCATACTTCTTAGATTTCTTTTCATTGTTTCTAAAACTAGATGAAGTTTGCTAACACTATTGTTTCTTCATTTACTAACATCTTGTTTGTGAAGCTATGAAGAAGAAGTACAAGGTGGATGAATTTTCCATCATAGCTCCATGCTTCTTGTACTTTTTTCCAGATCTACACAAACATTATGTACCATAGCCAAAGTATAGTCTTTGTTAAGGTAGTGAAGACGAAACTGAAAAAATGAGAACAATCAACAAAAACAACATGCAACAATCGAGATAATGGGAAATATCTAACAATAGATGGAAGAAGAAGAATACCTTAATGTATGAAGCACAAGATTCATGACTAATGGTGAAGACGAAGAGAAAAAATGGGTTCTAGGGTTTCACTGTGAAGGCAACAGCGCTACTGTCAATAAGTGAAAGTTAATTCGCTTATATATGGGTAAACTATTTCACAACGGTTAACAATACCAACCGTATAGATAAGTATTTATTTATTATAAATATATCACTACGGTTAACCAGAAGAACCGTAGTGTAACCCTTTTATTTGTGAATTTTAAAATAAATAAAAAAGAAAAGTTGCGCCTTAATGTTAAAGGAATAAAATATTTTATGGCACTGAGGTTCAAACCGACGAAAGTTTGATTGTATCACGACGGTTGGTTCTGTAACCGCTGTTATATACAAATAATTTTTAATCAAAAAACAAAATAAATATGGTAGCGCCTTAGTTAAGATATGTCACCACGGTGTAGGGGAAAACTGTGGTGACTATGGCATTGTTGAATGCGTGTTTTATAGTATTGGGAATCAGAGTTCATAGCTCTAGAATTGGCTGGTAGTGAAGATGAGTGGCTAAGAAACTTCTTAGCTAATATTCCTTTAGAAACAAAACCAACTTCATCAGTGTCTTTGCATTTAGATTGTCAATCGACAATAACCGTGACAAAGAATAAGTCATTCAATGGTAAATATAGACATATTCAATTGAGACATAATATAGTAAATCAACTATTATAAGAAGGAACAATATCAATCGATTATGTGAAGTCATAAGTCAACTTAGCTGACCCTCTAACAAAGCCCCTGGGGAGGAAAATAATTTATGACGCATCGAGGGGAATAAGACTTAAGCTAATTGAAATAAATAAGTGAAGGTAATCAAACCTTTGTGATTGGAGATCCCATGAAGAAGGTTCATATGGGTAATAACGAGTTACTTGTTAGTTCTTCTAGCACAATAAATAAATAAATAAATAATTTAATTTTTCTTTTTCGTCTCTTTCTTATGGTGTGAATGAGGAAGTGCTAGAAACTACATTAAAGAGAGAATAAGCTTTTGTAGCTTTTGTTGGGTGCAGAATAGGGCAAGCAAGCAAAAATATTTATTTTCGGAAGAATTCCCTCCGAGATTTATGTCGTGTCCACAGAGATCGGTTCGAGGGAAAGAATGTCGTTCGACAGTCTCTCGCGGTAATGAGTTTAGATTAAAATGGTTTAAAACATGAAAACAGAAAAGTAAACATTAAAACATAAAAACAAATTCATTCTTCAGCAAGAAAAACTCGTCCGACAATGCATATAAATCACTCCTCACAAACTTAAACTTACCGACCAGTTATACTCCACCTACAATACTCCTCAATATCACCCAGCATCGCTCACAACAAAGGTTATGTCTAACACACAGTTGAGATAACAACCGTGTCACTCTCTTCGTCACTCTCGCGAGCGAAGCCTCGAAACATGGAAGGCATTAAGCTTCGACGCCTATTGAAGATGGTTAGCTCTAAATCTATCTCTAGAATCCAGAAACTAACAGACAATCATCCCTAATCGAAGTTGGCGACGGTTATGTCTAACGCAACCCAAACCCCGCGCATAAAGCAAAAATCAGAGACAATAACCAATAAAGATTTGTAAAGCAAGTTTTATACAATGCCATGGGCGACAAATATACATGAGATCAAATATACATGAAATCGTAGTTAATACATATACAAAACCCAACATAGAAGAAAAGAAATGAACAAAACACTTCACGGATTGTCGGAGCCAATCAATGAGAAATCCACCCCAGATCATCCACATGCAAGCTTCCATGATGTTTTCTAAGCTAATCTACTGAAAAATGAAGTTTGATGGAGTTGGAGTAAGAATCCCCAAAACCATCCTCTAAAAAATGCTGAAAAATGAAGTTTATATGTGGTTTTTGCTGCCCAGGTTCGCACTGCGAACCCCCGTTCGCACTGCGAACATATGCCGCCTTAACTTCCTCCAGAATTGTGTTTTTCATGCTTCCAGGCACTTTTTATTCGCCCCGGGTTCGCAGTGCGAACTCGTTAGCGAGTGCTCGCCACGGGGGTTCGCAGTGCGAACATGACAGTAAACCAGAACTTGTTTTGATCATAACTCTTGAACCGTAACTCCGATTGACGCACGGTTTGAAGCGTTGGAAAGCTTATTCAATGCTCTTTATGAATATGGAAAAATACCATTGCTGGAACACCTGTAAAAATAAATGAAAATCAATTAAACTCAATGATATTTACACGGTACCGCACTATACACCGAAAACGTAAAGTAAACGTATTTACGAACAAAGCGGGGTTTATTCAACCAATTTTAGCACAAAGTAATGATAAGTGCAACAAAACTTATATACAAAAATAGGTACATTTTGCACTTATCAGCTTTTAACTAATTTCATATCCCTTATGGGTGGTGTGTGATTTGTAGCATACATTTGATGAAATCGTCTATATGAGTGTCAAGTGGGGCCGATTGTGCGATATCTAGGCGAAATCTATAGAGAACTCATTAGAAAAATCAGGTACGCGCACGATCTAGTAGCGCACTGCAGCATCAACAACAAGAACTGTGGGGGTGTGATGCGAGTTATATACCTCTAACACATTAAGTGTTTTTGGTTTATATAGCTTCTTACACCAATGTCACACTGTGTTAAGTACTATCATTCTAAGGCTGGTTCATATAGCTTGCTATACTAGTTTGATGTATCCATCTATTATGTTAACCCAAAAAATAAATATAAATATTTTATAATTTTTAAAAAAAATTTAATATGTGGGAGATTGTTGTAATTATTATAAAAAAGTAATTAAATTTTAAAATATTTTATATAAATCAATTAGTATTTTATCTTTATTTAACCTTTATTTACAAATAATAAATAAAATATTTCTCTATTAATTAATTTTTTAATCCTCATGAATAAGTTAATAATGTATAGAAGTAATTAGTTTGTTACTCTTTTCCATGTGGTTGATTTTTTAATTGCATATGATATTTGCTTTTAATGGTTCATAAAATAAAATTGATCGTGAAGGCTGATCAGATCCTGAAGTAGGCCAAGAAGAACGTCTATGATGCTGGATGTGTGAGATGAGGAGGGGGTGTACCTGAAAGGCACTCCGATGCTAAAGTAAGAATCGGGAGAGAGAAAGGCAAGTACAAAAGTATGAGTTTCTTAGGATGATTTTGAATACCTGACCCTCTCAAATGAGAGGGTTTTTATAATGCCCCTAGCACGTGGCCAACGGTCCCTATTTGTGGGACGAAATAACCGTTTCCTGAAGAATAGGTAACAGCCAAAAACTAGTCGTTATGATGGGCAGAGATGCCCAAAACTAGCCGTTGCCACGGACAAAGGAGTAGTTCCGGGCACAGACGTCATGACCGTTCTTGGATGATGGAGCCGTGCGTAACGGACAGGAATGTCAGGGAGGAGCAAATGACCTTGAGATTCATCTGTCCATATGTGCCCGGTAGAGGGGCAGAAAGGTAAATGTTGCCCCACCTAAGATGGACTTAGGTAACTGGGCCGTTTTGGGAGCAGAAGTAGATGGGGCCATGCCTAGCCATTGGTCCATTCCAGAACAGGAGCCCCACAAGTCGTTGCTCCCGAGCATGGGAGTGATGACTTAAGGATAACTCGTTGCCCCGGGGAACTCTGAAGGGGTCGTCGTTTGTCGACGAGATGAAATTGTCCTTGGATACCTGGGGGTTTTAGTGCCCGCGGGATATGTAACGTTGTTCGGGCTGCCCGACACGCGGGAGGCTAATGGTTGAGGCATTTTGAAGAGACATGACGCCACGTGTGCCTCGAGCCTTGTGCAATATTAAATGCGTCATGATGGCTAGGCTAGGGTCATGATGATGCCCCTAGCCGCGCGTGCTCGTGCACGTGCCTTCAGACTGCTTATATATAGAGGGAAGAGTTAATCATTAGCATTTTTTGCTTCTCTCTCCTTCCTCGTTTCTTCTCTCAGAGCCTTCAGTTCGTCGCCGTCGTCAACCGCCGCGTCCGCCACCACATGAAGCTCCGAGCAAGTTCTTAGACCCTCTACATTCTATTCGACCACGTAAGTTACTTGTTTCCAGCTTCATTTCTAGCTTTTTCATTTTTTGTTTTGTTATAATGCATGTGGCTAAGTTGAACTTAGGTAGAACTGTCGTGTTTTCCGGTGGCTGTTGGAGGTAGACGGTGGCATGACCACTTTCTGCTGCTGTTGTGGTCACTGGAGCCTCTGAGGAACGGTAGATTTAGGCCGCTTTATGGGGTTGTTGTGATGACAGCGCAGACGCAACTGGTGACGCTACCCAGTTTTCCGGTGCTCTGATGAATCTCTGATGAATGTATGAGTTTTTCGATGGAGCTTCAAACAGAAAACTGGGTAGTAAGTCGAAAGATTTCCCCGTACGCGCAGGAGGGGTTGCCTCCGAGCGTCTTCTCGCACGATACTCTTGTGTTATTTTATTTAGGGCTTAGGTCAGGGACGTCATCCTCGACCCTTTGCGCGCCCTTTCACTTAACTAGCGGTGGAAGGGTGGATTTGATTTTGCAGTCGAATTCACTTTTGTCCTCTGCTTTTTAGGTGATCGAGATGGTGCATGAGCCTGGGCAAGAGATTCTTATAGACTCATCCGAGGAGAGTTCCTCAGAGAGTAGTGATACTGAGGTTTCAACTGCCCCCAGCGAAGTCGGGGAGGATCCCGAGCATGCTCCTGCAGAGGAATAGACGGTTGCGGAGCCTGCCGAGCAAGCATCCACTTTCGCGTCTTATACCGGGGATGTCTTCACAAACGTGGGGCCCGAAGGGGAGTGAAAGGTGCACTTCTCCAGTCAAGACGACCGCATATGTACAGATTACGAAGGAAACGTTCGCGATGTACGAATACACTTTTAAGGAAATAGGGCTGAGGTTGCCCTTTACTGACTTTCAGCAGTCTATTTTTGTTCTTCTGGACTTGGCTCCGTCGTAGTTGTACCCTAATCCGTTGGCATTTATCCGCGCTTTCGAGCTTACTTGCGAGTTTCTGAAGATAGGAGCTACTTTGCCTTTGTTCTTCATCATTTTCCACCTCCAAAGGCAAGTCTCGGGGAAAAGGTATGGCTGGGTTTCGCTGAAGCAACCGAGGAAACTATTTAAGCCCTTCTCGAAGTCTATCCAGACCTCAAGGAGAGGTTCTACATCATTGAACTTGTGTCGGAGAAGTCCCAAGATACGACGTACGCCTGGTCGGTGTTAACGGATGAGGACGACAATGACATGTACGACGAGGATGTGAAGTTGCTGGTGGAGAGGGTGTTCAAGTTCCATTTGTGTTGGAGTGGGAGCCACTTTATTCGGGGCACTGGCCATTATCTCACCCAGTCGGATATGCTGGACGAGCAAGACATAGCCGATTACGAGGCGTTGGTCAACTATGTTAACAGCTTTAGACCTGCGGAGTGCTGGACGAAAAAGAGGGACCCGATCTTTGAGGATGATGGCGGGCAAAGAGTGGAGTATTGTTATATTAATAAGAAGGCGCTTCTGGAGTGCAAGACTCATGCTGACGCCCTTAAGTTGCTTGGTAGTTTACTTTTTTAGCTTGTCCGAATTATAATTTCTTTGGTGTCTAATGTGTTTGTTATGTTTTTGCAGGTGAGATGCCTTCTGCTCACAAAAGGATGGTGAAGAATGCCTTCGCGAGGGGCAAAGCTGGTGCGGCCACCTCAAAGTCTCAGTTTACACAGCGTGTGCCTCCTCCTCAACCTGCTGCGGGGAGGTCCTCGCCTGTTCCTTCACCTGCTCAGGGATCTTCAGTGCCCTTGGCCTCAAGGTTCAAGCGGACCAGAGCGAATGATCTGGTGGACCTCAGTCGGGCGGTGGAGAAGGGCAAGTTTGAACCTCCCTCTTGTCTTCATGACAAGAAGGTTTTTGAGGGGACATCCCTGGTGGTTCCTCGGGTAGAGTATCTCAAGCTCGAAGGTATGGATCGCCCGAGCAAGAGGGCAATGCTGGCGCAGAACGCCTCCGCATTAGTCCGAGTCCTGGATATGGCGGCAGTCTATGTTTTGGGAGATTCCTCCTCTGAGTCTGAACTTAAGAAGGCCCAGGCGACTATTGCATCCCTGGAGGAGACGGTGAAGAAGGCCAAAGAGGAGGCCAAGGCTGCCAATGACGTGAGGAAGAAATCGGACGAGGAGGATGTTAGGCTGAGAGGGGAGAATGAGACTTTGGTCGCTGAAAAGAAGGCTGCTGAGGATCTGGTCGAGCAGATGAGGTCTACGGCGGCCCCGGCTAAAGATGAGCCTGAGGGAGTGAGGACGTTGAAGACTAGGGCTGAGCTGGTTGCTCGTCTTGTGCGGGCAGAGGATGATGTCATTGCCATTGGGGAGGAGTCGTTCAACAACGTTGTGGCCCAACTCAGGCTGGTGAATCCAGAGGTCCAGATATCCACGGAGGGTACCAATTTTATGGGCCATGTTGAGGACAGAAAAATTATTAATCCGGACTTCTTTCACATCCGCAATGAGTATGCCCGTCTCCTGAACAAGGAGACCCAGCAGCCCGAGCCTAACCCTGAGCAGTCTGAGCAGATGGAGGAGTGATATCTCTCTTATTTTTTGTTGTAATGTATCTGGCATGCGTGCAATATTTGATGTAATTTATTGTTGTTTGATATGGGGGTGGGCCCTTTATCTTGTAATATGCACAATTGTGGTCCTTGTGGCCACTTAATTATTTTGATATGTATGTATATTCGCGCATGGCTTTCTTTGATGATTATTTTTGTCAAGTGTTATATCTCTGCTCGATACACGTGTGTGCCTGTAATAGGGATCACTTTGATTTGGTTGTTGCTTTAGGGAATTGCTCGACTTAGATGTGTTCGGCAGTGAGGGGAACTGGTCGAATGGCCTGGGGAATTTTTGGGCATGACAGTGGAGCTCAGGTCGCGTTTGAGGTCTGAGTTCGCGGCATGAACCTCCCATCGTGAGCTGGGTGTTCTGCCTATCATAATACTTTGACGACAGCGGGCTCGGTAGAGGACCCGCCGTCTGGCAAAGACTAAGCTCGATCATGAGCGGGATGGTATGCGACGCTTGTACCTGGACGCACATTGTAGTCGAGATGTTATATTCGCTGTTTGGATAAAGCGAACCCATAATTAGGGCCTTAGCTATAGTATTGTTTTAGCTTTTCGGCGTTTCATGGTCGAGCAAGTTCTTCCCAGTTGAGGTGTTCTAGGTAGTAGGCCTCATTCTCCGTCTTTGCTCGGATGCAATAGGGTCCCTCCCAGTTAGCGGCGAGTTTGTCTTCCCGCGAGTTCTTGTGGTTCCTTCTCAAGAGAAGGCTGACCACTTAGAATTCTCGTCGTATCACTTTGGCGTTATGCCTGATTGCAATTTTTTGCTTTAATGAGGCTTCGCGGAGAGCCGCTCCTGACCGGACCTCTTCGACGAGGTCAAGCTCTTCCCTCAGTGCCTCGTCGTTCATTTCCTCGTCCATGGCTGATTCAGTCCACCTGGATGATACCTGTATCTCGATGGGGATTACTACCTCAGTCTCGTAGGCCAGGAGAAAAGGAGTTTCCCCGGTTGAAGAGTGGGGAGTTGTGCGGTACGCCTATAGGACGTTGTGCAGCTCCTCCATCCAAGCTTTCTTCGTTTCATCTAGCCTTCGCTTAAGGCCTCGTAGGATTACCCGATTTGCTGCTTCGGCTTGCCCGTTAGTCTGGGGGTGTTCGACGGATGTGAAGTGTTGTTTCGTTCCCAGGTGAGCGACGAAATCCTGGAACTTCCTGTCTGTGAACTGTGTCCCATTGTCTGTGACTATCGCTTGGGGAATGCCAAAGCGTGCGAGGATGTTTCGCTTGTAGAAACGAAGTATGTTAAGGGCTGTTATTTTGGCCAGAGCCTCCGCTTCTATGCACTTTGTGAAGTAATCAACGCCTACTATTAAGTACTTGTTCTGGTTTGATCCTACTACGAATGGCCCCAGGATGTCCAGGCCCTACCAGGCGAATGGTCACAGGGAGGACATAACTTTGAGCTCGTTGGGTGGAGCTAGGTGCATGTCCCAGTGTCGTTGGTATTTGTCGCATTTTTTCACGTGCTCTTTTGCATCCTGCTGCATTGTTGGCCAGTAGTACCCTACTCGAAGGGCTTTCCAGGCAAGGGATCTTCCCCCAAGATGTTGGGCGTTGATTCCTTTGTGGATCTCGCACAGGACGTGGGCGACCATCTCTTCCTCGACGCATTTGAGTAAAGGGATGGAGAATCCTTGCCTGTAGAGTTTATCTTCAACCAGGACGTAGGAGCAGGCCCTGTGCCTGATTGTGTTGGCTTCTTTGGAGTCGGACAGAAGTTCGTCCCTAGCGAGGTAGTTGTAAACGGGGGTCATCCAGCAGTTGCTGTCGCTGATGACCTGCACGTCGAGTGTGGAGATGTCTTCTCGATACTGGGTCGAGGAAGCACCTCCTGGATGACGGACTTGTTTCCACCCTTTTTCTTTGTGCTCGCCAGTTTAGACAATACGTCTGCTCTGACGTTATGTTCACGGGGAACATGCTTTACTTCTACTGTGGCAAACTTCGTCATTTTTTCTTTGACCAGGGCTAAGTATTCAGATAGGTTGTTGTTTTTGGCCTGGTATTCTCCTCGAACTTAAAGGGCCACGAGTTGTGAATCTGTGCAGATGACGACTTCTTCTGCCCCTAGGTCTTTGGCCAGGTGCAAACCGGCGAGGAAAACCACATACTCAGCTTGGTTATTAGACGTGGGAAAGGATAAAGTGAGTGATACCTCGATGATGATTCCCTCTTTGTTCTCCAAGATGACCCTTGTCCCGCTCCCTTCCGAGCTGGATGCTCCGTCAACGAAGATGGTCCACTTGCGTGTCTCGCAGGTGGGGGAATCTGCGAATGTCATCTCTGCAACAAAATCATCCAAAGGTTGGGCTTTGAGGGCTTTTCTATTTTCATACTAGATGTCGAACTCGGACAGCTATAATGACCATTTGAGCATTCTGTCGGTCATATGTGGTCTCCCCAACAGTTGCTTCACGGGTTGGTCCATCCGGACCACGATTGTGTGGGCCAGAAAGTAGTGCCTTAGTCTTCGCGCAGCGTTTATGAGGGCCAGCGCTACCTTCTCTATCTGCTGGTATCTCAACTCTGGTCCCTGCAACGCTTTGCTTGTGAAGTATATGGGCTTCTGCCCGTCGGGCATTTCACGGATGAGAGCGGCGCTGACAGCCTTGGTTGCTACGATGAGATAGAGGTATAGGGTCTCGCCGTTATCTAGCCAAGAGAGGACTAGTGGCTCTGACAGTGCCTGTTTCAGATGGAGGAGAGCCTGGTCGTATTCCTCTGTCCATTCAAACGCTACTTCCTTGCGGAGGAGCATGAAAAAGGGCAGGGTGTGCTGGGCAGATTTGGCCACAAAATGAGACAGAGAAGCGAGCATCCCGTTGAGGGATTGGATGGACTTCTTCGAATTAGGTGTTGGAAATTCGGAGAATGCCCTGCACTTGTCGGGGTTGGCCTCGATTCCTCGCTCTGTTAGATAGAAGCCGAGGAACTTGCCCGCCCGTACCCCGAACGTGCATTTTTCTGGGTTGAAACACATTCAGTATTTCCTGGCCTGTTCGAAGACTTTCCTTAAATGAGCCGTGTGATCGATATCCTCGTGGGATTTTACGATCATATCGTCCCTATAGATTTCAAGCATGTCTCCTATCTCTCCCCAGAAGACCTTGTTCATCATCCTCTAGTAGGTTGCCCCGACATTCTTCAGGCCGAAGGGCATTACGTTGTAGTAATAATTACCCGATTCAGTCATGAAGGCCGTGTATTTTTTATCGCTTATCGTCATTGGTATTTGATTGTATCCCGAATAGGTGTCCATGAATGATAATAGTTTAAAACCGGAAGAGTTATCAACAAGTTTATCAATATTGGGGAAGGGGTAAGCATCTTTTGGGCATGCCTTATTAAGATCACTATAATCAACACACATACGCCACTTTCCATTAGATTTTTTCACGAGTACAACGTTGGACAGCCAAGTGGTGTACTTGGCTTCCGAGATAAATTTTTCCTCGAGGAGGTCTTTTACAGCTTGTTCTGCAGCCTCCGTTTTCTCCGGAGACTACTTTCTCCTACGTTGTGCTACTGCTTTGACGGCGGGGTCAATCGTGAGTTGATGGCATGCGAAAGCAAGATCCAAGCCGGGAATTTTCGCGGCACTCCAGGCGAACAAGTATGCGTTCTCTCGGAGACACGCTTTGAGTTATTTCCTCGCGATTTCGGGGTGGCCGATCCCTATCTTTACTCCTCGCTGAGGATCGTCGACGAGTAGGACAAGTTCGAAGTCGCCATCCGGGATTGGGCGTGTCGGATGGGAGTTGTCGCTAGTTGAGGCGGATGAGTTGCTCGGGCAAGCTTGGCCCTCCTTCTGGTCATCTTCGGAGAAGCGGCTATCGAGGTCGACGGAGTCGAGGCATGGCAGTGGCTTGGCTTCCTCTGAGCTGCTGGGCAAGGCCGGCTTGCTGGACGTCTTTGGCTTGGCAGTGATGGTGTTGAGTCCCTTGGTGGTCGCTTCGAAGCATCGCCGCGCAACTTTAATGTCCTCGTGTAATGTAGCGACCATACCCTTTGAAGTGTAGTACTTCATTTTGAGATGGACGATTGATGGTACAACTACCAGTTCGGCCAAAGTTGGCCGCCCGAATATGCACTGGTAGAGAGACGGGCAGTCAATTACTAGGAACTGAACTTTAATGGATCTAGCTGTCTCTGCAGATCCAAAAGTCACGATCAGCTCGACGTACCCCTAGGGTTTCGTGACCGACCCGTTGAACCCCTGTAGGCCAGACCCCACATAGGGAGTGAGGTGCGATTCGTCCAGCTGGAGGGTCGAGAATAGCTGTGAGTACATAATGTCGACCGAGCTGCCTTGGTCGCCTAAGATCCTGCGAACGTCAAAATTTGCCATCTGGGATCTAATGAGCAGCAGAATACTTGAGTTTGGGGATCCTCTGAGGAGTTCTTCCCGGTAGAAAGAGATGGGGACTGATCCCTTCTGGGCTTTGTCGAGCGTTGTTATCTTGTTGGGGCTCGTGCTGATCAGGTGCTCGAACTTTCTCTTTATGGAGCCCATGGTGACTTTGTTGAAGCCCCCTCCGGAGATGACCATCGTGGAAAGGAAAGTTTCCCATGGGCTGTGGGCTGCGAAATACGCAGGAGCGCTGAGCCTGGAACATAGAAATCCTTCGGTTGTGATATACTCATGGCGACTTAGAGGTTGGTTTCTTCTGAGGAAGGCACTTCTTCCTCTGCTTTCTTTGACTCTTGGGCGTCTTGCCGAGGAGCATCCTTCTTCTTCGTAAACTGCTTCAGGTGGCCGTCTCTGATCAGTATTTCTATGGAATCCTTCAAGTGGATGCAATCTTCAGTGGTGTGGCCGTGACTCTTGTGGAAACGACCGTATTTTGATTATCGGCGTTGAGTTTGGCTGGTACCTGCTTGGGGAATCGAACTCCCGCTTATTTAAACTCTGAGTTAGCATATTCAGAGAGAATCTTTTCCCTGGAGACGGTTAGAGGAGTGTAATTGTGGAACTGGCCGGAGGGCCCCTTATTGTCCCAGGATTCCTGGGGACGATCTTCGCGCCTTCTCTCCCCCCGACGGGATGTCGAGGGTTCATCGCCTATGGAGGCCTGGGCACTTCCCTGATGGCGCGAGGCCCGGGCGGAGCTGGCCGCTTCCATTTCCTCGTACTGAATATATGCCTGCGCCTTGAGGAGGAAGGCGTCTAAGCTCCTCGGGGGTGTGAGGCCAACAGCTTTAGAAAATTTTGAATGAGGGCGAAGTCCACGTTCGAGCAGGAATTTCTTCATGTCGTCGGTGGTGGGGACTTGCACAACTTCTTTATTAAACCTCTCAATATATGCCCGGAGAGGCTCATTCTTTCCTTGAATTATGGCCTCAAGGGAGGCTCCGGTCTTCGGATGACGGCGTGATGCCGTAAAGTGTCTGGAAAACATTCTGCTCAGCTGCTTCCACGATGTGATGGACTCCTCGGGAAGTTGTTTGTAACAGTTCATTGCCCCTTTCCGGAGCGTGGTTGGGAATATACGGTATTTGATGGCGCCCGGACGTCATGGTAGTCTAGCAGCGTATGGATGTTTTCAATGTGCTCATCTGGGTCAGTTGTTCCTTCGTAAATGCCCAAAGACGGTGGTTTCTCCAAGCCTTTGGGGAGGTGTGTAGCCAAGATCTCCTGAGATAAGGGGCCGTGGGGCTCATCGTCGCTGCTGGAGCTGGTCCGGGAAGGGGAGCGGATGCTTCGCTCGGGGACGTGACGACGACTTCTATGGGGTGATGGTGTTCGTGCCCAACCCTTTGATCTCACCGGGGGTGAACGTTGATCTCTCCAGGTTCTCTTGTTGCCCGGGGAATGTTGGTTTCGCGGGGAAACGTGATCACGTTTCCGAACGGCATGTGACTCTGGTTCTTGGCGCACCCGACGATCAGCTTCCCTCCGGGGTTGTGGACTATTGGATCGTCGTCGATCCTTCCTCGGCTGAGGGGATCTTGGACGGGCAGACTCTTCCAACGCCCTAATCCTCTCGTTTTGTTGGAGGATCAAGAGGTTGGTCTTGTTGATTGCTTCAAGAAGGGCCACCACGACCGGATCAACGTTGGGTGGAGCTGGAACGGGCTGGAGGGCCAGCAAAGGTTGGTCGTCAACACGGTCAGTAAGAGTGGGGGAGGGAGACGCAGTAGCTCCGTCTCTCAGACGACGGGCGTCTCCTCCGAGGAAGGATGTAGATCCGTCAGCACCAGTTTTGTTGACGGGGAGAAAAGAAGGATTGCGTGCATCTTGGACGTGATCTTGGCAAACCATGATCGTAATCTTGGACAGAGAGTTTGTTTTGGTCTTTGAATCTGAGGTGGATGTTAAGACGGGGATAACAAGCTTCCCACAAACGGCGCCACTGATCGTGAAGGCTGATCAGATCCTGAAGTAAGCCAAGAAGAACGTATGTGATGCTGGATGTGTGAGATAAGGAGGGGGTGTACCTGCAAGGCACTCCGATGCTAAAGTAAGAATCGGGAGAGAGAAAGGTAAGTACAAAAGTATGAGTTTCATAGGATGATTTTGAATACCCGACCCTCTCAAATGAGAGGGTTTTTATAATGCCCCCAGCGTGTGGCCAACGATCCCTATTTTCGAGGCTGGATAACCTTTTTCTGAAGAATAGGTAATTGCCAAAAACTAGCCGTTATGACGGGCAGAGATGCCCAAAACTAGTCGTTGCCACGGGTAAAGGCGTAGTTCCGAGCACAAGCGTCATGACCGTTCTTGGATGATGGAGCTGTGCGTAATGGGCAGGAATGTCGGGAAGGAGCAAATGACCTTGAGATTCATCTGTCCATATGTGCCCGGTAGAGGGGCAGAAAGGTTAATGCTACCCCACCTCAGCTGGATTTAAGTAATTGGGTCGTTCTGGGAGCAAAAGTGGATTGAGCCATACCTAGCCATTGGTCAAGTCCGAAACAAAAATATTTTAAAATATTTATATTAAATAATTTTAAGTGCACTCTAATTGAATTAAGTTGATTTGTTTTTAATATCAATTTAATTCTACTTATAAAATATCTTAAACAATTGAATTAGAAGATATATTCTTCAACAAGTTTGATCTTAGGCAAATTAATGTTAATATAATTTTATCAATGCCAACGTTTTAATATTAAGAATCTTTAATTTTGTTAATATAGCTTTTAAATGCTATTAATATTTTTCAACGTGATTTTTACTTGTTGCTCTTTAAAAAGGAAAAGAAAAGAGGTTTTGACACAGGTTTTTTAGCATTAATGTTTTCAACGAAATTTTACGCAGTGCTCTTTAAAATAAAAATTAATTCCAAAAAAATTAATATAATTTAGGTTACAATATCTTTTTAGAGATATTTTTCTTACACGTTTTAAATCCTCAATTTTGAGAGTAGAATATGTTAAATTTTAGAAAATTAGAATTATGTTAAATTTTTTTTGAGAATTTCTTAATACATTTCATAAGTTTTTTAGGCACCACGCGAAATTCTTTTTTTACCCCCAGTTTTCGGATATGCACATCCGAAAGCACCATTTTTTTTAAAAACGTTGATTTGTTCCGTATGTGCATATTAGGGGTGTTCAAATCCAAACCAATCCAAATAAAAACCGTAAACCGATCCAAAAAAATCGACAGCCGCAAAAAACCAATTTTTTTTGGATGTATTTGAATGTCATTTTGTAAAAACCGATCGGTTCGGATCGGATTTCGGATTGATTTTTCAAAACCGATCCAAACCAAACCAAACTACATGTATATATTTTTTATACTTATTTATTTTTTATTAGTATATATGTTGTGTTAATTTAATATTAGATGATACTTATTGTTTTAAATAATATTTATTAGTTTGATTTAATCTATTTATTTTTATTATTTTCATCTTGTAATATTAACTTTAACTTTTGATTTAGTATATTATATATTATGTCAAACTTATTATTTATTAGTACTTTTAGAATATTAATAAAGGATATAATTTGTAATTTGGATATCCAAAAAACCGATCCAAATAAAACCGTATTAATATGGATTGGATCGGATCGGATTTTTTTAATCAATCATCCAAAACCGAATTAAACCGTGAGTAAATTTATCTTTGGATCGGATGATATTTTGCTTCAAAACCGATCCAAACCGAACCGCGAACACCCCTAGTGCATATCAGGAATAATTCCTGATCTGCAGATCAGAAAAAATAGCAGAACCGGACGTGTGAAAAACTAAAGAATGAGGGGAAGAGAAGCTCTGACGCGAAGTTATAAGAAATGGTTCCGGCTTTGCACATCAGAAATTATTCTTGATATGCATATCTGGAACAAATCAACGTTTTTTAAAAATAATAGTACTTCCATATGTGCATATCCAGAAGTAGAAGGTTAAAAAGAAATTTTGCGTGGTGTTTAAAAAACTTATAAGATGTATTAAAAAATAGTTAATTTTTTTTAGAACAATGTTATCAGCACATCTCAGACTATATGAACAACAATTTTTTTTTTATCGAGTATCAAGTGAAAAAATGTCAACAAAAATAATGATAAAATTTGTTTGGTGGTAACGGGTCACTCTATTTTACAATACAGAAGAGTTTTACTTATATTATATATACAATCAGTTTATCAACCACATCTCTAGCCGTAGAACCTCTACTTATCTCAACCTGATAATCTATCTATCTCATAAATATCACTACTATTTTTACCACATTAGAATAAGATCACAATATCCCCATTATGATTATTCCACTATTTTCTTATTCCTTTAAAAAGATCCCAAATTGGTCTCATTCCTAAACTCATGGTGGAGGTGGAAATTACACTAAAGTAAGGAGACACCTAATGGATTCTAATTGGATATAGAATTCAGGCATGCTTAGGTGTAATTCAACAACACTTCAAACGTCAAATTGAGGAATGTTATTGATGGAATAGAAATTATATCTTGATAAGTACATAATATATGGGGAGTGGGATATGTCATCTTTTGCATGCCGTTTAACTAACACCACTCACTCCATTTTTGTGGTGGGGTTTCTTTTCTAAAACAAAATTCAAATTGTCTCTTTCAATCACATTATCTTCCATTTTACAAGATAAGTACTTTTCCATCAACAAAATTTAATTCCATCAACAAAATTTAATGTAATATCCTACCGTATCTTTAAAAAGTGTGCTATATTTTAAGACAATATTAATATTTTGATGTAATTAAAAAAATGCATGTTTTTGCCAAATTCATAAGGAAGCGCGTCTCGTCTTAACACACTCAATATGGACAAATGGTTTTGAAAAGAGACAGACAACTCCATACACATTTTAATGTACAAGAGACTTTGAATCACAATTTAATAGGCCCATATGACCAAATATATGCCCATTAGATCGAGATATCGTTTATTAATGCAGGAACTTAGAGACATTTAGGAGAGGTTTTTTTAGCCTGAACAATTTAATTTGCACCTTAAAAGGGTCGGTCATGAATATGGACTCTAACATATTAGAGAGCTTTATATGAGGAGGAGATTGAGTTTAGATATGTCTCTATTGTAGAGCTTTGGTCTTTGTTATGAATTAATGATTCTCAGGTGTTAAAGAGATTCAAATTTAAATGACTTATAGAAGGAGATACTAATTCTGGTTTTATCCACGCTTTTGTGAGTATGAGAAACACTATTTTAGCCTTGAAGATTGTGAGGGTTGGATTGAAGGAGTGTCTAATATTAACCAAGACGTTTATATGAAGTTTATATCTATTTTTTTTTTATATTTTCAAAGAGCCAAATGATGATACACCTTACTTTGATGTAGAAGTCTTTCTCACTCTTTCTGATGAGGATAATCTTGCTCTGATAACTCCTTTTACTCTTCAGAGGTTAGAGGGTGTTGTGGCTCAATGTGATGGTAATAAGATCCTAGTCCTAGTGGTTTTTCTTTCTCCTTTCTATAGAAATTTTATAATTTGTTTGGGGAGGATTTATGGATTATGTTTGAACAATTTCATCGTTTTTCTTTGTTACCTCATAACTTTGCATCTTATTTTGTAACTTTGATCCATAAGGTGAAATCCCATGGGTAACTAAGTGATTTTAGGCTTATTTATATGGTTAAGATGTTGGCTATTAGACTTAGAAGGGTGATGGATAAGCTTGTTGCTTCAAATCTATTAGCTTTTCTTAAAGGTACATTATCAGTGGATGGTGTGGTAGTTGTAAATTAGGTGATGAACTTGGTTTAACGATCTAGAAATCCTTAACTCATTTTAAAGTTGATTTTGAGAAAGTGTATGATTCAGTTAATTGAGAGTTTCTGGATTATATGCGTGTTAGGGGTACGGGTTCAATGAAAAGTGAAGGTCTTGGGTAGGAGCACTACACCTAAATTGGTTTTTGGCAACACTACATAGACAACACTTTTTTCCCAAAGCGCTGCTATACGTTTTAAAAAAAATTAAAACTATGAAAAAAAGCGCTGCTAATGGCTAACTTTAGAAAGCACTTCAGAAAAGCGCTGCTAAAGGCCACACATAGGCTACACCTTAGAAAACGATTCTGAAAAGCGCTGCTAAAGGCTAACTTAAGAAAACGCTTTTAAAAAACGCTGCTAAAGGCCATACATATGTCACACCTTAGAAAGTTCTTCTAGAAAGCGCTGCTATAAGCCAAAGAAAAGTAAGCGCTTTAAATGCAAAAGCGCTGCTAAAGTTAATACATAAGAAAGTGCTTTCAGAAAGCACTGCCTTATGTCATTAATTTCTAAATAATAAAACAGAAGCTATTGAAACTCTTAAACCCTAACTTTGATACTCTCTCTCTCTCTCTCTCTCTCTCTCTCTCGCGCGCGCGCGACTACTCCCTCCGTCGTATCTCCCTCTCTTCGCAAAGCTACTCCCTCCGCAGTATCTCCCTCTCTTCGCGACAACTCCCTTCGCTATAACTCCCTCTGTTTCGTAACTCCCTCCACCGTATCTCCCTCTCTTCGCGACAACTCCCTCCACCGTAACTCTCTCTGTTTCGGAACTCCCTCCGTCGTAACTCCCTCTGTTTAGGAACTCCTTCTTTTTTAGCAAGGTATTTCTTCTTTCCTTTTTTGGATTCACAAGCCATAGAATAGATTGTAATGTTGTTATTATTTGAATTCAATTGAAGCTTGAATGACATTGTTGGTGAATTAGTGTTGAAGATGTGAAACTAATGATATTAATTGATGAGTTTGTTTATTTTTGAAATAATTGAAATGAGACATTGATAGTGTTGATGTGGTTGTTGTTTGAATTTGATTTTGAAATTGTTGTTGTAGTAAGGTTGAAGATGATGAATAGTGATATTTGTGGTGAATTTATTTTGACAATTGGTGTTCATTTTGTAAGTTGATGTTGAATGTTAGTGATGAATTGTTGAAATTAATTGATGATAATGACATTGTTGATGGATAATTGTTAGTGATTACTTTGTTTTGATCTAATTGTTGATTGAAAATGATAGTGAAATTAATTGTTAATTGTTGAGGTTGAAGATGATGAATAGTGATGAAATTAATTGTTAATTGTTGAGGTTGAAGTTGCTATTGAGTTTAAATGTGGAATTGATAATTTTGGTGATTGATTTATGCTCGAATTGATGATTCTTTGTTGGATAGAACTTTGAAGTTAATTGAACTTAAGTGATGAAGTTGTTTTATGTGACTTACTTGAGTTGAAACATTAAGTGTTGGTGTGTCATTTGTGATTAATCAAAGCAGTGACGGAGCTACCTTTAAGACATTGTAAGCTTATGCCCCACTAGGATTGAAAACTTATTTTAACATACACATACCACATAGTAATGATAATAATGATAATGTATGTACATTGCATTGGATAGTTATTATAGTTTAAGATATACTCTATTAAATAATAAATAAATAAAATTTTTAGTGTGCTTGATATTTTTATATCATCTTTATGAAAGTATATTTTTGGAATTAAAAAAAAATGATGTATGAACTATGAATTTATTTGTGAAGATAAAATATGTTACATATTTATAAATAGAAAAAAAAAATATCTTATAACTTAGAGTTGAAGGCTGATGACTGATAATTGAAAATTAATTGAAGTATTTGATAAAATTAGCAATCAACTAGTTGATAAATATAAAATAGTCAACTAGTTGATAAATATAACATGACAAATTTATTTGATATTTTTTGTATTTAATATATAATTGTCTTATTTTAAATTAAAATAAATTATAAAGGATATAACTGAATTTTAATTAAAATAATAAAGATAAAAGTGGAAGAAAAATATAATTTATAAGCTATAAACTAAATTACTATTTAAAATAGCGTATGAAAAATAAGTTATATGTTAATAAAATAAGCTGTAAGCTCATAATAAAAAAGACAATTATAAAAAAGATTTTTTTTTATCGTCATGAGTTAATAAACTATAAAATCAAAATATATCATATCAAACATAGTCTAATATTTTTAAAATATTAAAAATTATAAAATCTCCGTCTCTAGAATAAATTTTGTCCCCACAATTTAAAAATTCTGACTCCATCCCTGAATCAAAGTATACCATGCTACTTGAATTAATGTGATTGAATTTGCGCGTCGATGCCATGTTGCTTAATTGAAGGAAGTGTTGATGTTTACTAAATTTGATTCATAAGACTTTGACTTGTTTCTTCGATATATCTTATTTGTCTTATTATATACTAAATTTGTCCTGTTATATTTGGTACACCATCAGTTACTAACTTAGTGAATTTGCTATAGGGGTTACTTGTGAAGAGTGAAATTCTGATCGTTTCTAAGAATCTTACACTGTGTGGTTCCAGAAGTTGATGACTTCTCTACAGGTAATTAGTTGTTCTTTTGCTATAGTTGCGTGAATAATTAGTGTTTTTGTTTAGCTTACTTAGTAAAACCATGGATAAAAAATGGATGTCTTCCAATCGATTGTCAAAAGAGTACGAGAATGGGGTATCAGAGTTAGTTAAGTTTGTTGTTGAACACGCCAAAGACCCCAGTCGAATCACATGTCCTTTCTTAGGTTGCTGTTATGGGTGTCAGATTGACTCAGTTAAGTTGGAATCGCATTTAAAGAGGCATTGAATTGATCGAAGTTATACATGTTGGATATTACATGGTGAGATAAGTAACGAGAATGTTGAACCAGGGGATAATACGACCTATGCTTCAAACAACAATGGCACAGATACATACGATTGTGATCGAGTCGAAGAGATTGCAAAAGCACTTGAAGAAGATCTTTAGGATTGTCCCAAAATGTTTGAGAGGTTGGTAAGCAATGCAGAGAAACCGTTGTATAAAGGTTGCACTAAATTCACAAGACTATCTACGGTATTAAAGTTGTACAACTTAAAGGTAGGCAATGGATGGTCGAATAAAAGTTTCACAGAGTTATTAGCCCTTATGAAAGATATGCTTCCGGAGGATAATGTTCTTCCCAATCAAACCTATGAGGCCAAAAAATGCTGTGCTCTATTGGCATGAGTTATGATAAGATACATGCTTGTCCAAATGATTGCATTTTGTTTCGAAATGAATATGCATCGTTAAATGAGTGCCCTAAATGCGGTGTCTCTCAATATAAGAAAAAATTGTCTCCATTAAAAGTCTTATGGTATTTTCCTATAATTCCGAGATTTAGACGCATGTTTTGTTGTGAAACCGATGCAAAACACCTTACTTGTCATGCAGATGAAAGAATTATAGATGGAAAGTTTCGCCATCCGGCTGATTCACCACAGTGGATGAAAATTGATAATGATTATCCTGATTTTGGAGAAGAAGCAAGAAACCTTCGCTTGGGATTATCTACTGATGGAATGAACCCACACGGTCTTCAAAGTATCTCACATACCACATGGTCTGTGATTATTATGATTTATAACCTACCTCGATGGCTATGTATGAAGTGTAAGTACATGATGTTATCTATGTTAATTTCTGGGCCTAAACAACCAGGGAATGACATAGACGTATACTTGACCCTTTAATCGAAGACTTTAAGATTTTGTGGGAGAACGGTGTGGAGGTTTATGATGGATATAGGAAAGAAAGTTTCAATTTGAGGGCGATGTTGTTTAGCACAATTAATGATTTTCTAGCATAGGGAAATCTATCAGGGTATAGCATTAAAGGTCAATGTGCGTGTCCTATTTGTGAAGAAAACACAGATTGGACGCGATTGGAATTTTGTCAAAAGAATGTCTTTCTCGGTCATCGTAGATTCTTAAATTCTAATCATCACTACCGTGGGTGGAGAAAAGCATTCAATGGAAATCCAGAACAAGGTAGAGCTCCACCTACATTGACAGGTGATCAAATTTTTGAAAAGGTGAAAGATGTGAGTACTCAGTTTGGCAAGCCTTTTGCACATATGCTTGTCAAACGTGGGTGGAAGAAGAGGTCAATTTTTTTGAATTGCCATATTGGAAGTCGTTGTATGTAAGACATTTTCTTGATGTTATGCATATTGAAAAAAATGTATTTGATAGTGTTATTGGTACGTTACTCAATATACAAGGAAAATCTAAGGATGGCCTTAAAGCAAGAAAGGACTTGATAGCGATGGGAATAAGAAATGAATGAGGACCCTTGAAGAAAGGAAAACGAACATATCTACCACCTGCTGCTTATACTCTATCTAGAAAGGAGAAAAAGATATTGTGTAAGTTTCTAAGTGAAGTTAAAGTTCCAGAAGGATACTCTTCAGATATTAGAAGACTTATGTCTATGAAAGACCTCAAGTTAAAGAATTTAAAGACACATGATTGCCATGTTATAAAGGAACATTTTCTACCAATAGGTATATGTTCTATTTTTCCAGAAAAAGTAAGAAGCGCAATAACTAAATTTATTTTTTCTTCAGGTCAATTTGTAGTAAGGTGATCGATCCTGCGAACTTACCAACATTGCAAAAAGAAATAATTATTACTTTGTGTGAACTTGAAATGTATTTTCCTCCCTCATTTTTTGACATAATGGTACATCTAGTTGTTCATCTTGTGAAAGAGACACAATTGTGTGGACCAACTTATATGAGATGGATGTACCCTGTTGAATGTTATATGAAAATATTAAAAGGGTATGTGAAAAACCGAAGTCGACCAGAGGGTTGTATTGTTGAACAATACATTGTTGAAGAAGCGGTTGAGTTTTGTACTGAATATTTGTCCAATGTTCAATCCATTGGACTCCCCAAATCTCATATTGTCGAAAAAAAGAAGGAAAACAGTTCATTAGAAATAAAAATATGACAATATCAAGGGCTGAACGGGAGCAAGTGCATTTGTATGTTCTGCATAATGACAATGAGGTTGAGCCGTATGTTGAAATGCACGAGGATGTTCTCTAAGGTTTAAATCCGAATAGAAATGAAAATTAGATGGTACGAGAGCACAATCGAATTTTTATACCATGGTTTAAGGATCATGTTTATTCAAAGTTTTATTTAGATCCCGCTTCAATAACAGAAAGGTTGAGATGTTTAGCATATGGTCCAAGTTTACATGTGTTTTCTTATATCGCATACGCAACTAATGGATACACATTTTATACCAAAGAACAAGATGATAAAAGTACTATGCAAAACAGTGATGTCACCGTGGTAGCTGAAGGAATGCACATTTCAAGTGTGAAGGACTTAAACCCCAAATATGCAAATCTGCAAATATGCAAAATAGTGATGTCACAGTGGTAGCTGAAGCAAATCCGTCCGTGTTGTTAAGAGACAAGTAAATCATATTCCAACCAAGAAAAGAAAGAGATGTTAGTGAAAAAGGTACTAGTAAAATTATATATTCTGTCATTCAATAAAATTATATATTTGTCATTTTATATATTCAATGGATTATGGATTATGGATTTTTATATTTGTCATTTCATATTTATGTTTTTCTTTATTACAGGTCAAATGACTAGTAACGAGGAAAACTCTCATGATACTTCTAAGAATGATGGAAATGAATCAGTTCATGATGTGGAAAGAGATATTACACGAGGAATAACTATTATGAAGGGAATCATTCGTGCAAGAGATAAAGGAATAAAATATGACGTACATTGTGTAGCACCTCAAAATTTGCCCTCTTGCTTTTAGCTTTTACTGGCTTATGCTGCATTGCATTTTGGCATAATCATTATTTGCATTTCATTGGTTCTCTGGCATGGGATCAGGGTGTCTAAACCAAATCCAAGGAGCCTAGAGCCTCAAAAGGTCTTAATTCCATCATCACCTTATCATTTGATCAAGCTTGACAAGAGAATGCAAGGGAATCACATCATCCTAATCAGTGCAAAACTAGGGTTTTTGGAATTCTTGAGTAGAATCCCCAATGGGCAAGATCCTTGAGCTTTTATTACCTCTAAATGTCATATCTCATCTTTGTTAGAAAGGATATACATCATATTCAGAAGAATTTAGATTTGGAGGATGTGCTATTTTCTCCTAGACTGAGGGTTTGAAACTAGGGTTTACCATGAAATCAGTTTATTTCTGATTTCTTGGGCAAGACTTGATCTTATTGTAGTCTACATGGCCTTAAGGGTCTAAGGATGGAAGATTGCTCATTGGTTCATTTCAGAAGAGGTTCAATTGGTCAGTTGCTTGAGAATCAAGAAATTGGGGAAAAAGTCAACTGTGCAGTGGAAAAAGTCAACTCCTGACTTTTTAGGTCAAATTCATGAAATTCAAGTTAAATATGTTCATTGGACAAGATTTGATCAAGAAATGATGGAGGAATCATGAAAAATCAAGAAGTGTACAAAGTTTCCATTTTTAGAAACTTAGGGTTTCCAAAAATGGCAAGTTTTGGACCATTTTGCACTACAGTTTAAGGCATTCTTTCTTCAAGATAAAAGCTTCAAACTTCAGGCCCAAGTTGAGCCAATTAAATATCTCATTCCAAGCTTCAAATCCATATAAAGAACTCTTCCATTGGATCAAAATTGAGAGAGTTATGATCAATTAAAGTTTGACAAAATTAAGGCAAATCTCAAGTCGTGGCAAGGCAAGTTCAGGCCTCCAGACCATAATTTCATCGAACACTTGGCGTGCCAAATGTCAAGCAGGTTTTCTCCATCAAGAAGGCTTCAAGTAAAAAATTGTTTAACATCAAAGTTGTTCATCTCCATGTCCTCTTTAACTTTGATGTTGGACATTTTTTCATTTGAACAAGTTATAGAGGTCATACGAGGGCTCAAACATGGTGGTCTCACACTGAAAATTCATAGGCACCAAGGCCTTGCTTGCAGCCCAAGTCACACACCCATACACTAATTGTGATTTCTTATTCTCCAAGCATTTCCACCTTTGGATGTTGAAGTTCACCTTGGGATTGTTACCGAGTTGATCCTAACTAACCGAGTTAACCACCTTGACTCGATGAGTTGAGTCTAACTAACTCTGACCCTAGCTCCAAACCCAAAGCTAAGTCCAAAGCTAATCCCAAACCTCCTACACTCCAAACCTAAAGTCTATATAATAAATCCTTCACTCATTTTTAGAGGGACCATTATTCACCATTTTTTCACCAAATTTCTCACATCTTCATCTCAATTCTCTCTTCCAAACCCTCACAAAAAGCTCTTATTTCTTGAAGGATAATCACTTTTCACATTGAAAAGTGATTAATTCTTGAGCTCAAACTCCATAAATTGGTTTTCTTTGGTTGGATTTCTAGAAGTTCAGATTATTCTACTTCAATCCAAGGGTTTCACACCATTTATTTTGGTGCAAGTTAGATCTCGGTGATTTTCGCGACTTTGCTCGGTTTCGACGCGTTTCGGCTACTAATCGCGGAATCTCTGGTTTTCTTTAATTTTCTGCACCAAGATCACTTTGCAACAATTACCAAAGCAAATCTCCGCTTTGTAGGTTGGTTTTCCTCAAATCTATACTTGATTTAGCTTATTCGCAACTTATTCGATGTAGATTTTTGGTGATTTTTGATTTGGATCCACGGCGCTTGAATTTGATTCTTGATGTTGTTGATTATTAGATTCAATTGATGCTTGATGACTGTAATTCCATGTAATTTCGTGATAAATTGATTGCATGTTCATTTGGAAGTTTGGAGAAGTGATTTGTTGTTGAAAAGTGCTTTTGAAACTGGTTTTTTTGGCCACTGACCTAGAGTAACCGGTTAACAACAGTTTGTTAACCGGTTAACATGTGTATTTTTGCGTAAACTGTCTGATTTTTAACTAAGTAACCGGTTACTCACCGTTTGTTAACCAGTTACTCTGGGACAGAATGTGTATTTTTGTTCATTTTCTTGCTTGTTTGAGATCCTTTTCATGCCTAAACTTCATGGATTAATATGTTGATGATTGGTGGACTATTCTTGAGCTATTTCACTTCACACTATTGCATGAGCATGATTTTTTCGACATGCGGTTCTTGATTGTTAATCGATGAATGTTTATACTCGCGTTGTTGATTAATTGATGTAATGATCACATAAGGCATACACATTGAGCTTGTTAATTGTTAATTGATGCTTGTGTTGCTGGAATTGTTATGTGCATGTTCGTTTGCTTTCTGTTTCAATAGGTGCACATTTGTTTTAATTAGTTCACATGCTTAATAATGTGTATTCTCTTACAATGTGCATTATTCCATGGTGATTTCAAGAATTGTTTGATAAGCATCTTATGCTTTCTTTGTTCAACCTCTTTCATCCCCTTTGAGTTCTTAACTTAGCTTCCATCTTGGAAGTAAGTTAGAATTCACTCTTCTTCTCTTTTCTTTTAGAATTAGGCTTCTAAACCACACTAAACCATTAGGAACATCCATGTATGATAACTTTAGGGTTTGAGTCTTAGTCTCCCTCATTAGATTTTACCTTTCTCACCATTTGAGTCTCTTTTCTTCTCATCTTAAAACAAAAAGCAAAAACACTTAATAAAGGCATAATGTGTATTGTATTTGAGCCTTTCATGTGAGAATGAGATAGTGAGGGGTCTTCTCTCACTTTCTTAGAATGTTTAGCATACGTCCCATCTTGGGTCGATATATGAGGCATTCGATCCTACGTGAAGGACTTAAATACAATATGCGTTGTAAACACACCAATAATTAAGACACTTCTTCTTAAAAAAATATAAAAACAAGAAAGTTCTCTTCTCATCTCTTCACTCCTTCCTTAAGGACTAGCCATGTCCGTTCTACCGCAAACAGGTAACGCCTTAGTCTCCCTACAGTGAGTTGCAACACCTAACTGCTGGAACGCACACACTGACGTTTCCACTAAAAAACACAAACAAAGTAACCCTTGTTGAGCCGAACTACGTTTGCTCTGATTCTTCTTTCTCGTCTGATTGAAGATACGTAGGCACAAGACGACGATGTCTTGTCGAGCAACCTTTCCCCGTAGTCCGTCAAACTACGTTGACTCTGACTTTCCCGTTCCCGAGGGAATACGTAGGCCTAGGACCCCGAGGACGTCCTATCGAGTCACTTCTTTTTCTTTTCTTCTTCGTTTCTTCGTTCTTTTCCTTTCCCGTTCCTTTTCCTTTCTAGTAGCAGCGGAGCTCCAGACGATGACACCCTTTGATCGAACAACAAGCGTGGATCCCATCGAGTACGATGGACGCGTGGGGTGCTAATACCTTCCCCTCGCGTAACCGACTCCTGAACCCAGTTCTCTTGGTCGCAAGACCTCGTTCTTTCATTCCCCTCAGGTTTATGCAGTGTTTCCTTTCCCTCTCTTGGGATAAATACACATTGCTGGCGACTCTGTTTCCGTGCCACTTTCGCGTTTGTACCAGGATGAAAATCCCGGGAGCGACAGCTGGTGACTTTGCTGGGGAGTCTGGTTCCCTAAGCGGGTCAATCCTAGCGCTTGTCTGTTTTTGTTTCATTGGGTGTTTTTATGGAGCTGTAGTGTTGTTTTTTTTGTTGTTTTACTGTATTACTGTTTATAGTATTACTGTTTTACTGTATCTTGCTGTATTATTGTATTTACCGCATTTACTGCATTATATTTTATTATTGTACTGGACTGTATTGTGCTGGTTTTCTGTTTGGCGGGATGGGTATTCTGAGAGATAAGCTCATTACACAGGCTTGAGCACATACATAGGATTAGAGTGGAAAGTAGTGTGGCCTACGTAGCGTCTTGTTATGTATGGTTTATACGAAATCCACAACCAGACGAGGTTTTCTTGGGAGATGTTCTGATTTGCGCGTCTTGTGCATTTCGGGGTGTTGACCTAGGAAGCTGTCGACTCTGGTGACCGATCATTGAGGACCTTAGTGGAAACATCCCTCTTTAGTGGTGACAGTGGCAGACCACATTCTATGGCAAACCCATTCGCACCCGAGGGCCCACTTTGGAACTTGCATAGGATGGCCTTTATTTTGTGGTGAATCAGATGAAGATCTCTTTGTTTGGCGATAGCATTGTATCCTACAGGCTGAATGTGCTATTGCTTCTCATTCCGAGATCCGAATCTGAGGATCCTACCTTTTAGAACCCACCTGTGAGATGGGGGGATTGTTTACAGGTTTGCAGGTAACCTTGACTTTCATCCTACCTGGTATTCTGGTTCTCTTATCAGTGCAAATTTATCACCCTGGTATTCTGGTATTCTGATTATGCCGATATGCTGGTATTCTGGTATTCTGGTTATTCATATAATCTGGTATTCTGATATTCTCTTCAGAGCAGACCTTTGAGCTTATGCAGTCATCAGCACAGCAGCTATTCAGAATTTATGGATACCTTGATCCCGTGTCTTTGCATCTGCGTCACATGACATTTTGCATTTTCATAATCATAAGCATTTTTGCATAACAGGTACTTGCTCCGGTTTTTGCTAACCTTTATTTAGTTTCAGGCAGGATAGCTGACCAACCGATTCATCAATATTCTACTCGACTCAACCAGAAAAGAGTAATGGAGCAAATGCAAGCAGAAATGGCCGCCATGTAAGCCCGTATCACCAATTCATGGAAATGATGCAAGGAGTCGTACAGGGACAGGAGCAACTCAGAACTCTCGTTCAACCTCTCATGGCAAGAGTAGATGACAATGGTGTACTACATGGTGGTCTCCAGAATAATGTTATTCCTCCGGGCGGAGGTGCTAATGGACACAATATTCAGAACGGACCTCCGGGCGGAGTCCCAGTTCCCACTGTTGTTATCCCTCCGGGCGGAGGAGAAAATGTGGTGATTACTTCTGTGGTTGGAGGAGGAAACAGTATTCATGCAGTTCATGGCCATCACTTTGATGACCAACAAGACGATGTTTTCTCTGTACCAGGTGGAGATGCTGGTCTCCCGATTGTTGATGACCAAAGAATTAGAATGATTGAAGAACAACTAAGAGGGGTGGTAAATCAAAATTCTATGGGAATGGATCTGGATGACCTAGGGCTGGTTCCTGATGTGAGAATTCCTCATAAGTTTCAAGTCCCCACTTTTGAGAAGTACAACGACACTACTTGCCCCAGGACACATGTTCGGGCATACGCAAGAAAGATGGATGCGTACTCCCGTGATGAAAAATTGCTGATGCACTTCTTCCAGGACAGCTTGTCTGGAGCGTCCCTGGAATGGTATATGCAGCTTGAGAGGAGCCATGTACGCAACTGGAGAGATATGGTGGAAGCATTTGTGAAACACTATCAATATAATACCGACTTGACTCCCAATCGTACACAATTACAAAATATGTCTCAAAAGAGTGGTGAAAGTTTTAAGGAGTACGCACAGAGATGGCACGAGTTGGCGGCAAGGGTACAACCACCCATGCTGGAGAAGAAAATGCTGAATCTGTTTATGGATACTTTGCCGGGACATTATTATGAAAAACTGTTACCTTGCATGTTGGGCAAGTTTGCTGACTTGATCATGGTTGGGGAGATGTTAGAAGGTGGAATCAAAGCCGGGAAAGTTTCGGGTAATGATGGGTCGTCTTCTAGTCAGGGGAAGAAACCATACGCGAATTACAAAAAGAAGGAGGAAACCAATTATGTCTCATCTTACCGAGGTAAAGGGAAGCAACGCCAGAACTATAATCAGCAAGTAGCTTCAGTGACGATTCCTGCAGCGCTTCCACAGCAACAGCAAAATCAGGTACCTCGCCGTTACCCAGCTAGACAAAGGACAGATGATAGGCATTTTGAAACACCTCCCATGCCGTATTCCCAGTTGTTCCAGCATTTGCTACAACTACAGTTAATCCAGAAGAGGACCTTGGCCCCTCTTACAGGTAGTCCACCTCCGGGTTATAATCCCAACGCCCACTGCGACTTTCATTCTGGGGAACCCGGACATCACATCGAGGACTGCAAAGCTTTTAAGCATAAAGTCCAAGACTTGGTGGATTTAAAAGCCATCAATTTTTCAAATGACGTGCCGAATGTTATCCAGAATCCAATGCCGGATCATGGCGGGCCAAGGGTTAATGCTGTGGTAGAAGAGAATGAATCTTTGAATCTGGTTATGGATGTGAACGAGTTAAGGACTCCTTTGATGGTGGTAAAGGAGAAATTATTGATGGGTGGAGTGGACCCCGGTTGTGACAAGAATTGTTCAGAATGTATGTTACAGATGAATGGTTGTGGGTTGTTGAAATAAGGAGTTCAAAAGTTGATCGATGAAGGTAGGTTGCAGTTTGACCGGTGTGACCAACAAAAAGAGGTTATTGGTAGCAATGTGGCTACTATCACTATTCCCTTTAAGACAATCAAAATTTCAGCGGCGGCAAGACCAACGCCGGTTATAATTACTGGTCCTAGACCCATTCCTTATGAGAGCAGCAAGGCCATTCCTTGGAACTATGGTGCAGAAGTTTTCGTTAATGGGCAGAAACAAGAGTTAATGGGAACGTCGGTAGCAAGTTCCAGTCTTGAAAATAATGAGGAAGCAGGAGCTATTACCCGAAGTGGCAGAATCTTCACCCCTTCCGATGAATGGGCTGATAATGCCAGACAGGACAAGGGTAAACAGTCGTAGACAATTCTGTGCAGACCCCGGCAGTGACTGACTCCGTAGTAAGGCCAGCTGATAGTCCCTTCTCCGAGAATGTAGAAGAATTCATGAGGTTGATTCGAAGAAGTGACTATAAAATTGTGGATCATTTGCATCAGACGCCATCCAAGATATCCATATTATCCTTGTTATTATGTTCGGAAGCTCACCGAAACGCATTGTTGAAAGTACTGAATGCCGCTTATATGCCCCAAGAGATCTCAGTCAATCAGCTTGAGGGGGTGATAGCCCATGTTAATGCAGACAACGGTTTGGGGTTTACTGATGCTGACCTGACTCCAGCTGGGAGAAACCATAACAATGCCTTGCATATTTCTGTTGAGTGTCGTGGGTCGTTGATGTCTCATGTGCTTGTGGATACAGGATCATCTTTAAATGTTTTGCCTAAGAAGGCATTGATGAAGCTAGACACCCGAGGGTTGATATGCACGCCGAGTGATTTGGTGGTGCGCGCATTTGATGGTTCTAAAAGGGTTGTTTTTGGAGAGGTTGTGCTGCCAATTAAGGTTGGCCCGGAGATCTTTGACGCCACATTCTATATAATGGATATCCAGCCCGCTTACAGTTGTCTACTTGATCGGCCGTGGATTCACAGTGCTGGGGCTGTAACGTCTACACTCCATCAAAAGTTGAAGTATATGGTGGATGGACACGTGGTGACAGTTTGCGGAGAGGATGACATTATGATAAGCCATCTATCTACTTTCAAATATGTGGAGGTAGATGGCGAGATACATGAAATGTTATGCCAGGCTTTTGAAGCGGTAAAAGTTCATGAAGAAGTTCCTAAGGAGGTTAGCCCATCTGAAGCGGTTAAGAAGCTTACTATGATTGATCATCCGGAGATTTTTATGTCATCCCTCAAAGATGCACGGGCTGTAGTTGAAGCTGGAAGCTCACAAAAATGGGGTCAAGTTATTGAGGTTCAGAAGAAGCAAGATACTTACGGGCTGGGTTACAAGCCACCCAAGCATCCTGAAGAGCCTCTGAAGTTTTACGGCCCGGTTCGTTTTACCAGTGCTGGGGTATTCTTTGATAGAGTCAACACTATTGAAGAGGATAGGGACAGTGATTGCGACATGGATAATTGGATCCGCCCCTGCATACCTGGTCAAAGTCCATGCAACTGGTTATCGGAGAAGATCATCCAAGTGATTGGCCCAGAGTAATTGTCTCTGTTTTTCTATTATGTTTGATCCTACGTTCTGCCCAAGGCGTAGTATTTTTGTTTGTAGGGCTTGAACATTTCTTATGCTTTTCTTTATCAATAATAAAGGACTTTTCGCATTCAAATATTTCTGATCCCTGCTTTTCTATTTTTCCTTTGTGCATAAAATCACATCAAAATGGCAATGTGTTTTGTTTGTTGCATACATAATAAAACATGAATCATCTATCATGCAGGTTACCTTGTTCAGATTCCATCCCTCATGATTCAGCTATGGCTCAGTATGATTTCGATAATCCCATATATCAGGCTGAAGAAGAGGTTGAGGAAGGCTGTGAACTACCTGAGGAATTGGCCAGATTGCTAAAACAGGAGGAAAGGGTCATTGTGCCTCATTAGGAGGAGATTGAGATTGTTAATTTGGGAACCGAGGATGCGAAAAAAGAGGTAAAGATCGGGGTTGCTTTGGAAGACAGTGTAAAGGGAAGATTGATTGAAATGCTTTGAAAGTAGGTGGATATCTTCGCCTGGTCTTACCAAGACATGCCTGGGCTTGACACTGACATGTGGTACATCGGTTGCCGCTCAAAGAGGGATGTACTCCGGTTAAACAGAAGTTGAGAAGAACGAAACCTGAGATGTCTGTCAAGATCAAAGAGGAGGTTCAGAAGCAGATAGATGCTGGATTTCTGGCTGTGACAAGTTATCCTCCGTGGGTTGCTAACATTGTGCCTGTACCTAAGAAGGACGGAAAGGTCAGGATGTGTGTTGATTACAGAGATCTGAATAGAGCAAGCCCAAAAGATGATTTCCCGCTCCCTCACATTGACGTGTTAGTAGAAAACACTGCTCAATACTCTGTGTTTTCCTTTATGGATGGCTTCTCTGGGTATAACCAAATCAAAATGGCCCCAGAGGACATGGAGAAAACAATGTTCATAACACCGCGGGGAACATTCTGTTACAAAGTAATGCCCTTTGGATTGAAAAATGCTGGGGCGACTTATCAGCGGGCAATGGTGACTCTCTTTCATGATATGATTCACAAAGAGATTGAGGTCTATGTTGATGACATGATCGCGAAGTCACAAACGGAGGAGGAGCATCTGGTAAATCTGCAGAAGCTTTTTGATAGGTTGATAAAGTTCAGAATGAGGTTGAATCCGAACAAGTGCACCTTCGGGGTGAGATCGGGAAAACTATTAGGGTTTATTGTCAGCGAAAGAGGTATCGAGGTTGATCCTGCTAAAGTAAAAGCATTACAAGAAATGCCTGAGCCGAGAACAGAAAAAGTGGTTCGTGGTTTTCTGGGGAGGTTGAACTACATTGCTAGGTTCATATCTTATCTTACAGCCACTTGTGAACCAATATTCAAATTGCTAAGAAAAGATCAAGCGGTCAGGTGGAATGAGAATTGTCAAAAGGCGTTCGAAAAAATAAAAGAATATTTGCAGGAACCTCTGGTCCTTATACCGCCAGTACCAGGAAGGCCATTGATTATGTATCTCACGGTTCTTGAGAATTCGATGGGGTGTGTGCTCGGTCAACAAGACGAGTCAGATAGAAAAGAGCATGCCATATACTACCTGAGTAAAAAGTTCACTGATTGTGAGTCAAGGTACTCCGTGCTGGAAAAAACATGTTGTGCACTCGCTTGGGCAGCTAAGCGTTTGAGGCAGTATATGTTAAACCACACAACCCTCTTGATTTCGAAGATGGATCCAATCAAGTATGTGTTTGAAAAACAGGTGCTTTCTAGAAGAATAGCCCATTGGCAGATGGTGCTGACAGAGTACGATATTCAATATGTTTCCCAAAAAGCCATTAAGGGAAGTGTTTTGTCAAAATATCTTGCTGAACAACCAATTGAGGATTATCAACTGATGAGGTTTGAATTTCCTGATGAGCATATTATGTATCTGAAGATGAAAGACTGTGAAGAGCCTTTGCATGATGAAGGACCTGAAATTGGATCCCAGTGGAAGCTAGTTTTTGATGGGGCTATCAACTCGTATGGTAACGGAATCAGGGCAGTCATTACGACTCCACAGGGTTCTCATATACCCTTCACTGCCCGATTAGCGTTCATATGCACCAATAATGAGGCGGAGTACGAAGCATGCATCATGGGGTTAGAAGAAGCAATTGATTTGAGAATCAAGAACCTCGATGTTTATGGTGATTCCGCATTGGTGGTTAACCAGATCACAGGAGAATGGGAAACTCGTCAAGCGAATTTGGTGCCTTATAACAACTATGCCAAAAGGTTGTTACCTTTCTTTGACAGAGTCGATTTCCATCATATACCCCAGTTAGAGAATCAGATGGCACATGCGTTGGCAAGGTTATCTTCGATGTATCAGGTGAACCGTTGGAATGAAACTCCCTCGATCAGAATCATGCGTCTGGATAGACCCGCTTTTGTGTTTGCAGTTGAAGGGGTATCAGATGGTAAGCCTTGGTATCACGATATTAAGGTCTTTCTGAAGAGTCAAGAGTACCCAGTTGACGCGTCCACCAAAGATAAGAAAACTCTGAGGAGGCTAGCGGGAAATTTCTTTTTGAATAAAGATGATGTGTTGTACAAGAGGAACTTTGACATGGTCTTGCTACGCTGTGTTGATGAACACGAGGCAAGCCTGTTAATGGAGGAAGTTCATGAAGGTTCTTTCGGTACTCATGCCAATGGGCATGCTATGGCCAGAAAACTGTTGAGAGCGGGGTATTATTGGATGACTAGGGAGTCTGATTGTTTCAAATACGCCCGAAAATGTCATAAGTGCCAGATTTATGCTGATAAGGTGCACGTACCGCCTACTCCTCTGAATGTGTTGTCATCACCTTGGCCCTTTGCTATGTGGGGCATTGATATGATCGGAAAGATTGAGCCGACTGCTTCCAATGGGCATCGTTTCATTTTGGTTGCCATTGATTACTTCACGAAGTGGGTGGAAGCAGCTTCATATGCCAATGTCACCAAGCAGGTGGTAGCAAGATTTATCAAGAAGGACATCATCTTCCAGTATGGAGTCCCGGAGAGAATCATTACAGATAATGGTTCAAATTTGAATAACAAGATGATGAAGGAGCTATGTCAGAGCTTTAAGATTGAACATCATAATTCTTCTCCCTATCGCCCGAAGATGAATGGGGTTGTTAAGGCGGCAAATAAGAATATCAAGAAGATTGTGCAGAAAATGGTAGTGACGTATAAAGACTGGCATGAGATATTGCCTTATGCTTTACACGGTTATCGTACTTCGGTGCATACATCAACTGGGGCAACACCGTTCTCGCTTTATATGGTACGGAAGCAATTCTACCAGTAGAGGTTGAGATTCCTTCGTTAAGGATTCTGGCAGATGTGAAGCTTGATGAAGCTGAATGGGTGCGTTCCCGGTTGAATCAGCTGAACCTGATCGAGGAAACAAGATTGGCAGCCATTGCACATGACCGGTTGTACCAGAGCAGGATGAAGAAAGCCTTTGATCAGAAAGTGCGTCCTCGGTGTTTCCAAGCTGGTGAATTGGTTTTGAAAAGGATCCTTCCTCCTCAAACAGATCACAGGGGCAAATGGACTCCAAATTACGAAGGTCCATATGTAGTAAGACAGGTTTTCTCTGGTGGAGCCTTATTACTCTCAACTATGGATAACGAAGATTTTACGTCCCCTGTGAACGCAGACGTAGTCAAAAAATACTTTGCATAAAAGAGACCCGCTGGACATAAAAAGAAGATCCAGGCAAAAAAGGGGCATCCCGACGAACCATAAAAAGAAAAGGTTCGGGCAAAAGTTAAGGATAAAAAGAAAAAAGAATAAACCCGCAAAGTTGAAAACCTGACAAGGCAGCTTTGGCAAAAATGGGTATCCCGGTGGATTGAAAACCCGAAAAGGGAGATCCAGGCAAAAGTTAGGGATTTGAAAGCGAGAGGCTGCGGTATGCGTTCGATCTATGAACACTTTTGATACACGGGAATTTTGAAGGAAAGGAATCAGCCCAGTCAGTCTCTTCGAAGGTCAAAATATATGCGGATAAGCGAGACATACGGGTCATAGCTGAATCGAATCATGGTGGATATCTGTTCCCCACATTGCCGACATGTGTATTTTCTTTTACTTTTTGCGCAATTACCTCTTTTCAGTAATTTCCTCCGAATGTAAATGCCTATTTATAGGCCAATTCATTCAATAAAATTTTCACTTCAGTCAAAGAGCTTTCCATTTTTGTTTTATTTTTACTGTTTTGTTTGTGAAAGGTCCGATATTTTGATAAGACATTGCATGCAAAATGTTAAGCTTTGCGAAGCACATCGGAAAACAGTGGAAGTTGCTCATGAAATTGTCATTAGGATGACAGTCTAGATAGCCATTTTGCGTTGTCTGTTGATTTTTCTTGCAGGGTAGCAGGATTTCTCCCCAGTAGAGTTACTCTCTTCAGCATTTGAAAGATCATCATCCTCAGCTGAGCTTACTCTTCCCTGAAAGTGTACAGGGGATTGTGTCCCCAACCGAAGTCATGGTTGATCTATTACTCCCCGACAAGTAGTCAGGAGTGGATTGTTTCAAGGACAGGAAACGTATGTTTCACTAGCAGTTGTGTGCTCTAATCCCCAGCAGGGTAAGGTGAATTATTTCCTCAGCAGAAATTACCTTCTCCAGTCAGAGTACAGAAGCTTATTTCCCCAGCCAGAGTGGTGGTTGGTCCATTACTCTCTTAGCAAATAGCCAGAAGTTGATACGTCTGTATCCCCAGCAAGAGACTGGTGGGGTATCTTATTTGGACAAAGATGTTATTTCCCCACAGAGTCTGAACACCTATCTTCCTCAGCTGATCAGGAAATGTTTTCTCACCAACAATGGTTTGGTCTGATCCCCAGCAGAGGATTAATCTTGGTGGTATCCCCTAGCAGAGCTGATGTTATCAATCAATATTCCCCAAGCAGATTTGCTGGTGTTGGCTGATATTCCCCAGCAGGATAAAGGTAAGAGCATCTCCCAACAGCAGGGTAAGTTTAGTAATACCCCAAGCAGGATTCGGTATTATTGCCTTGTTCTCCCAAGCAGAGTGTGGTGGTGATCCTCTCGATGGTTTGTTCAACAACATTTGATATCCGCAGCAGGTCTTAAGTCTAATCGTTATTGGTATTCCTTCAGATTCAGGTAGAAGTCATTGGTAATCCTCAGCAGAGAGCATTTCTCTTTGGGTTCCACTTCAATAGTTTTCATCCATCTCCAACAGAGTGGAAGTTTTCTCAGAGTTTTCATCTCCAGCAGAGTTTGGGACCAGGAAGTCGTTCAGTGAAATCTTCCTCCCCAGGATCTCTTAATTCATAGGCCAATTTAGTGTGTCATCCCGGTGGAGTTGCCTTCGTCTTTGGCGTTTATTTTGCTGAGACGCCTCTTTTTTATTGCATAAGCATTCCGGCATGGCATCCTCCTAAACGCGTAGCATTTCCATTTCGTATGGAGCATTACGCCATAGAAAAATTCAAACATATGTATTCGAAGCATAAGCCAGGTTTGAGTTCTTTTACCAGTATCTTTCCCCAGCAGAAAGAGATGACATTCAAGAGATGTTGTTTGACATTACACCGCAACCAGTGGGCCTTTCTTACTGTTGGCCCTTCTTGTACTCCCCTACAGAGTTGTTTGTGTAGATTTCTCTTCCCCCAACGGAGTCATCTTCTTTTCAGGTCGTAAGTCCGTTGATTCTTCTTCCTGTGCATTTGCGACTGTTATTCCAACTCTTGGTTGGTACCCTTCGTTTATCCCAACTTTTGGTTGGTCTTGCTTGTTGTGAGTACGCCTTTGGTCGGCGTCCTCGGTATCCCAACTTTTGGTTGGTATTCTCTTTATTCATCCCAACTTTTGGTTGGTCTTCTCTTGGTTATTCCAACTTTTGGTTGGTACCCTTCGTTCATCCCAACTTTTGGTTGGTCTTCTCTTGGTTATTCCAACTTTTGGTTGGTACCCTTTGTTTATCCCAACTTTTGGTTGATCTTGCTTGTTGTGAGTACGCCTTTGGTCGGCGTCCTCGGTATCCCAACTTTTGGTTGGTATTCTCTTTATTCATCCCAACTTTTGGTTGGTCTTCTCTTGGTTATTCCAACTTTTGGTTGGTACCCTTCGTTCATCCCAACTTTTGGTTGGTCTTCTCTTGGTTATTCCAACTTTTGGTTGGTACCCTTCGTTCATCCCAACTTTTGGTTGGTCTTCTCTTGGTTATTCTAACTTTTGGTTGGTACCCTTCGTTCATCCCAACTTTTGGTTAGTCTCCTCGGTATCCCAACTTTTGGTTGGTATTCTCTTTGTTCTCCTAACTTTTGGTTGGTATCCTTTGTGTTATCCCAACTTTTGGTTGGTATTCTCTTGGTTATTCCAAATTTTGGATGGTACCCTTCATTCATCCCAACTTTTGGTTGGTCTTCTCTTGGTTATTCCAACTTTTGGTTGGTACCCTTCATTTATCCCAACTTTTGGTTGGTCTTGCTTGTTGTGAGCACGCCTTTGGTCGGCGTCCTCGGTATCCCAACTTTTGGTTGGTATTCTCTTTATTCATCCCAACTTTTGGTTGGTCTTCTCTTGGTTATTCCAACTTTTGGTTGGTACCCTTCGTTTATCCCAACTTTTGGTTGGTTTTCTCTTGGTTATTCCAACTTTTGGTTGGTACCCTTCGTTCATCCCAACTTTTGGTTGGTCTTCTCTGTTATCCCAACTTGTGGTTGGTATCCATTGCTTCTGAGTCTACCTTCGGTTGGCGAGCACTTTATTTGGTATCTCCCCACAGGTTGCAAATTTCCAGGTTATTTTGGTATTCAAACCCCGTGTATCCTGATTGTCTAAACGTCGTCGCTATCATACCCTCGGATCCAAGAAGTTTGAATAGGGGCAGCTGTAGCACCTTAAAATTTGCCCTCTTGCTTTTAGCTTTTACTGGCTTATGCTGCATTGCATTTTGGCATAATCATCATTTGCATTTCATTGGTTCTCTGGCATGGGATCAGGGTGTCTAAACCAAATCCAAGGAGCCTAGAGCCTCAAAGGGTCTTAATTCCATCATCACCTTATCATATGATCAAGCTTGACAAGATAATGCAAGGGAATCACATCATCCTAATCAGTGCAAAACTAGGGTTTTTGGAATTCTTGAGTAGAATGCCCAATGGGCAAGATCCTTGAGCTTTTATTACCTCCAAATGTCATCACTCATCTTTGTTAGAAAGGATATACATCATATTCAGAAGAATTTAGATTTGGTGGATGTGCTATTTTCTCCTAGACTGGGGGTTTGAAACTAGGGTTTACCATGAAATCAGTTTATTTCTGATTTCTTGGGCAAGACTTGATCTCATGGTAGTCTACATGGCCTCCAGGGTCTAAGGATGGAAGATTGTTCATTGGTTCATTTCAGAAGAGGTTCAATTGGTCAGTTGCTTGAGAATCAAGAAATTAGGGAAAAGTCAACTGTGCAGTGGAAAAAGTCAACTCCTGACTTTTCAGGTCAAATTCATGAAATTCAAGTTACATATGTTCATTGGACAAGATTTGATCAAGAAATGATGGAGGAATCATGAAAAATCAAGAAGTGTACAAAGTTTCCATTTTTAGAAACTTAGGGTTTCCAAAAATGGCAAGTTTTGGACCATTTTGCACTACACTTTAAGGCATTCTTTCTTCAAGATAAAAGATTCAAACTTCAGGCCCAAGTTGAGCCAATTAAAGATCTCATTCCAAGCTTCAAATCCATATAAAGAACTCTTCCATTGGATCAAAATTGAGAGAGTTATGATCAATCAAAGTTTGACAAAATTAAGGCAAATCTCAAGTCGTGGCAAGGCAAGTTCAGGCCTCCAGGCCATAATTTCATCGAACACTTGGCGTGCCAAATGTCAAGCTGGTTTTATCCATCAAGAAGGCTTCAAATAAAAAATTGTTGAACATCAAAGTTGTTCATCTCCAGGTCCTCTTTAACTTTGATGTTGGACATTTTTTCATTTGAACAAGTTAAAGAGGTCATACGAGGGCTCAAACATGGTGGTCTCACACTGAAAATTCATAGGCACCAAGGCCTTGCTTGCAGGCCAAGTCACACACCCATACACCAATTGTGATTTCTTGTTCTCCAAGCATTTCCACCTTTGGATGTTGAAGTTCACCTTGGGATTGTTACCGAGTTGATCCTAACTAACCGAGTTAACCACCTTGACTCGGTGAGTTGAGTCTAACTAACTCTGACCCTAGCTCCAAACCCAAAGCTAAGTCCAAAGCTAATCCCAAACCTCCTACACTCCAAACCTAAAGTCTATATAAGAAATCCTTCACTCATTTTTAGAGGGACCATTATTCACCATTTTTTCACCAAATTTCTCACATCTTCATCTCAATTCTCTCTTCCAAACCCTCACAAAAAACTCTTATTTCTTAAAGGATAATCACTTTTCACATTGAAAAGTGATTAATTCTTGAGCTCAAACTCCATCATTTGGCTTTCTTTGGTTGGATTTCTGGAAGTTCAGATTATTCTACTTCAATCCAAGGGTTTCACACCATTTATTTTGGTGCAAGTTCGATCTCGGTGATTTTCGCGACTTTGCTCGGTTTCGACGCGTTTCGGATAGTAATCGCGGAATATCTGGTTTTCTTTAATTTTCTGCACCAAGATCACTTTGTAACAATTACCAAAGCAAATCTCCGCTTTGTAGGTTGGTTTTCCTCAAATCTATACTTGATTTAGCTTATTCGCAACTTATTCGATGTAGATTTTTGGTGATTTTTGATTTGGATCCACGACGCTTGAATTTGATTCCTGATGTTGTTGATTATTGGATTCAATTGATGCTTGATGACTGTAATTCCATGTAATTTTGTGATAAATTGATTGCATGTTTATTTGGAAGTTTGGAGAAGTGATTTGCTGTTGAAAAGTGCTTTTGAAACTGGTTTTTTTGGCCACTGACCCAGAGTAACCGGTTAACAACAGTTTGTTAACCGGTTAACATGTGTATTTTTGCGTAAACTGTCTGATTTTTAACTAAGTAACCGGTTACTCACCGTTTGTTAACCGGTTACTCTGGGACATAATGTGTATTTTTGTGCATTTTCTTGCTTGTTTGAGATCCTTTTCATGCCTAAACTTCATGGATTAATATGTTGATGATTGGTGGACTATTCTTGAGCTATTTCACTTCACACTATTGCATGAGCATGATTTTTTCGACACGCGGTTCTTGATTGCTAATCGATGAATGTTTATACTCGCGTTGTTGATTAATTGATGTAATGATTACATAAGGCACACACATTGAGCTTGTTAATTGTTAATTGATGCTTGTGTTGCTGGAATTGTTATGTGCATGTTCGTTTGCTTTCTATTTCAATAGGTGCACATTTGTTTTAATTTGTTCTCATGCTTAATAATGTGTATTCTCTTACAATGTGCATTATTCCATGGTGATTTCAAGAATTGTTTGATAAGCCTCTTATGCTTTCTTTGTTCAACCTCTTTCATCCCCTTTGAGTTCTTAACTTAGCTTCCATCTTGGAAGTAAGTTAGAATTCACTCTTCTTCTCTTTTCTTTTAGAATTAGGCTTCTAAACCACACTAAACCATTAGGAACATCCATGTATGATAAATTTAGGGTTTGAGTCTTAGTCTCCCTCATTAGATTTTACCTTTCTCACCATTTGAGTCTCTTTTCTTCTCATCTCAAAACAAAAAGCAAAAACACTTAATAAAGGCATAATGTGTATTGTATTTGAGCCTTTCATGTGAGAATGAGATAGTGAGGCATTCGATCCTACGTGAAGGACTTAAATACAATATGTGTTGTAAACACACCAATAATCAAGACACTTCTTCTTAAAAAAATATAAAAACAAGCAAGTTCTCTTCTCATCTCTTCACTCCTTCCTTAAGGACTAGTCATGTCCGTTCTACCGCAAATAGGTAACGCCTAAGTCTCCCTACAGCGAGCTGCAACACCTAACTGCTGGAACGCGCACACTGACGTTTCCACTAAAAAACACAAACAAAGTAACCCTTGTTGAGCCGAACTACGTTTGCTCTGATTCTTCTTTCTCGTCTGATTGAAGATACGTAAGCACAAGACGACGATGTCTTGACGAGCAACCTTTCCCCGTAGTCCATCGAACTATGTTGACTCTGACTTTCCCGTTCCCGAGGGAATACGTAGGCCTAGGACTCCGAGGACGTCCTATCGAGTCACTTTTTTTTCTTTTCTTCTTCGTTTCTTCGTTCTTTTCTGTTTCCGTTCCTTTTCCTTTCTAGTAGCAGCGGAGCTCCAGACGACGACACCCTTTGATCGAACAACAAGTGTGGATCCCATCGAGTACGGTGGACGCGTGGGGTGCTAATACCTTCCCCTCGCGTAACCGACTCCCGAACCCAGTTCTCTTGGTCACAAGACCTTGTTCTTTCCTTCCCCTCAGGTTTATGCAGTGTTTTCTTTCCCTCTCTTGGGATAAATACACATTGCTGGCGACTCTGTTTCCTTGCCACTTTCGGGTTTGTACCAGGATGAAAATCCCGGGAGCGACACATTGGAATGCAACGAACCAACTAGTTGAGTCTAACGGTGCAATGTTGACAAGTTACATTGGTGCATTTGATCGTTCGCAAATTCCAATCACTTGTGATAATTGGAGAACTCCATCGTTGAAACCCGCTAAAGAAAAAATATGGAGTGAGATACAGGTACCATATGTGATGTTATTTGTTTTTGTTGGCGATTATGTCTTTAAATTACTTATACTAACACACACTATGTATGTTTTTTCGTAGAGGTCTTTTAACATTGGTGACGACCGAAAAAAATATTGTCTTCAATTGGCTGGAAGAAAACTCAGAGGGTTTCGAGCATTTTTAACAAATAAGTTTCTTAAGGATGCCCAAGGAAATTTTATTGAAGCAGAACATCCAAAGAAGTATGCAGACTTGATTTCACCTGAAGAATGGGAAACTTTTGTAGCCAAATGAAGAGCCCAAGAATTCCATGTAATGTTAATTTATCATGAACAATGTATTATATACTTGTTCCACAGGTGTTCTGATATGTCTTAAACTTGTTTATCCAGTATGTGAGTCACATAAATCGCCAACAAGCATCAAAACCCACATATCCATACAAAAAAGGGCGTTTGGGATATGCATGCTTACAACAAAGAATAGTAAGTATATATAAATGCTATGATATATTTGTTCTCCATGTGTTATAATTGATCTTATTATTTGTCTTAATGTGTAGTTAGAAGAGGAGAAAAGTGAAGAAACATCTCTTCCGGAACATGTTTTGTGGAAGGCTGCTCGTGTGGGTAAGGATGAAGTTGTTAAGGAAGATGTTCAACAAGTTTTTGAGCAATGTGTAAGTATAACATTATTTATTTAATTAAATAAAAATTTTATTAACATATAATATTTATGCTTTTTAATCCCCACTAATCTTTTTCGATATACATATGAATTTCAGGAGAATCTATCTCAGTCTTTAACTCTAGCTGAAGACCATGATTGCAGGAGCATACTAAGTCGAGTATTAAATGTTCCTGAGTATTCCTGTCGTGTGAGAGGTAAGGGATTTGGGGTCACTCCAACAACCTTGTATAATCATCCAAAGAGTAAAATTCCTAGCAATAAACAAGTGATGGAATCGTTGGAAGAATTAAAAGCTCAAATTCGTGAATTGCAAAAGGATAAAGAAAGATATATGTGTAGCGTGCGGTTTTTGTCGGTGACGCGACCACCTTACCGCGGGATTAGGATTTGGGTGCTACTTTCTGATTTCTATGTTTATCCTATGAAGCTGGTTAAGGAAGGGGAAGATATCTTAAACTAACCCTGCACGCAAATGTTTTCTTTAAGAAATACTAAGAGATAGGGGAACGGGGTCTGGTTATACAAAGGGAAGCTATTAACACCCAGTGTATCTATGGTAATCCATAGAACCCTTCATTTTGCATGTATTTCTGTTAACTTTAAATTCTTTCTCGTGTTTATATGATGTGGCTTGGGAAATTTTCTCCTTTGGGAGAATGGAGAGAATGTTTTTGTGGTTTTCGGGTTTCTGTTGTTTTTTGGGAAGGTACTGGACTTACAGTTATTGATTTGTGTGCTCGCTAAGATTTTGCAATCTTATGCCTACGTATTCCCGTAAAGAGATTTAGGAAATCTTATGCCTACATATTCCCGTAAAGAGATTTGGTGTCTTGTTTAAAGCCCAATATTGAAGCTAGGAGAGTATTTGTGTCTTGTTTAAAGCCCAAGATTGAAGCTAAAAGTTGATTGAGAGAGAGAATTTGTCCTTTCTAAAGGGAGATATCTCACCTATTCATCACAAATGTTGAGAAATTGGTTATAAGGTAAATTAATTTAATCGGGATATGTAGAATCCAACAATGCCATAATTTCCTTTATGAAAGGGATATCATGAAGGAAGAAAGCTTTAACTCAGTGTAGAGCAATGCCACTTTTTCCTTATGAGTCTTTCATGCTAAGAGAAGGACATTGGCTTGGATATATGGAATCCAGAGGCTTGCCACTTACAGCAGTTAGATGAAAGAGTAGTTTTAGCCAGGATAAGGGAGGGACTCCAGCTTGGATTTTGAATCAACAAGTGTTTCACTTTCAATTAACTGGAGAGAGGTTTTGATTATTTGTTTTGACATGTGATGTATAGAGGTAATATATTCATGCAGAGAGAACTCATGGTCTCATCTGAGGGGATGTTTATTTTTGTGTGCCTTGTTCAAAGCCCAAGGTTGAAGCTAAAAGAAACTGACCCCACTGGGGAGGTTTTCATCTATCTTGTACAAAGCCTAAGATTGAGGCTGACTGAGGAAAATTCTTATATGAAGCCTAAGAGGAGGCTGATCTCTTGCAGAGGATTTATTTAAATCCAAAAGTAGGTCCCAATTATATTGGGGAATCCAAAGGGGTTTACTCTTACTGGGGAGTTAAGGCAGAGTTGAAGTATCAGATGCCATGAGGCTCTGATTCTATTGAGGATTTGTTAATGGTAAATTGACCCTGGTTAGGGATTCTTGAACCTTGTTGGGGATCAAAGAAGTTTAGAGGTGAGTTTGAAAACCTTAAAGGTTTTTGGCTCTTCTGAAGACTGGTATATTGGTAAAGTGATTAGGATTTTTCCTATGCTTTTAGGAAACTTGAGGGTCTCTGTGTGAGATCTCAGAGGAGATGAGACTTTCCAAGTCATACTTGAATAAAGCCCAAGAGGAGGCTAAGACTTTCCAAGTCTCTTAAGAAGTGGTGGGTTCTAGTGTAGAGAGGGGTCTTTGTATGATTCCTAAGAGGAGGATGTTGGTTTAAGGGATGAGGATCAACCCTAGAATTGTATGATATTTTGGAATTTTGACTCTCCTGGGGATTGAACTAGTTGAGATAACTAATTTATATCCTATTGTTGCGGTGAGAATCAGATGTCAAGCTATTAATTAACATGAATCACAAGACTTTTAAATTCACCACCGAGCTTTGATTTATCCGAAGTAAAGGGAAAAGATCGAAAGAAAACCCTAATTACGCTATGTGAAGACACAGCTAAGAGATCGGGGGTTCGGGGGTTGGTTATACTAAGGGAATGTATTAGCACCCTAAGTATCTGTAGTACTCTACAGGAACCTTTTGTTTGTATTTGTGTTATGTTATGTTTGCTTGCTAAGGAAATCTGCTAAGGGTAAGGTAAAGACCAAAGTGCTAAAAGTAAAGACTTAAGGGTGTATATACTAAGTATGATCTCCAAGACGTCGCATCTTGTGCCTACATATCCTGACTTAAGAACCAGAACAACCGTAGTTCACCTAACTAAAGGTGAGGAACCATTGACTATGGCCACAGTTCCAAGGGGAGTGAGTATGACACACATATAGAGTTAAAGAACTCTCTAAGTCTAAGTTAACAAGGGTGCGTAAGTGAATACTCATGATGATGAGAATCACATGGAGTTTAAAAACTCTATCCTAATTCTAAGCTATGATGTGAATGGATCTAATAAGGCCAAAGGGGAAAGGAACATCATAATGATGATGCTCACATAGAGTTTGAAGAACTCTAGGTGGATCCTAAATCATAAGGTAAGTGGCTCTAATGAGGCCAAAGAGGAAAGTGAGCAACTATGATGATAGTGCTCACAAGAGGGGAACCTGATTAGGTTAAAGGGAGAAGAGGCTCTAATGAGGCCAAAGGATTGATTCTTATGAGGATAAGGGATAGTTCTAATGAGGCCAAAGGGGAAAGATGGCTCTAATGAGGCCAAGATGGTAAATGAGCTATCTATGACTTTGAGGTCAATAGAGAGACTTTCCTTTGGAAGGAGGGGGACAAAAAGGGTTAAGGAGGAGAGCTACAGAGCTAGCCTCACTTGGGGATAACTTAAAGAAGTTCAAGGTAATACACATCATTGAAGCAATATGAAAATATAAGCATGGTAATTACCAAGGCAAAGCATAGGAATGTAACAACACTCAAGGTCAAGTTTATTTCAAAAGAGTTTAAGGTAATAACCAAAAATATTCACAAGGGGATAAACATACTATGGTGACAAACAAAGAATATATGAAACAAAGATGTTACAACACCTAAGCAAACAATGAACTAAGTTCTCATGGTAACAATTCAAACATGGATAAAGTTCAACAAGGAGGAGGTAACTACCAACAAGCTCATAAGCATACATGTGTAACAACAGTCATGTAAACATAAACAAACATGTATCAAAGGTATCATGTGAACAAGTTTGAACATGTGGACAAGTAGGTAATAACCATACAAGAGTATTTGGGGTTTAAACATGTATTTGAAGGGGTGACAACATCATAAGGTTTAGGCATCCAAAGATTACAATCCAAGACATATAAACACTTAAGAACCACTCAAACATGGTATCAAATATTCAAGGCATACATGTGTTCATGTTTGGTCAAACAATTTCATGTCACAAGGGTAAATGATCTAACAAGATCTGATGGTATGAACAAAGTATTTGCAAAGATATTCACACATTTAAACAACATGGTATCAAGGTGAATCAATGATATACAATGTTATAACATCATACAAGGTTCAAACAACATTCATTAGGTTCCAAACAATCAAGGCAAACCAAGGAATCATGAAAACCCTAAAAAGATCCTTTACTTTCAACATGCACAAATGCCTCAAAAATAACTATTTTTGATAATTTCTTTACAACTATAAAATAGATATTTCAGTGAACAATTTGTAAAAAGAATGGGTCAAAAAGGATAAAAAATGAGGAAGTTATGATAAAATGAAATCAAGATACAAACCATAAAGATTTAAATAAAACAAGTATTAAAAAAGAAGGGAATGTCTCATATGGGTGTTGAACCCACGCCCTTGGAGACTCAACCACAAAACACTCACCATCTGAGCTACGCGTGCAGTGTGACAACATGATGCTAACACACAATAAAATAGTAAGGCAAGCGAAAAAATCAGAAAAATGTGCAAAAGGGTTGATCCGCAGGATCGAACCCAGGCAAGGAAGGCGAAAGGGAAAGGCATGGCAAGGTTTCTACCACTGGGGTGGCTATTACATCTAAACATATAACGCTTCTGATTATTTTTATTTTAAGAAACAAACTAGATGGCCGCCTCAGCGCCATGTTGGGCTGACTGGGTGCCATATCACCATCATCTTCTTCATTCTCTCCCTCGCTCGCTCGTGCCCTAGAACAACACCATCGCCAGACCTTCCATCAACCATATCTCACTCATTACTCCACCAATCACAAGATGTAAAAAACAAAAGTGGAGCATTTATCACCAGGAACACGAATATGGAACTGGTTTCAACTAATAACTACTATATGATTCACAAAACATCACACAACAGTGCAACTCCACAAAACTTCAACATGTTATAACATGAGATATTCAAACAAGATAAAGCTAACATTCATTCAGAACAACCAAACACAATACCTACTACATTTTAACAACCAAATGAAGATAGAATAGTGCATGAACATGCGAGTTTCAATAGTTGAAAAACCTTACCTCTTGGAGAAAATCCAAGGCTTCTTTTCAGCTACTACAGATACAAGAAAATACCCTCCTCGGCTTCCTTAAGTCCCTTAGAGCTTGTTAGGATTGCTGGATCAGTTGGAAATACACTGGAACACAAGTCACGATCCTTCTTGCAACAATGGAGATTGAAAATGGAAGATGATGTATAGGATGTTATAGAAATGTTGCAGTGGTATTAATGAGCTTTATGAAGTGGTTAGAGGTGGTTTGTGAGGTTAGTTTATGAAATGCACGAGTGGAATGCTCTGGAGTAGTGTTCTTGCAAAATTGCAAGAATGAGTGAGTGAGAGATTTCAGAGAGTATCAGCCTTTCTTTAGGGATAATTCTGGTGTGTTTTGGACTGAGGATTGATCCTCTATTTATAGGAGAAGTGAGAGGCTTGAGGTATGGGCAGAAATCACAACTTGCCAAACTTGCCCTTTCTCCAAATTTCCTTCGTGCAAGCTGTATGCTGAGTCAAGGGCATTCCAACACTCTAGCAAATGGTCAGGAATAGGGTTTGCACTGTTGATGTGTGCTGATGGGATTGGAACAAGGCTCCATGTTGTAAGAAAAATGGGGTGATCATGCTTTCTTGGAAAAGTTTCTCTCTCATGCATCCACTTGCCTTAACTTGACATAAACTAATATATTTTAAGTTTGCAACTTGTATTTTCGTGGAAGAGGTCCAAGCTACACTAATCTTGCCTTTAAACATCAGAATTGTGAGTGTTTTGGTGATTAGGAGTGGTTATGCATCATTATGCACATGTTGGTAACTTGGAATTCAAGAAATGGACACCAAAATTCTCTTCTTCGAATCTCTCAGCTCCCTCCATGGATTGGGGAGTTCTAGTGCTTTTTGGAAAGCCCCAAATGTCCTCGATAACTTTCATTTTCACTCTAAGTCCTAGATTCAAAGGGATCATGGTGAAAAATAGAGATGAAGTTGGCTGAATTTTAGGGCAAAATGTAGTGAAAATTCACTAAGTCTTTAATTGCCTTGAACTTCCAAGTCTCCTAACTTATAAACCAAGCCTCTTTTGAAGAAGGACCCTCTAATATGTTTTGAAGTTCTTGATGAGAGCTTCAATTTGAGCTTTGAATCAAAAAACATTGGATGTGTGGTTTGAAAGTTATGACTTTTCCAAATTTGCACAAGGAGTGAATTCTTCCACACTTAGAAGAATTTAAGAACCAAACCTTGCCCTTTTTGCAAGAAACCTATAAAATGGTGATTTCTCATGCTCTAACTCAATAATTAAGCATGTCTTGATGGAATATAGCTTGAAGGCTTCATCTTGGATCAAGGTATCAAAAGTCAAAGGTTTGACTTTGTCAGATGAAAATTAGGTCAGAAGAAATTCCTCAGTGCGATCCTTAATGAATTTGTAACTTTGAACTTCTCCAACACTTTAGATGAGTTCCAAGGATGTATATGAACACAATGGATTATGTCCCATGGTTTGGGATCATGCTTTGACCATGAATTAGGGCATAGTCGACTTCCTCCTGAAGAAAACCCTAAGCTGGGGCCAAATGAACTTTGAGGTTCATTGCCCTTGTTATGGGAGTCAAACACTCTTGATTTCTTGTTGAATAAGATCTCTTGGATGTATATGAGCTCAATTGGTTGATGAACCAATCAAGACATTGACTGATCACACCAAGATTCCCTTGCAATTCTTCAGGGTAAAACCCTATTTCCACAACTCTTGATCTGATGGTCTCTTCTTGATTTCTCTTGATCCAAACACAATGAGAACATGGAGTATGAATTAAGAGCTTAATGATTAGTCTTCAAGACCAAATGGTTGATCTTTGAAGTCTCAGTTGGCTTTCTTGAACAAATGACTTTAACTACCAAACTCAATCACCTAGTGAACACTGGGGTGGTTGTATGGAGCCAAAGAGTGTCTTACGAGACTTTGAAACCTGTGAGAACTTGGCTTAATGACCTTGCCCTCTTTCTTGTGCAAAACCTAACCTTTACATAAAAGAACAAACTGACAAGATATGATGGTTAGTTAACAATGCAAAGATGATTGAAACCTAAATGCAAGTGCAAGATGTTATGACATCTAAGGGGTAAAATTTGGGGTATAACACCTATGCTTTTAGGAGGCCTTTGGGTCCTTGTACTAAGCCCAAAAGGATGCTAGGGAACTTCTAAGAAGCCTGTTGGTTCTTGTACTAAGCCCAAGAGGAGGCGAGGGATGCTTTTAGGAAGCCTGTGGGTTCAAGCCTAAGAAAAAGTTCAAGAAAGGTTTCACCGGGAGTTTATCCTTTCTTTGTTGAACAGTTCTAAGGTTTGAAGAAATTCAAAAGAGGTTTCACCGGGAATTAATCCTCTCTGGGGAAATGAATTTCTTATTTTATATATATATATATATATATATATATATATATATATATATATATATATATATATATATATATATATATATATATATATATATAAAAGTTTTGACAGTCTTGAGAAAAGTTTCACCGGGAATAATTCCTTTCTCTGTTCCATATTGAATAAGCCCAAGAGGAGGCAGTCTGTATAGGGAATTTCCTATGAGGGAACTAGTTTTGACTAAGTTTAGAAAGTATCTACTGGTTTGACTTAAGTGTAGACCTAACTGCTTTGGAAACTCTAGACAAATATGCATAAGAATATATATACAAACAAGTGAATTGATAGATATATAAATAAATATGCATTGAATTGAAAAGATGTTGGGACTTACATTCTGAGAGGGGGCCCAAGTGTATTATGATTTGTTGTATTGATTACAACTGTATGATTAGAGTTTAAGGAATTGAAGAAAGTTTTGAGAAAACTTTGAATTTGAATTTGAATTAAAAGAAGTTTGTTTGAAAAGAAAAGAAAGTTTGGGACTTATAACTCAAAGAGAGGCCCAAGTGGTCTAAGAGCAGTTTCACCGGGAATAATGCACCTCTTAGTACCAGTTAAAACATACAGATGTTTTTGAAAATAGAGGTATGCGGCTTACAACTCAAGGAGAGGCCCATGGAATTTTTTTATGGTTTAAAACAAAGTTTATGTACAAAAAAATTGGGGCTTATACTCAAGGAGAGGCCCAGATGACTTGTTTGAAAACATTGATCGCATTGCGACACCGAAAGACGTTGTGGGACTTATACTATAGCAGAGGCCCAAAATTGTTTATGTACAAAAAGGGTTTGGGTCTTACACTCTATTAGAGGCCCAAAAGTGTTTGTGAAGAAAGAATAATGGGGCTTATACTAAAGGAGAGGCCCAGATGATTTATTTGAAAAGGCGACGACCGCGCCACAATTTTGAAAACCACAGAGGGACTTATACAATGACTGAGGCCCCAAAAATTATTTACATAAAGGGATGGGTCTTACACTCCACAAAGAGGCCTAAAATTTTATTTTTATACAAGGGTTGGGGCTTATAGCTCAAGGAGATGCACAAATGAAAAACAGCGATCGCACCATTTATTTTGAAAATCGTATCGGGACTTATACAATGACTGAGGCCCAGAATGGTGTATTTACGAAGGGGTTGGGACTTACACTCTATTAGAGGCCCAAAAGTGTTTCAAATAAAGTTTGAAAAATTAAAATTATGGAAAACCCTAATTTTAATATAATTTTTCAAAGAAAATTAAATATTAAATGATATAAAATATCAAATATATTTAAAAACAAGTTGTGAGGTTTGAAAAATGTTTTGAAAAATCATGTTATGTTTATATGAGAGTGTGAAAATCATTTGAATTTAAAAAATCAAGATGAAAATTACATTTAAAATGTTAAAAAACAATTAAAATGAAATTCTTTACAAAAATTCAAACTATATTAAATCAATAATATAAATTTGATTTTTTTTTGTAGAATAAAATATTTTAACATTTTTGTGAATTTTTTAAAAAAAAGAACCAATAAAAAATGATTAAAATTGAGAGAGAAATTAATTTTTGAAATCAATTAAGAAAAATAACAAAAAAACAAAAATTCAAATAATTTGAATTATGGCGCCAACGGTCACCTTCTCCTTCCTCGTGATCGCGCCATGGATGATTTGCAAAACCCTACTTTTCTCTCTGATTACTCAATGGTTTTGACTTTTGTAAACATCAATCTCACTGGCTTTTGAACAAGGATTCCAATGGTACCAATTAATTGCATTTATATTAAGTGTGGAGTGAGAAATCAAGTGATGAACACATGAACCCTAATTTCTGCAAGAACACTATGAAATCCTATACACGATAGCTACAAAGCAATTGATTGAGGGGAAACACTCTACATAAGTGCAGAAACATGTTTATAACTTGAAAACACATTTATGATGCATGTATCATAGAGTTTGAGAGTTCAGGCTTACCTTTTGCAAGAAGAAATCTAATTGTGTGTTGGAGGTGTTACAGATGTTGTTTGTTGACTTGGACAACTTCAATGGACCTAATGTAAGGTGTTTGGAAGCTTGGAATGGATTTAAAGTACCTAGATCTTGTTGTGGCACCTCAACTGCAGCTTTGACAAAAAGCTTGATCAAATGGATAGTGACTTGATGATTCTGGTGTTCCAGATGTGTTTTAAGGTTATGGATCACTCATATATGATATATGTGAGGTGTTGGGATGGTTGGTTTTGATGGAATTGATCCCTATTTAAAAATTCGATAGTTACTTGCTAAAGAAGCATTTTCTGGTTTTTGAAAAGTGATTTGGAGGAAAACATTTGGTGTACTCAAATTGATCAGAAATAACCTCTATTTATAGTAGAGCAAGTTTGTTTTTGGAGCAATATTGATTGGGGGCTGGATCACTCCATTATCCATTGGAATTTGTCATGTAGCCATAGTCTCCTCTAGCCATTGACTTGAGTCAATATTGTAGGCTATGAGTCTTCTGTTGCAGGGATAAGGCTTGACTCCTTTAGTGATCAATGACTCAGTCCATGCCACCTCAATGCATCTCTTGAATTCTTTGAAACAAAATTGAAGTTTTGGAAATGCATCTTTAAAGATCACATGCCTAAGTGATAGGCTTCTTGACTTGCGAGGCTTAATGATCAGATTCTTCATCATTCATGTTGAATTTGGACAGAAATAAAATGATGCAAGTGTCAGAAATTGGCTCAAGAAATCGTGGAATGCAAGTTATGTACCAATGTTGTTGTGTAGGCAGGGTGAAAAATGCCATTTTTGAAGGCTTATAACTCCTTGCTCAAGTTGAATCATGGGAGGCTCTTGTACTTTTTGAAATCCCCTATAATATACTTCAACTTTTATGTTTAACTTTGGTCTTGAATCATCTTGGATCATAATGAAAAATGGTCTCAAAGTTGATGAAAATACAAAACAGATTCTGTCCAAAATTTCACTAAGTGTTGAAAAAGTGTCCATTTTTCATTTTTTATGATTTTGATCAATCCATAACTAAATATCCATGAGGATTTGGAATGAGGTGTAGTTTACATTCTTGAAGTATGTAATGAGAGCTTTCATTTAAGCTTTGGATGGAAGAAAAGGGTTACTTGGATCACAAGTTATGGTCTTGCAAAGTTGGGTAGAAATCATTTTTTTCATGACTTAGTGAAATTTCAAGTTTCTTAATGTTGCGCCTTTTGTAAGTAACCCTAATTTTCTTGATTTTCTTGATGGATGGTGACCCAAACCATAACTTAACCTTATTTTTGTCTTAGAGAAGCCATGTTTGTCAAGAAATCCAAAAAGTCAAACTTGATTTTTTTACATAGTTGACTTTTTGTCAGATGAATTTCAAACTTTGTGATTCTCTATGAAATCAAGTTCTTGACCTAATTCAAACCTAATGGATGGATTCCATAGGTGTTTTAGAGTATCTTGAATCATGTGCCAAGGCTTGAGATCATGTCTTGGTCAAAAGTCAAAGTTATGGTTGACTTTTTCTCAAAAACCCTAGTTTGTGGTACAAATGAATTTGCATCTCTATATTGCTCACGAACCAAGTTCTTTGTGTCCATTTGAACTTTTAAGAGGATCAATATAAGATAATTGAGGTCTTTAAAACATTTTTTGAGGTTTTGGCACATGCCTTATTCCAAAAGTCAACTTAGGGGTGAATTAGGTCAAGAAACCCTAATTCCTAATTTTTGATGAATGCATCCCCTGAGGCTATTTTGAACTTGTGATTGGGTCCATGAGGTCCCTTTGAGCTGCTTGGATCATGTTTTGAAGTATTGGCTCTTGCCCAGATGAAAATTTCTCTCTGGAGGCCTTGGTCGACCAAAACCCTAATTTGGTGACATTGATGATTTTGAGACTTGATCAGCTTGAAATATTGCACTCTTGTGCTTGATTCTTGATATGGGAAACCTCTTGATCCTTAATGGATGTTTGAGAGGCTTGACAAGTTGAGTATCATGTCCATTCTTGATTGATCCTTTGTCTGAGTACTCTAAGAGGGCTCAAAACCCTAATTCTTGATTGGAGTGAATGCTCAACAATCTTTGAGAGGATTGATGAGGCATGAAGGTACATCTATATTGTGGTGATGATTTGCAAAATGATGGGAAATCTTGTGGTTAAAGTTTAGGGTATGACAAATGCCTCTATTTAATCTTCTTGGACCTGAAGGTGTGAATGGCGAAGACGTTCGAACATTCAAGGTAAAAGAGGATTAAATTTCGGAATACCCAAAATTTTGACTGTGGTTGTGAATAGAAATTATTTGCTTATCCATCTTCTTTTTCTAAGCAATACTACTTAGAAAAGGGTAAAACTTCCCCTCGATCCTGGCCTTCAGCCATGGAACTGGTCTTAGTTTCTTTTGAAATAAACTTCCCCTTGATCCTGGTCTTCTGCCATGGAACTGGTCTCAGTTTCTTCTAAAATAAACTTCCCCTCGATCCTGGTCTTCTGCCATGGAACTGGTCTTAGTTTCTTCTTGTTGAGTTCTTCCCTTGACAAGGAACGCTATTTGTAGCGGTCTTCATCAAACTTCTCACCAAGTTTGACTGAGGAGATGCCATTTGATGGAAAAAGATTTGATGTCAGACTTGCTGGGGAGAACCATTTGTCTGAACTGCGGAGGTGTGCAAACTTCTCTGCGGGAGATGCCATTTTTTGACCTACTGGGGAAAATAAATCCCTTGAGAGATTGCTTTTTTCTTGGTGATGTTACATCATACTTCCCTTCGAGACCTTTTTCGGAGAAATGCCATGTGATGTAATCCAATTTTGAGGTGTTGATGACTTCAGTTAAAGCAAAAAAAAATTCCGAGGAGAAACCGCCGTATTGCCAAGAGTCTTTTGATGGAGAGGCTTTCTCTGGGGATTTTTCCTTAATCTGGGAAAGCAAAATATCATCCTCGAAGGTGAAGAGTAATGTTCCATAAGGTGCTTATCCGAATGTCTTCTTGCCTTTCAGAGGTTCAAGTTATCAAAGTGGTCGAGGACCGATTTCAATCCAGGGATATAATGGAGATAGATTATTTGGACGGTACATTTTCCCGACAAGGAAGACTGACAACTCTATCAGAGAGAGGACATTCATCACTTGGGGATGCATATGACCAGAGTGATATTAATGCAACATGTTATGAATATGAACCAATTATGCATGATATATGTATGTTTATGCTGAAAAAATGATAATACGATATTACATTACATATTTGGCTTTAATTACATTAAATTATTTCATCGTTTTCATTTATTTATGTTTTATTTGCAAGTGTTCAAGTTCATTTTGAGGTATTTTATCTCAATTAACCTGCATGAGAAAAGAAGAAAAAAATAGGGAAGAAAGGAGAAGAAAAGAAGACAGTTGACAGCAAAATTAGGAAGCTGCACTCAAGGCCTGTGGCGACCGTCACAAGGAGTGCGGCGACCGTAATGCATTCTTAAGTGTGACCCTCGTCACAAAGAGTATGGCGATCGGCACGGCTTGTTTTCTCAGGATATAATTTCAATTACGTGGACCACTCAACATCATCAGCATCACGTTTCAACCGACGTTTCAACCCAGTCTCCACCTCTCCTGCATTTTCTCGTTCAGCCAGTCACATTCTCCATACATTTTGTTCAACCACTGTCCAAGTGGTACGGATTGGTTGGAGATTTTTACGCCAGGAGTGGAGTATAAATTAACCAGTTCATCCTCGTAACGGGGGGGGGGGGGTCGACTTTTCTTTGCCAGAATTTTCCTTGTTTAGTTTTTAGGCAGTTTTCTTTCAAGATGTAAACGTAATAGCTTTCCAGATTTTTGGGGCTATTACGAATTAGTTTTAGGATTTTATTTCTGCATTGAATTTCTGTACTCTGATTCGAAGCCTTCAGGCGTATTACAATTCAACATCTATTTAATTCCAGGTTTTTATTTACTGTTATTGTTTTATAATTTAATTGCTAAATCATGTTTCTCATTATGTTTTATTACCGTAATTGCATGTTTATTTTCCTATCTATGTCTTTCTAAATATTCTTGAGTCCGACGTATGAGGACCGTCGTTACCGACGGGACTCGGTAGAAAATAATAGGTGCGAACTTATGATTAAAGTTCTGTTTTGGTTTTAATTTCCAAGTCTAATTTAAATAGCTTTGTCACGAGAGTGAGAGGTTATTTAACATGATTTTGTCACAAGAGTGAGAAATTAATTAAGGTTAGAGCCGGCACTGCGAGAGTGTGGGGGTCGAACCGGATAGTGGAAATTAGGCAACATATCTAAATACAGCGAGAGCGCTTTATATACGTTTAGGATATTATTGGCTTTCAAAATATGTTACCTAGCTACCGGGCGAGCGAGAGCAAAATCTTGGGATTAGGGGACATGACTTTAGTTAATATCGCGAGAGCGTGAGGCGGAGTTTTTAAGTCGGTATATTCTATGGAACTAAGTTATAGTTGTAATTAGTACCCGAATTCTACAAAGTCCTTTAGGAACGCGGAAACCATATTCCGGCCACTCTTTATTATCATATTTTCTAAGTTCATTTTTAGTTTTAGTTCTAGTTTCCTCTTAATTAAATATTCATCAGCCTTAGCTTTACAAAGCAACGATAGATTACAGTAGGTTGACATTGGTCTCTGTGGGTTCGACAATCTTTTATATTACTTCAATATTTCCGTGCACTTGCGGACTCATCAAGTTTTTGGCGCCGTTGTCGGGGACCAACAGTCAATATTGTTATTCTGTTGTTGCGCCGTATAGACTAAGGCACTCATTACTACGTATCACCCAAATTTTTTCAACAATCACCACTCCCAGTATTTCGAGGAATCGCAAGAATCCCATAATTCCAATGTAACACCCATATATAAAACTCATACATCAAAGCATAAATATTATATATAGATCTAAGTGTTTGGTACTGAAACACATAAGCTCCTAGTTAACACATTGTATACAAATAAATGCCCTAAAGTACAAAGTACAAACCTAAGACATATTATACACAAGATGTTCAAATGATAAAAACTAAGAACTAGATCAACAATGATCCCAAAATACACTTCGCTACGGAAGCTAGCCATCAACAAGCAAGGAAAAGATCACACCACCTTATCCTTACCCTTCTCGGAACCTGAAGCACCTGAAATACATCAACAACGTGGGGTGAGATACATCAAATCTCAGTGAGTTCCCTATCTTATGGATTCTCTCGAATTAACAAGGTTCTAACAATCCTAACTCAAGTCCGGGGAGAAGGGGAAGTGACTCTTGAGCTCACATTTCAATTCTTACACTATATGGAAACATGCCATGAGTTCAACAACTCAAAGGTATCACTAATCGATAACCTTACCAAGGTACCTCCTGTTCCCATCCGCTTCTACGTCTAGAAGGCGACCCGAGTCATAGATCCTTGTAATCTACTTGACATACGAATGGATTCGGGTTCTACGGGCCATTAACCGTTATGAACCGTCACTTCACACGGGCGATTAACCGTCACAAGCATATGCTCCATGGGCGCCATTCGTACAATACGGGGAATCAAACCTGCCAAGTAGTTGTGCATCCATTTCAGAGGAGTCCGAGACTCATGAAACTACACTCAAGATAAACCGGTTACGATTATGTAATCACGCGCACGAACATAATTGTATTCGACAATCACTAGGCTATCATGCCTCAAGGCCTCTCTTGGCTTTCAAACCACAAAGGTTAACCAACATGTTCCATACTAGTGTCTCCAAACCTTCTAACTTCTCCTATAGTTCATAAGGGGTTTTTCCTCACTCTTTCTATTCTTTTTCCATATTAACATGCATATTCAATTACAATCATGTTAAACAATAATAGGATAGGCAAGACATCTCACAATTGCATAATAGAATAATTTATAACAATTAAAACATAATTAAAACACTTTTGAACTTTCCCGATTATTTAGTCGGTCGGTAAAATTGACATATTTCATCTCCATTGGATTGAATATCTTCTCGGCTTTACATCGATATAAAGAATGATTGAATCCGATAAACAAGTCGAAAGTTATGAATTTTCCCGTTTTGGAAGAAAACTTCAAGTCCCAAGTCGCGCTAAGCGCGCCCCTGCCCGCGCTAAGCGCGCAAGCTTCTGCCTGGAGGGGTTGCAGGAATTCAACACCGCGCTGAGCGCGCTTCTGCGCGCTAAGCGCGCTCTGCGAAACTCAGAAAAAAAATACCAAAGCAACAACAGAATTTTCCTATACCCCAAACCTCCTCCAAACCACCAACAACTACCAACAGAGGTTCAATAACATAGTTTGAGCATGGTTTGCACAACAATAACTTCAAAACACACATTTCATCAAGAACACAAAAGTTCTATAAACCTAACTTTTCCAAAATCATCAAAATCAAACAAAACATTAAAACAATCAACAACACATGTTTCTATAATCATATTGATCATTCATTTCAATTTCTAACGAATTCTAACCGTTAAAACATTGAGTTCCATAAATTTGACCTAAACCAAACAATTCCAAAACTTCTAAAAATTGGTACTAACTATAACCCACCTTGGGGAGATGATGAAAATGAGGAAGATGAGATGATTGGATGAAGTTTGGATCAATGGATGATGATTGTTCTTGGATTTTTTTCCAAAAACCCGTTCTCCTCTTTTTCTCCTTCCTTTCTCTTTTCTTCTTTCTTTCCTCTTCTTTTCCTTCTTTTCTCTTTCTTTCCTTTCTTACTATCTTTTTCTTTTTATAGGTTTGGAAAGTGGAAGGAAAATAAGTAACAAACTTAGTATTAGAAATAATACTACTAAATTTCTAAAAAGTCTCTAAAGTCCAAATTAAAAAAAAAATACGGGGTATTACATCCTCCCCCCCTTAAATAGAAATTCGTCCTCGAATTTAAAAGATTACCTGAACAGATGAGGTTAAGCATCTCGCATTTCCGATTCAAGTTCCCAAGTTGCATCACCCGGATGCGTTACATCCCACTGCACCTTGACGAGAGGAATATCCTTGTTTCTTAATACTTTCGTTTCTCTTCCCACAATACGACTCAGTTGAGGTTCAAAAGTCAAGTCTGCTTTTATTTCAATCGTATCCGGTAGAATTGGCTGAAGAGGATCTGGAACAAATCTGCGAAGTTGAGATACATGAAAAACATCATGCATTTCTGACAGAGAAGGAGGTAAGGCCAACCTGTACACTACTTTGCCAATCCTTTCTAAAACTTGATACGGTCCCACGTATCTCGGACTTAACTTCCGTGACTTAAACGGTCCTTTCAGTCTTAATCTCGGAGTAACTTTCAAAAACACATGGTCACCTTCTTCAAATTCTAAAGGTCTCCTCCGGTTATCCGCATAACTCTTTTGTCGATCTTGTGCTTGTTTAATTTTCTCGTGGATCATTCGAATCTTTTCCGCAGTCTCTTGGATAATTTCGGGTCCCAAAATTCTATCTTCACCAACCTCCGCCCAACACAAAGGAGTTCTACATTTTCTCCCATACAATGCCTCATACGGAGCCATACCGATGCTCGCATGATAACTATTATTATAAGAAAATTCAATCAATGGTAGAAGTTCCTTCCAATTCCCCTTACTCTCTAACACACAAGCTCTCAACATATCCTTAATCGTTTGTATCGTTCGCTCAGTCTGACCATCCGTCTGTGGATGATTAGACGTGCTCAAACGCAACTCCGCCCCCATGGCTTATTGAAAAACTTTCCAAAACCTTGAAGTAAACTTTGGATCTCTATCCAACACGATATTAGAGGGAATACCATGAAATCTCAAAATTTCGGCAATAAACAATCTTTCAAGATGACTCGCTTTGGAGGTAGTCTTCACGGCCAAGAAATGCGTCGACTTTGTCAACCGATCTACTATTACCCAAATCAAATCATAACCACCTTGCGTACGGGGTAAACCTACTGTAAAATCCATAGAAATACTATACCATTTCCAAATTGGGATTTCTAATGGTTGCAATAATCCACCCGGTCTTTGATGTTCAATCCTAACTTGTTAGCATACCGCACATTCCGACACGAAGACCGCAACATCTCTTTTCATACCGGACCACCAATAGTCCTTCTTTAAATCTTGATACATATTTGAAGAACCCGGATGTATAGTGAAGGCACCCTTATGCACTTCTTCTAAAATCCTTCTTTTCAAAGTCGCATCGTTCGGAATGCAAATTCTTTGGTTAAACATAATCATTCCATTGCTAGCATGCACAAAACCCGGTTGACTTAGCATCGCTTGCAACTTCTCATCCAACAATTGTCCTTGTTGAATTTCAACTCTTAAAGTAGAATTGACATTCAAATTCCCCATAATCGCTCCATTTGGAGTCCACACAAATTGAAGATTTAAATCTCTAAACTTTTCCAACAACGAATATTCTAACATCATCAATTCGGCCTTTCTCAAAACTTTCCTACTCAAGGCATCGACCACTTTGTTCGCTTTACCCGGATGGTATTTTAGCTCTAGATCATAATCCTTTAAATATTCCATCCACCTCCTTTGACGCATATTCAACTCTTTTTGGTCAAAGAGGTACTTTAAACTCTTGTGGTCACTAAACATTTCAAAATGTACTCCATATAAATAATGACGCCACACTTTCAAAGTAAACACCACCGCCGCTAATTCCAAATCGTGGGTTGGATAATTCTTCTCGTGAATTTTCAATTGTCGAGAAGCATAAGCCACCACGTGACTTTCTTACATTAAAATGCCTCCTAATCCCATCTTAGACGCATCACAAAATACCTTATACGACTTACTAGGATCGGGAATAATCAGAATGGGAGTTGTAGTCAATCTTTCCTTCAAACTCATAAAACTTTGTTCACACGCCGAATCCCACTCAAAGAGGCAATCCTTCCAAGTAAGCTTAGTCATTGGCAACACTAATTGCGAAGAGTCTTTGATAAACCTTCTGTAGTAACCTGCTAGACCAAGAAACTTCTAATTTCCGATACATCCTTCGGTCTCTCCCAATTAATCACAGCTTCAACCTTTGACGGATCCACCGCTACACCACCCTGTGATATAACGTGACCAAGAAAACTAACTTCAGACATCCAGAACTCGCACTTGCTTAACTTGGCAAAAAGTTGCTTCTCTTGTAAGATCGATAAGACGATTCTCAAATGTCCTTCGTGCTCTTGTGGAGTACGGGAATAGATAAGAATGTCATCAATGAAGATCACAAAAAATTGATCCAAGTAAGCTTGAAATAACCGATTCATATAATCCATAAAAACAGCTGGAGCATTAGTCACACCGAAAGGCATCACTAAGAATTCGTAATGACCATAACGGGTCCTAAATGCAGTCTTAGGTACATCGGAACTCTTCACTCGGATTTGGTGATAACCCGACCTCAAATCAATCTTCGAGAACACACAGGCTCCTTTCAATTGATCTAATAGGTCGTCTATCCTGGGCAAGGGATACTTGTTCTTAATGGTGACTTTATTCAGCTGACGATAGTCGATACACAACCGCATCCCACCGTCCTTCTTCTTTACTAACAATACTGGAGCTCCCCACGGTGAGACGCTAGGTCTAACAAAATGCTTAGCCATAAGCTCCTCCAATTGTCCCTTTAATTCTCTTAACTCCAAAGGTGCCATCCGGTACGGAGAAATGGATATAGGAGCCGTTCCCGGTACCAGGTCAATAGAAAATTCCACTTCCCTCACCGGAGGAAGAGAAGTGACGTCTTCGGGGAAGACTTCGGAAAACTCGCAAACTACAGGAATGTTCGAAACTTGAAGGTCGCTACTCCCTTCCTTAGTGAGAACCAACAGAACATATTTCTCTTCTTCAAACAAGAAATTTACCATACCAACCGTACCTTCTAGAATAGTTGTTAAAACATCTTTTGGTGTGACCTCAACAGACAGAATGATGATAAGCTTTTCTTCACACCCAATAAACACCGAATTAGCAGAAAGCTAATCCATTCCCAAAACAACATCAACTTTCTTAAGCGGTAGACAAATAAGATCAATCTGAAAAACTCTACCGTCCATAGACAGAACACAGTTTTCACACATCAACGGTGTCTCAACTATTTCACCCATGGCGGTAGTGACCACCATAGGAGGAGACAAAGGAACGGTCCGCAACCCAAGTCACTTCATACATTGCATCGATACAAAAGAGTGTGTAGCTCCGCAATCAAATAAAACGAAACAAGGAAATCTGTTAACGAAGCACGTACCAGCAATTAAAGAGTTGTCACTTTTCTTCTTCCTTGCATCTAAAGTGTAAACCCTTCCTTGTGGTTGAGTCCTATTCTGAGGACAATCCCTTTTCAAATGACCCACCTTCTGACATTGGTAACACTTCACATTGTCTATACCACACCTTCCATAATGCATCCTTCCACAAGTGCGACACACCGGAGGTGTACTCGCCCTTGAATCTTGAACTTGCTTTCCTTTGAAGGCTTGTTGCCTAGGCCTAAATTATTGGTTGGATCTACCGCGATCCCCTTGATTCACCCTACTCGTAACACCTTCCGCTTGGACTTTCTTCAAACTATGTTCAGCTACATAGCATTGTCTTCGAACTTCAGCATAAGTAGTGAACTCCCTCTGAGATACACTATGGGATATTTCAGCTCTAAGTCCAAAAATAAATTGGTCCACCTTCCACCTCTCATCTGGAGCATACATAGCCTGCCTAGAATAAGCAGCCATGTCTTCAAACTTTTCAGCATAACTGGCCACAGTCATACTACCTTGTCTTAGTTGTTGAAAATCAAACTCTTTCTGAGTTCTCAAAGAGTTCAGAAAATACTTCTCCATGAAAACAACCTTGAACTGCTCCCAAACCTTTGGCACCTCCTGGATAACCATTAAAGCTGAAGCACTCTCCCACCATCTCATAGAGGGACCCTTCAATGAGTGAGAGGCGAACAACACTTTGTTTTCCTCGCTGCACTGGACTATCAAGAAAATCCTCTCCATACCAGAAATCCATTCGTGAGCCTTCACGGGATCCAATCCACCATGAAATTCTGGGGGATTCATGCGGATAAAATCCCGGAATTTCCCACCTTCAGCTTCTGGAACAACTACCATAGGATGCAAACCTCCATTCATTTGTTGCACCATTTGCTGCATGAATAGATTCCGTTGCTACTGCATCTGTTGCATAAACTGATACAGAGAAGCATTGCCATCGCCGCCCGGCGGATTCGTCCCCTCAGGAGTGGTGCGGGGTCTACCACGAGTGTTTCTACGTCCTTCAGCCATGTTCCTAAAGGTCATACAAATAGGATTAAGTTGATCAGGCTCAATGCCATAAATATAACACTCAAGACCAATGGCGACACAACGTATATGAAACGGAAAGAAATACTTATACTATTTCATGGCTAGGTCGAGGATACAGCCTGCTCTGATACCAACTATAACACCCATATATAAAACTCATACATCAAAGCATAAATATTATATATAGATCCAAGTGTTTGGTACTGAAACACATAAGCTCCTAGTTAACACATTGTATACAAATAAATGCCCTAAAGTACAAAGTACAAACCTAAGGCATATTATACACAAGATGTTCAAATGATAAAAACTAAGAAGTAGATCAACAATGATCCCAAAATACACTTTGCTACGGAAGCTAGCCATCAACAAGCAAGGAAAAGATCACACGACCTTATCCTTACCCTTCTCGGAACCTGAAGCACCTGAAATACATCAACAACGTGGGGTGAGATACATCAAATCTCAGTGAGTTCCCTATCTTATGGATTCTCTCGGATTAACAAGGTTCTAACAATCCTAACTCAAGTCCGGGGAGAAGTGGAAAGGACTCTTGAGCTCACATTTCAATTCTCACACTATATGGAAACATGCCATGAGTTCAACAACTCAAAAGTATCACTAATTGATAACCTTACCAAGGTACCTCCTGTTCCCGTCCGCTTCTACGTCTAGAAGGCGACCCGAGTCAAAGATCCTTGTAATTTACTTGACATACGAATGGATTCGGGTTCTACGGGCCATTAACCATAATGAACCGTCACTTCACACGGGCCATTAACCATCACAAGCATACGCTCCATGGGCGCCATTCGTACAATACGGGGAATCAAACCTGCCAAGTAGTTGTGCATCCATTTCAGAGGAGTCTGAGACTCATGAAACTACACTCAAGATAAACCGGTTACGATTACGTAATCACGCGCACGAACATGATTGTATTCGACAATCACTAGGCTATCATGCCTCAAGGCCTCTTTTGCCTTTCAAACCACAAAGGTTGACCAACATGTTCCATACTAGTGTCTCAAAACCTTCTAACTTCTCCTATAGTTCATAAGGGGTTTTTCCTCACTCTTTCTATTCTTTTTCCATATTAACATGCATATTCAATTACAATCATGTTAAACAATAATAGGATAAGCAAGGCATCTCACAATTGCATAATTGAATAATTTATAACAATTAAAACATAATTAAAACAATTTTGAACTTTCCCGATTATTTAGTCGGTCGGTAAAATCGACATATTTCATCTCTATTGCATAGAATCTCTTCTCGGCTTTACATCGATATAAAGAATGATTGAATCCGATAAACGAGTCGAAAGTTATGAATTTTCCCGTTTGGGAAGAAAACTTCAAGTCCCAGGTCGCGCTAAGCGCGCCCCTGCCCGCGCTAAGCGCGCAAGCTTCTGCCTGGAGGGGTTGCAGGAATTCAACACCGTGCTGAGCGGGCTTCTGCGCGCTAAGCGTGCTCTGCGAAACTCGGAAAAAATACCAAAGCAACAACAGAATTTTCCTATACCCCAAACCTCCTCCAAACCACCAACAACTACCAACAGAGGTTCAACAACATAGTTTGAGCATGGTTTGCACAACAATAACTTCAAAACACACATTTCATCAAGAACACAAAAGTTCTATAAACCTAACTTTTCCAAAATCATCAAAATCAAACAAAACATTAAAACAATCAACAACACATGTTTCTACAATCATATTGATCATTCATTTCAATTTCTAACGAATTCTAACTGTTAAAACATCGATTTCCATAAATTCGACCTAAACCAAACAATTCCAAAACTTCTAAAAATTGGTACTAACTAGAACCCACCTTGGAGAGATGATGAAAATGAGGAAGATGAGATGATTGAATGAAGTTTGGATCAATGGATGATGATTGTTCTTGGATTTTCTTCCAAAACCCTTTTCTCCTCTTTTTCTCCTTCCTTTCTCTTTTCTTCTTTCTTTCCTCTTCTTTTCCTTCTTTTCTATTTATTTCCTTTCTTACTATATTTTTGTTAGTTCTTGGATTGGCTGGAATTTTGGTAAAACAAAGTATGTTCAATGTTGATGTCAAGGTGCTGATGTTGCAACATTGAGTCTTAACACTGGGCTGTGTTAAGTGTTTAAATTGCTGAAGCTTGGTTGTCTGATGTCAAATGGCGATGTTGTGACATTAGATCTGCATAATTAATAACATCAGGTTGTGATGTTAGGGTTTGCGTGTTAGGTGGAATTGTGGAGAGCAAGCTGTCTCATTGGATGCGAATATCTTGGGATAGATATTTCCTGCTGCATAGGAGATCTGGTGCAGATTTGTAGGAGATTTAAAAGGTTGAAGATTTAAAAATATTTTAGGAGAAAATCTGTTTTGAATATTCAGTTTTAAATAACAAATCAAGTCAGATATTGTAGCAAGTCCAAGCCCAATACAGGTTGCTATTTAAAGCGCACAAAACCAAAGGAATAGGTACAAAAATACAGAGAGAAGATCAAGAGCATAGGCTGAGTGTCTTGAGTATTTTGTACGAGTTTTGTATACAAAATTCTAGGTTGAATTACTGAGTCGTTTTCTGTCCTCTCTTAGAAGCTGTGAAGCAATAGAGAGTTGTTACTTGATCAAAGCTGTGAAGTAAGATCAAGGTTGCTCAAAGAGGTTGTTCCTTGAGTATTGTTTTAGGGATTGAGTAGTGTTCTCATATCTAAGTGGTTTCTTAGGTAGAAAGTCACTAGTAGGAATTAAGTTTAGGAGATTGTCAACTGGGTTGTTGAGTCTGTAAATTAATTCTACAAGTAGTGAATTTCATCCCTGGCTTGGTAGCCCCCAGACGTAGGTAGTTAGACCGAACTGGGTGGACAATTCTTTGTGTTGATTTGTTACTGTTATTGCTGTCCATTTGCATAGTGTGTTGTTGTGACATCGCACCTTAACATCACACATCTGATACCAAAATTTCAATTGGTATCAGAGTAGGCATCCTGTCTGTCTCTGGGTGAGATCTAGGGAAGTTACTTTCTGGTGTAAAGATGGACAAAGAAGTTGGAGGATTTGTCAACAGACCCCCTATTTTGGATGGATCCAATTATGACTATTGGAAGCCAAGGATGACTACTTTCTTAAAATCCTTGGACAACAGGGCTTGGAAGGCAATTATTAAAGAGTGGAAAACACCTGTTGTGTGTGAGAAAGATGATGCTGGCAAAGATAAAGAAGGCACATCAAAGCCAAAGCCTGAAGAAGAATGGACCAAGGAAGAAGATGAGCTTGCCCTTGGAAATTCCAAAGCTCTAAATGCAATCTTCAATGGAGTGGATAAGAATATTTTCAGGTTAATCAATACCTGTGAAGTTGCTAAGGAAGCGTGGGATATTTTGAAGGCCACTCATGAAGGTACATCTAGAGTTAAAATGTCAAGACTTCAGATTCTAACATCAAAATTTGAAAGCCTGAAGATGAAGGATGATGAGACTATTCATGACTTCCACATGAATGTTCTGGAGCTGGCAAATGCATCCAGTGCTCTTGGTGAAAAAATGTCAGATGAAAAGCTTGTAAGGAAGATCCTTAGGTCCCTTCCTAAGAAGTATAAGATGAAGGTAACTGCCATTGAAGAATCACAAGACATCAGCAAGATGAGAGTTGATGAGCTTGGGTTGAATGAGGAAGAACCAGAAAAGAAGCCAAAGAGTATAGCCTTGGTGTCAAATGATCAAGAAGAAAAGAGTTCTGAATCCCAGGAGGATCTATCTCAGGCCATAGTTATGTTGGGAAGACAGTTCAACAAAGTGTTCAAGAGAATGAATAATAACTCCAGGCCTAATGTCAAGAACATATCTTCTGACATCAGCAAGTCAAAAGAGAAGGATGAAGAGAAAACTGCCCAAGATAAAGGAATTCAGTGCTTTGACTGTGAAGGGTATGGACATGTCAAGAAAGAGTGTCCCACCTTCTTGAAAAAGCAGAAGAAGGGCATGACAGTTTCCTGGTCTGACTCTGATAGTGAAAGTGAAGGTGAGTCAGCAAAGCATGTTAGAGCTTTAACAGGAACTGTTGTTTCTGATGATGATTCTAGTGATGGAGAAATAACGTATGAGGAGTTAGCATCTACTTATCAAGAGCTGTGTTTAAAAAGTGCTGAGATTTGTCAAGAAAACAAGTGCCACAAGCAACAGATTGCTCAGCTTGAGAATGAAAAAGCTTATCTGGAAAATGAAGTTGTACTAGTTAAAGCTCATCTTGATCAAATGACCAAGTCTATTAGAATGCTGAGCTGTGGTACAGACACACTTGATAAGATCCTTCAGATAGAAAAAGTGGCTGGAGATAAATCAGGTATAGGATATGTGGCAAGCTCTTCAGGAACAAAGGAGGAGATGTCTCAAACAAAAAGACAGGATCCTACCCCTAAGATGATTGTTCAGCCTCAGAATGTTGAGAAAAAGAATGGTCCCCATCAGAGGAAGATGCAGCTTCGAGGAGCTAGTCAGTATATGCCTCCCCAATATCACAAGAGCATGCAGGCTGCAAGGTTCAAACAGAACATGTCTCATCAGATGTCTCAACATCAGGAAAACTGGTATGGATATGGATACAACAATGTTGTGCCTCATCACTATGGAAGAAGGAAGCCTCATCACCATAGGAGACAGCCTAGAAGACAACATCCTCAGTACAGAAGAAGACGATCCAACTATGGAAGAAGGAGACAACATTATGGGTGGCAGCCACAGCATTATCATCAAAGTGGCAGAAGATTTAACCACTTCAGAGATGACAGAGTCAGATGCTTCTATTGTGGCAGGTCTGGACATATGCAGTCCTCGTGCTTCAAGCTTCATGGTTATCCAAATTCTGCTCCCCAACCCAGACAGAAGGAGGTCAGGCCCAAGGTGGTGAAACAATGGGTTCCTAAAGCTCAGGTCACATGTCTATTGGCTCATACCTCAGATGGACATTTTGCCATGGATGCATGGTACTTTGACAGTGGATGTTCAATGCACATGACTGGATCAAAGAAGCAGTTGGTGGAGTTTAATCCTTGCCATGCAAATAAGGTTGTGTTTGGAAACTGAGAGACAAGAGTGGTTGCAGGAGTTGGAAGAGTAAAGGGTGGTGGTGGACCTGAACTTGACAATGTTCTGCTTGTCAATGGTTTAAATGCAAATTTGATCAGCATAAGCCAACTGTGTGATGAAGGTTACAAAGTTAACTACAACAAAGATGAGTGTATGGTATCTGATGAGCATAATCAGGTTGTGATGAAGGGTATAAGATCCAAAGATAATTGCTATCAATGGATACCAGAAGAGGATAACTTATATGGTAATGTTATGATTAATGTTGTAACATCAGATGGTAACATCAAGCATGAAAGAATACTAAAAGGGCAATCAGAATTAATGAATACTGATATAAAACCTTTTAAAAATTTAAAAGGAAAGGTTGTATGGAGGGAGAAAGTCATTTACACTCAAAATCAAGCTCCTTGCCTTAGACCATCATTTCCTAGTGTTGCAACATCACGCGTCTTCAAAGCCCTGTTCTCACAACTATTCATCTTCTCCGCCTTCAAGAATCAACCCTCACTAAATCTCACATATCTCAAAGGATTCATGGCTTCTCCATCCAAGAAATCTGCGTCTCAGAGTTCTACAAAAGGAATAGCTAGGGTTTCCACTGACGAAGGCTCAGCATCCGATCCTATGAACATTGAGCCCCTCTCAACAATTCGTCCTGAATCAGGCACTTCGAGACCCACTAAACTAACTCCTAAGAGACCTGCTACTGTCTTTAAGAATCCTGAAACAAAGAAAGTTGTTACTAGTGTGTTATTTGGCGAAAAAACTGTGTCAAAATCATCAACTTCTCAGTCTATTGAAGAGAAGTTTGATGTAGACAAAAGGATGGGTAATCTTGCCTCAAAAATCCTGGACAAAGGCATTCCTGTTAAAGGAATTTTAATTCCTCTGAATCAGATGCCAGCTGAGAAAGATAACGTGCAAGGAGGTAAGTTAAGTCTTCAATAAATTGCAATAACAGCTATTGAAGATACTGATCAGAGTGAAGACATGCATGAAGAGACAAATGTTGAGGAGAATGCAGAACCCACTTCTGTTGGTAATGCTGATGTGATCAATGTAGATGATGTATCAGATGATGAAGTGATAGCAAGAGATGTCCCAAGTATTGGAAAGAGATTAAAATCTAGGAAGGGAAAGAAGGTTGAACCCTCTCCTAAGAAGTCATCTAATGAAAAGAGGAAGAACTTTGCTGTTGGACCAACAAAAGCCTGGAGTAAAGTGGAAGTAAATCCTAGAAAGAGGAAGGCTGTGGAGCATTCAGAGTCTGACTATGATGTCGAAGATGATGTTCATGACATCACGCCTATCAGGAAAACTATTCTAAAGAGAATATCTGATAAGGTTCCTGAAGTTCCAATTGATAACATATCTTTCCATTATGCCAGTAGTGCATCTATGTGGAAGTTTGTTTGCTAGAGAAAACTAGCCCTGGAAAGGGAACTAGGTAAAGAAGCTTTGGAAATGGTGGAAATTATGGAATTAATCAACACTGCTGGACTAGAGAAGACTGTGACAAAACTTCCTAGATGTTACGAAGGGCTTGTCAAAGAGTTTATTGTAAACATCCCTATCAACATTACTGATAAGAGAAGTACAGACTTTATGAAAGTCTTTGTTAGAGGAAAGTGTATTAATTTTTCTCCTAGCGTCATCAACAAATATCTAGGTAGACATGATGGAGAGTGCAGTGATATTGAGTCTACTGATAATGATATCTACAAGGAGATTACTGCTAGACAAGTAAAGGTTTGGTCGTTGAAAGGGAAGCTGAAGACTAGCAAACTCAGCATCAAGTATGTCGTTCTTCACAGGATTGGTGTAGCTAACTGGGTGCCAACCAACCATAAAACAACAATTGTTGTTGGTCTTGGAAAGTTTATCTATGTTGTTGGAAGGAAAATGAAATTTGACTTTGGAAGCTATATTTTTAACCAGGTGGTAAAACATGCTGAAACCAATGCTGTCAAATCACCTATAGCATTCCCCTCTTTGGTTTGTTGAATCATTTTAGATCAGCAACCTGAGACTTTAACAAGCTCAAACATAGCTTGCCAGAGAAAGACAGTCTTGTCCCTACACCCTAAGCTGTTTACTGGACATCATGCTCCAGACATTGTTGTAACATCAACTGCTGAAGACAAGAAGAAGACTACAAAGGCTGAACTGATTGGAGAATTGAAGACCATGTGCAAAGACCTTGATACGGTCATCAGTACCAGTCTGGTTAGAAAAGAAAAACTTGAAAAGCTGATCCAGCAGTTAGAACAAGACAATGGTGATGATGTTCCTGATAAGACTGATGAGTGTGATAATGCCAATGCTGATAGCTCACAGGAGGATGAAGAGGATACTGGAGTTGGATCAAGTTCAAATGAATAGTAGCTTATTTGCCTCTGCTTCTAGTAGTTTTAGTTTTATATTTCTGTCTCAGCTCTAATTTTGTGCTTGGTTTGTAATTTGAATATTGTACTATATATGCACCCTTTATATTTTTGTTCTATGATTTGTTATGCTAACTGTGAGGCTAACAATAAGAGCTAGGGTAGTACTAACTGTTGTTAGTAGGGCGTCTGGTTAAAGGTTGTCAAATTGTGGCTAAAAAGGGGGAGAAGTAGCCAAGAGTATCCAAGAGTATCCAAGAGTACTAATGTCAAATGTTGTCAAAGGAGTTGTTTTGTGTTGTTTGCTGACTGCTGATGTTATAGTTAGAAGTGCAGAAATTAAGGGGGAGTAGTTGTTGAACAGCTGCTATGCTGGTTGTTGCATTGAGGGGGAGTGCTAATTGCTGCTAATAATGAAATATGTGCAGCTGTTTGAAGTCTTTATTGAAGATGCTGCTGCTTGAAGTTTCAATATCATTGTTTGATGTTTTTTTTTCGCTGCTGAAGTCTCTGAAGGTACAGAGTTTGTTTTAACCAAAATTAGCCAAAGGGGGAGATTGTTAGTTCTTGGATTGGCTGGAATTTTGGTAAAACAAAGTATGTTCAATGTTGATGTCAAGGTGCTGATGTTGCAACATTGAGTCTTAACACTGGGCTGTGTTAAGTGTTTAAATTGATGAAGCTTGGATGTCTGATGTCACATGGCGATGTTGTGACATTAGATCTACAGAATTAATAACATCAGGTTATGATGTTAGGGTTTGCGTGTTAGCTGGAATTGTGGAAAGCAAGCTGTCTCATTGGATGCGAATATCTTGGGATAGATATTTCCTGCTGCATAGGAGATCTGGTGCAGATTTGTAGGAGATTTAAAAGGTTGAAGATTTAAAAAGATTTTAGGAGACAATCTGTTTTGAATATTCAGTTTTAAATAACAAATCAAGTCAGATATTGTAGCAAGTCCAAGCCCAATTCAGGTTGCTATTTAAAGCGCACAAAACCAAAGGAATAGGTACAAAAATACAGAGAGAAGATCAAGAGCATAGGCTGAGTGTCTTGAGTATTTTGTACGAGTTTTGTATATAGAATTCTAGGTTGAATTATTGAGTCGTTTTCTGTCCTCTCTTAGAAGCTGTGAAGCAATAGAGAGTTGTTACTTGATCAAAGCTGTGAAGTAAGATCAAGGTTGCTCAAAGAGGTTGTTCCTTGAGTATTGTTTTAGGGATTGAGTAGTGTTCTCATATCTAAGTGGTTTCTTAGGTAGAAAGTCACTAGTAGGAATTAAGTTTAGGAGATTGTTGTAGCGAGCGATTTTGGACGCGGTTCTTAAGCGCTGGTCGCTCTCACTGCGGTTGAGTTTACTACAGGTTGATTCATTTTTTATCCTATTGAAGCTGATGAAGGAAGGGAAATAGATGTCTCCAATTAACCCTGCTTTGCATACTGAGTTTAAACAGCGGTCTGTTAGGTTACGGATGCTATCAATGTGGGGGGGCCTTTGTACTGGTTATTTGTATTTTCGCCAATACTGATTTCTCTCTTTTTTGTTAGGATACTGCTTCAGATTAGGATATATGGGAGTATGGGACTTTGGTGTCTTGTTCAAAGCCCAAGACGTGAAGCGAAAGGTGGTTTGTATCTTGTTCAAAGCTCAAGATGTGAAGCTGAAGGGGTTTGACTTTAAAGGGAATTTGTCATCTCTAAAGAGGGTCTGTTTGTCACAACTGTTGGGTGACTGACTGTAAAGGAGGATTAGTTTAACCGGGATTTGTGAATTCGACAATGCCATAATTTCCTTTATAGGGGATTTCAACCTGAAGGAGAAGACTTTAACTCAGTGTAGAGCAATGCCATCTTTCCTTAGGAATTTCTCATACTAAAAGAGGGACATTGGCATGGATGTAGATGATCCAGAGGCTTGTCGCTTACAGTAATTAGATGGAGGGGAAGGAGTTGTTGATGTTTGTGTACTGTGAATGAGGCACAACTTTGATGCTAAAAGGTTGATTAGATCAACCAGTGGTTCTCTTATGCAAAGCCTAAGAGGAGGCTAATATGTGCCTCGTACAAAGCCCGAGAGAGAGGCTAAAAGGTTTTGACTTGACGATGGAGTCTTTTGGTATCTCGTATAAAGCCCGAGATGGAGGCTATTTGACTCAACATGAGAGTTTTTTGTATCTCGTACGAAGCCCGAGATGGAGGCAAAAATTTGTTTGGCTCAATAAGAACCTTTTTGTATCTCGTATAAAGCTCGAGATGGAGGCGAAAGGGTGATTGACTTAACGAGGGAGTCTCTTTATGTGTCTCGTACAAAGCCCGAGAGAGAGGCTGAACGTTGTTTGACTCCGCTGGGGAGAATCGTTTGTACAAAGCCCAAGAGGAGGCTATGGTTACTGTTTCAGTTAAGTGACAGGTCCAATATACTGATTTTGAAAGAGAAAATCAGTTCTTATATGAGCAACACTGTACTCAAGGATTTGATTCAAGGATCCAGGTTATTCCTGTTCTTTAAGGAAGTGGGAAATCCGAAGGGTATTGAGACTGTCCGAGTCTACGGGTTTTCTTCCTATTTAACGAAGGGGTCACTTGAGAATGTCTTTGAGACTCAAGGAGAATAGACTGTCCAAGTCTAGAGTTTCATCTTTTGTACCATGCTTTGAGAAACAGTAGTAGACTCTATGAAAGGACTGTTCTATGCAGATGATTAAGTTCTGTTTCTATACCTCTAGGAGGTCGTCGGGACAATTTGTACGAAGCCCAAGAGGAGGCAGGAAACTTTTAAGAAGCCGACGGGTCCTTGTACGATGCCCAAGAGGAGGCTATCATTCCCGGAGGAAGAGATCATTATACGAAGCCTAAGAGGAGGCAGTGAATACTTCTAAGAAGCCGATCAGTCCTTGTACTAAGCCCAAGAGGAGGAGGGGTTACTTTTAGGAAGCCTGTGAGTCCTTGTATGATGCCCAAGAGGTGGCCGATGCTTTTAAGAAGCCCGTGGGTCCCCAAACCCTGAGAAATTCAAGGCAAGCTATTCACAAGGAATAGATCAAGTCAGGAAAGTTCGAGAATTCGGAAGAAACTCAAAGATGCCATTCATGGAGAATACATTCATCTCTAGGAGTAGAATTTCTTGACAATTCCCAATGAGGACAGCCGAAGAGAAGACTGTATCTGGTGATCCTATTGGGGGTCTAGCTGTCTATTTCTACAAATAAACGAAACGGCGTTACCTAGTTCTAGACGTAGTTGCCGGGGAAACTCTAAATATCTATACTATTATTACACAGTTGATATAAGTTTATGAAAGAAGACTTACAGTGAAACAGCCCCACAATACAGTTATATGTATATGAAAGCGGTAAATGAAAGCATATAAACACTTACTCGGTTGTAGAGCTTCCATGCTGTTTGGTTAGTTGTTCAACAAAGAAAAATTGAAAACAACAATATATTCAAAATCAAAGGAGAAAGTACTTTGAAAAAGAAAGATTTGGGGCTTACAGCTCAAGGAGAGGCCCAGGGTTTTATCAGTGATTTTACTGTTGAATTCGTACAGAGGGACTTATACCAGTGGCTGAGGCCCAAAAAGTTTTCCTGTACAAGGGATGGGTCTTACACTCTCTCAAGAGGCCCAAAAAGTTTTAAAGAAAAGAAATGGGTCTTACTACACGAGGGTAGGCCCAGTTTGTTTTTTTTCATTTGAAATGGCGGTCGCGCCGAGATTTTCTTTTAACACGAAGGGACTTATACAATAAGTGAGGCCCAAAGTTTTTGGTTAAAAGGGGGTTAGGTCTTACACTCTATTAGAGGCCCAAAAGTTTTGAATGTGTCTTATAGCTCAAGGAGAGGCCCAGGGTTTGATTTTTTTATTGGCGAGCGCGCCGAGGTTTTTGAAAATACAGTGGGACTTATACAATAAGTGAGGCCCAAAATGGTTTGTATTTACAAAGGATTGGGTCTTACACTCTATTAGAGGCCCAAAAGTGTTTGAAAAAAGTTTGATGAGGGTGGAATTGATTCAAAACCCTAACTTATTTTCAAAATGTATTTTCTTAATTAAATAAAAATTCAATTAAAATGATCAATGTTTGTTAAATATATGAAAACAAATTATGATCTTGGATCAATGTTCCAAAAAATCAGGTTTCTTCCTACAAAATGATTGAAATCAAATTAGGGTTAGAAAACAAAGGGAGAAAATATATTTTAAATGCTAAAAACACATAAAACATTAATTCTTTTCAAAAATATCAAATATATGAAATAAATAATATTTTTGGGATTTTTTGGTAAAATTAAATAATTAAACATTTTTGTGAATTATTGCAAAAAGAACCAATCAAAAATGATAAAAATTGAAGGAGTTATTAAATTTTCAAATCATTAAAAATAATAATATGAAAAATAACAAAATAAACAAGTGATAAAAAGAAGTCTGGGGCGAGGGGGATTCGAACCCCAGACCTCTCGCTTGCCAATATACACAAAACCAGCTGATGAACTGCTGGGGCGCAATGCCAATTCAAATATAACATGGCAAGGGAAAAATATATAGAGAACTTATTGGATTTTCTGAGAATGGCGCCATGGCCATCTTCTTCCTCTAGCTCGTGCATGAAGCCCTCTATCTCACTCATCTCTCAACCATTTGACATGATTCAAACACCAAACTCATGCGTTTTTTTCACAAGGAAGAAGATGGAAATACCCAATTTCATTCATTTTCAGTGTATAGCAAATTATATCATTGTGGCCGTATGAACCCTAATTTTGCAAAAGTAGTCGAGTAGGCATGATTATGAGTGCTATGATCAAATTTTTTGAGGGAAAACAATCAACATATAATGGCAAACAATTGGCAAAAATATCATGCAAGGAAATATGCATGGATCATGGAGTTGGAGTTTTGAGGCTTACCTTGATGCAAGCTGAAATGGAACTCTGCACAAACCTTGTTCCAGTTGTGAATTAATGATCCCTACAGTTTCAATGGATGTTATGGAGTGTGTTGCAAGCTTTGGAACACTTTGAAACCCTTTGGATCAAGCTGGAGACCTCCACCTGCATAATTGAGGCATAATGGCTTGGTTGAAGAGTGATTTTGAGCCCGAGGTGTTACAGTCAGTGTTTAAGTGTTTGGACACCTCAAATACATCATATGTGATGTGTTTAAGTAATTGGAATTGATTGCTTAAGGTTGCAACTCAAAACCCGATAGTGGTTACTCAAAAACCAAAAAACTTGAGGTTTAAGGAAGAATGAAAGAAAGCAGTGCTGTAACTGGTTTTGGTGTGAGTTGAATGATCCATTAGAACCTCTATTTATAGGTGATCAACTTTTGTCTTGGAGGAATAGTGAATGGCTGCTGGATCAGATCACATTTGCATGGATTGGCTTAGAGGATTTCTTCTCAAGCAAGGCAAACTAGCCATTCCCAAGAGCAGGGCTATGCCTTGACCAAAATCACATTCTTCAGATGTTTTTATTATTGTTTAATCAGAGAACTTGACTGAGTAGAGTGACTTTGTTGAAAATGCACTATTCCACATTAATGCCCTTTGAATTCAAGGCAAAATGTGCCAAAGTGGATGAATTTCAAATTGGAAGATTCCTTGGCTTTTTTACTCAGCCTTATCAGTTGGATCAGATGCATTGTGATTGGTTTGAGTATATGTGACATGCTGATCCTCAGTTTTTGGTTCAAAATCGTGTGTGGCAAGCAAACATGCAAACTGATTTTTCCAAAACAGCTTGCAGCAGCATGGCTTTGGGCATGGATTTCTCTTGGCTCAAGTTGAATCAATTTATGCTGTTAAGCTCTTTGGATTCTTGGCAACATTTGCAACAACATTGATGTGTATCTTTGGACTTGATTCAGCTTGCAACTATGTGAAAAGATCTCACAAGTTTTGGTGTTTCAACACAAAATCTGTCTTGCCCAGAATTTTTCTAAGTGTTGAAAAAGTTGTACTTTCATGTTTTTAGTGACTTTGATCACTCCATAACTCAAAATCTCCAATGAATTGGAATTAGGTCTAGTTGAAGTTTTTGTAGAGGGCAATGAGATCTACAAATCAAGCCTTGGATGGGAAAAAATGGCTTTGTGGTTTAGGAGTTATGACCCTCCAAAGTTGGTACCCTAGCCACTTTATTTTTAACTTAGAAAATTTTCTAAGTTTTTTATGGTTACCCCTTTTACAAGTTACCCCACTTTCTTTGATTTTTCTTGATGAATGATGATTCAAATCACACATTAACATCATTTTAGGGTTAAAAATCCATTTTGGTGAAAAATCTCAAAAAGTCAAAGTTGACTTTTGTGCACTGTTGACTTTTTATCAGATGAATTCCAAACTGTGCAATTCTTCAGGAAATCATGTCCTTGACCTAAATCAAACTTGATGGACATGTTCCATGGGTGTCATAGGGTATATTAAATCATGTCTTAGGGCTTGGGAGCATGTCCTGGTCAAAAGTCAAAGTTACAGTTGACTTTTTCCTTAAAACCCTAACTGTGGTGCAGATGAAATTGAGACTTGTTGCTCAAACCTCTTGGATTAATCCATTATTGCAAATGGATCAATGTAGCTCATTAGAGACCCTCAAATCCTCCTTTGAGGTCTTGGCTCATGATTTTCCCTAAAAGTCAACTTATGGGTAAATTAGGTCAAGAAACCCTAATTCCTGATTTTTGATGAATGCATCCCCTGAGGCAAAATTGACTTGATGATTGGGTCCATGAGGTCCCATGAAGTATATTAGGTTATGTTTTGGATCATTGGCTTGTGCCCAGATGAAAAATTTCCATTTGGAGGCCTTAGTCGACAAAAACCCTAATTTGGTGGCACTGTCGATCTTGAGACTTGATCCACCTAGAAGGGAGCAGCCTTATGCTTGATCCTTGATGTGGGAGTCCTCTTGATCTATTGTGGATGTTTGAGAGGTTAGACAAGTTGAATATCATGTCATTTCTTGATTGATCCTTTGTCTAAGAACTCTGAGAGGGCTTGAAACCCTAATTCTTGATCGTAGTGAATGCTCAACAATCCTTGAGGAGATTGATGAGGCATGAAAGTACATCCATATTGTGATGATGATTTACACAATGATGGGAAATCTAAGTGGTCAAAATTTGGGGTATGACAGATGCCCCTATTTAATCTTCTTGGACCCGAAGGTGTGAATGACGAAGGTATTCGGGCATTCGGGGTGCAAGAGGATTAAATATCGGAATACCCAAAATTTTGACGGAGTTTATGAATGGTAATTCACACATTCATCTTTTTTCGCTAAGCAATGATGCTTAGAAAAGGTAAACTTCCCCTCGATCCTGGTCTTCAGCCAAGGAACCGGTCTTAGTTTCTGATGTAAACTTCCCCTCGATCCTGGTTTCCTACCAAGGAACTGGTCTTAGTTTCTGATTTAAACTCCCCCTCGATCCTGGTTTCCTACACAGGAACTGGTCTTAGTTTCTGATGTAAACTTCCCCTCGATCCTGGTTTCCTACCAAGGAACTGGTCTTAGTTTCTTTCGTCAATAAACTTTACTGACAAGGGACGCTATTCGTAGCGGCTATCTTTCAAACTTCTCGCCGAATTTTCCTAGGAAAAGCCATTTGAGTGGAAAAAGTTTTGATGTCAGACTTGCTGGGGAACCCAGTCGTCTGAATTGTAGAGTTGCACAAACTTTTCTATTGGAGATGCCATTTGTTTCTACTGGAGAAAGCGAGTTTCTTGGAAGACTGCTTTCACTTGGGGTCTTACATCATACTTTTATCGGGATCTTTCCAGAGAAATGCCATATGATGGGGTCCAATTTTGAGATGCCGAGGACCTTTTCCTTAGCGGTCTTTTCGGAGCGAAACTGGCATGCTGTCGAATCTCTGATTACGAGGCTTTCTCTGTGGATTTTCCTTAATCTGGGAAAGCAAGGATATCATCTTCAAGGGTGAAGAGTGATGTTAATTGAGGGCTCTCTGTCTTTCAGAGGTTCAAGTTATCAAAGTGGTCAAGGGCCAACTTCAATCCAGAAATAAAACTGGAGGAGAGAGAATGTTCAGGCGTAACACTTCCTGACGAGGAAAGGGCTGACAACGCAATTGAGAGGACTTTTATCACTAGGGGACAAGACCGACTAGAGTGATAGTGATGCAATATGACTGTGAATGTAAATCAATAATGCATGATGTATGTATGTTTATGCTGACAAAACTGACGCGACATACAAACTGACCGGTGAACACGACTAGATACTCGGCCATCGCGTGGCGAAGAAGTACCGTTGGTTCAGAATAGCAATTCCACATTGCTTAGGAGAGACAATCCCTGTTGGGAGCTATGTTGGTCGGGCTTAGGAGATAAGAACTCGGCCGAGGCGTGTCAGACGAAACAAGGTCTCTGACACAGTTGATCCCTTCATTCAGGCGTAATGGGTTAGAAGGAGTACTTTGATTCTGCACTTTGAGGTTCGATTACTTCTGGAGAAGCGACCGATGTTCTTCTGATGTTCAACAGTCAAAATAAATTGCCGTCTTTATTAAAAAGCATAAAAAGTTTTAACAAGTAAATTCATTTTTGTTTTATTTCAAGAATCGCTAATCATGTTAAAACGTCATTCTGTAAAGCTAAAACAAATAAGAATTACAAACAAAAGCACAAGGGCTCAACTTTTATTGATAAGATGGAGATCAGCCAAACGCGTGATTCCAAAGAGTATATACAAAGTTAGAAAATGGTAATTTACAGGGAAAAGGGCTACGTTGAAACATAACGACCACTATCCTTCTACCAACTTTGAATTCGGGGCATCCTGAGCTTCTGTCGAAGATGACCTTGACTGGAGTTTTCTGACGGATGATGTAACTGTTGTTGAGGGACTTGCCTCTGTTGAACATAGTTACTTGCCATTATCCCTAATTTTTTCCTAGATTGTACTGTGATGTTTCCAATCCACCGGGATGATTTTTTCCATGTCTCTAACTTTTGCCTGGACCGCCCTTTCGGGTTTTCAATCCACCGAGACGGTTTTTTTTTTTTAGTTTAGGCCAAGTATTTCTTGACTACATCAACATTCGTGGGGTAGGAAAATTCCTCTCCGTCCATGGTTGCAAGTCTTAAGGCGCCGCCTGAGAAAGCTTTTGTGACCACATAGGGGCCATCATAATTCGGAGTCCACTTGCCCCGGGAGTCAGTGAGAAATGATTGTATCTTCTTGAGCACGAGGTCTCCTTTCCTGAAGACGCGAGGTCGGACCTTTTTGTCGAACGCCTTCTTCATTCTCTGTTGATACAATTGACCATGGCATAGTGCTGTGATTCGCTTCTCCTCGATCAGGTTCAATTCGTCGTGTCGGCTTTGACACCATTCAGCTTCGGTGAGCTTAGCTTCCATCAATACTCGGATTGACGGGATCTCTATTTCTATGGGGAGCACTGCTTCCATGCCATATACTAGAGAGAAAGGGGTTGTCCCTGTTGAAGTGCAGACGGATGTACGATAACCGTGAAGAGCAAAGGGTAGCATCTCGTGCCAATCTTTGTAGGTTACAACCATCTTTTGAACAATCCTCTTGATGTTCTTGTTAGCCGCTTCTACCGCTCCGTTCATCTTTGGTCGGTAGGGAGATGATTTATGGTGTTCGATCTTGAACTCTGCACACAACTCCTTCATTATCTTGTTGTTCAAGTTAGATCCATTATCAGTAATGATCTGGCTCGGAACACCATAACGGCAGATGATATTGTTTTTGATAAATCGGACCACCACTTGTCGGGTTACATTAGCGTACGATGCTGTTTCGACCCACTTGGTGAAATAGTCAATGGCTACCAGGATGAACCGATGTCCGTTTGAAGCTTTGGGCTCAATCAAGCCAATCATGTCGATTCCCCATATGGAAAAAGGCCACGGGGAAGAGAGAACTTTGAGATGTGATGGCGGTACATGAATTTTGTCGGAGTATATCTGACACTTGTGACACCTCCTCATGTACTTGTAGCAGTCGGATTCCATGGTTAACCGGTAATACCCAGCTCTCAGAATTTTTCTCGCCATTGTATGTCCATTGGCATGAGTGCCAAAGGATCCTTCATGAATTTCTTCCATAAGCATGTCAGCTTCTGGTCTGTCTACGCATCGGAGCAAGACCGAGTCAAAATTCCTCTTATAAAGAGTGTCACCGCTCAGGAAGAAGTTTCCAGCCAATCTTCTAAGGGTTTTTCTGTCTTTTCTGAGTGCCCCAGATGGGTACTCTTGTTTCTGAAGGAAGCATTTGATATCGTGATACCAAGGTTTGTCGTCTATGACTGCTTCGATCGCGAAGATGCAAGTGGGCCTTTCAAGGCGCATTATGTCGATCTTAGGTAGGTCATTCCATTGACCTACACTGATCATGGAAGAGAGAGTGGCTAATGCATCAGCCATGTGATTCTCCTCACGAGGGATATGATGAAACTCAACTCTGTTGAAGAAAGGTAGCAACCTCCTTGCATAGTCTTTGTAAGGAATCAATCCTGATTAGTATGTGCTCCAATCTCCTTTTATCTGATTGATAACCAAGGCTGAATCGCCGTATATGTCCAAGTTTTTGATCCTTAAATCAATTGCTTCCTCGAGACCCATGATACATGCTTCGTATTCGGCCTCGTTGTTCGTACATTTGAATGTAAGTCGAGCTGTGAAAGGAATGTCGGTACCCTGAGGGGTAACAATTATTGCCCCAATTCCGTTTCCATAATGATTAACTGCTCCGTCAAAGATAAGTCCCCATTGGGAACCTGGTTCTGGCCCTTCACTGGGTAACGGTTTATCGCAATCTTTCATTTTTAGATACATGACATCTTCGTCTGGGAAGTCAAACTCGATTGATTCTTGATTGTCAATTGGTTGATGAGCTAAATGATCGGCTAAAATACTCCCCTTAACGGCTTTCTGAGCGTGGTACTCTATGTTATATTCTGATAACAACATCTGCCAACGGGCAATTCTTCCCGTGAGAGCAGGTTTTTCGAAGACGTACTTGATTGGATCCATTTCGGAGATTAAACAAGTAGTATGACAAATCATGTATTGGCGAAGACGTTTGGCTGCCCAAGCCAAAGCGCAGCAATTTTTCTCAAGCATCGTGTACCGAGTTTCGCAGTCGGTGAATTTCTTGCTCAAATAGTAAATGGCAGACTCTTTCCGTTTGGTTTCGTCTTGTTGGCCAAGTACACATCCCATTGAGTCCTCTAGGACTGTGAGGTAAATGATCAGTGGTCTTCCTTCCACTGGAGGTGATAGAATTGGAGGATTCAACAGATATTCCTTGATACTGTCGAAGGCAGTTTGACAATCTTCTGTCCAAACGCAATCCTGGTTCTTTTTAAGTAATTTGAAAATCGGCGTACATGTGGCGGTCATAAGGAATATGAATCTGGAGATGTAGTTCAAACGTCCCAGGAATCCTCTAACTTGTTTTTCAGTTTTTGGAGAAGGCATTCTCGAATGGCCTTGACCTTGTCAGGATCGACCTCAATCCCTTTCTGGCTGACGATGAACCCTAGTAGTTTCCCTGAACAGACACCGAAGGTGCACTTGTTGGGATTCAAGCGGAGCTTGAATTTTCTTAGAGGTTCGAACAATTTTGACAGATGTTCAATGTGTTCACTCTCTGTTTTAGATTTTGCAATCATGTCATCGACATATACCTCGATCTCTTTGTGTATCATGTCATGAAACAGAGTAGTCATGGCCCTTTGATAGGTAGCCCCGACGTTCTTTAAACCGAACGATATCACCTTGTAACAAAAGGTACCCCATGGGGTAATGAACGAAGTTTTCTCCATGTCTTTCGGCGCCATTTTGATCTGGTTATAGCCCGAGAATCCATCCATGAAGGAGAAGACTTTGAACTTTGTTGTACTGTCTACCAGCATGTCAATGTGTGGTAAAGGAAAGTCGTCCTTTGGACTAGCCTTATTCAGGTCCCTGTAATCGACACACATTCTGACCTTTCCATCCTTTTTCAGAACGGGTACGATATTGGCTAACCATTGAGGATATTCTGATGTGGCGAGGAAACCCGCGTCAATCTGTTTCTGTACCTCCACTTTGATTTTGATGGCCATGTTCGGGTGAGTGCGTCTCAACCTTTGCTTTACTGGCGGACATTCCAATCTTAATGGTAAGTGATATTCCACGATGCTGGTATCCAACCCTGGCATATCCTGATAGGACCAAGCGAATACATCGGGGAATTCTTTGAGAAGCTTTATCAAACTCTCTTTGGCATTTGGACTGAGAAGTGCCCCAATCCTGATTTTTTTTCTCTCTTGTTTTGAACCCAAGTTTACCGTTTCCAACGGTTCTTTATGAGGTTCAATGGACCTTTCCTCTTGTATGAGTAGTCGGGAGATCTCTTATGGAATTTCGTTGTCATCTTCTTCTTCAGCCTCGAATACCGGGAACTCAAAGTTGGCAGAAGGCATCAGATCGTATGTTTCAGCGGGGTTTAAAACAAGCAATCTGCATGACGGTATGATTCGTGTTTAGAAGAGATAGAGAAAATGCAAGTGTGTGCAGTGTATTTATTTTACTGCTTGTTTTTATTTGAATTGTTTTTTAGGATTACCATTTTCTGAAAAAGCAAAAAGAGAAAACAACAATTAATGTGAAAATTACAGAACGACGTTATTTTATTAATGAACAAGTCGATTCTTGAAACTACAGCCCTATAAAACAAAACTCTGTCGCTTTGGGCTAAGCGAAGAGGGAAAATTTACAGAAAACGAGCCCTATTAAAACATCTGTTTCACCTGGGTAGGGTGAAAGGTTAAAGATGGCAATTACTTTGACTGATGAACGATCTTCGGAACCTCGACGACAACCCATTGGCAGCGAACTCCTCGGTGAATCACAAAGTCTGGCACCTTCCTTGATTTGTCTTCAGAAATAACACTGATTTCTGGTGGAGCGGGATCATTGGAATCTGTCTCCCAGGCAGAGTTGTCGCAGGAGAATTCCTTTGTTGTATTTTTCATAGTATTTGTCCTCTCAGCTGTATCTCCCCATCCAGTTGGCTGGATGTCTTTGAGCCTGATACGAGAGCTTTCGGGAGCGGTGTACCTGACCATATAGTCGTATTTTCCACTTGGTTCTCCCAAGGTGTCCAAAACTTCTTTGGAACTGGAGGAGTCATCTCTCTCGATGACGTTGACCTCGGGAAAAGCATAGTTGATGAATTCAAGTCCTGCAAACGTTGCGAATTCATCTTCATGTTGAGTAGTTTCTGAATGACCTAAGTGTTGATCCCATGACATGGTGGGGACACAGGTATTCTGTTCAATGACGGCCAACCGATTTTCATTGTTCGGCTGACTCTCTTGCCCCAAGTCTCCTGGATAAGGTTGCCACATTGGCAGACCATCCATTGGGCCATAGTAATTGTGGTCAAAGTTGTCTTTCATCAGAGTGTCTTCCTCTAATGAATTTGGCGGAGCACGACATCCTTCAGGATCACAATCTCCGTATATCATTTCGACGTCTGACCTTGGTATAAATCTCGGACTCTGTGCGGGATAGCAAAATAGCGTAGGCACCTCTTCCTGAGACATATAACCGTCCTCGTTAAGGTAGGACTTCCATTCTTCATCTGTGTCAGAGGGATCTTCCTCATTGATAGCATGTACTGCTTGAGACACTGGGTGAAGGAAACCTCCACTGTGAAAGAAGTTCTGAATGGGATGAAGACTTTCATCGTTAGCAGCTGTCCGGGTACAGGTTACAGAAAAACCAAGACCCTTCTTTGTTTTATTGTCAATAGGAATGACAAGCTGTCCCCATCCGATTGTGTCGGTACTATCGACCACTTTGATAGCATCTTTGTATGAGGAAATCGAGGTTCCTCCTCTTGATTGATTATCCTTGCTCACCGACAGTGCTTGGAACTGAGTTCCAATAACCTCTTCGGGTTCTACACAAGTAAATGATGATAAGTTACTTACGAGCAAGGCCTGTTCTCCACAGACTGTGACAAGTTGATCGTTCTGAACGAACTTTAGCTTTTGGTGGAGGGTTGAAGTGACCGCTCCAGCCTGATGTATCCAAGGTCTTCCTAATAAACAACTGTATGTTGTCCAGATGTCCATGACCTGGAAAGTGACTTGGAAAGTATGAGGACCGATAGTTATAGGAAGATCAACTTCGCCGATAACTGTTTTTCTGGATCCATCGAATGCTTTGACGACGACCTCGCTGATTCTCATCGGAGGGCCTTTGAATGATAATTGCATCAAAGTGGACTTCGGCATAACATTCAGGGCTGACCCTGTGTCTACCAGTACGTTGGCTAAAGCATCGTCCTGGCAGTTAACTGTGATATTGAGCGCCATGTTATGACGGCGACCCTCTTCGGGTAATTCCTCATCACTAAATCCCAAATTATTGCAGGAAGTAATGTTAGAGACAATGTTATCGAACTGTCTGATTGTTACATCCTGTTCCACACAGGCTGGTAGTCGTGGTAAAAACACAATAGCGCGTAACATATCACTACGGTTGTAGAAACCAACCACAGTAAAAGGTGGAGGTCATTGGTTCGATACATAGAGCCATTGTTTTGAGAGATTTTTTGACATTTCTCCATAGTTGAACATTCCAACCATAGTGAAAGACTTAGCGTACAACGTTTCCACCATGGTTAAACCTTCTAACTGTGGCGATATGTTCACTTTAGTTTTTTTATTTAGAAATTAATAATATGACAAATTGAGTTATATTAGAAGAACAAGTTACACTAATCAATGTTTTTTGAGCTTTCTACAATCCATTATTCGTATCTCACTCTTTAACAGTTAGAATTTGGTTAAATGCTTATAAATCTTGAACCAACACTTCCTTTTCTACTAGTTCATTCTGCAAAGTAATAGTAACTTTGCATAATGAACTAGTAAAAAAGGAAGTGTCGATTGAAGAGTTAGAACTATTGAAGCAAATTCTAACCGTCAAAGAGTGAGACACAAATAATGAGATGAAAAAAGCTCATAAAACATTGATCAATGTAAAATGTTGTTTTCTAACACAACTTAATTTTTCATATTATTATTTTTTTTAATTCAATTTGAAATGTTATATATTCAATGAGGGGTTGATAAAACACTCAAACCACATACAATAGAATAAACCCATCTTCTGAGACTTGTTGGACGAATGAAATGAAAGTTATAATGTACAAGTAATAACATTAACAATAACATACCTATACAAACACATCATACATTAACACTAACAACAAATTTTATCAGCATACCTCAACAACAACATTATCAACATACCTAAACAAAATATAACAATATACCTCAAGAAAAAAAATCAACATACTACAAAAAAAGCATCTAAAATAACACAAACAACAACATTTGTCAACAAACTAAATACAATAACTTACCTTAACAAAACAACAACATACCTCAAGAAAAACATCAACATACTAATAATATCTAAAATAACACAAACAACAACATTTATCAACAAAATACAACAACTTACCTTAACAAAAATAACAACATACCTCAACAAAAATATCAACATACCTAATAAAAAACATCTACAATAACACGAACAACAACATTTATCAACAAAAACAAAACTTAACTTAACATAAACAACAACTTACTTAAAAAAACAACATATCTCAACAATAACTTAAACACTTTACTTATTTGAACAAAAACAACAATATAAAACCTACAAACTCATCTTAACAACAAGAAAATAATAAGCCCTAAGTTGGACGATGAAAAATGTAACACCCCAAATTTATTAGAATATTTATTTAATTTATTTAAATATAATATTTGTGAATTTTCGGTGAATGTTTGGTGGTTTGTGTCGATGTCGGTATTTTGGTAGAGTTTCGGTTATTTAATTAAATAATAGTATATAATATGAATATATTAGTATTATTATTAATTTAAATAATATTGGAGGAATTAAGGGCAAGATGGATTTTGGAGGAGGATTAGTGAGGGTATTATGGGGAAAGCCCATTTTTGAGAGCCCAAGGATTTAACAAAAAGGAATTGGGAAGGAATATGATTCATTTAGTTGGAACGTGAAAATAAGGAGAAGAGTGCAGAGCTCTGAGGAAGAAGGAAAAGGCGAGGATTCGAGAAGGTTTCCGAAGAATCAGTAGAGAAAGCTCCGGATCGATAATCTAAGGTATAAAGAGTATTACCTTTCATTGTTTTCAATATATGAGTGATGTGTTTAAAATGGATCTTGAGGTTTTTGGGGTTTTTTGAAGGGTTTATGAGTTATTGATGATTTAGAGGTATTTCTGAGGATCGATGATGGATTATTAAGGGTTGGATTGAATTGGGTAAAAATAAGCCTTCGAGGCAAAACCTTTTGATGATTTGTGGGATCTTGTATGAGAAAGGGATTTATGGGGTTTATGGGAACCTTGAGAGTTTGTGAAGGTTTAGGTGATTTTGAGTTAGGATAGTGGAATTAACCGACCTAATAGTCGTAGGTTTTATGCCTTTGATTGCCTTGATGTTTCAGGACTGTTTTGGGAGTGTTTTGGGGTGAATTAAGGTTGGAATCGCAAAGATTTTTGGGGCTGAGATGCTACTGGTGCATAGCAGCGATTGCAGAAATTGCTAGTTTGCAAAGCGAACAAATCATTCGCAAAGCGAATGTTCGCCCAGGCTCGTAAAGCAGGCAGCGCAGCGAATGCGCGATAAATTATGTGATGATACTAGGATGAATTCAGAGATGTGATTTTGTGGGCTCGCACAACGAAGGCCTTTGCACAGCGAATAGAGGAGCGAGGAGAGGTAGACTGAGGAACTCTCTGGTTTTTGTATGGGATTGAGGCTTCGCTGCCTGCTTTGCAAAGCGAAGGTTCCAGCGAGAAGGTTTGCACAACGAACTCAGTAGCGAACCCTGCTGTTCGCGAAATTTTGTTTATGATTTCTGTGACGTTCTGATGTTTGATGCTGTGATCTTTCTGATGGTTTACTGTGATGTTACTGATGATTACGAGATGATGAATTGTGATGTTTTGATGAATATATGATGACATGATTAACATGATGTTTTGGTGAATGATGATGCACAAAATGATATTTTTGATGATGATGATTATTGACGTTGTGTATCATGCATTCATAGCATATTCTGGTGATGATGTTAGGACTTCAGTCCAGTGATGATGATGTTAGACTTAGGTCTATTTGTGGCTTCCATCCCATTTGTAATACCCCAAATTTTGACCACTTAGATTTCCCATCATTGTGAAAATCATCATCACAATATGGATGAACCATCATGCTTCATCAGTCTCCCCAAAGATGGGTGAGCATCCAATACAATCAAAATTAGGGTTTCAAGCCCTCTCTGAGCCTTAGACAAAGGATCAATCAAGAAACGACATGATCTTCAACTTGTCTAATCTCTCAAACATCCACAATGGATCAAAAAGGACTTCCACTTCAAGGATTAAGCACAAGGCTGCTCCCTTCTAGGTGGATCAAGTCTCAAGATCAACAGTGTCACCAAATTAGGGTTTTGGTCGACCAGGGCCTCCAGATGGAAATTTTCATTTGGGCACAAGGAAATGATCCAAAACATAACCTAATATACTCCATGGAACCTCATGAACCCATGCATCAAGTCAATTTTGCCTCAGGGGATGCATTCATCAAAAATCAGGAATTAGGGTTTCTTGACCTAATTCACCCCTAAGTTGACTTTTGGGACAAACCATGAGCCAAGACCTCAACAGATGATTTGAGGGTCTCTAATACACCATATTGATCCATTTGGAACCATGGATTGATCCAAGAAGCTTGAGCAACAAGTTTCATTTTCATCTGCACCACAATTAGGGTTTTAAGGGAAAAGTCAATTGTAACTTTGACTTTTGACCAAGACATGCTCCCAAACCCTAATACATGATTGAATATACCCTATGACACCCATGGAACATGTCCATCAAGTTTGATTTAGGTCAAGGACATGATTTCCTGAAGAATTGCACAGTTTGGAATTCATCTGATAAAAAGTCAACTGTGCACAAAAGTCAACTTTGACTTTTTGAGATTTTTCACCAAAATGGATTTTTAACCCTAAAATGATGTTAATGTGTGATTTGAATCATCATTCATCAAGAAAAATCAAGAAAAGTGAGATAACTTGTAAAAGGGGTAACCAAAAAACTTAGAAATTTTTCTAAGTTAAAAATAAAGTGGCAAAGGTACCAACTTTGGAGGACCATAACTCCTAAACCACAAGGCCAATTATTTCCATCCAAAGCTTGATTTGTAGATCTCACTGCCCTCTACAAAAACTTCAACTAGGCCTAACTCCAATTCCTTATGGATTTTGAGCTATGAGTGAGCCAAAGTGGCTGAAAATGTGAAAAAAATACCATTTTCCAACACTTAGAAAAATTCTGCCTAAAACAGAATTTTGTTGAAACACCAAAACTTGTGGGATTTTTGCACATAGATGCAAGCTGAATCTGTCCCAAAGTTAAACATCAATGTTGTTGCATATGTTGCTAAGAATTCAAAGGGCTCAACAGCATGAATTGATTCAACTCAAGCCATGAGAAATCCATGCCCAAAGTCATGCTGCTGCAAGCTGTTTTGGAAAAATCAGTTTGCATGTTTGCTTATCTCACACGATTTTGAGCCAAAGACTGAGGATCAGCATGCCACTTGTGTTCAAACCAATCACATTGCATCTAATCCAACTGATAAATCTGAGTCAAAAAGCCAAAGAACCTTCCAACTTGAAATTCATCCACTTTGGCACTTTTTGCCTTGAATTCAAAATGCATTTATGTGGAATAGTGCATTGTCAAGATTCTCACTCTCCTCAGTCAAGTTCTCTGATTAAACAACATTAAAAACATCTGAAGAATGTGATTTCAGTCCAGGCATAGCTGATCTATTTGGAGCAGCTGTTATGCCTAGTGCAAGAGGCATTTATGCCAAGCCAATCCAAGCAAATGTGATCTGATCCAGCTGGAATTTACTATTCCTCCAAGACAAGAGTTGATCACCTATAAATAGAGGTCTCAATGGATCACTCAACTCACCCCAAAGCCAGTTACAGCACTGCTTTCTCTCATTCTTTCATGAACTTCAAGTTTTCTTGTTTTTGAGTAACCACTATCGGGTTTTGAGTTGCAGCCATAAGCAATCAATTCCAATTGCTCAAACACATCACATATGATGTATTTGAGGTGTCCAAGTGCTTAAACAACATCTGTAACACTCCCAGCTCAAAATCACTCTTCAACCAAGCCATTTTGCTTCAGTTTTGCAGGTGGAGGTCTCCAGCTTGATCCAGAGAATTTCAAAGTTTTCCAAAGCTTGCAACACACTCCATAACATCCATTGAAGCTGTAGGGATCATCAATTCACGACTGGAACACCATCTGGGCAAAGTTCCATTTCAGCTTGCATCAAGGTGAGCTTCAAACTCAAACTCCATGATCCATGCATATTTCCTCGCATGATAATTTTGCCATTTGATTACCATCATATGCTGATTGTTTTGCCTCAATAAATTTGATCATAGACCTCATAACCATGCTTGCACGATTGCTTTTGCAAATTAGGGTTCATCTGTGTTCATCATGATTATTTCACTCCACACTGAAAATGAATAAAATTGGGTATTGCCATCTTGTTCCTTGTGAAAAAACGCACGAGTTTGGTGTTTGAATCATGTCCAATGGTTGAGAGATGAGTGAGATAGGGTGCTTCATGCACGAGCTCGGGGAAGGAGATGGCCATGGCGCCATTTTCAGAAAACCAACCAAGTTCTCTATATAATTTTCACTTGCCATATATTTAATGAATTGGCATTGCGCCCCAGCGGTTCATCAGCTGGTTTTGTGAGTATTAGCAAGCGAGAGGTCTGGGGTTCGAATCCCCCTCGCCCCAGACTTCTTTTTATCGCTTTTTTATTTTATTATTTTTCATACTATTATTTTTAATGATTTGAAAAATTAATAACTCCTTCAATTTTTATCATTTTTGATTGGTTCTTTTTGCAATAATTCACAAAAATGTTAAAATATTTTATTTTACCAAAAAATCCCAAAAATATTATTTATTTTATATAATTGATATTTTTGCAAAGAATTAATATTTTAATTGTTTTTAACATTTGAAATATTATTTCCACAATGATTTTGCAACTTTTAATGCTTTCTATTTATTTTGTAGGTCAATACTTAATTTTTGAAGCATTAATCCAAGATCACAATTTGTTTCCCATGTGTACAACAATTTTTGATCAATTTAATTGAATTTTTATTCAATTAAATACATTTTTTGGAAACAAATTAGGGTTTTGGATTAATTCAATCCTCATAAATCATTTTCAAAACACTTTGGGCCTCTTGAGAGAGTGTAAGACCCATCCCCCTTTGTACAAAACCTTTTTGGGCCTCATCCATTGTATAAGTCCCTCTGTACAAGTAAACGGCGCGATCGTCGCCCGTTTAAAAATAACAAAATCATCTGGGCCCCTCCTTGAGCTATAAGACCCATTCAAAACACTTTTGGGCCTCTATTAGAGTGTAAGACCCAATCCCCTTTTAACCAAAACATTTTTGGGCCTCACTTATTGTATAAGTCCCTATGCGTTAAAAGAAAACCTCGGCGCGATCGCCATTTTTAAACGAAAAATCATTTGGGCCTACCCTCGTGTTATAAGCCCCACTCTTTTTCTTTAAACCTTTTTGGGCCTCTTGAGAGAGTGTAAGACCCATCCCTTTGTACAGAAAACCTTTTTGGGCCCCAGTCACTTGTATAAGTCCCGCTGTACAAAACTCAAACAGTGCGCTCACTGATAAAACCCTGGGCCTCTCCTTGAGCTGTAAGCCCCAAATCTTTCTTTTTCAAGGCACTTTCTCCTTTGATTTTGAATATACTGTTGTTTTCAATCTTTCTTTGTTGAACAACTAACCAAACAGCATGGAAGCACTACAACCGAGTAAGTGGTTATCGCTTTCATTGACTGCTTTCATATTATAAACTGTATTGTGGGGCTGCTCACTGTAAGTCTCCTTTCATAAACTCATATCTACTGTGTAATAATAGTATAGATATTTCGAGTTTCCCCGGCAACTACGTCTAGAACTAAGTGACGCCGTTTCATTTATTCGTAGAAATAGACGCCTAGATCCCCAATAGGAGCACCAGATACAGTCTTCTCTTCAGTTATCCTCCTTAGGAATCGTCAAGAAGCTCTACTCCCCAAGATGAATGTATTCTCCGTGAATGGCATCTTTGAGTTTTTTCCCAATTCTCGAACTTTCGTGACTTGATCTATTCCTTGTGGATAGCTTGCCTTGAATGTCTCGGGGTTTGGGTACCCACTACGGTCATAATCTTGGACCTTAACTAAGGAACCCTCTTTCAAAGCTAAAAGTCGCTGGATAGTAAACCTCGCACATTTACCAGTGGTTTTTACCTTTAAAAGAGTTATCTCTCCTAATGGAAAGGAGATGATAGACCCACGAGCTTCTTAAAAGCATCGGCCTCCTCTTGGGCATTATTCAAGGACCCTACGGCTTCTTAGAAGTATTCACCGCCTCCTCTTAGGCTTCGTATAATGATCTCTTCCTCCGGGAATGATAGCCTCCTCTTGGGCTTCGTACAAGGACCCGTCGGCTTCTTAAAAGATTCCAGCCTCCTCTTGGGCTTCATACAAATTGTCCCGACGACCTCCTAGAGGTATAGGAACAGAACCTAGTCATCCTCATAGAGCAGTCCTTTCATAGAGTCTACTACTGTTTCTCGAAGCATAGTACAAAAGATAAAACTCTAGACTTGGACAGTCTAACTTCCTTGAGTCTCAAAGACATTCTCAAGCACCCTTCGTTAAATAGGAAGGAAACCCGCAGACTCGGATAGTCTCAATACCCTTTGGATTTCCCGTTTCCTCAAAGAGAAGGAAATATCCCTGATCCTCAAATTAAATCCCTGTGTACAGTGTTACTCATATAAGAACTGATTTTCTCTTTTAAATCAGTATATTGGATCTGTCACTCAACTGAAACAGTTACAATAGCCTCCATCTCGGGCTTCGTACGAGATACCAAAATTCTCCCCAGTGGAGTCAAAACAACCTTTTAGCCTCTCTCTCAGGCTTTGTATGAGACACAAAAGATTCCCTCGTGGAGTCAATCACCCTTTTTTTGCCTCCATCTCGGGCCTCGTACGAGATATAAATCCCTTAAGCAAGAGTCGAACTCTTTGCTAGCCTCCTCTTAGGCTTTGTATAACGATATGCCCCACTGGGTCAAAAACCTTTAGCCTCTCTCTCGGGCTTTGTACGAGACACAAAATAGCCTCCTCTTAGGCTTTGTATAATGATTTTCCCAGCGGAAATTAGCCTCCTCTTAGGCTTTGTATAAGAAAACCACCGGTTGATCCAATCGACCTTTTAGCATCAAAGCTGTGCCTCGTTCGCAGTACACAAACATCAACAACTCCTTTCCCTTCATCTAATCGCTGTAAGCGGCAAGCCTCTGGATCATCTACATCCATGCCACTGTCCCTCTTTTAGCATGAGAAATTCCTAAGGAAAGATGGCATTGCTCTACACTGAGTTAAAGTCTTCTCCTTCAGGTTAAAACCCTTCCTTCGGAAATTATGGCATTGCTCGGATCCGTGTATCCCAGTTAAAGTAATTCTCCTTCTCCCCTCTTTAGAGATGACAAATTCTCTCTAAAGTCGAGGTCTTTTAGCTTCACATCTTGGGCTTTGAACAAGATACAAACCACCTTTCGCTTCATGTCTTGGGCTTTGAACAAGACACCAAAAACCAATTTCCTCCCATAGAATAGGAGGAACTACGAACGCTCTGATTTCCCTGTTTCAATAAACGGGAATACGTAGGCATAAGATCGAAAGAAAAGATCTTAGCGAGCGCAATCAACAAAAAACCCAAATCCCATATCTCTATCAATTAAAAGCAGTAATTCAAAAGCATCAGTCCTAACATCCTAATCCTTATTCCCCGCCAGAAACCCTTTGCCTAGAAAAAAGAAAGAAAGAACCGTATTGGCGAAATACGAATAACCAGTACAAAGGCCCCCCCACATTGATAGCATCCGTAACCTAACAGACCGCTGTTTAAACTCAGTATGCAAGCAGGGTTAATTGGAGACATCTATTTCCCTTCCTTATTCAGCTCACAATAGGATAAAAAATGAATCGACCTGTAGTTTTAAGCTCAACCGCAGAGAGCGACCAGCGCTTAAGAACCGCGTCCAAAATCGCTCGCTACAGAAAAGTGGCGCCCACCGTGGGGCAGTTCACTGACTTTCTACTTCTCTTGTGTGAAAAATTACACAAATGGCAACTCTGCTGGGGAGTCTTTGCCAAGATCTTTTTATGCCTTAGGGCATCATCCCCGTTTTCTACGGAAAATGGGAACTCTACCGAAGAGAAAGATTGACCTATGCTGGTCCATCTCTTAGGCAAGGAACCACAGATTGGGGCTTCCGCCGGGGAACCTATTTCTGTCAGGAACTTAAGATTCATAGCTTTATAAGTCTAGGATGATTAGGACAAATATATATACTGCTTTTCCTAAATGCTATACGTGTTTATTTTTCTGCTAATGGGAATGCGGGTGATGCCGCATGTGGTGAGATTGAGTATACACTTAAGAAAAGCCAACCTTTTTCGTAGTGCGGAAGCTATCGGAAATAGCTGTTACGCGATACTACCCTCATTTGAGGCTGGTGATCTATTCTCGGTGAATAGCACTTACTCTAAGATTGCACACAACTCGCTGGCGATCCGCTTGTTGTCTGCCTTCCTGGGAGGAGCTGATGATAATGAGTACAGGTACAAAAATCACCCTAGTATAAACCGTTGGGGATGGGTAGAGCCTTGATTTCATGACAACGACCCTCTGACCCCATGTTTTTTCTATGTTTTTGTGTGCTGCATTCATGCATTCATTTAATAAAACATTAAAACATTCAAAAAAATTTCTCTTCTAGTCTCTCTGTTTTTCAAATTAAACTAAGACTGTGATTGCAAATATCAGAGAAAAGGATTGCATTAATGGATTTCGGTAGAAGGAGAACTCACCAGTATACCTTCAAGGTTCCAAAACTAGGGGATTTGAGAAGGTTAGCAAGGATGATCGTTAACCTAGAGGCTTTCAGAGCCAAGCACGGTGGTTTGCTACCACTGTTAAGAGTCCATGTGATTAAGGGGATCATGGACGCGCTCATTCAGTTCTACGATCCGGTTTATCATTGTTTCACATTCCCGGATTACCAGCTGGCACCAACATTGGAGGAGTATTCTCATCTGACTGATTTACATATCACAGATCGAGCTCCATTTTCTGGACTAGAAGAAATTCCAAAGAATCAGACTATTGCAAGAGCAATTCATTTGGACGAGTCTGAGGTCAGGACTCACATGATTACTATGGGTGGCATCCAAGGTTTGCCAGCCCAGTTCCTAACCAAGAAAGCTCTGTACTTCGCTAGTATAGGGAACGGGACTGCTTTTGAAAGCATCTTTGTCTTGCTCACCTACGGGTTATTTTTGTTTCCCAACATCAATAACTTCGTCGATATCAACGCTATTTAGGTTTTTCTCATTGGAAACCCTGTGCCGACTTTGCTCGCAGATGCGTATCATTCTGTACACTTAGGAAATTTGTACAGCGGAGGGGAGATCACATGCTGTGTACCTTTGCTCTACAAATGGTTTATCTCGCACTTGCCCAAGTCTGCTGCTTTTTGGGATTGCAAGAGTGTCTTACGTTGGTCGCAGAAGATCATGTCTCTCACCAACTCTGATATAGATTGGTGTAATAGGATTTATGAGGGAATCAGAATCATTGACCGTTGTGGAAACTTCCCCAGCGTACCCCTCATAGGGACTAAAGGAGGAATCAACTATCATCCGATATTGGTTTTTCGTCAATTTGGATACCCGATGAGACACATCCCACTGGGTGTTCATCTGGAAGGTCTTTTCTTCAAAGAAGGAGAAAATGACAGAGCACTAAAGATGGAAATAGTGCAAGCTTGGAAACATGTTCATAAGAAAGGACGAGAGTCTCTGGGAAAACCGGACTGTGTCTCGGTGGAGCCTTATCTCCATTGGGTACAAACTAGAGCTCTCAAGCTAAAGATGCCTTATCCTCGTTACGGAATTCTTCCGCCGAGGGAAATTGCCATGTACTTCATGACGGAAACTGAAAGGCTTTAGGTTACTCTCAACAAAGTTCAAAAGGAAAGAAGGTCTTGGAAGAACAAGTACCGCACCCTCGACGTAGAGTGTATCCAAATACAGTAATTACTGAAAGAGAATGATGCTCTGATTGAAATTTTGGAGCAGCATGCTATAGAGAATCAAGATGACCAAAGGAATTTGCTCACTCCTTTCACTTGGCAAAGGAATAACAACCCGACAACGGCCCAAGCGCCCCGGTCAAAGAAAAGGAAGATACCAGAATCAGCACCCGGTTTCTCCTCAGAGAGGACTCGGGACCCATTAGTTTAGGTTTCTGTTTCTGCACTTTGTAATCTACTGTATTTCCATTTCTGTAATCCTTTGAATTTCAATAAAAAGGGGTTTCCCCACTGTTTGATATTTACAATCTAATTGTCGAAGTTTATTTTAATTAAACCTAAAAACAATTAATATAATCATTGCATTCATCATTCTCACATCGCGTATTCTCCTTACCTACGAATCTCACGTTTGTGTCTCGATTCTAGAGTCAAACTGTCTCATTCGTATAATACTCGAGCCAATCGTCAGAAAAAGATGGATGATCTTGAGGAAGAAAACAGAGAGTTGAAAGAAGAGATCGACACTCTGAGAGAGGATATGAGAAAGCTTCGTAACGACATGAAAGCCATGGCAGAAGCTCAGCTACAAAGAACTGTGATCTCAGAGATCACCTCAATGCCCATCATAGAAAAGTATGATCCTAGGTATCAGATACCGAAAGATCATCCTTGGGGCATGCCTGTTAACTATATCCCGGAAGGATATGTTCCGCCGATCACTGAAGATCAGGGAATCGCAACAGAAGCCGCTGGGCCTGAAGGTTACAAACTTCGGGAAAGCGAAGATGCCAGGGGCATACTCAAGACTCCTGAAGGTTACAAACTTTGGGAGGCGCCAAGACTTACTGCCGTAGTCACGGTACCACCCCCTGCGGTGCACACTGTCCCAGAAGGACAGATTCCACCAACACCTTCTGGTAAGAAGGAAACTATGTTTGACAGAATGGAGGAATTCCAGGAACAGTTCCTGGAAATGCAGAAAGAGCTGCAAGCCATTCGCGGTCAGGATCTATTTGGAAAGGACGCCGCAGACCTCTGCTTGGTCCCAAATGTGAAAGTCCCGCACAAATTCCAATTGCCCGACTTTGAAAAATACAATGGTAACTCTTGCCCTCAGAGCCATCTGGTGATGTACGCTCGGCGGATGTCAGCTCAGACGGAGAATCAGGACCTGCTGATTCACTACTTCCAGGATAGTTTGACCGGTGCCGCACTCAAATGGTACATGGGTTTAAACCGTGCCACGATCAGTACTTTCAGAGATCTTGGTACTGCCTTCGTCCAACAATACAATTACAATTTGGACATGGCACCCGACAGAGATCAACTCAGATCAATGTCACAAAAGGACAAGGAAACCTTTAAGGAGTATGCTCAAAGGTGGCGTGAAATTGCCGCTCAAATTTTTCCACCTCTTGAGGAAAAAGAGATGACAAAAATCTTCTAAAAGACCTTAAACTCATTTTACTAGGACCGAATGATTGCCAGTGCGCCCAGTGATTTCACCGAAATGGTCGGCATGGGTGTACGTCTTGAGGAAGCCGTCCGAGAAGGACGTTTGGTAAAAGACACTGGATCAACGAGCGGTACTAAAAAATACGGTAGTGCTCTCCCTAAGAAAAAAGAGCAAGATATTGGGAATATCTCTCTCGGAAAGCAAAGGCGTCGTTATCAGCCAGTAGTAGCTGTTACTCCTGCTATCGGCCCCGCGCCTGTTCCTATGTATCAACCTCAGGTTGCGCAGAACCAACCTGACCAACAAAGGACACAACAGCCTCTTCAGCAGGCTCGTCCTCCATATAACAACAACCGTACAACACGGCCACCAGGATTTGATCCTATACCTGTAACGTACGCAGAACTGTTTCCGTTACTGCTAGCCAAGGGGCACATCCAGACTAAGTCTCCCATTTCAGTTCTGGAAAATCCGCCTTTTTGGTTTAAAGCGGATCAAACATGCCCTTATCATCAAGGAGGTTCAGGGCATAACATTGAGACTTGTCTCAATTTAAAATCCGACGTGCAAAAGCTTGTTAGGAGCGGGCTCTTATCTTTCAAAGATACGAACCCTAATGTTCTTACGAACCCACTGCCTCAACATGAGAAGGCTGCAGTCAATCTGATTGAGAAAGGGACTAACAATGTCTATCAAATTCACGATGTACTCTTATTGGGGACCGATCTGGTCAAGATGCATTGTAGACAGAGTGGATATGGCCATGTGCCACCTCATAACTATCACCAGTGTGATATCTGCTCTAAAGATAACCAAGGATGTTCTATGGTGCAAGCAGCTCTGCAGGAACAGATGGATCTTGGATGGATCCAAGAGCACCGAGTTCGTGAAGTTAACATGGTTTACACGAATTCCAACGTCATTCAAAACCACGACATCCGTGTGATGAATGTCAACTTGGTGGCGATGCACTCAAGGCAAAGCCAGTATCATAATCTGCCGCGGCACGATTACAGTTCCTGTCTGATTTGCTCGATAAACAAACAGGGATGCTCTTTCATACAAGAGGCCCTCCAGCGTCAGATGGATCTTGGATGGATCCAAGACTACCATGATAGGAACTCCTATCAAATCAATATGGTTCAGATCTTCGACATTCGCGTGATGAATACCAACCTGGTAGAGTTACATGCTGAGCAGGTCCGACTCGGATTCTTAATATCACATGATTACCAAAACTGTAAAGCAGGTTGCGAAAACGATCGAGGTTGTACCCTTGTCCATAAGGCACTTCAGCACTTGTTAAATCACTGGTGGATGCCAATCTATATGGATGAAGATACTCAACAGATTAGTATCAATAACAGGAATCCTACTCGTCGTCAAAGTCAGGATGTCCGATCAATGGAAGATAACCTAGTGAGGTTGCATTGCATTCAAAGTGGGCGTGGCCAGGTGCCACCACACAACTATGACAGTTGTAGCGTCTGTTCGGAAAGTAACCAAGGGTGTTACCTTGTGAGAGCAGCTCTTCAGGGTCAGATCGATCACGGAGAAATTCGTCCATGTCCAGGTTCAGGACCCATCATTTGGTCGCCGAACTACCTTGCCGAGCAAGTTGAGGATGTTGTCACGATCTCTGGTCATCACCAGATCAGGGATGTTTTTGCCATCATTCCTCTACTTGACGAATCTAGAGTTCCCAACCGGGAACGGATCAAGGTTACTTATGATGGTCAGAAAAATCAGAAGGTTCCCATAGTCATCTATCTACCGGGGCCATTACCATATGAATCAGCTAAGGCGATCCCTTACAAATACGGTGCAACAATAATAAAAAATGGAAAGGAAATTCCATTACCCTCCGTCGTGAATATAGCAGACATCAGTCGTGTAACACGGAGCGGTCGAATCTTCAACCGAGGGGTTGGAGAATCCAACAAAGAAAAGGAACTTCAGGCGGAAATTCCTGATCCACCAGTCAGTCAATCTGGTAATCCCGACTGTTCAAAAGACAAAGATGAGATGCTAAATCTCATCCAAAGGAGTGAATATAACATTGTTGATCAACTGTTACAGACTCCTTCAAAGATCTCAGTATTATCACTGTTACTCAGTTCAAAAGCACACAGAGAGGCTCTACAGAAAGTCTTGGAGCAAGCCTTTGTGGAACAGGATGTAACAATCAGACAATTCGATAGCATTGTCTCTAACATCACTTCTTGCAATAATTTGGGATTTAGTGATGAGGAATTACCTGAAGAAGGTCGTCGTCATAACATGGCGCTCAACATTACAGTTAACTGCCAGGGCGATGCTTTAGCCAACGTACTGGTAGACACAGGGTCAGCCCTGAATGTTATGCCGAAGTCCAATTTGATGCAATTATCATTTAAGGGCCCTCCGATGAGAGTCAGCGAGGTCGTCGTCAAAGCATTCGACGGATCCAGAAAAACAGTTATCGGCGAAGTGGATCTTCCCATAACTATTGGTCCTCACACTTTCCAAGTCATTTTCCAGGTCATGGACATCCGGGCAACATACAATTATTTATTAGGAAGACCTTGGATACATCAGGCTGGAGCGGTCACTTCGACCCTCCACCAAAAGCTAAAGTTCGTCTAGAACGATCAACTTGTCACGGTTTGTGGGGAACAAGCCTTGCTCGTGAGTAACTTATCATCATATACTTGTGTGGAACCCGAGGTGGTTATTGGAACTCAGTTCCATGCACTATCGGTGAGCAAGAATGATCAATTCAAAGAAGGAACTTCAATTGCTTCATACAAAGATGCTATCAAAGCGGTCGAGAGTACCGATACGATAGGATGGGGACAGCTTGTTATTCCTCTTGACAATAAAACAAAGAAGGGTCTTGGTTTTTCTGCAACCTGTACCCAGACAGCCGCCAACGATGAAAGTCTTCATCCCCTTCAAAACTTCTTCCACAGTGGAGGTTTTCTTCACCCAGTGTCTCAGACAGTTCATGCTATCAATGAGGAAGATCCCTCTGACACGGATGAAGAATGGAAGTCCTACCTTAACAAGGACGGCTATATGTCTCAGGAAGAGGTGCCTATGCCTTTTTGCTTTCCTCCAGAAAGTCCGAGATTTATACCAAGATCAGATGTCGAAATGATCTACGGAGATTGTGATCCGGAAGGATGCCGTGCTCCGCCAAATTCATTAGAGGAAGACACTCTGATGAAAGAAAACTTTGATCGCAATTACTATGGCCCGATGGATGGTCTGCCAATGTGGCAGCCTTACCCAGGAAACTTGGGGCAAGAAAGTCAGCCGAGTAATGAAACTCAGCTGAGCGTCATTGAACAGAATACCTGTGTCCCCACCATGTCATGGGATCAACATTCAGGTCATTCGAAAACTACTCAACATGAAGATGAATTCGCAACGTTTGCAGGACTAGAATTCATCAACTATGCTTTTCCTGAGGTCAACGTCATCGAGAGGGATGACTTCTCCAGTTCCAAAGAAATTTGGGACACTTTGGGACAACCGAGTGGAAAATACGACTATATGGACAAGTACACCGCTCCCGAAAGCTCTCGTATCAGGCTCGAAGATATCCAGTCAACTGGATGGGGAGATACAGCTGAGAGCACCAATGCTATGCAAAATGCAACAGAGGAATCCTCCTACGACAATTCTGCCTAGGAAACAGATTCCAATGATCCTGCTCCACCAGAAATCAGCGTCATTTCTGAAGACAAATCAAGGAAGGTGCCAGACTTTGTGATTCACCGAGGAGTTCGCTGCCAATGGGTTGCTGTTGAGGTCCCGAAGGTCGTTCGTCAGTCAAAGTAATTGCCATCTTTAACCTTTCACCCTGCCCAGGTGAAACAGATGTTTTGATAGGGCTCGCTTTCTGTAAATTTCCCTCTTCGCTTTGCCCGAAGCGAGTGAGTTTTGTTTTATAGGGCTGTAGTTTAAAGATTCGACTTGTTCATTAATAAAATAACGTCGTTCTGTAATTTCCGCATTAATTGTTGTTTTCTCTTTTTGCTTTTTTCAGAAAATGGTAATCCTAAGAAACATTCAATAATAAAAACAAGCAGTAAAATAAATACACTGCTCACACTTGCATTTTCTCTATCTCTTCTAAACACGAATAATCACGTCATGCAGATTGCTTGTTTTATACCCCGTTGAAACATACGATCCGATGCCTTCTTCCAACTTTGAGTTCCCGGTATTCGAGGCTGAAGAAGAAGTTGACGACGAAATTCCAGAAGAGATCTCCCGATTACTCAGACAAGAGGAAAGGTCCATCGAACCTCACAAAGAACCATTGGAAACGGTAAACTTGGGTTCAGAGAAAGAGAGAAAATAAATCAGGATCGGAGCACTGCTCAGTCCAACTGCCAGAGAGGGTTTGATAAAGCTTCTCAAAGAATTTCCCAATGTATTCGCTTGGTCCTATCAGGATATGCCAGGGTTGGATACCAGCATCGTGGAACATCACTTACCATTGAGATCGGAATGTCCGCCAGTAAAGCAAAGGTTGAGACGCACTCACCCAGACATGGCCATCAAAATCAAGGAGGAGGTGCAAAAACAGATTGACGCGGGTTTCCTCGCTACATCTGAATATCCTCAATGGTTAGCCAACATCGTACCCGTTCCCAAAAACGATGGAAAGGTCAGAATGTGTGTTGATTATAGAGATCTAAACAAGGCAAGTCCAAAGGACGACTTTCCTTTACCACACATTGACATGCTGGTTGACAGCACAGCAAAGTTCAAAGTATTCTCCTTCATGGATGGATTCTCGGGCTATAACCAGATCAAAATGGCGCCGAAAGACATGGAGAAAACTTCGTTCATTACCCCATGGGGTACCTTTTGTTACAAGGTAATGCCGTTCGGTTTGAAGAATGTCGGGGCAACCTATCAAAGGGCCATGACTACTCTGTTTCATGACATGATACACAAAGAAATCGAGGTATATGTCGATGATTTGATTGCAAAATCAAGAACAGAGGATGAGCACGTTGAACATCTGTCAAAATTGTTCGAACGTCTAAGAAAATTCAAGCTCCGCTTGAATCCCAACAAGTGCACCTTCGGTGTCCGTTCAGGGAAACTGCTAGGGTTCATCGTCAGCCAGGAAGGAATTAAGGTTGATCCTGACAAGGTCAAGGCCATTCAAGAAATGCCTTTTCCGAAAACTGAAAAACAAGTCAGAGGATTCCTGGGACGTTTGAACTACATCTCCAGATTCATATTCCTTATGACCGCCACTTGTGCGCCGATTTTCAAATTACTCAAAAAGAACCAGGATTACGTTTGGTCAGAAGATTGCCAAACCGCCTTCGACAATATCAAGGAATATCTGTTGAATCCTCCGATCCTATCACCTCCAGTGGAAGGAAGACCACTAATCATTTACCTCACAGTCCTACAGGACTTAATGGGATGTGTACTTGGCCAACAAGACGAAACTAAAAGGAAAGAGTCTGCCATTTACTATCTAAGCAAGAAATTCACCGACTGCGAGACTCGGTACACAAGGCTTGAGAAAACTTGTTGCGCTTTGGCTTGGGCAGCCAAACGTCTTCGCCAGTACATGATTCGTCATACTACTTGGTTGGTCTCCGAAATGGATCCAATCAAGTACGTTTTCGAAAAACCTGCTCTCACGGGAAGGATTGCCCGTTGGCAGATGTTACTATCAGAATATGACATAGAGTACCATGCTCAGAAAGCCGTTAAAGGAAGTATTTTAGCCGATCATTTGGCTCATCAACCGATTGACGATCAAGAATCAATCGGGTTTGACTTCCCAGACGAAGATGTCATGTATCTAAAGATGAAAGATTGCGATGAACCGCTACCCAGTGAAGGGCCAGAACCAGGTTCCCAGTGGGGACTTATCTTTGACGGAGCAGTTAATCATTATGGAAACGGAATTGGGGCAATCATTGTTACCCCTCAGGGTTCCCAAATTCCTTTCACTGCTAGACTTACGTTCAAATGTACGAACAACGAGGCCGAATACGAAGCATGTATCATGGGTCTCGAAGAAGCGATTGATTTAAGGATCAAAAACTTGGACGTATACGGCGATTCAGCCCTGGTTATTAATCAGATAAAAGGAGATTGGAACACATACCAATCAGGATTAATTCCTTACAAAGACTATACAAGAAGGTTGTTACCCTTCTTCAACAGAGTCGACTTTCATCACATCCCTCGTGATGAGAATCACATGGCTGATGCATTAGCCACTCTCTCTTCCATGATTAGTGTAGGTCAATGGACTGACCTACCTAAGATCGACATAATGCGCCTTGAACGGCCCGCTTACGTCTTCACGATTGAAGCAGTCATAGATGACAGACCTTGGTATCACGATATCAAATGCTTCCTTCAGAAACAAGAGTACCCATCTGGGGCACTCAGAAAAGACAGGAAAACCCTCAGAAGATTGGCTGGAAACTTCTTCCTGAGCAGTGACACTCTTTATAAGAGAAATTTTGACATGGTCTTGCTCCGATGTGTCGACAGACCAGAAGCAGACATGCTCATGAAAGAAATTCATGAAGGATCCTTTGGCACTCATGCCAACGAACACACAATGGCGAGAAAAATTCTCAGGGCCGGGTATTATTGGTTGACCATGGAATCCGACTGCTACAAGTACATGAGGAGGTGTCACAAGTGTCAGATATACTCTGACAAAATTCATGTACCGCCATCACATCTCAAAGTTCTTTCTTCCTCGTGGCCATTTTCCATATGGGGAATCGACATGATTGGTATGATTGAGCCCAAGGCTTCAAACGGACATCGGTTCATCCTGGTAGCCATTGACTATTTCACCAAGTGGGTCGAAGCAGCGTCATTCGCCAATGTAACCCGACAAGTGGTGGTCCGATTTATCAAAAACAATATCATCTGCCGTTATGGTGTTCCAAGCGAGATCATTACTGATAATGGATCTAACTTGAACAATAAGATGATGAAAGAGTTGTGTGCAGAGTTCAAGATCGAACACCATAACTCATCTCCCTACCGACCCAAGATGAACGGAGCGGTAGAAGCGGCTAACAAGAACATCAAGAAGATTGTTCAGAAGATGGTTGTAACCTACAAAGATTGGCACGAGATGTTACCTTTTGCTCTTCATGGTTATTGCACATCTGTCCGTACTTCAACAGGGGCTACCCCTTTCTCTCTAGTGTATGGCATGGAAGCAGTACTCCCCATAGAAGTAGAGATCCCATCAATCCGAGTACTGATGGAAGCTCAGCTCACCGAAGCTGAATGGTGTCAAAGTCGACACGACGAACTGAACCTGATCGAAGAAAAGAGAATCACGGCACAATGCCACAGTCAGTTATATCAACAGAGAATGAAAAGGGCGTTCGACAAAAAGGTCCGACCTCGTATTTTCAGAAAAGGAGACCTCGTGCTCAAGAAGATACAATCATTTCTCTCTGATTCGCGAGGCAAATGGACTCCGAATTATGATGGCCCCTATGTGGTCACGAAAGCTTTCTCAGGCGGTGCCTTGAGACTTGCAACCATGGACGGAGAGGAATTTGCCTATCCCACGAATGTTGATGTAGTCAAGAAATACTTCGCCTAAACTAAAAAAAAAAAACGTCTCGGTGGATTGAAAACCCGAAAGGGCGGTCCAGGCAAAAGTTAGAGACATGGAAAAAAATCATCCCGATGGATTGGAAATCTCATAGTACAATCCAGGCAAAAATTAGGGATAATGGCAAGTAACTATGTTCAACAGAGGCAAGTCCCTCAGCAGCAGTTACAGCATCATCTATCGGAGGAAATCTCCAGTCAAAGGTCATCTTCGACGGAAGCTCAGGATGCCCCGAATTCAAAGTTGGTAGAAGGATAGTGGTCGTTATGTTTCAACGTAGCCCTTTTCCCTGTAAATTACCATTTTCTAACTTTGTATATACTCTTTGGAATCACGCGTTTGGCTGATCTCCATCTTATCAATAAAATTTGAGCCTTTGTGCTTTTGTTTGTAATTCTTAACTTGCTTTAGCTTTACAGAACGACGTTGTTTAAACTTAATCAGCGATTCTTGAAATAAAACAAAAATGAATTTACTTGTTAAAACTTTTTCTGCTTTTAAATTAAAGATGGCATTTCTTTTGACTGTTGAACATCAGAAGAGCATCGATTGCTTCTCCTGAAGTAAGCGAATTTCAAAGTGCAGAATCAAAGTACTCCTTCTAAGCCAGTATGCTTGAATGAAGGGATCAACTGTGTCAGAGACCTTGTTTTGTCTGACACGCCTCGGCCGAGTTCTCATCTCCTAAGCCCGATCAACATAGCTCCCCGCGTGGACTATCTCTCCTAAGCAAGGTGGAATTGCTATTCTGAATCAACGGTACTTCTTCGCCCCGCGATGGCCGAGTATTCAATTGTGTTCATCCATTAGTCTGTATGTCGCGTCTGTTTTGTCAGCATAAACATACATACTTCATGCATTTTATTTACGTTTACATTTCATATTGCATCGTTATCACTCTAGCCGGTCTTGTCCCCTAGTGATAAATAGTTTTCTCAATCGATTTTGTCAGTTCTTTCCTCGTCAGGAAGTGTTGCGTCTGCACAATCTCGCCACCAGTGTATCTTTAGATCAGAGTCGGCACTTGGCCACTTTGATAACTTGAACCTCCGAAAGATCAGAGAACCTTCAACAGATGTCACTCTTCACCATTGAAGATGATATCCTCGCTTTCCCGGATTAAGGAAAATCCCCAGAGAAAGCCTCTTAAACAGAGATTCGGCAGTACATCAGTATTTCTCCGAAAAGTCGTTGATGAAAAGGTCATCGACACCTCAAAATTGGACCCCATCATATGGCGTTTCTCCGGGAAGATCTCGAGAAAAGTATGATGAAAGATCCCAAACGAAAACAATCTCTCAAGAGACTCGCTTTCCCCAGTAGAATCGACAGATGGCGTCTCCAACAGAGAAGTTTGTGTACCTCTACAACTCAGACGAATGGGTTCCTCAGCAAGTCTGACATCAAAACTTTTTCCACTCAAATGGCATCTCCCCAGGAAAATTCGGCGAGAAGTTTGAGGAAAGCCGCTATGAATAGCGTCCCTTGTCGAGAAAGTTTATTGACAAAAGAAACTAAGACCAGTTCTTGGTAGGAAACCAGGATCGAGGGGAAGTTTAAATCAGAAACTAAGACCAGTTCCTTGGTAAGAAACCAGGATCGAGGGGAAGTTTAAATCAGAAACTAAGACCAGTTCCTTGGTAGGAAACCAGGATCGAGGGGAAGTTTAAATCAGAAACTAAGACCAGTTCCTTGGTAGGAAACCAAGAACGAGGGGAGGTTTATTTCAAAAGAAAACTGAGACCAGTTCCTTGGCTGAAGACCAGGATCGAGGGGAAGTTTACCTTTTCTAGGCATCATTGCTTAGTTAAAGAAGATGAATGTGTAAGCTACCATTCATAACCACCATCAAAATTTCGGATATTCTGATATTTAATCCTCTTGCACCCCGAATGCTCGAATACTTCGTCATTCATACCTTCGGGTCCAAGAAGATTAAATAGGGGCATCTGTAATACCCCAAATTTTGACCACTTAGATTTCCCATCATTGTGAAAATCATCATCACAATATGGATGAACCATCATGCTTCATCAGTCTCCCCAAAGATGGGTGAGCATCCAATACAATCAAAATTAGGGTTTCAAGCCCTCTCTGAGCCTTAGACAAAGGATCAATCAAGAAATGACATGATCTTCAACTTGTCTAATCTCTCAAACATCCACAATGGATCAAAAAGGACTCCCACTTCAAGGATTAAGCACAAGGCTGCTCCCTTCTAGGTGGATCAAGTCTCAAGATCAACAGTGTCACCAAATTAGGGTTTTGGTCGACCAGGGCCTCCAGATGGAAATTTTCATTTGGGCACAAGGCAATGATCCAAAACATAACCTAATATACTCCATGGAACCTCATGAACCCATGCATCAAGTCAATTTTGCCTCAGGGGATGCATTCATCAAAAATCAGGAATTAGGGTTTCTTGACCTAATTCACCCCTAAGTTGACTTTTGGGACAAACCATGAGCCAAGACCTCAAGAGATGATTTGAGGGTCTCTAATACACCATATTGATCCATTTGGAACAATGGATTGATCCAAGAAGCTTGAGCAACAAGTTTCATTTTCATCTGCACCACAATTAGGGTTTTAAGGGAAAAGTCAATTGTAACTTTGACTTTTGACCAAGACATGCTCCCAAACCCTAATACATGATTGAATATACCCTATGACACCCATGGAACATGTCCATCAAGTTTGATTTAGGTCAAGGACATGATTTCCTGAAGAATTGCACAGTTTGGAATTCATCTGATAAAAAGTCAACTGTGCACAAAAGTCAACTTTGACTTTTTGAGATTTTTCACCAAAATGGATTTTTAACCCTAAAATGATGTTAATGTATGATTTGAATCATCATTCATCAAGAAAAATCAAGAAAAGTGAGATAACTTGTAAAAGGGGTAACCAAAAAACTTAGAAATTTTTCTAAGTTAAAAATAAAGTGGCAAAGGTACCAACTTTGGAGGACCATAACTTCTAAACCACAAGGCCAATTTTTTCCATCCAAAGCTTGATTTGTAGATCTCACTGCCCTCTACAAAAACTTCAACTAGGCCTAACTCCAATTCCTTATGGATTTTGAGCTATGAGTGAGCCAAAGTGGCTGAAAATGTGAAAAAATACCATTTTCCAACACTTAGAAAAATTCTGCCTAAAACAGAATTTTGTTGAAACACCAAAACTTGTGGGATTTTTGCACATAGATGCAAGCTGAATCAGTCCCAAAGTTAAACATCAATGTTGTTGCATATGTTGCTAAGAATTCAAAGGGCTCAACAGCATGAATTGATTCAACTCAAGCCATGAGAAATCCATGCCCAAAGTCATGCTGCTGCAAGCTGTTTTGGAAAAATCAGTTTGCATGTTTGCTTATCTCACACGATTTTGAGCCAAAGACTGAGGATCAGCATGCCACTTGTGTTCAAACCAATCACATTGCATCTAATCCAACTGATAAATCTGAGTCAAAAAGCCAAAGAACCTTCCAACTTGAAATTCATCCACTTTGGCACTTTTTGCCTTGAATTCAAAATGCATTTATGTGGAATAGTGCATTGTCAAGATTCTCACTCTCCTCAGTCAAGTTCTCTGATTAAACAACATTAAAAACATCTGAAGAATGTGATTTCAGTCAAGGCATAGCTGATCTATTTGGAGCAGCTGTTATGCCTAGTGCAAGAGGCATTTATGCCAAGCCAATCCAAGCAAATGTGATCTGATCCAGCTGCCATTCACTATTCCTCCAAGACAAGAGTTGATCACCTATAAATAGAGGTCTTAATGGATCACTCAACTCACCCCAAAGCTAGTTACAGCACTGCTTTCTCTCATCCTTTCTTGAACTTCAAGTTTTCTTGTTTTTGAGTAACCACTATCGGGTTTTGAGTTGCAGCCATAAGCAATCAATTCCAATTGCTCAAACACATCACATATGATGTATTTGAGGTGTCCAAGTGCTTAAACAACATCTGTAACACTCCCAGCTCAAAATCACTCTTCAACCAAGCCATTTTGCTTCAGTTTTGCAGGTGGAGGTCTCCAGCTTGATCCAGAGAATTTCAAAGTTTTCCAAAGCTTGCAACACACTCCATAACATCCATTGAAGCTGTAGGGATCATCAATTCACGACTGGAACACCATCTGGGCAAAGTTCCATTTCAGCTTGCATCAAGGTGAGCTTCAAACTCAAACTCCATGATCCATGCATATTTCCTCGCATGATAATTTTGCCATTTGATTACCATCATATGCTGATTGTTTTGCCTCAATAAATTTGATCATAGACCTCATAACCATGCTTGCACGATTGCTTTTGCAAATTAGGGTTCATCTGTGTTCATCATGATTATTTCACTCCACACTGAAAATGAATAAAATTGGGTATTGCCATCTTGTTCCTTATGAAAAAACGAACGAGTTTGGTGTTTGAATCATGTCCAATGGTTGAGAGATGAGTGAGATAGGGTGCTTCATGCACGAGCTCGGGGAAGGAGATGGCCATGGCGCCATTTTCAGAAAACCAACCAAGTTCTCTATATAATTTTCACTTGCCATATATTTAATGAATTGGCATTGCGCCCCAGCGGTTCATCAGCTGGTTTTGTGAGTATTAGCAAGCGAGAGGTCTGGGGTTCGAATCCCCCTCGCCCCAGACTTCTTTTTATCACTTTTTTATTTTATTATTTTTCATACTATTATTTTTAATGATTTGAAAAATTAATAACTCCTTCAATTTTTATCATTTTTGATTGGTTCTTTTTGCAATAATTCACAAAAATGTTAAAATATTTTATTTTACCAAAAAATCCCAAAAATATTATTTATTTTATATAATTGATATTTTTGCAAAGAATTAATATTTTAATTATTTTTAACATTTGAAATATTATTTCCACAATGATTTTGCAACTTTTAATGCTTTCTATTTATTTTGTAGGTCAATACTTAATTTTTGAAGCATTAATCCAAGATCACAATTTGTTTCCCATGTGTAAAACAATTTTTGATCAATTTAATTGAATTTTTATTCAATTAAATACATTTTTTGGAAACAAATTAGGGTTTTGGATTAATTAAACCCTCATAAATCATTTTCAAAACACTTTGGGCCTCTTGAGAGGGTGTAAGACCCATCCCCCCTTGTACAAAACCTTTTTGGGCCTCATCCATTGTATAAGTCCCTCTGTACAAGTAAACGGCGCGATCGTCGCCCGTTTAAAAATAACAAAATCATCTGGGCCTCTCCTTGAGCTATAAGACCCATTCAAAACACTTTTGGGCCTCTATTAGAGTGTAAGACCCAATCCCCTTTTAACCAAAACATTTTTGGGCCTCACTTATTGTATAAGTCCCTCTGCGTTAAAAGAAAACCTCGGCGCGATCGCCATTTTTAAACGAAAAATCATTTGGGCCTACCCTCGTGTTATAAGCCCCACTCTTTTTATTTAAACCTTTTTGGGCCTCTTGAGAGAGTGTAAGACCCATCCCTTTGTACACAAAACCTTTTTGGGCCCCAGTCACTTGTATAAGTCCCGCTGTACAAAACTCAAACAGTGCGCTCACTGATAAAACCCTGGGCCCCTCCTTGAGCTGTAAGCCCCAAATCTTTCTTTTTCAAAGCACTTTCTCCTTTGATTTTGAATATACTGTTGTTTTCAATCTTTCTTTGTTGAACAACTAACCAAACAGCATGGAAGCACTACAACCGAGTAAGTGGTTATCGCTTTCATTTACTGCTTTCATATTATAAACTGTATTGTGGGGCTGCTCACTGTAAGTCTCCTTTCATAAACTCATATCTACTGTGTAATAATAGTATAGATATTTCGAGTTTCCCCGGCAACTACGTCTAGAACTAAGTGACGCCGTTTCATTTATTCGTAGAAATAGACGCCTAGATCCCCAATATGAGCACCAGATACAGTCTTCTCTTCGGTTGTCCTCCTTAGGAATCGTCAAGAAGCTCTACTCCCCAAGATGAATGTATTCTCCGTGAATGGCATCTTTGAGTTTCTTCCCAATTCTCGAACTTTCCTGACTTGATCTATTCCTTGTGGATAGCTTGCCTTGAATGTCTCGGGGTTTGGGTACCCACTACGGTCATAATCTTGGACCTTAACTAAGGAACCCTCTTTCAAAGATAAAAGTCGCTGGATAGTAAACCTCGCACGTTTACCAGTGGTTTTTACCTTTAAAAGAGTTATCTCTCCTAATGGAAAGGAGATGATAGACCCATGGGCTTCTTAAAAGCATCGGCCTTCTCTTGGGCATTATTCAAGGACCCTACGGCTTCTTAGAAGTATTCACAGCCTCCTCTTAGGCTTCGTATAATGATCTCTTCCTCCGGGAATGATAGCCTCCTCTTGGGCTTCGTACAAGGACCCGTCGGCTTCTTAAAAGATTCCAGCCTCCTCTTGGGCTTCGTACAAATTGTCCCGACGACCTCCTAGAGGTATAGGAACATAACCTAGTCATCCTCATAGAGCAGTCCTTTCATAGAGTCTACTACTGTTTCTCGAAGCATAGTACAAAAGATAAAACTCTAGACTTGGACAGTCTAACTTCCTTGAGTCTCAAAGACATTCTCAAGCACCCTTCGTTAAATAGGAAGGAAACCCGCAGACTCGGATAGTCTCAATACCCTTTGGATTTCCCGTTTCCTCAAAGAGAAGGAAATATCCCTGATCCTCAAATTAAATCCCTGTGTACAGTGTTACTCATATAAGAACTGATTTTCTCTTTTAAATCAGTATATTGGATCTGTCACTCAACTGAAACAGTTACAATAGCCTCCATCTCGGGCTTCGTACGAGATTCTAAAATTCTCCCCAGTGGAGTCAAAACAACCTTTTAGCCTCTCTCTCAGGCTTTGTATGAGACACAAAAGATTCCCTCGTGGAGTCAATCACCCTTTTTTTTTGCCTCCATCTCGGGCCTCGTACGAGATATAAATCCCTTAAGCAAGAGTCGAACTCTTTGCTAGCCTCCTCTTAGGCTTTGTATAACGATATGCCCCACTGGGTCAAAAACCTTTAGCCTCTCTCTCGGGCTTTGTACGAGACACAAAATAGCCTCCTCTTAGGCTTTGTATAATGATTTTCCTAGAGGAAATTAGCCTCCTCTTAGGCTTTGTATAAGAAAACCACTGGTTGATCCAATCGACCTTTTAGCATCAAAGTTGTGCCTCGTTCGCAGTACACAAACATCAACAACTCCTTTCCCTTCATCTAATCGCTGTAAGCGGTAAGCCTCTGGATCATCTACATCCATGCCACTGTCCCTCTTTTAGCATGAGAAATTCCTAAGGAAAGATAACATTGCTCTACACTGAGTTAAAGTCTTCTCCTTCAGGTTAAAACCCTTCCTTCGGAAATTATGGCATTGCTCGGATCCGTGTATCCCAGTTAAAGTAATTCTCCTTCTCCCCTCTTTAGAGATGAAAAATTCTCTCTAAAGTCGAGGTCTTTTAGCTTCACATCTTGGGCTTTGAACAAGATACAAACCACCTTTCGCTTCATGTCTTGGGCTTTGAACAAGACACCAAAAACCAATTTCCTCCCATAGAATAGGAGGAACTACGAACGCTCTGATTTCCCTGTTTCAGTAAACGGGAATACGTAGGCATAAGATCGAAAGAAAAGATCTTAGCGAGCGCAATCAACAAAAAACCCAAATCTCATATCTCCATCAATTAAAAGCAGTAATTCAAAAGCATCAGTCCTAACATCCTAATCCTTATTCCCCGCCAGAAACCCTTTGCGTAGAAAAAAGAAAGAAAGAACTGTATTGGCGAAATACGAATAACCAGTACAAAGGCCCCCCCACATTGATAGCATCTGTAACCTAACAGACCGCTGTTTAAACTCAGTATGCAAGCAGGGTTAATTGGAGACATCTATTTCCCTTCCTTATTCAGCTCACAATAGGATAAAAAATGAATCGACCTGTAGTTTTAAGCTCAATCGCAGAGAGCGACCAGCGCTTAAGAACCGCGTCCAAAATCGCTCGCTACACCATTGTGTGGATGTGAAGTGGTTTATGGCATGCTTCGGTTCTTGTGTGGAGCCGATCCTATTTGACGGAGATCTTTGGAGGGTGATGGACTAAGTGTCCATCGATTGTGACGATTGGTACCACATGCATGAGTCTTGTTGTGAATTGCATTTATGTGGCATATTGTTGTGATTTATGATGTTGTGACTTTTGATGCTTGTGATGACTCTGATGTTGTTGTATATGATGATGACGCCATTTTTATGCATATCTTATTTTATATTAAATATAATGAATTGTGTTACTCACCCTGCCTGTTTGAATGTTGCCTCCACGTGGGTAACATGCAGGTGATCAGGATTAGCCGTGGATGCTTTTGAGGACTTTTGAAGTTATTTGCATTTTGGTCGATGTAGAGGGTCTTGCTCTGATAGTGTAACATCGGGTTGGGTCGTTGAGTCGAAACATGTAGAGTTTCATTTGGTTATTATTTTATTGATTATTTGATGACTATGGTTTATTGTAATAAACCCTTTTGTGGGATTTTTGTGGTTATGGTGGTTCTACGGCCTTTTGAAGGCATTTTGAGTTATTTTGAGGAAAACCCGTTGTTTACGGAGCAATTTTGTTGATTTGAATTTATTGAGAAATGTGCACCCTTTGAGGTGATTTTGATTTTTACTATGAATTTATGTTTATTCCGCTGCGATAATTATGGGGTAGAAAAGGGTGTTACATTAGTGGTATCAGAGCAGGTCGGTCCGTTCGGCCAGGTTTTTATGTGATGTCAGTCCTCTGTCGGTCGACAAGTGTGTGTACACTATCGATGTTTTAGTTCTTCTAACCATGTTGGTGGTGTACAGGATGGCTGGAAGAAATAATCGTGCTATTGCTGATGCTTTGGAATCAGTTGCTAATGTGGTGGCGCAACCCAATCTGAATGGTGGAGTTCCATATGAGTTTCGTGCTTTGGGGGAGTTCAAGAAGAACAATCCGCCAGAGTTTGAGGGTACTCACGATCCAGTAAGTGCACACAAGTGGTTGAAGGTGATCGAGAGGATATTCCGAGGGATGGGATGTACTGACGCGTAGCAAGTACAGTTTGAAACTTATATGCTGTCAGAGGAGGCTGAGGATTGGTGGGATAACACACGTCAGAGACTGGAAGATGTTGGCACTGTGATAACCTGGAATGTGTTCAAGTAGGAATTTCTGGGAAAGTATTATCCAGAGGATGCTCGTGGTAAGAGAGAGGTTGAATTCCTGGAGCTGAAGCAAGGAGATATGACTGTTGCAGAGTATGCTGCGAAGTTTGAGAAGCTGGTGAAGTTCTGTCTTCACTACAACCGTGTTGATGCTGAGATGTCCAAATGCCTTAAGTTCGAGAATGGGTTGAGACCAAAGATTAAGCAAGGTATTGGGTATCAACAGATCCGCATGTATGCTGAGTTGGTGGACAAGAGCAGAATCTACGATGAGGATAGCCGAGCTCGATCTGCTCACTACAAGTAGTTGAGTGAGAAGAAAGGGCAGTATAGGGGGAAACCTTATATGACTTCAGCTGACAAAGGGAAGCAGAAGGCTTCAAATGGGAAAAAGACAAGTGGGGAAGCAGCTCCTGCTTATGGGAAGTGTTACAGGTGTGGCGAGCAAGGTCACTGTGCTGATGTTTGTACTAATAATGCGTTGAGGTTCTACAAGTGTGGTAAGAAAGGTTATAGAGCTAATGATTGCAAAAATGATGGTCCAACTTATTTCAATTGTCGTGAGAAGGGTCACATCAGTACCAAGTGTCAGAAATCGAAGAAGACGGCTACTGCTGCTCAGACCAGTGGCAGAGTGTTTGCTTTGAGTGGTGCAGAAGTGTCAGAGAAGGACAACCTGATTCGAGGTACTTGTTTTATTAATGACATTGAGTTGGTTGCTATGATTGATACTGGTGCTACTCATTCTTTTGTTTCACTTGAATGTGCTAATAGATTGGTTATGTTACTACTACTTTTGTGTGTTTGAGATGTCCTTTGACGATTTTTTGGAAGAGTTTTGTGATGGATTTGGTGTGTTTACCCTTGCACCAAATCGATGTAATCCTTGGAATGAACTGGTTAGAGTTCAACCATGTTCATATCAATTGTTATACTAAGACTGTGGAGTTTCCTAAGTTTGGTGATAGTGGGGAGTTGATGTTCTTGTCGGCGAAGCAAGTAGACGAACTTGTGGAAGATGAAGCCTTGGTGTTTGCAATGTTTGCATCATTACAGATTGATCGTGAAGCTGTGAGTGTGGAGTTTCCTGTTGTATGTGAATTTCCAGATGTGTTTCTAGATGACATCAGTGATTTGCCTCCAGAACGTGAAGTAGAGTTTGCAGTGGACTTAATACCAGGTACGAGTCCAGTGTCGATGGCTCCTTATCGGATGTCAGCTTCTGAGTTGAGTGAACTGAAGAAACAGCTGGAAGAATTTCTTGAGAAGAAGTTTGTTCGACCAAGTGTTTCTCCGTGGGGTGCTCCTGTGTTGTTAGTGAAGAAGAAAGACGGAAGTATGAGATTGTGTGTTGATTATCGACAGTTGAATAAAGTGACTATCAAGAATAAGTATTCACTTTTGAGAATCGACGACTTGATGGATTAGTTAGTAGGTGCATGTGTGTTTGCAAGATTGATTTGAGGTTTGGTTATCATCAGATTCGTGTTAAGCCTGATGATATTCCGAAGACAGCTTTCAGAACGAGGTATGGGCACTATGAATACACTGTGATGCCGTTTGGTGTATCCAATGCACCTGGTGTGTTCATGGAGTATATGAATCGGATCTTTCATGAGTATCTGGATCAGTTTGTGGTGGTTTTCATTGATGACATCCTGATATATTCTAAGTTTGAAGAAGAACATGCCGAGCATTTGAGAACTGTGTTGCAAGTATTGAAGGAAAATAAGTTGTATGCAAAGCTGTCAAAGTGTGAGTTTTGGTTGAAGGAAGTGAGTTTCCTTGGCCATGTGATTTTGAGTGGTGGAATTGCTGTAGATCCTTCCAAGATTGATGCGGTGTTGCAGTGGGAGACTCCGAAGTCTGCTACGGAGATACGAAGTTTTCTGGGATTGGCGGGTTACTACCGCAAGTTTATCGAGGGCTTTTCTAAGTTGGCATTACCTTTGACTCAGTTGACTCGAAAGGGTCAAGCTTTTGTGTGGGATGTAGCTTGTGAAGAGAGTTTTATGGAATTAAAGAAGAGATTGACGACCGCTCCAGTGCTGATTTTGCCTAATCCGAGTGAATCTTTTGTGGTGTATTGTGATGCATCGAAGATGGGTCTTGGTGGAGTATTGATGCAGAATGGTCAAGTTGTTGCCTATGCTTTGAGACAGTTGCGAGTTCATGAGAGGAATTGCCTTACGCGTGACTTGGAATTGGCCGCTGTGGTGTTTGTGCTGAAGATTTGGAGACATTATTTGTTTGGCTCTAAGTTTGAAGTGTTCAGTGATCATAAAAGTCTGAAGTACTTATTTGATTAGAAAGAATTGAATATGAGGCAGAGAAGGTGGTTAGAGTTGTTGAAGGATTTCGATTTTGATTTGAGTTATCATCCGGGCAAAGCAAATGTAGTGGCCGATGCATTGAGCAGAAAGTCATTGCATATGTCAATGCTTATGGTGAAAGAATTGGAATTAATTGAACAATTCCGAGATTTGAGTTTGGTATGTGAAGCGACTCCTGACAGTGTAAAGTTGGGAATGTTGAAGTTGACTAGTGGCATTCTGGAAGAGATCAGAGTGGGACAACGATCTGACTTGAAGTTAGTTGACCAGTTGACTTTGATCAACCAAGGTAACGGAGGAGAATTCCGAATTGACGAGAAGGCTGTGATAATGTTCAGAGACAGGGTGTGTGTTCCAGATGTCCCAGATATTAAGAAGTGATAATGTTCAGAGACAGGGTGTGTGTTCCAGATGTCCCAGATATTAAGAAGAGCATTCTTGAGGAAGGACACCGAAGTAGGTTGAGTATTCATCCCGGTGCTACGAAGATGTACCAAGATTTGAAAAAGTTGTTTTGGTGGCCGGGTATGAAGAAGGATGTTGCGGAGTTTGTTTATGCGTGTTTGACTTGTCAGAAGTCAAAGATTGAGCATCAGAAGCCTTTAGGTATGACGCAGCCGTTGAGGATTCCAGAATGGAAGTGGGATAGTATTTCCATGGATTTTGTGGTGGGATTGCCGAAGACTACTAAGGGAAATGGTTCCATTTAGGTGATTGTGGATAGATTAACTAAATCGGCTCATTTATTGCCGATGAAGATTAATCATTCTATGCAGAAGTTAACTGAGATGTACATTGAGGATATTATGAAGTTACATGGGATACCTTCGAGCATTGTGTCGGATAGAGATCCAAGATTTACATCAAGGTTCTGGAAGAGCTTGCAAGAGGCTTTGGGTACTAAGTTGAGGATGAGTTCTGCCTATCATCCGCAGACGGACGGTCAGACAGAAAGGACTATCCAATCTTTAGAGGATTTGCTGAGGACTTGTGTGTTGGATCATGGAGGATCTTGGGATAGCCATTTGTCGTTGATTGAATTCGCGTACAATAACAGTTTTTATGCTAGTATTGGAATGGCGCCCTATGAAGCTTTGTATGGGAGAAGGTGTAGAACTCTGTTGTGTTGGTATGAATCGAGCGAGAGTGTTGTACTCGGACCTAAGATTGTGCAAGAGACGACCGAGAAGATTAAGATGATCCAAGAAAGGATGAAAGCGTCGCAGAGTCGCCAAAAGAGCTACCATGATAAGAGGAGGAAGACACTTGAATTCCAAGATGGAGATCACGTGTTTTTGAGGGTGACGCCAGTGACAGGTGTGGGTCGAGCTTTGAAGTCTATGAAGCTCACTCCATGTTTTTTTGGTCCATACCAAATCTCGCAGAGGATAGGAGAGGTAGCCTATCGAATTTCTTTACCGCCGTCACTTGCAAATTTGCATGACGTGTTCCATGTGTCTCAGCTGAGGAAGTACATTCTGGATCCGTCGCATGTGATTCAGATGGATGATGTACAAGTGAGGGACCATCTGACATTGGGAGCTTTACCTGTGCGGATTGACAGTCGAGAAATAAACCAACTGCGGGGTAAAGACATGACTTTGGTGAAGGTTTTGTGGGGCGGACCAGTTGGCGAGAGTTGGACTTGGGAATGCGAAGATGAGATGAGGGAGTCGTATCCGACTCTATTCCTTTGAGGTAATTTTCGAGGGCGAAAATTATGTAAGTGGGGGAGAGTTGTAACACCCCAAATTTATTATAATATTTATTTAATTTATTTAAATATAATATTTGTGAATTTTCGGTGAATGTTTGGTGGTTTGTGTCGATGTCGATATTTTGGTGGAGTTTCGGTTATTTAATTAAATAATAGTATATAATATGAATATATTAGTATTATTATTAATTTAAATAATATTGGAGGAATTAAGGGCAAGATGGATTTTTGAGGAGGATTAGTGAGGGTATTATGGGGAAAGCCCATTTTTGAGAGCCCAAGGATTTAACAAAAAGGAATTGGGAAGGAATATGATTCATTTAGTTGGAACGTGAAAATAAGGAGAAGAGTGCAGAGCTCTGAGGAAGAAGGAAAAGGCGAGGATTCGAGAAGGTTTCCGAAGAATCAGTAGAGAAAGCTCCGGATCGATAATATAAGGTATAGAGAGTATTACCTTTCATTGTTTTCAATATAGGAGTGATGTGTTTAAAATGGATCTTGAGGTTTTTGGGGTTTTTTGAAGGGTTTATGAGTTATTGATGATTTAGAGGTATTTCTGAGGATCAATGTGGATTATTAAGGGCTGAATTGAATTGGGTAAAAATAAGCCTTCGAGGCAAAACCTTTTGATGATATGTGGGATCTTGTATGAGAAAGGGATTTATGGGGTTTATGGGAACCTTGAGAGTTTATGAAGGTTTAGGTGATTTTGAGTTAGGATAGTGGAATTAACCGACCTAATAGTCGTAGGTTTTATGCCTTTGATTGCCTTGATGTTTGAGGACTGTTTTAGGAGTGTTTTGGGGTGAATTGAGGTTGGAATCGCAAAAGTTTTTGGGGATAGGATGCTACTGGTACGTAGCAGCGATTGCAGGAATCACTAGTTCGCAAAGTGAACAAATCATTCGTAAGGCGAATGTTCTCCCAGGCTCGCAAAGCGAGCAGAGCAGCGAATGCGCGATAAACTATGTGATGATACTGAGATGAATTCTGAGATGTGATTTTGTGGGTTCGCACAATGAATGTCCCCGCGAAGGGCTTCGCACAGCGAATAGAGGAGTGAGGAGAGGCAGACTGAGGAACTCTCTGGTTTTTGTATGTGGTTGGGGCTTCGTTGCCAGCTTCACAAAGCGAAGGTTCCGGCGAGCAGGTTGCACAGTGAACTCAGTAACGAACCCTGCTGTTCGCAAAATTTTATTTATGATTTCTGTTATGTTCTGATGTTTGATACTGTGATCTTTTGGATGGTTTACTGTGATGTTACTGATGATTATGAGATGATGAATTGTGATGTATAGATGAATATATGATGACATGATTAACATGATGTTTTGGTGAATGATGATGCACAAAATGATATTTTTGATGATGATGATTATTGACGTTGTGTATCATGCATTCATAGCATATTCTGGTGATGATGTTAGGACTTCGGTCCAGTGATGATGATGTTAGACTTCGGTCTATTTGTGGCTTCCATCCCACTGTGTGGATGTGAAGTGGTTTTTGACGTGCTCCGGTTCTTGTGTGGAACTAATCCTATTTGACGGGGATCTTTGGATGGTGATGGCCTAAGTGTCCATCGATTGTGACGATTGGTACCACATGCATGAGTCTTGTTGTGCATTGCATTTATGGCATATTGTTGTGATTTATGATGTTGTGACTTTTGATGCTTGTGATGACTCTGATGTTGTTGTATATGATGATGACGCCATTTTTTATGCATATCTTATTTTATATTGATTATAATGAATTGTGTTACTCACCCTGCCCGTTTGAATGTTGTCTCCACGTGGGTAACGTGCACGTGATCAGGATTAGCCGTGGATGCTTTTGAGGACTTTTGAAGTTATTTGCATTTTGGTAGATGTAGAGGATCTTGCTCTGATAGTGTAACATCGGGTTGGGTTGTTGAGTTGAACCATGTTGAGTTTCATTTGGTTATTATTTTATTGATTATTTGATGACTATGGTTTGTTGTAATAAACCCTTTTATGGGATTTTTGTGGTTATGGTGGTTCTGCTGCCTTTTGAAGGCATTTTGAGTTATTTTGAGGAAAACCCATTGTTTACGGAGCAATTTTGTTGATTTGAATTTATTGAGAAATGTGCACCCTTTGAGGTGATTCTGATTTTTACTATGATTTTATGTTTATTCCGCTGTGATAATTGTGGGGTAGAAAAAGGTGTTACAAAAAATGTTTCACGTATATTTTGAACAAAAAAAAATAAGACAAATAAAACAAACATTTTGAAAAACAACAACATTAAAACTCATGAAATGTTTCACGTACATACCTTTCCTTGAAAAGATTCATGGAAAATGAAGAGAAAGATATGAGCTAACTACTTATTTATGACACCTTTCATTGATTCATACTAGTTACAGATGTTATGTTGGAGTTTTGTAAAGTTGTGATGGAGTTTTGAGAGATTAGGATAAGGCGAGAGGAGTTAGAGTTTCACTTTGAGCATTGTCTATTCTGCAATGCTAAGTTAACTTATATAGGTAATATATTTCACCACGGTTGTTAAAATGAACCATGGTGAATTGTACAGATAATAGACCATGGTTGTTAATCTGGAATGTGGTTAAAAATAGAAATTAATGAAAGGCACACTTTTGTAACGAAAAAATCAATTTGCAGGTGTTCGGATTCAAACCGTGTCACTCCTTCATATATCACAACAACTGTTTAGTTGGACCTTGGTGATATGTGATTAAAAAAGTAAAGGTGCCTAAATAACATACATTACTTCGGTTAGTTATGTGGCCGTAGTAAGACATTTTTGCAAAATGTGCTTTTTGTAGTAGTGGTTAATCAATTAAAGAGATCCTGAGGTCTAAAATCCTTTCTTTTTTTGGTGAATTTTTTTCCTATATAAAGAGAATTTATGTTCACTTATTTACAACAAGACATGTGATATATCACTCTTCTCTCTTAATAACTCTCTTCTTAGAAAAATCTTCATACACTTTTAATTATTTTAATGTTGTGAAAGCAAAATACTTAATTAAGACCTTTGTTTGTTTAACTGCTATTTGAATTGGATTGTGCTCTAATTGTAACTCAAGAGGTCATTATTTTGTAAGATTGATATTACTATAAAGGCTCAAGTTAACAGTGGAGCTCTCACGGAAAAATTCTCAAGGACTGGAGTAGGACGCTTGGTTTAAGGCCAAAACCAATATATATCCTGGTGTACACTTTCCTATGTCTTATATTTCATTTTCTTTTTAGTTACACTCCACTCTTAAATCTATGGTTCTTCTCTCTTCTAAAAATTTACCAAGTAAAATCAATCATTTTTATAGAGTTTTGAAAAAAAAATTATCACAATTCACCCTACCTCTCGTGTTTGAAGTCACTTTATCAACAATTGGGAGAGGTGAGATCTTGTCTCTAAGAAGGCTTAGTGATGAGAGGGATTCCTTACCAAATCATTTTTACTAAGTAACTTTTGAGAAAGATAAGTCCCTTAAGGAGATTGATATTACGAAGAAGTTTTTGAAGTAAACTACCGATGAGATTGAGAAGTTTGGCCTCCCCTCTGCTGAAATGATAAAGGGAAGGAGTTTGGATACCTTGTTGGAAGACAACATCACTTAATCAGGGAGAAAGAGGTAGCCTCAATCAAGCTTCAACAAAGTGTATTTGATATAGAGAATTCCCTTGGAAAGGCAACCAATGCTCTTGATGACTAACAAGAGACTTTGGAAGACAAGGAAGTATCCTTATAGGAGTCACAAAAACATTTAAAAAAGAAGGGAAAAGTTTTTAAGAAGACTCATGGCTTGCTGGATATGGTGGAAGATGAGAAGAAGGTTCTGGAGGGCAAGATTACACGGTTAGTGGATACCTGGTATAATTGTTTACATGTTTCCTTGGAGAATACTTTGGAACATATGGAATTTCTTCATATTGGGCTCAAGATCCCTAGGAACAAGGTTGATCACGATAAGAAGTTCGTGGATGGGAAGTTGGTTCCAATTGGTGATGAATCAACTCCTTAGTATTTCTTTCCTTTGTCTTGATATAGTAATTGACGCGTTCTTTTTCTATTTTAAAGAAAACTTTGTATTGGCCATTTGGCCACTTTTTTTACAATTAAACAATGATTTACACGTCTTTACATTATTGCTCTTGTGCTTGTTTATGCCTACTAGCTTTCTTATTTCCTACATGAGTGAGTTGCACATTATAAACTTACTAAATTTATCATGCTGGTATTTTACACTTGTTTCTTACCGGCCTCTTGTTTGGGGTTACTGTCCCTAACTCATTATGGCAGTTTTGAGAAGTTGTATCCAATGGATTATCGAACGTGTTTGGGAACACACCCGAGAAAAAGGTATTCCCCCTTTCTTTTCCTCCAAGTGAATACTTAGTTAAAGTTATGTGTATGGGAGGCACCACCGCCTTCGCATTGGAGTGACTATCTACTAAAAGGGGGTGAGCCTAGTGCACTGCATGCACTTTCAAGGTTTATGATGTATTTGTGTGTTCATTACCTTCGCGTTCAAGGTTTGATGTCCTTGTTCTTGCACCACCTATGTGTTTGAATTTTAGTGTGTCTTTCAATTTTTTGTCCTATAGCACTTCCTTTGCATTTAAGGATTGATGTTTGTGTGGAAGGTTAAAACTTTACATGTGCCATTCACAAAATAATAATGCAAAGTCATGGTGAAAATCTCTTTTATCAAAATTATGGTAGAAATGATTACATTGTATTGATTTACACAAAATATTAAAACCAAAGTATGGAAGTGACTTGGTTATAATAACACTTTAGCTTGGCTGCATTCCACATTCTTGGGATAAGTTCCATGTGGAGTTTCTATGGTGTATGATTCTTGCCCGTGATGGTTTGTACCTGGTACATGCATTCTCAATTCGGCGCATGCTCGCTTTCTCTGGTGTTTTTTTATATACCCTAAGCACATGTCGTATTTCTTATTCCCAATTGCCCCTGAATCCTTCAAGTATTCTTTTCAATTCCATCAGCAAAATTCAATTAATGACCTTTTCTTGGCTTTTGATTCGATGGTGTTCCACTAATGTGAAGTGGGGTTTAACTCCAAGATCTTGAAAGAGTATTTTTTTTTTCAAGTTTTTGTCTCTAAATTGGGCATTGTTGTCCATGATGACGGATTGGGAATCACATATGTGGCTAAGATGTTTCTCTTGATGAATTTTTGGATGTTGATGGTTGTGATCTTTGATAAGCCCTTAATTTTGATCCAATTTTTTTAAAGTAATCTACAACCATAATTAGAAACTTTAATTGCCCTATAGCTAGTGGAGAAATACCAAGGATATCCATACCCACTACAAGAATGATCATGATGAAGTTAAGGTGTTATGCTCGCAAGGAGGTGGGATGTGAATGTCTCTATGCTTTTGGTACCTTTCACACTTCATCACGTATTCATTGGCGTTTTGGACTATCAAAGGCTGGTAATATCCTGCTATAAGCATTCCTTAGCCAATCCCCTTCCTCTAAGGTGCTACCCGAATATAATTTTGTAGACTTTATGAGAATGTATTTGACTTCATCATGCCCTAAAAAGAGAATGTGTGATATGTAAAAGATGACCACAGCAAAAGACTTATGATACGGTGGTAAAGGTCTCTGGTGATCAATAATGAGGATACTTGAAAGATTATCACTCCAACACTCAAGTCATTGTTTGAGAGATGTGAAACTATGAAAATATGTATGACAATAATACTTGGGCATGACTCAGAGTCACACTTATATATGACAATTAGAACCTTCTTAGTTAATCTAACTTAGATTGGGGAGACCGTTGGATGTACATTAACACTGTAAATGAAGATGCTGGCGTGCTACACTATGCTCTAAAGTGGAGGTACACATATTCGTCATTCAATAGAGTTATTTAACTAGATTAAACCGCGTAATTGAGCTAACTTTAGTGAGTCTTTGTCTAACTGAGGGCACATTTTCTAAATAATGTTAAGATCACTAAATTTTTTTCTTCTTTTTCTTAATCTATTTTTGCCTTTAAAAGGTATTTTCGTATATCTATTTCTTAACTTTCGAAAAACAAATGATTTCAATTGTTGAATTTTTCTTTGAATAGCAAACTATCCTACACCCTTAAGCTTAAATGTGAATATGAACAACAATCCATTGGAATAACTAAACGAGTTGTACCATCATTGGATATGATGATTGCAATATATATATATATATATATATATATATATATATATATATATATATATATATATATATATATATATATATATATATATATATATATATTCTAGACTAGACCAATGACTAGACATGGCCCAATCCGCTTCTGCTCCAGAGCGGCCCAAATTACCTAAGTCCAATCCACGAAGGGGAGAAAGTTACCTTTCTGCCCTCCAACCGGGCAAGGAACACATCGCTCCTCCCCGGAGTTACTGCCTGTCACGCACGGCTTCACTGCTCCCCGAACAGTTAAGGGCAGGTGTCCGAAACCACGCTTATGCCCGACATAACGGCTAGTTTCAGGCACCCCTGCCCGACATAACGGCTAGTTGAGGGAGTTACCTATTCTTCGGGAAAACAGTTATTTCGCCCGGAAAATAGGACCATTGGCCACGCGCTGGGGGCTCTATATAAACCCTCTCGCTTGAGAGGGTCAGGTATCCAATATTCACCCCAAGAACTCATACTTTGTACTTGCCCCTTTTCTCTGACCCTTTCTTACTTGAGCGTCGGAGTACCTTGCAGGTACACCCCCTCCTCTCCATACGACCAGCATCCCGGACGCACTTGGTGGCCCACTTCTACAGGATCTGATCCAACCTTCACGATCAGTGGCGCCGTCTGTGGAAACCATTGTTCTCCCCATCTTTCTTTCCTCGAAAACCGAAGATCAAAACAATTCTCAAAGATCATCACGATCATGACCTCCCAAGATCGCACCAAGGATGCTCTCCAAACCACCATCCTCCCCGTCAACAAATCTGACGTTGATGACCATTCATCTCTCCTCCGAGATACCCGTTTCCTTAGGGACAAAGCCACTGCTTCTCCTTCCCCTACCCCTGCTGATCACAACAACGATCAACCTTCACTTGACGTCCAGCCCGTTCCTGTTCCGCCCAACGCCGACCCGACCGTGGCGGCCCTCCTGGAGGCGATCAACAAAACCAACAACCTGATCCTGCAGCAAAACGAGAGGATCGGGGCGTTAGAAGAGTACAGCCGTCCAAAATCCCCTCCTCCGCGGAGGAACCAGCGACGATCAAGGAGCCCACAGCCTCGGAGAGACATCGACCGAAGACTGCACCAAGAGCCTGATTCTCGCGCAGCCCAGAAGCGCGACCAGATCTCCCCGCGTGACCAGCACGCTCACGACCACAAGAGGACTCGAAGGAACAATCAATCTCCCCCGGTCAAGTCTAAAGGTCGGGCCCGCTCACCTTCTCCTCGAAGGAACCGCTCACCTTCTCCGCAAAGGAACCGCTCCCCTTCTCCCCGGAGGAACCGCCGCCGCGAGCATCCCCTTCGGTCCCCATCATACACCAGTTTTAGCAGCGACGACGAGCCTCGCAGCCCGTTGTCCCAGGAGATCTTGGCTACCCGTCTCCCAAAAGGCTTGGAGAAACCCCCGTCACTGAGCACGTACGATGGAACCACTGACCCCAACGAGCACATTGAGAACATCGATGCGCTGTTAGAATACCGCGTCGTACGAGGCGCCATCAAATGCCGACTGTTCCCGATCACGCTCCGAAAGGGAGCGATGACATGGTACAAGCAACTGCCCGAGGAGTCCATTACCTCATGGAGACAACTGGGCAGGATGTTCTCACGGCACTTCACAGCATCTCGCTGCCACCCCAAAACTGAGGCCTCCCTTGGGGCCATAATCCAAGGAAAAGACGAACCTCTCCGCGCATATATCGAGAGGATCAACAAGGAAGCTGTACAGGTCCCTACAACGGACAAAATGAAGAAGTTTCTGCTCGAGCAAGGGCTCCGCCCAGGCTCCGAGTTTTCTAAAGCCATTGGCCTCGCACCACCAAGGAACTTAGACGCCCTCCTCCTCAAAGCCCAATCACACATTCAGTACGAAGAGAAGGTTGCGGCCAGTAACGTCCGAGCATCACGCCATCAGGAGAATGCTCGAGCATCCAGAGGAGAGGAAGCTTCGACATCTCGTCGGGGCAAACGGAGGCGCGAGGACCGTCCTCGTGATTCCCGTGACAATAAGGGACCCTCCGGGCGGTTCCATGACTACACCCCCCTGACCGTCTCCAGGGAAAAGATATTGTCCGAATGTGCCAATTCGGAGTTCAAGCAGGCAGGGGTCCGGTTCCCCAAGCAACTGCCGAACAGACCAAATGTGGACAAATCAAAATACTGCCGTTTCCACAAGAGTCACGGCCACACTACAGAGGACTGCATCCATCTGAAGGATGCCATTGAGATACTGATCAGGGACGGCCACCTGAAATAGTTCGCGAAGAAGAAGGACACTCCTCGGCAGGACGCCCAGGAGTCCAAGAAGATAGAGGAGGAGGTACCCTCCTCAGAAGACGCCAATATGCAGGTCACTATGTCTATATTGCGACCAGAGGACTGCTACGTCCCGGACGGGCTCAGCGCCCTTGCTTATCTCGCGACCCACAGCCCGTGGGAGACATTTCCCTCCGCCATGGTCATCTCTGGCGGGGGTTTCAACAAAGTCACTGTGGGCTCTGTGAAACAAAAGTTCGAGCACCTGATAAACACAAGCTCCAACAAGGTGACCACGCTTGATCAGGCCCAGAAGGGCTCCATACCTATCTCCTTCTACCAGGAGGAGCTCCTCGGGGGTTCCCCGAACTCAAGCATACCTTTGCTCGTCAGAGCCCGAATGGCAAACTTCGACATTCGCAGAATACTCGTCGACCAGGGCAACTCGGTCGACATCATGCACTCCCAGCTGTTTTCGACACTTCAGCTGGATGAATCGCACCTTACCCCTTATGTAGGGTACGATTTACAGGGATTCAACGGGTCAGTGACCAAGCCGTGGGGATACGCCGAACTGATCGTGACCTTCGGATCAGCTGAGACGGCCAGATCCATCAAGGTGCAATTTTTGGTAATCGACTGCCCGTCGCTTTACTAGTGCATTTTCAGAAGGTCAACTCTGGCCGAGTTGGTAGCGGTTCCCTCAACAGTCCACCTGAAGATAAAATATTACACTTCAAAGGGAATGGTCGCCACCCTCCACGGCGACATCGAAGCTGCACGGCGGTGTTTTGAGGCAGCTACAAAGGGGCTCAACGCCATTGCGTCCAAACCAAAAGCGTCGGGCAAGCCAGCATTGCCAAGCAGCTCCGAGGAAGCCAAGCCTCTGCCCCAGGTCGACTCCATCGACCTCGACATTCGCTTCCCCGAAGAAGACCAACCGGAGGAACGAGCAGCTTTTGCCAACCCGTCTACATCGTCCAGCAACAGCTCTCATCCGATGCGCCCTATCCCGGATGGCAACTTCGAGATCGTTCTGTTCGGCAAATACCCCCAACGGGGAGTGAAGATTGGAACAGACCTGCCCGACATTGCGAGGAAGTAGCTCAAAGCATGCCTCCGGGAGAATGCCGACCTCTTCGCATGGAGCGCCGCCGAAATGCCTGGCTTGGATCCGTCTGTCGCCTGTCACCAGCTGACAATCGACCCGGACGTCAAGGCCATAGCACAACGTAGGAGAAATCAGTCTCCGGAGAAAACAGAGGCTGCTGAAAAGCTGTAAAGGACCTCCTTGAGGCCAAATTTATTTCGGAGGTCAAGTACACCACTTGGCTGTCTAACGTTGTACTAGTTAAAAAATCTAATGGAAAATGGCGCATGTGCATTGATTACACCGATCTCAATAAGGCATGCCCGAAGGATGCCTACCCCTCCCCAATATTGATAAACTCGTTGATAATTCAGCTGGTTTTAAACTTTTATCATTCATGGACGCCTACTCGGGCTATAATCAAATTCCGATAGCAATGTCCGACAAAAAATATACGGCCTTCATGACTGAATCGGGCAACTATTACTACAACGTAATGCCCTTCGGCCTGAAGAACGTCGGAGCAACGTACCAACGAATGATGAACAAAGTATTCCGGGGAGAAATAGGCGACATGCTCGAAGTCTACATGGGCGACATGATCGTAAAATCCCACGAGGAAACCGATCATACTGCCCATTTGAGGAAGGTCTTCGAACAGGCCAGGAAATACAAAATGCGTTTTAATCCGGAGAAGTGCACGTTCGGTGTCCAGGCAGGCAAATTCCTCGGCTTCAACTTGACGGAACGAGGAATCGAAGCCAATCCCGACAAATGTCGGGCATTCTCCGAGTTTCCTACGCCCAGGTCCAAAAAATCCATCCAGTCCCTCAACGGGATGCTCGCATCACTATCTCGTTTCGTGGCTAAGTCCTCCCAGCACGCCCTACCATTCTTCAAACTCCTCCGCAAAGAGGCAGCATTCGAATGGACCGAGGAGTGTGACAAAGCCATTCTCCATCTGAAACGAGCGCTCTCAGAGCCGCCGGTCCTCTCTCTCCCAGACAATGGCGAAACATTGTACCTGTACCTGGCCGTAGCAACCGAAGCAATGAGCGCCGCTCTCATCCACGAGACACCTGACGGGCAGAAACCTATATATTTCACGAGCAAAGCGTTACAAGGACCAGAGTTAAGATACCAACAGATAGAGAAGGTGGCATTGTCCCTCATCAACGCAGCCAGAAGATTAAGACACTACTTCCTGGCTCACACGATCGTGATTCGAACAGATCAACCCATAAAGCAGCTGCTCGGACGACCAGATATGGCCGGTCAAATGCTTAAATGGTCGTTAGAACTGTCCGAATTTGACATCCAATACGATAGCAGAAAAGCCCTCAAGGCCCAAGCTCTGGCCAACTTCGTCGCGAAAATTACATTCGCAGACTCCCTCGTAAGAGAAGCGCGCAAATGGACCATTTTCGTTGACGGCGCCTCAAGCTCGGCAGAGAGCGGCGCAGGCATCATACTGGAAAGCGACGAAGGAATCATCGTTGAAGTATCACTCACCCTGTCCTTCCCAACCTCCAACAACCAGGCTGAGTACGAGGCCTTCCTCGCTGGGCTACGCCTTGCCGAGGACCTGGGCGCAGAAGAAGTCGTCATTTACACGGATTCACAACTCGTGGCCCTCCAGGTCCGGGGAGAATATCAAGCCAAAAACGACAACCTGACCGAATACTTGGCCCTAGTCAAGAAGGAGATGGCGAAGTTCACAACAGTGGAAGTGAAACACGTTCCCCGCGAACATAACGTGCGAGCAGACGTGTTATCCAAATTAGCTAGGACAAAGAATAAAGGCGGAAACAAATCCGTCATACAGGAAGTACTTCCTCGACCCAGCATCGAGAAGACCTCCCCGACCCTCGACGTGCAGGTAATCGGCGACAACAACTGCTGGATGACCCTAGTCTACAACTGTCTCGCCAAAGACAAACTTCCGTCCGACCCAAAGGAGGCCAGCATAGTCAGGAAAAGAGCCCGCTCTTATGTCTTGGTCGAAGATAAACTCTACAGGCGGGGATTCTCCATTCCGCTGCTCAAATACATCGAGGATGAAATGGTCGCACACATCCTGCGCGAAATCCACGAGGGAATCAACACCCAACATCTCGGCGGAAGGTCCCTCGCTCGAAAGGCCCTCCGAGCAGGATACTACTGGCCGACCATGCAACACGACATGAAAGAACACGTGAAGAAATGCGATAAATGCCAACAGCACGGGGACATGCACCTGGCTCCGCCTAACAAGCTCAAGGCTATGTCCTCCCCGTGGCCATTTGCCTGGTGGGGCCTAGACATCCTAGGACCCTTCGTGGTAGGATCAAGTCAGAATAAATACCTAATAGTGGGCGTAGACTATTTCACAAAATGGATAGAAGCGGAAGCTCTAGCCAAAATAACTGCCCTCAACATCCTGCGTTTCTACAAATGAAACATCCTTGCACGCTTCGGTATCCCCCAAGCGATAGTAACGAACAATGGGACGCAATTCACGGACAGGAAGTTCCAAGACTTCGTCGTCCAACTGGGTACGAAGCAGCATTTCGCATCCGTAGAGCACCCTCAAACAAACGGGCAGGCTGAAGCAGCCAACCGAGTCATCCTTCGAGGCCTCAAGCGAAGGCTGGACGAAACAAAGAAGGCATGGGTCGAAGAACTGCACAGCGTACTATGGGCATACCGCACAACTCCACACTCAACGACCGGGGAAACACTTTTTCGCCTAGCATACGGGACCGAGGCTGTAATTCCCGTCGAAGTTCACGTGCCCTCTAGGCGGACAGAGTCGCCCCTAGACGAGGAGATGAACGACGAGTCATTGATAGAAGAACTCGACCTCGTCGAGGAAATCCGAACCGGGGCAGCCCTCCGCGAAGCCTCACTAAAACAAAAAATTACCATCAGGCACAACGCCAAGGTGATACGACGAGAGTTCGACGTGGGAAGCCTTGTTCTAAGAAGAAACCACAAAGACTCTCGCGAAGCCAAACTAGCAGCTAACTGGGAAGGACCCTACCGCGTCCGAGCAAAAACGGAAAATGGGGCCTACTACCAAGTACATCTCACCGGGGAAGAACTTGCTCAACCATGGAACACCGAAAAGCTAAAACAATACTATAGCTAAGGCCCGAATTCTCGGTTCAACCGTCACAACGACGGACATCTACTACCGACCACTATGCACGCCTAGGTACAAGCGTCGCATATGAATAAAGCAGAACCCCGCTCAGTAACGAGCCGGGTAACCGCTCGATAGCGGTCCTCGATCGAGCACTGTCATCGTCAAAGTACCATGACAGGCAGAACCCCAGCTCGCGATGGGACGTTCACGCCGCGAACTCATGCCTCAAACACGACCTGAGCTCCGCACCCCCACCAGGATATTCCCCGTCCGTTCAACCAGTTCCTCTCACTTCCGAACACATCTACATCGAGCAATCCCCCGAAATTATTCGCACAAGTCAAATACTCCCGATCATGAGCAGACACACATTCACAACGAGCATGAGTACAACACTTAGCAAAAAATAAAAGCAAGTAAAGTCATGCGGATAACAGAATCAAACATGTAATAATTTAACATAATATGTGGCCACAAGGGCCACGATTGTACTGAGTTACATAAAACGGGGGCCACGCCCCCCCAAAATATAATAAATTACAAGCAATTACTCAGCACGCAGGCCGGACAGATTACAACAACATCAAAAACACAAACTCCTCACTCATCCACGTACTCGGAAGGCTCGGACTGAGGCCCCTGGTCCTCCGCGGGCTGATCCTCGTTATTCCCTTCAAGGAGAGCATCGGGCATGACGATCCGGCCATCCTCAAAGTGCGCCAGATAGTGGGTACCCTCGACAGAAAATTCAAGCTCAGGGTTCACCGCCCGCAGTTGAGCCACGACATTTCTGAAAGACTCCTCCGCGACGGCAATACCATCATCCTCGGCCGTCAGCAAACGGGCAACCAGCTCGGATCTCATCTTCAATTCCTTCACATCTTCCGGATCATCGTCACCCGGGGCATTGGCCGCCCCTCAGCCGCTGGACCAGCTCCTCAACAACTTTCTTCTCTGCCGCCAGCGTGGAGTTCTCCTTCTTTAACCGAGCTACCTCCTCCTCGGCCTTCTTCCGAGCGTCATCGGCACCCTTGACTTCTTCTTTGAGAGACGCCATGGTAGCACGGGCAGCATTAAGTTCGGCCTCAGTTGCGGAGTCCCCTTCAGCGTAAACGGCCGCCATCTCCAGCATCCTAACCAAAGCTGAAGCATCTTGAGCCACCAACGCCCTCTTGCTCGGGCGTTCGATGCTTTCCAAGCGAAGAGACTCCGCCCGAGGCACGATCAGAGAGTTCCCCTCGAAGAATTTCCTGTCAAGGATACAAGGAGGAAGCTCGAACTTCCCTTTCTCAGGTAACCGAGTGAGATCCACAGCGTCAGTAATTCTTGGCCGCTTGGATCGACCGGTCAAAGGAAGAGGAGACCCCCGGGGAGCAGGAGTAGGAGAGGAAGAGGTCCCCGCAGCAGACTGCGCCGGAGGAGGAGCACGAGCACCAGCAAACTGAGACTTCGGAGGAACTGCTCCGACCTTGTTCCTCGCAAGAGCGTTCCTCACAACCCTGTCGTGGGCCTGAGGCATCTCACCTGCACAAACAAAATACGAGCATGTTAGATACGAGGAAAAGAAATGACGCAAACAAAATCTAAATAACTAAGACTACCAAGCAGCTTCTCGGCATCCTCGAGAGTCTTGCACTCCAGCAGTGCCTTAATGTTGATAAATAGAAGCTCAACCCTCTGACTCCCGTCCTCCTCGAAGACCGGATTACCCTTACTCGTCCAGCACTTAGCAAGCTGGAAGGAGTTGACCCACTTCACCAGTACCTCGTACGCCACGGCGTCCTGCCCGCGCAGCTCGCTCGGTTGAAGAACATAGTCACTGGGCTTCTTGGCGAAATGATCGGGCGCCTAATGGATGGGGAACTTATAGATTCTCCACCCAATAAACTTCCCATCCTCGTCACGCAGGTCATTCCCATCCTCGTCAACTTCGATCTCCCAGACGTAAGTACTATCCTGGGCAGCTTCGGACAAGGGCTCGATGACATAGTACCGCTCTTTGAACGTCCGTATCGACTCCGTGAATGGCTTAAACAACTTGCGGGGCTGCTTCAAAGACACCCAACCGTACTTCCCCCCAATAACTGCCTTTGAAGATGGAAGACAGTGAAGAATAGAGGGAGAGTAGCCCCTATGGAGATATGCTCGCATACTAGCTCGAACGCCCGGATGAAGGCCAATGAGTTAGGATGCAGTTGCGTGGGGGCCAATCTCAAATGCACGAACACTGACTGCTAAAAATCAGTGAACGACAACCTCAGGCCCAGCTCCTTAAAGGCATATTCATACATCGTGAAACGGTCCCCGAAGTTTGTGCAGACCCGCTCATCCACGGAAGGGAAGTGCACCTTCCACTCTCCCTCCGGTCCAACCTCCGTAAAAACGTCCCCCAAATACTTCGCAAAAGAAGACACGTGCTCAGCGGGTTCGGCCACCTCCCACTCCTCGGCGGAGTCCACGGCGACGTCCTCGTCCATGTCGTCCATCTCCTATTCCTCCCCAACATCACTGGGGGAACTCGAAGCCGTCGAACTCGCTGCCGTCGAGCTACTATTATCCTCGGAGCCTGTTTCTTCCTCGGACGTATCTATGATAACCTCTCTATCTGGCCCCGTCGCCATAACAATCATCTGAAAAGCAGAGACGAAAGTGAATTCGACAACAAATCAAATCCACCCTTCCACCACTAAGTCAAGTGAAAGGGCGCACAAAGGGCTAAGGACAACGTCCCCGGCCTAAACCCTAACATCAAAAGGAAAATTGAAACCTCCCCGCGAGGAGACGCTCGAAACAAGTCATCCCTAAGCGAGGAGCTTCCTCGCACTCGTACCCAGTTTCCGTTGAAGCTTCGCCGGAAATCGCAAAGCTCCACCGGAATCTGGGAATGTTCTACCGGAAAACTCATCACCCACTCAGAAGATGAACGAGCACGGCGGTCACACATTCATAGCTGTCACGGCGATGCCGTGAATCGCCCTCCTCGCTAGAACATACTAACACGTCCGGCGACATGTCAGAAGTGGAAAAATGGCACAACCACCATCCACCACCAACAATCACCGGAAATCCACCTATTTCGTCCTCTAAACCTAGCCCTAACCACATGCAATCTACCATTGACAACCAAAAGGAGTAGAACAAGCACCAGATCAGAAAACTTACTTGATTTAAGAAGATGAAAGTGGCTGCTCGAAGCTTGGAGCGGTGGTCGGAGTAAGCAGACGGTGGCAACGGGCAGGAATGCTGAAGGAAACGAAGAGAAATCAGAGCAAAAAGTTCCAAATGGACCGAATTTCCCCTTTTTATACAAAGGGGCACGTGCGAACACGCGCTCGTAGGCCATGATGGCTATCAACTAGCCATCATTACCTAGTAACTGCTACACAGAGCTCTAGGCACACGTGGCGACCCAACGTTTCCAATTCTGTCTGACCATTAGTCTCCCCGGGCACCGGGGCAACAAGGTCACGACCACAAATTTCACGGACATCTGGGGCCACGAGCACATCGAGACAATCCTCCTCGTCTCCAAACAACGACTCCATGCTAGCTCCACGGAGCAACGAGCTGTCCTTAAGTCATCACTCCCATGCTCGGGAGCAACGACTTGGGGGGCTCTTGTTCTGGACTGGACCAATGGCTAGACATGGCCTAATCCGCTTCTGCTCCAGAGCGGCCCAAATTGCCTAAGTCCAATCCACGAAGGGGAGAAAGTTACCTTTCTGCCCTCCAACCGGGCAAGGAACACATCGCTCCTCCCCGGAGTTACTGCCCGTCACGCACGACTTCACTGCTCCCCGAACAGTTAAGGGCAGGTGCCCGAAACCACGCTTATGCCCGACATAACGGCTAGCTGGGGGAGTTACCTATTCTTCGGGAAAACAGTTATTTCGCCCCGAAAATAGGACTGTTGGCCACACGCTGGGGCTCTATATAAACCCTCTCGCTTGAGAGGGTCAGATATCCAATATTTACCCCAAGAACTCATACTTTGTACTTGCCCCTTTTCTCTGACCCTTTCTTACTTGAGCGTCGGAGTACCTTGCAGGTACACCCCCCTCCTCTCCATACGACCAGCATCCCGGACGCACTTGGTGACCCACTTCTACAGAATCTGATCCAGCCTTCACGATCAATATATATATATATATATATATATAAAGTGCTGCCAAAGATAGGGTAGGAGTGACGTGGGTGGCACCATTTTGTGGGTAGACCACTTAATTTTATCTCGTCGTGTGTCTCTCACTCTGTGTCTTGAGACATTAACATTTTATAAGAAGATAATAAAAGGGCCCATCTGCTGTTTTTTTCTTCTTTTGTTGGTAACTACAAAAAGGAGTCCATTTCCTATTCCATTTAACATAAAATAACTAATAAAATACGTGGGCGTTTGTACATCTAATCTATATTTCTGACATGGTCCAGATTATATAAATAGATAAAGTTATTTGTTAGATTTCGAATAATTTTTTTTATAAAATTATAGATTTATATTTATAAAAAAAAAATATTTTTATTGATACATAATTATAAACAAATATTATTGTCAGAAATTAAACTCTAAACCAATGATATACACACATTTAAATAATTTTTATTGAATAATAATAATAATAATAATAATAATAATAATAATAATAATAATAATAATAATAATAATAATAATAAAAATAAATAACAATACAAGTTTTTCTTATACAATAATAAGATATAGATAAAACTGGTTTTTTTTTATTGTAAATTAGTTTACATTTATTTTGATTAGTTTTGGACTCCGGTTACTTATGTATTTTGAGATTTTATTCCGCCACCTTCCACCTTGTCCTAGTACTTTTACATGAGGACTACAATTACAGTTATGTCTTTACTAACTTTTTTTTATATCTTTTGAAATTTTATGCAATTATCGGATTTTTCATTGAAGTATCCGATTTTTTTGTCAATTTTTTCATTTGGATGAAGTAATATTGGAATTTTTGAAAAAATAAAGGATGTTTTGTAAAATTATAAAGAATTGCCGGATATTTTAGAAATTGGTAAAAAATTATGGGAATATGCAAAGAAATATCATAGTTTTTAGATATTCGATGCAGTTATATCAGATATTTCGAAAAATACGATTATCTATAAAAGCTGTCGTATATTTTGAAAAATCCGATACAAACCAAATATTCCAGAAATTTTGAAAAATACGGTAGGCAATTGTGAGATTTAGAAAAAAAACATAATTTTTTTGACATTTTTAACAAACTATACCCGATAAAATATATACATATAATGAAAAAGTGCTACAATATCATTACAAAACAAATTATGTTGACTTCCTAACTTCTTCTTCCCAGTACCTAATACGTCCTGCATATGTTGATTCTCTTGCTCTTGCACCTTCACTACAGTTCTGTCTCCATCAGTCTGTAACGGGAGGCAAATGACAATTGGGTTTCAACTTCACCTGAACTCAATGAATGTTGTCAACAAAACCAATTGCAATAATTTTGTGCCAACTTGAAGCTATGCGTGGAGCTATCATTAATGGGAAGAATGTGATGTTAAGGTTCCTGGACAACGAGACCAATATGACATTGTATCTAGAAGCAATAGGGTAACCCATATCAAGAATCGTCATCCATTTCTCGCGTCCATGCACACAAAAGCTTGCTACCCATAACACACTCCTAACTTTTGGTACAGTGTCATAGAACACTTTGGAATACAACTGATGGCGTCGATAAACTTCACCATTTAATTGCATCCAAACCAAAGGACAAGACTCTTCGCCTCATCCAAGTAAACCTGCAATAGCACGAAAGCCACAATTTCCATATTTACCCGCATTAACAATGTCATCAATGTACTAATGTAATAAAACAGGAAACTAAGACAAGTATTGTAGTATTGAAGACTGGCTACGCGACTGACTTTCAGTTGGTTTTGTACATGACCACTTTGTAGTCCGACTTCCCTGTGAGCCCTAAGCATACTCCCACTACGAAGGATCACGATGCGCATCACTATATTCACCCTTTTTACTCTTCTTATTTCCCTTTTTTGGATTGAATTTCACTGGTGATGGACACATGGAAGTTGTAGATTGATGTGTTAGTTCCCGAACTTTTTTCTTCATCACCCTCTGCCTACAATATACAGTGTACTGTAATACCTCTTGAACTCTTCACACTCTTCTTCTAAATCCAATTGTATTCCACTATCTTCATGAGTGACCTCATGCTCTTCGATGTATAATTTCTTCCAAAATACATGAATTGATTATACCGGAAATAGAATCACTTTGTATTTGAAGACCTGCAAGTTCACATGCACAAGGTAACCCATGTGTTGTTCTAATGAAGCGACCAAATGCAGCTTTGTCATAACCAATAATTTTTACCCTTTCCAGCTCCTTTCCAATGTGTTGTATACTTTGTCTTGAAATGAAGTCGTGAAATCTATAGTAGAATGAAGTGTTATACTGACACTCAATGTTGACAATACTTTTCTGAAATGATACTCTAATTTAACCTAATTACAACTTCAACACGGTGTTCATAATATTACAACTTATAGGTAAATGTCCCCAGCTATATGTGAACATATTTTTTAGTCTCTAGTGAGAAGACTCAACCATAAAAAATATAAATAGAAAAAGGATGTCATTATTTGATAATTAGTATTGTGCTCATATTCAAAGTCACATTGATCTGGTTATTCGTTGTCATGTTCCCTAAATGAATAACTCTATTAGTTCAAGCAATAACAAATATTTCTTTATAGGGTGTCAACCAAGTTCCGTGCACATATTGAACAAGTTTAGGAATATCAGCACATACAACCTCAAAATGCTTCAGGTACCAAAATCTCAAAATCCCTATTCGAATATATGATGTTGTTCCATAGATCCATAACATGCTCATGCCTATGTGATTCGACATACTCCTTACACTTCATACTAACAAGTTTTGAAATATGGAACATACATAACAAATGGGTTGAGTTTGGAAACACAACTTCCACAACATTCATCAACGCAAGGTCATGGTCCATTTTAATATCCCATATTCCCTTAAATGCTCAATTGGGTGTCATTTGAGATCAACTGAGTTCCTATGTACTCTAACTTTTGTCAGTTGGAATAGTTAGTGCATCTATGTGCTCTAAATGTTTTCAGTTGGGACCAATAGAGTAACCAGTGAACTCTGAAGAGATCAATCTTTATTTAAAGAGACTGACCATTATTTATAAGTACAGGAGAGAACATTTTGGTAACATTAATGATTGGTCAATTGGTACTAGAAAACAAAATATCAATTGGGATATTTTATATCACTACCTAATATTATAATATATATTAGTTATATGTTATATTGTATGTGTATGTGGTAGAAAGAAGAAGATGTGGATAAGAAAAGCATCATTATCACCATCTTTATGGAAGCTCAAGGAAGAGCAAGGCTATGGAAACCCATCATTATCACCATCTTCTCATCTAAATTTCTCCATCATCTCCATGTGATAAGGTGAGTTCTATAGATAATGTAGCTTTAGGGGGGAGGAAGAGAGTTATCAGAAAAGAGAAAAGAAGAGAAAAGTAGAGAAGAGGATAAAGAGAGAAAGAGGAAAAGGAGGGGAGAAAAAGAAGAAGATGAAGGAAGCTCAAGGAAGAGCAAGGCTATGGAAACCCATCATTATCACCATCTTCTCATCTAAATTTCTCCATCATCTCCATGTGATAAGGTGAGTTCTATAGATAGTGTAGCTTTGGGGGGGGGGGGGGGGGGGGGGGGGGGGAAGCATGAAAACATTGGGGTTAAGGTGTTTGTTGATGATTGGATTGATGTTGCTTATACGTTGTTGTTGTTGTTATTGATTTCATGGTGATTTTGATGACTTGTATGCCTATATATGTTAAACCCTGCTAAATTGGATTATTTGATGCAATACATTGATGGGTGTGGGAGAATTGGCCTTTCTCCCCTTCCAAATCGCGTTTTGAAGATTCAGGGTTTTATCAGCTTCGTCGGGCGAACCCAGGGCGAGCTGGTCTCGCCAAGTCTTCTTCGGGTGAGCCCAAAGCGTGTTTCCACTGACTTGCCTTACCCCTAGTTCTCCGAGCGGGCTCTCCCCCAGTTCGTCGGGCGACCATGACAACATGCAAAAATATTTCATTCTTGTTTCCTCATAACTTGAGAACCCTAACTCATAATGAGGTATGGTAGGAAGTGTTGGAAAGTCCTTTCAATGCTTTATTTGGTAGTGGAGTATAACATAGAGAATTGCCATTGATGAATATGATAGTATGGATAAACTACCATGTATGTTTTATGGACGGGAAGAAATCATGGTTGTGCCATGATTATTGTTGGGTATTGGTCATGAATTGGTTAAGTATGTTTATAAACCACATTTTGATATAGAGAGATGTCTCTATTACTTAATACAACGAACAATTTCCCTTTAAGTTTGGTGAACCCCCACCATAGGATGATCAGACGAATATTGTTATGAGACTTGGAAGTAGAATAAGATAGAATGAGGCGGGTTATATGATAACTTTGCCAATGATTTGTATTATGTTATGTTACCATGTGTGCCTTATGCAAGTTATGAATTATATCTTGATGCATGCTTTATGTTGTGAATTGTTGTTGTGTGGTTTGTGTAATAACATGATTAAAATCTTATGAAGATGAGTGAAGAAACCTATGAGCATAACTAGGTGAATGAACTATTCAGATAATAGGTTATGGAAATTTACTTAGATGGTAATGCTTGGACACAAGGGTACCTTGGTGTGTTCCGCGGACAAGTAAATGCTAGAATTATAGTTTAGTCGTGAAATAATATGCTTTGTATGGAACATGTTGCGTCGTTGTGCGAGTAAGGTGAATGTGATCACCTTATGATTGTCAAATACAATCACAATGTAGTTTTATTTAATCACGTAGTAGGAAATAACCCCTTTATTGTGCTATCCTAAGTCATGATACTTATATACAGTAAGATTGGGATGAATGCACCGATACTTCGCGCCAACCAAATGGGTTAGAGTCCTATATGTTCAAACTACTACTCCCCCTCAAGTAGTACTCCCCCTTAAGAGCAAATCAAGCATAAATAAATTCTACCAATTATCCCCCCCCCCTTTAGCCATAATTTAGACAAAATAACCAAACATCCACCAGGAGCAAAACCAACCTCTGTAGCAGATACATAAGCAATAAAAAATAGGGCACAACAGATGTCGGCAATGCTATCAATTTCCTTATCTTTATCACCACCTAACCAGATGTCACAACAATGTCTAGGACATGTGTCCCTGCAAACAACCTATAGTGAAAAGAAATAGGAGATTCCCTCTTACTTGCGACATCAAAGTTGACCAAAATACCAGGGTGTTGACTGATAATAACACCATTATCAGTCACTTCTACCTTAGCTTGCTCCTCCTTGCTCCCACCCACAAACCTGTTGATAATTTAAGGATAAAACTCCACACATTTACCACTGTCATAAACCTTCATGTACTCCTTACTCATCTTACTGTCACAGTCCTCAGAAATGTTTACACTGAATTTCTTCACCAGCATCTCATAATGAAGATGGCTGGTTTACATCCTGAGTGAATCACACACTCAAAGATAACAACAGAGTCACCACCGAACTTTATTTAGTCCCAAAGGACAGGGAAAATATCGATAAAACCCAAGGGGAAAAGAAACGGGAACGGGGGTCGGTTATGCAAAAGGAAGGTACTAGCACCTAACGCATCCGTCGTACTCGACGGGAACCATTTCGCTTGCTTCTAGGCTTGGATGGGTTATCTATCTAAAGGCTTCTAGCTAAGAGAAGGAAGAGAGAGAGAGAGAGAGAGAGAGAGAGAGAGAGAGAGAGAGAGAGAGAGAGAGAGAGAAAGGGGAAAAAGAAAGAAAAGAAAGAAAGTGCTTGGGAGGATTGGGGCCCTCGTGCCTACGTACCCTCATAGTGCAATGAGGAAATCAGAGCGCCGTAGTTCACGGAACCAGGGGACAGAAAAGAAGGAAGAAAGGGAGAAGGAAAGAAGGGTGGAAGTGTGCTCGCCAAGACATCGCGTCTCGTGCCTACGTATCTGACATTCAAACGAATGCAGAATCAGAGCTTCCATAGTTCGGGGAACTGAACGGAAAACAAAACAAGAAAGAAACAGGAAAACAAAAGAAGTGGTGTCAAAACCAAGAGCAAGAGTGAAAGAAAAACTCTACTGGGGAAGACCACACAGTAAGAGCGATTGCACAAGAGACGAGGAGGAGAATGGTGTCAAAACCAAGAAGGAAAGAAACTCCGCTGGGGATAACAGAAAGAAATTGGTGTCGAAACCAAGAAAGTAAGAGCAAAGAATATAGAAAAGAATCCGCTGGGGATCCAAATAAAGGGATAGTGGTGAAAACCAAGAGAAAAGGGAGACTCGGTGTATTAATCAGCCGGCAGTGGTTAACCGAAGAAAGAGAGTAAGACCCTGGCGGGGAAAAGAGGCTGGTGGCAACAGACAGACTGTGATAAACCAAGAGAGAGAGTGTTGAACCAAGAGAAGGTGTTTGACTCGGAGGGGACATCAGTATGTTAACTGATAAACAGTGGTTAACCGAGGAAACAAGGATTACAACTCTGTGGGGATAGAGAAGCATTGGTTTTAATAGAGAAAACTATGATCAACCAGAAGGGCAGGTGTAGGACCGATCGAAGGTCGTAACCCAAAAGGGGTGTTGGTATTGACCGAACAAACAACACTTGACCAACAAAGAAAGGGTATTGAACCAAAAGAGTTTATTAGCCCAAGGGTGCAAGTATTCGAACCAATAAAGGTTGCCAACAGCGGGGTTTGGTTTTAACAGGAGAACTGTGATTAACCGAGAAAAATGAGTGATTAACCAAAGGGAGGTGATTTACTCAAAAAAAGGGATTAAGTATTTTAACAGACGGACTGTGGTTAACTGAAGAAAAGGGTGATTAACCGAGAGAAGGTGATTAACCCTAGGAAACTCAGTATTTTAACATACGGACAGTGGTTAACTGAGAAAAGAGACAAACATTGGTGTTTTAACTGACAGGCAGTGATTAACCAAACAAAGGGAGAAGAACCAAAAGAAGGTCGCGAACTCCGCAGGGGTTTCGGTATTTACAGGAAAACTGTGTTTAACCGAAGAAAGAGGAAAGAGACACTCCAGGGGAATCAAAAGAACAATGATTGCAAGAAAAGAGTAGGGTAAGAGTTGGGTGCTAACCCAAGAGACAATGATATTTAACCAAGAGAAATGGTGATTGATCAAAAGAGAGATTGAAAAGATAAAAGTGATCAGGGATCAACTCAACCCGGGATGGAGGAACACTACAGTTTAAGGATAGAGGTGACTATTCTCAGCGAGAGGACCAACGCCCTTACCCAAGAAATAGTCAGAATGAGGGTAGGATAACTCCCTCCTCATTTATTCTCTAGCACTCAAAGTATAGTGCGGAAATTGAAACGGACAACGTAACATCTCCAATTTGTACAGTGCTCCTACGTGGAGAAACGGACAGCGTAACAGCTCCAATTTGTACAGTGCTCCTGCATGGAGAAACGGACAGCGTAACAGCTTCAATTGTACAGTGCTCCTGCGTGGAGAAACGGACAGCGTAACAACTTCAATTGTACAGTGCTCTGATGCAAGGCGCAGCGCGAAACTCCAACTCCACGGGGGATCGAGAGTGAAAGCTCTAAAGGAAGCCTAAAGAGAATAAAGGGGGAAGATCAACTAATCGAAACATGGTTTCGATCAATTAATCAAAGGGAAAGCCATGCCAATAATTTTCCAAAGGGGATGAAAAACCATTAAGGCAAAATGGGGAATTATTGATTATACAAAATTAAGCTCATCCATGAAGAATGAAACTTAATGCAAAACCAAGGAAGGGAGTACAAAACAGTACCAAATGATCAACAAATATGCAACACAAAGTCATGCTTTGGTGATCAAAGAGAAATGCAAGAATGATTATATTCACATGATACCAAAAGTATGAACAATTTGAATAATTGAAAGTGTGCAACAAAAGTTCATGAATAAGTTTCAAACGGAAGTTAAATGACATTTAAAACATCCATAAAATCAAGCATGACAATCAATGGAAGTTAAAATGAAGAAAGCATGGCAAACAAGCTTGAAAATGCAAGAAAATGGCTTTCTGGTTCAGTGTTAATCGATTAACACAATTGCACTGCAAAGTGTTAATCGATTAGCACTTGAAAAAGTGCAAAAAAACACTGGTTAATCGATTAACACAATTGCACTGCAATGTGTTAATCGACTAACACTGGACAGAGAGCAGAAAATCAATTTTGAAAAGTGCTTTTGGCCAACTTTTTGATTGTGCATTCACTCCAGTGTTAGGGCAAACAATTATGCACAAAAAATCAAGTTTAGAAGCAGTAAATGACCAATAATAGAATCAATTAAACAATCAAGATCATGGATCAAGCAAAAGTATAATCAATTCACATGAAAAAACATCGCAATTACATCGCAAACGATACAAAAACGATCGAAATGATAAAATGTAGGAGATCCACCAACCTACAAGGCTGAGACGTGCATTGGTAAATGTTACAATGTGATCTTGCTGAAGATAATCAAAGAAAACCAGAGGGATCTTCAATTATAGCCGAAACGTATCGAAACCGATCAAATCGCGACGAAAACTCCAAAATGAGAATTATCACCGAAGAAACTTGAATCGATCACTTGAGATGAATCCCAAAGCTACTAGAACTCCAGAAAAAACCAGTATAATGGAATAGCAATGGAGGTTAAGCTCAAGAAGTAATCACTTTCAATGTGAAAAGTGATTATCCTTCAAGAATTAAGAGCTTTTAGTGAGGTTTTGGGAGAGAATTGAGATGAAGATGAAAATGAAGTAGAAAAAATCAGAGAGAATGTGAGAGAATTGAGAGTGAAATGTGAGAAATAGGAGAGAATGGTTGTGGAGAAAATGGAGCAAAATGGTAGAGAGTGGTTGAAGAATTGGAAAGTGAGTTAAGGTGTGTTTATATAGATTTTAGGTTTGGAGTGTGAGATGGTTTGGAATTTGGTTTGGACTTAGCTTTGGGTTTGGAACTAGGTTAGGAGTTAATTGGACTTGACTCACTGAGTCAAGGTGGTTAACTCGGTTAGTTAGAACCAATTCGGTAGCAATCCCAAGGTGAACTTCAACATCCAAAGATCCACATTACTTGGAAAACAAGGAACATGGTGCACTTGATTTGAAGTGAAGTATTAGAGCAAATGCAATTGGAATGAATTGAATAGCTTGGCAATGTCTAGAGATGTCTAGAATAGATAAGTGCAAAGTTGGCTGAAAAATCTGCTGGGAGATAAGTCAGGCAAAAAGAGAGGGAGTATGATCGATGCATATGCTATGTATGCGTTTCTACATGATGCTTGATACCATGCAATGCAAAGGCGCAAGGTAAGGCATAATGTGAAGTGGTTAGGCAGAAATCGTAGCAAAACGACTTCGACACCTTCGGTTGGGGGGAGGACCCGCAGAAGAAGACAAACTCTACTGGAGAAGTGAGTTCACACAAGATGATGATTCTGCCAGGGAAAGAAACCGAGAACACCTCAGGTTTCTAAGTCACTATGGATGTCCCTGTTGGGGATCAAATTTGATCCTTTCTACCAAGACTGGCTCTGTGTGGGGAAAAACATCTTTCCAAATCATGTTGACTTTGCTGAGGATAACCCACTGCTGCTGGAGACAGATAGTTTTAAATTACTGGAGAGGATGTACAACCCTTGTTGGGGAAAAGAGAGCAAAGTGTCTTTGCTGGGAACACTTAAGCAACCTGCCTAGAGGCATTACAAATTTTTCGAAGAAAAGATATGTAAACAAACAAGCTTTTCGAGAAAGCATAATGACGCTTGCTGGGGGGAATGATGACCCTGCTGAGGAACTGCTGAGGCAACAACAACTTCTTCATAGAACCATCACACTGTCGGCCAGGCGTTAGGCTTACCAATGGATATTACCGATTATCCTGCAGGAATTACCAGTAACACATGCAATGCATAATGCTTTCTCGATTGATTTTTTAACTTTTTATTATTCTATATGCTTTATAGTATTATGTGATCGCAAATAATTATTTATTTTACAAACAAAATACTAGAATGAAAACAAATTGAGATAACAAAGAATGCATTTTATTGAATGTAAAATTTTGTACATAAAGTGTGTACAAGGATGCAAAATCCTTGATGAGGAATTTTGCAATAAAATTGAAAAATAAGTGTAAATGGCAAAGGGAAATCATGCTTTGTATTGATTACAACATTGGCCACCATCCACTGTAAGTCTAGGTTCCAACACCTTGCACCTGTTGATGATGATTGAAATGTTCTGTTACCGTCTGAGGTCTAGCTGTGATGAAGAGAGGCTCAAGTGTTCACAGTCAATGCCTTTATCCCTAATTTTTGCCTGGACATGTTTTTATATTATTTTTTTTGTCCACCGGGATACCCATTTTTGCCTAAGTCGCCCTTTCGGGTTTTCAACTTAGCGGGCTATTATTGTTTTTTTTTTCTACTGTCCTTAACTTTTGCATGGACATCTCTTTTTTTTGGTTCATCGGGACGTCCATTTTTGCCCTAGATTGTCCTTGCGAATGTTAATCTAGCGGACTCTTATCCATTTTTTTCAGGCATAATATTTTTTGACTATATCGGAGTTCACAAGCAACGACAACTCCTCCCCATCCATGGTGGTGAGGATCAGGGCTCCGCCTGAGAAGGCCTTCTTGGCAACAAAGGGTCCTTCGTAGTTGAGAGTCCATTTGCCTCGTGGATCCGAGTGAACAGGTGAATATCTCTTGAGCACGAGTTCTCCTTCACATAATGTTTGAGGAAGAACTTTTTTGTCAAAAGCTCGTTTGAGGTGTATCTGATACAATTGACCATGACAAACGGCTGTAAGGCGATTCTCTTCGATGAGATTCAGCTGGTCGTATCTGGATTGAACCCATTCAGCTTCGTCAAGACCTGTTTCCATGATGACTCTGAGTGAAGGAATTTCGACTTCAACGGGTATAACTGCCTCCATACCATACACTAGCGAATACGGAGTTGCCCCAGAAGAAGTGCGAACTGAATTTCGGTAGCCATGCAATGCAAAGGGAAGCATTTCATGCCAATCCTTGTAAGTCTTGACCATTTTCTGGACAATCCTCTTAATGTTTTTGTTTGCTGCTTCAACGACGCCATTCATCTTGGGCCGATATGGTGAAGAGTTGTGGTGCTTGATCTTAAATTCTTGACACAACTCCTTCATCATATTGTTGTTCAGGTTGCTTGCATTGTTAATGATAATGCTGCTAGGAATACCATAACAACAGATTATCTCTTTCTTGATGAATCTGGCAACCACTTGTCATGTAACGTTTGCATAAGAAGCAGCTTCAACCCACTTGGTGAAGTAGTCGATAGCAACCAGAATGAATCGATGACCGTTGGAAGCCTTCAGCTCGATCATTCCAATCATATCTATACCCCACATGGAGAATGGCCAAGGTGAAGTCAAAACATTCAATGGATTTGGAGGCACATGGATCTTGTCTCCGTAGATTTGGCACTTGTGACATCTTTTGGCAAAGTTGTAACAATCTACCTCCATTGTTGTCCAGTAATACCCATCCCGAAGAATCTTCTTGGCCATAGCAGGGCCTTTAGCATGTACACCCTCGCAGCCCTCATGTATGGACCTTATGATCGTGTTTGCTTCGTGTCTATCCACGAATCTGAGCAACACGGAATCATAATTCCTCTTGTACAGTATGCCACCACTTAAGAAAAATTTGGGGTAAAGCCACCTAAGAGCTTTCTTATCAGTGATAGTGATACCCTCGAGATATTCCTATTTTTCCAGATATCTTTTAATGTCGTAGAACCAAGGCTTGTCATCAAACTCATCCTCGATTGCTAAACAGTGTGCTGGTTCGTTTAAGTGATCAATGCGGATATGAGGAGCTTCATTCTTCCACCTGACCTTGAACATGGATGCTAATGTGGTAAGAGTATCAGCTAGTTGATTTTCCTCTTTGGGGATATGATGAAAAGAAATTTTATCAAAGTAAGGAATCAACTTCACAATGTGTTGTTGGTATGGAACCAACTTGGAATCCCGAGTCACAAAATTCCCTCTGACTTGACCGATGACCAAGGCAGAATCTCCATAGACCTCAAGAATCTTGATTCTTATGTCAATAGCCGCTTCAATACCATAGATACATGCTTCGTATTCAGCCATATTATTGGTGCATGCGAAACATAACCTGGCAGTGAAGGGAAGGTGAAAACCTGTTGGAGAGATGAGGATAGCACCGATTCCACAACCTTTAGAATTGGAGGCACCACCGAACACGAGCGTCCATCGCGCCCCTGGTTTGGGTCCTATGTCAGGGTTTGGAGTCTCATAATCTCTGATGAACAGAACATCCTCATCGGGAAAGTCAAACTTCATCTGTTGATAACCCTCTACAGGTTGATGGGCAAGGTAGTCAGACAAGACACTCCCTTTTATTGCTTTCTGGGTAACATGTTGGATATCATATTCGGTTAACAGCATCTGCCACCGAGCAATCCTTCCAGAGACAACAGGCTTTTCAAATATATACTTTATCGGATCCATTTTGGATATCAACAATGTAGTATGGCAAATCATGTATTGTCGTAGGCGTCGAGCATCCCAGACTAGAGCACATCAAGTTTTCTCAAAGAGTGAGTATCTGGTCTCACAATCAGTGAACTTCTTGCTTAGATAGTATATTGCATGTTCTTTTCTGCCAGTGTCATCATGTTGACCCAATACACATCCCATTGATTCATCGAGAATGGTTAGATATATGATTAAAGACCTACCAGGAACCGGTGGTACTAATATCGGTGGTTCTTGCAAGTATTGTTTTATTTTGTCAAATGCTTCTTGACAATCATTGTTCCATTCAACCGATTGATTTTTTCTTAGTAATTTGAACATTGGTTCACAGGTAGCCGTCAAATGGGAAATGAACCTTGAAATGTAATTAAGTCTACCCAGAAAGCCACAGACTTCTTTTTCTGTTTTGGGAGGCGGCATGTTCTGAATTGCCCGAACCTTATCAGGATTAACTTCAATGCCCTTCTGACTCACGATAAATCCCAACAGTTTACCAGATCGGACTCCAAAGGTGCACTTCACAGGATTCAACTGCAATCTAAACTTCTAGAGTCTGTCAAACAGTTTCTTCAGATGAACCAGGTGATCATCCTCAATTTTGGACTTGGCAATCATATCGTCCACGTAAACCTCAACCTCTTTATGAATCATATCATGAAAGAGGGTTGTCATGGCACGTTGGTATGTTGCCCCTGCATTCTTTAGACCGAATGGCATGAACTTGTAGCAATATGTACCCTACAGCGTGATGAAAGTAGTCTTCTCCATATCAGCTGGGGACATCTTGATCTGATTATATCCTGAGAAACCGTCCATAAAGGAAAAGACAGAGAACTGCACTGTGTTGTCTACCAAGACATCAATATGAGGCAAAGGAAAATCATCCTTCAGGCTTGCCTTGTTGAGATCTCGATAATCCACACACATTATGACTTTACCATCTTTCTTAGGAATCGAGACGATGTTGGCAATCCATTCAGGATATTCGTAAATTGCTAGGAACCCAGCATCAAGCTGTTTCTTTACCTCTTCTCTGATTTTGAGTGCCATGTCGGGTCTAGTCCTTCTGAGTTTCTGCTTGACAGGAGGATATCCGAGATTAAGTGGTAAGTGATGTTCAATGATGTTGGTATCCAACCCAGGCATATCTTAATAGGATTAGGTGAAGATATCAACATACTCTTTCAACAACTTGACCAACTCGGAGTGTACATGCTTTACGAGGGATGCGCCAACCTTGACTTCTCTTCTGACCTCATAAGTACCAAGATTGACAACTTCTACTGGCTGTTTGTGTGGCTGAATCTCTCTACGCTCGTGCTCAAGGAGCCTTGCTAGTTCAGCCGGTAATTCACAATCTTCCTCACCATCCTCTTAGGCTTGGTTAATTGGAATTCCAGAATTACAATGGATGTTTGCCATGTTGTTATCAATGCTTTTATTATTTCTGCATGTTTATGAATAGAATGAGCTATTTTGAAAAGTGAAAAGAAAAAGAAACTTTTGCCATTTGCTTGTGAAAAAGTAAAATAAAGAAAGAAAATAGAGCATGATTTTGAATGCAAATTTTTTTTTATTTATTGATCACATAATATTGCAAAAACGTGAGGCCCTTTAAAAGCTATCCACTCGTCTCGGGCGAGGACGAGGGAATGAGAAAGCAAAATGCATTACATGTTATATGGGAAAACCACAGGAATCATGGTAGATGTCTAATTGTTGAGCTTGAAACCCGGCGGACACTTGCACACAAAGCTCGAAGTCTGATTACTAGGACCAGCATCATCAATAGCTGCCACGATGTCACCTTGCTGGAAAATCGCACTATTGAACTTGATTAAGTTGCATTGCTTTTGACCAGAGGAACTAGATTGACGACCAGGACGATAACCTAATCCAAAACGATTATGCTTCTCAACCACCTCAATCACATGCCCCCAGCCGGACAAAGCACCTTTCTGGATAGTCTCCTTAGCAAATTTAGCGGACGCTAAAGTCAATTGTGGTGATCTACTTTGACTAGTTGAAGTAGAGCTGACATCTTCGAGCTCGAGACACTGTAACGGCACCTCAACTATGCCTTCCTCGGTCTCGACGTACCGAAAAGATGATAACTCGCTTACAATCAAATCTTCTTCACCACAGACGATGACAAGTTGATCATCAAACATGAACTTCAACTTATGATGCAAAGTGGAGGTAACTGCCCCTGCGGCGTGGATCCATGGACGACCCAATAAACAACTGTATGCCGGATTGATATCCATCACCTGGAAGGTAATGGTGAACAAATGCGGCCCAATATTGATGGGTAAGTCCAATTTTCCAATAACTTGCCTTCGAGACCCGTCAAAGGCTCTGACAACTAAGGCACTTGGTCTCATCTCGTTTCCCTCCACCAGTAATTGACTCAATGTGCCCTTGGGCATCACATTGAGGGAAGAACCGGTATCCACTAGAACACGAGATAACAGGGTGTCTGTGCAGGTTACAGATATGTGCAGCGCTTTATTGTGGACAGTTCCTTCAGGAGGCAATTATGTTCATTAAAGCCTAAATACCGACTTGCAGTTATGTTGGCCACTACATCATCAAACTCGACGACAGATATATCTTGCATGACATGGGCATTATTCAAGACTTTCAACAAACCTGATCTGTGTGCAGGAGAACTCATAAGTAAGGACAAAATTGAGATCCTCTAGGGAGTATGACCCAACTGATCCACAATCTTAAAGTCACTTTTCTTGATCAACTTAAGGAACTCTTGATCATCAAGGGTCTCTTTGTTCTTTGAAACATCCTCGGACGAGATAGTCGGTACTGGAATGGCAGTAGATGACGCCCCTTGTTGAACAATAGGGGTTGCAGATGCAGGTGTCTCCTTGGGAGGAACAACGGTTGGGATTTGCACAGGCTTCGTAGTGACCTTCAGAGCGAACACTCGTCTACTACGAGTCATACCTCCACCGGATATAACATTTACGATCTCAGATTCGGCGAACCTTATCTCTTGACCTCCAGAAAATATGGTAGACCCGTACTTCCAAGGTACCTCCTTAGAATTATGATACGGAAACGGCTTCGACGGACAAACAACGATGGGCTGCACCTTCTTCTGCTTAAGGAATTCAATTGGAACCTTCCTATAGACAATGGTGAACGGCTCAATAGCAGTAACTTCCTCAATAGGTTTAGATCTGGCAAATTGCACTTCGTCACGGTTCATCAGAATCTGAACACAACCCTTCAACCTTCGACACTGGTTAGGATTATCGTCACAAATCTGACACTTACCATGTAATCCTTTCAACAGCCTGTGTTCATTCAACCTCTTGAAAACCACAGCCATCGGAGTCTTTACTTCGTCGACATCCGTAATCAATTCAGCTCTTGAACTATCCCCAATCATGTTAATTGCAGGTCCACCGTGATTCGGCAACGGATTATTCTGAATGTTAGGTCCTTCCTCAGCGAAAGTCAGAACCTTCTTATCAATGAGTTCCTAAACTTTGGTTTTGAAAACAAAACAGTCCTCTGTTGCATGTCCTATGTATCCAGCATGATAAGCATATGACGTATTTGGATTATGCTTCGGGCCAAATGGAGCAATTGCAGGTACAATCTGCTTGGGGATAATTGCCCCTTAGTGAACCAAGTAAGGAAATAATTTCGTGTATGACACCGGAATTTTGTCGAAATTGGACGTTTATGGTTTCCTTGATTGTTGTTGTTCTGACGATTCTGATTCTGCTAATTTTTGTTCTGTTGAGTCTGTTGCTGATTCTGAGCATTCTGAACTGGTTGTTATGGATGATAGTGATATGGAGGTTGTTGATACTGTACAACAGCAATGTGTGGATATGGATAATACGGCATGAGAGCCATGGGAGCTTGATACTAAGGAGAAACTTGAGCTGTCACAGCGTTGGCTTCACCATCCTTTTTCTTGGACTAACTGTTCTGAGATTTCCGAGTGGTCGGCTGCTGGGAAGCAGCTCCAGGAATCTTTCCAGTCTTCAAACCATTTTCAATCCGTTCACTAATCGTTACAACATCGGCGAAGTTCGAAGAAGAACTACCCACCATTTTATCGTAGTAAGATCCTTGTAAGGTACCCATAAAGATGTCAACCAACTCATTGTCAGAGAGAGTCGGTCGCACACGAGATGCCATCTCATGCCATCTTTGTGCATACTCCTTGAATGTTTCAGCTTAGCACAGAGACTGATTCTGCAATAGCAATCTAGTTGGCGCCAGATCAATATTATATTTGTATTGTTTCACGAACGCTTCAGATAGATCCCTCTAAGTACGGATTTTACTGCGCTCTAGGCCCATGTACCAATCCAATAAAGCACTAGACAAACTATCTTGAAAACAATGAACGAGCAATTCATCATTATCAATATGGGATGCCATCTTCCTGCAGTACATAGTGATGTGCTACGCGGGCAACTCAAACCTTTATACTTTGGCAAGTCAGGTATCTTGAATTTCTGCGGCAGCACAACATTTGGAACCAAACACAAATCTTTGGCCTCCATGCCAAAAGCAGAAAACCCTTCAATAGCTCTAATACGGTCTTCCAACAACTTGTAGTCAACAAGTCTACTTTGATTAACAGGCTTGACAAGAACCTGAGGATTTGGCAGCTGAGAAGCGGTAGGAGCATTCACTTGCGGAGTAGAAAACTGAGAAGGATATACCAAACCCGGATTAATCATCTGACCAGCATTCTGACCCATCAGAACACCATATGGATAATTCAGAGGAGGTACCCCAGCAGCTGAGGAAGATGCCCAAGGGTAGAACATCCCAGGATGAATATTCTGAACAACAGTTTTAGTAGCTTGAGATGAAACCAGAACATGAATAGGAGGACCTCTATACACATGCTTTTTTTCATCAGGAGTTTCAGTGTCAGCCAATCCGACAGTTTGATGAGATTGAACCTGAAGATTCTCAGGATCATCATTAAACACTGGAGGTGGGACGGGAGTAGGCATGACCCATGGATATGGGACAGCATTCCCATTAGGCATGGGCGCAACAAAAGGCTGATATGGCATGAAGGCACTACCATTATTTGCAATCTGAGGAGTGTAATTCGGAGGCATGCCCCAAGGAAAACCAGCGGGCATCTGGTTCAAACCGGGTTGAACAACAGGCTGATTCACAGGCTCAACTAGTACCTCAACCATAGTAAGAGAAGGAACAATAACAACATAAGTAGCCGTAACAACAGGAGGAACAGTCACAACAAGAGTGACAACAGTTGCATCAGTAGGGGTTGCAACAATAGTGGCAGCAGCAGCGGCGTCCCTCTGAGCACGAAGGAGTTCCATGATGACATCCATGTTCGTCTGGAATTGATCCATCCGACCTTGGAATTGAGCCAGAGTTTCCTTATAAGCAGCGTTCTCAGCTTCAAAGTCAGCCATGATCCTGGATTTGCTTGAGCGAGTGAAATACCGATGTCGAGTCGTCGTCTTGCTACAAGTCGAAAATGATCAGAGTAAGCAAAGGTTCCCGGATGAAGGACATGCATATGCGGGCATGAATGAATGCAATTTATGCAGAAATAAAGTTTTAAAATGCTTATGCAAAAATTAATTTGACATGATGAGATGATATGCAACACCAGAATCAACAAGCCAACATAGTCCGAATAGTTAAATATGAACATCTGCAAAGTTAGTGCTGTGTTGGTGCGAGATCTGACGCAATGAGAGAACAAAGGTTGGAAGAGTCTTGGTGTCCTGCAAAAAAACCCAATATCCCCCTCACAGGTATGATATAGAAAGCAGGATTCTCAGTTTCGGATTCTCGATTTGAGAAGCAATAGTACATTCATCCCTCGAGGTACAATACTATCGCCAAACAAAGAGGTCGTCCACTGATTCCCCCCAAAAAAAGGTCCTATGGCAAGTTCCCAGCTTTGGGTCCCCGGATCAAGAAGTGTAATGGGTTTGCCATTTCTGGTCTGCCATTATCGCTCCTTGGGAGGAGTGCCTCAACTGAGTCCTCAGGAATGGTCACCAGAGTCAACATTTCCTCAGGAGAATAACTACTGGCCTGTATCAACATACAGTAGCAGATATCTCCCGATAGAACCTCGTCTGGCCGTAGGTCTCGTGAACACCCAACGTGGCCAACACCACGGAAGCATCACGCCTGCCCACGCTAATACCTATGTGTATGCTCAAGCCTGGGTAGTGGGCTTATCTCTCAAGTAGCAACCCAACCGACAACAGTAAAGAAAATAGCAGACATCAAGAATATATAGCATATGAATATTTAAAGCAGTAAAGAAAAGAAGTAAATAACCAGAAAGCTAAAGCAAGTAAAATAAAGTGAGTAAAGCGCAAAAGATAAACACCCAAACGAGCAAGAAAGCAAACAAAACTAGGCTAAACCCCTCAAGGGATGGACCAACAAGAGGTCAATCTGTCCCCAGCAGAGTCGCCAGCTGAAGATGGCTGGTTTACATCCTGAGTGAATCGCACACTCAAAGATAACAACAGAGCCGCCACCAAACTTTATTTAGTCCCAAAGGACAGGGAAAATATCGATAAAATCCAAGGGGAAGAGAAACGGGAACGGGGGGTCGGTTATGCGAAAGAAAGGTACTAGCACCTAACGCATCCGTAGTACTCGACGGGAACCATTTCGCTTGCTTCTAGGCTTGGATGGGTTATCTATCTAAAGGCTTCTAGCTAAGAGAAGGAAGAGAGATAGAGAGAGGGAGAGAGAGAAAGGGGAAAAAGAAAGAAAAGAAAGAAAGTGCTCGCGGAGGATTGTGGCCCTCGTGCCTACGTACCCTCATAGTGCAATGAGGAAATCAGAGCGTCGTAGTTCATGGAACCAGGGGATAGAAAAGAAGGAAGAAAGGGAGAAGGAAAGAAGGGTGGAAGTGTGCTCGCCAAGACACCGCGTCTCGTGCCTACGTATCTGACATTCAAACGAATGCAGAATCAGAGCTTCCGTAGTTCGGGGAACTGAACGGAAAACAAAACAAGAAAGAAACAGGAAAACAAAAGAAGTGGTGTCAAAACCAAGAGCGAGAGTGAAAGAAAAACTCTACTGGGGAAAACCACACAGTAAGAGCGATTGCACAAGAGACGAGGACAAGAATGGTGTCAAAACCAAGAGGGAAAGAAACTCCGCTGGGGATGACAGAAAGAAATTGGTGTCGAAACTAAGAAAGTAAGAGCAAAGGGTATAGAAAAGAATCTGCTGGGGATCCAAATAAAGGGATAGTGGTGAAAACTAAGAGAAAAGGGAGACTCAGTGTATTAACTGGCCGACAGTGGTTAACCGAAGAAAGAGAGTAAGACCCTGGCGGGGAAAAGAGGCTGGTGTCAACAGACGGACTGTGATAAACCAAGAGAGAGAGTGCTGAACCAAGAGAAGGTGTTTGACTCGGAGGGGACATCGGTATGTTAACTGATAAACAGTGGTTAACTGAGGAAACAAGGATTGCAACTCTGTGGGGGATAGAGAAGCATTGGTTTTAATAGAGAAAACTGTGATCAACCAGAAGGGCGGGTGTAGGACCGATCGAAAGTCGTAACCTAAAAGGGGTGTTGGTATTGACTGAACAAATAGAACTTGACCAACGAAGAAAGGGTATTGAACCAAAAGAGGTTATTAGCCCAAGGGTGCAAGTATTCGAACCAATAAAGGTTGCCAACAGCGGGGTTCGGTTTAAACAGGAGAACTGTGATTAACCGAGAAAAATGAGTGATTAACCAAAGGGAGGTGATTAACTTAAAAAAAAAAAGGATTCAGTATTTTAACAGACGGGCTGCGGTTAACTGAAGAAAAGGGTGATTAACCGAGAGAATGTGATTAACCCGAGGAAACTTAATATTTTAACAGACGGACTGTGGTTAACTGAGAAAAGAGACAAACATTGGTGTTTTAACTGACAGGTAGTGATTAACCAAATAAAGGGAGAAGAACCAAAAGAACGTCGCGAACTCCGCAGGGGTTTCGCTATTTAACAGAAAAACTATGTTTAACCGAAGAAAGAGGAAAGAGACACTCCAGGGGAATCAAAAGAACAATGATTGCAAGAAAAGAGTAGGGTAAGAGTTGGGTGCTAACCCAAGAGACAATGATCTTTAACCAAGATAAATGGTGATTGATCAAAAGAGAGATTGAAAAAGATAAAAGTGATCAAGGATCAACTCAACCGGGGATGGAGGAACACTACACATTAAGGATAGAGGTGACTATTCTCAGCGAGAGGGCCAACGCCCTTACCTAAGAAATAATCAGAATGAGGGTAGGACAACTCCATCCTCATTCATTCTCTAGCACTCAAAGTATAGTGCGGAAATTGAAACAGACAGCGTAACAACTCCAATTTGTACAGTGCTCCTGCGTGGAGAAACGGACAGCGTAACAACTCCAATTTGTACAGTGCTTCTGCGTGGAGAAACGGACAGCGTAACAGCTTCAATTGTACAGTGCTCCTACATAATGGAATAGCAATGGAGGTTTTGGGAGAGAATTGAGATGAAGATGAAAATGAAGTAGCAAAAATCAGAGAGAATGTGAGAGAATTGAGAGTGAAATGTGAGAAATAGGAGAGAATGGTTATGGAGAAAATGGAGCAAAATGGTAGAGAGTGGTTGAAGAATTGGAAAGTGAGTGAAGGTGTGTTTATATAGATTTTAGGTTTGGAGTGTGAGATGGTTTGGAATTTGGTTTGGACTTAGCTTTGGGTTTGGAACTAGGTTAGGAGTTAATTGGACTTGACTCACTGAGTCAAGGTGGTTAACTCGGTTAGTTAGAACCAATTCGGTAGCAATCCCAAGGTGAACTTCAACATCCAAAGATCCACATTACTTGGAAAACAAGGAACATGGTGCACTTGATTTGAAGTGAAGTATTAGAGCAAATGCAATTGGAATGAATTGAATAGCTTGGCAATGTCTAGAGATGTCTAGAATATTCCACATGCTGCTAGAATACTGTAGAATCCAAGACCAAAGTGTGTGCAAAGGTGATGTCATGAAAAACCAGCAAATTGTGCCTATTCTGCCTGTGTTAATCGATTAACACAATTGCACTGCAAATGGTTAATCGATTAACCAGGCCAAAATATGCCCAATTTGCCTAAAAAAAGGTGTTGTGGTCCCGGCTTCGATTTTCCACCTCTTGTATTGATGAATAGGCATAGAAACCTTCATTTTGTGCTTGTCTTGATAATGGGATGATCTTGTGAGGATATTATTAATCAGGCTTGGAAAACATGAATATCCTACAACAGGAGACACACAAAGAAAAGTGTGAATGCTTGTGCTAATGATGCGAATGCTTATGCTCATGCAAAAGGCAAAAGAGGGAGGTCAAATTTTGGGTTACGACACATAACAGTCACAAAAACCAGCAACACTCTTCATCAAACCAACATCCTCAATAAGTTTCACCACCGAATATAGAGAAGAGAAAACATTTGTTGCACTCGTCCACAACAGTAATTTCTATAACTCCTCAAAAGTACAAATACCCAATTTTCCCCGTAACCTTTCAAATTGATTTGCATCCAAAGCTTTAGTAAATATATATGCCAGTTGCTTCTTAGTGGCCACATGCTTGAGAGTCACAATTTTTCCTCAACATGATCCCTAATAAAATGGTGTTGAATATCAATGTGCTTTGTCCTTTTATGTTGAATGGGATTCTTGGATATATTGGTTGCACTCAGGTTGTCACAATATAGTGTCATGACATCCTGTTCGACATTATATTCCTTTAGCATTTATTTCATCCAAATCAATTTAGAGCAACTGCTTCCTACAACAATATACTCAGCCTTAGCTGTAGACAAGGACACACAATTTGGCTTCTTGCTGAACCAAGTGATAAGATTGTTCCCCAAAAAGAAACATTCTCCAGAAGTGTTTTTCCTTTCATCAGCACTACCTGCCTAATTTGCATCACAACACCCTACAAGCATTGAATTAGTACTATGAGAATACAACATTTCATAATCACTAGTACCATTTATGTATTTCAAGATCCTCTTTACTTGAGTAATGTGGCTCATTTTAGGCTCAACCTAATATCTAGCACAAACTCCTACAACAAAAGTGATGTATGGTCTGCTAGCTGTCAGATACAATAGACTACCAATCATACTCCTGTATAAACTTTGATCCACATCAACACCTTTTTCATCCTTAGTTAATTTCAAGGGTGTTGCAGCAGGTGTCCTTTTGTGACTAGCATTTTCTAAGCCAAACTTCTTTACTCTATTTTTAGCATACTTGCTTTGAGAAATGAATATAGCATCATCCATTTGTTTAACTTGAAGACCAAGAAAATAAGTTAGTTCACCAATAAGACTCATCTCAAATTCAGATTGCATTTGCTTGATAGAATGTTGGACCATCTAGTTTGACATCCCTCCAAACACAGTGTCATCAACATATATTTGAGCTATCATGAGTTTACCATGCTCTTCTTTAACAAACAGGGTCTTGTCTGTTCCTCCTTTCCTGTAGCCATTGTTGACAAGAAACTCATTTAACCTTTCATACCAAGCCCTAGGTGTTTGCTTCAATCCATAGAAAGATTTCATTAGTTTGTAAACATGATATGGAAAACTAGGATCTATGGACCTGTTGGGTTGTTCAACATAAACTTCTTCATTTAAGTACCCATTTAAGAAGACACTTTTCACATCCATTTGAAATAAATTGAACTTTAGCATGCATGCCACTCCTAGAAGAAATCTTATGGATTCAAGACGGGAAACAGGAGCAAAAGTCTCATCAAAGTCAACTCCTTCAATTTGGGAATATCCTTGCGCAATAAGCCTAGCCTTGTTTCTGGTCACAGTCCCTTTTTCATCATATTTGTTCTTAAAAATCCATTTTGTGCCAACAAAATTCATCCCTTCATGTCTGGGTACCAAGTCCCACACTTCATTCCTTTTGAAATGACTTAGTTCCTCTTACATAACATTAATCCAGAATTCATCAGTCATAACCTCCTTCATATTTTTGGTTCAAATTTTAAGACAAAACAAGCATTAGATATCACATCTTTGGATCTAGTAGTGATCCCTTCATCAAGATTTCCAATAATAAGATCCTTTGGGTGAATTTTCTGAATTCTAGTAGAATGTCCTTTGTTGACTTGGGGGTTATCAGAATCAATTGGCTCAATTTTGGACCCAATGTCAGCCTCATTTTCTAATATATCAGTCTACTGCTATAATTTTCCCACATCTTCTTTGACATTAGTCCTTTACATAATAATTGAATCATCAACCACAAAATTAATGGATTCCATCATGGCATTGGTGTCATACCCCAAATTTTGACCACTAAGATTTTCCATCATTGTGCAAATCATCATCATAATATGGATGAACCATTAGTCTCCCCAAAGATGGGTGAGCCTTCACTATAATCAGAATTAGGGTTTCAAGCCCTCTCTGAGTGCTTAGGCAAAGGATGAATCAAGAAATGACATGATATTCAACTTGTCTAACCTCTTAAACATCCAAAATGGATCAAGAGGACTCCCACCTCAAAGATTAAGCACAAGGCTGCAACATTCTGAGTGGATCAAGCCTCAAGATCGCCAGTGTCACCAAATTAGGGTTTTGGTCGACCAGGGCCTCCAGATGGGAATTTTCCTCTGAGCATGAGCCAATGCTTCAAATCATAACCTAATATACCCCATGGAACCTTATGGACCCAATCATCAAGTTAATTTAGCCTCAGGGGATGCATTCACCAAAAATCAGGAATTAAGGTTTCTTGACCTAATTCACCCCTAAGCTGACTTTTGGGACAAAACATGAGCCAAGACCTCAAAGGAGGATTTGAGGGTCTCTAATATACCATATTGGTCCATTTGCAACAATGGATTGATCCATGAAGCTTGATCAACAAGTTTCAAATTCATCAAAACCACAATTAAGGTTTCGCGAGAAAAGTCAACAGTGCTTTGACTTTTGACCAGGACATGCTCCCAAACCCTAAGACATGATTCAATACACCCTATAACACCTATGAAATAAATTCATCAAGTTTGATTTAGGTCAAGGACTTGATTTCATAGAGGATCTCACAGTTTGGAATTCATCTGACAAAAAGTCAACTGTGCACAAAAGTCAACTTTGACTTTTTGAGATTTTTCACAATTATGGTTCCTTAACCCTAAAATGATGTTAATGTGTGATTGGAATCATCATTCATCAAGAAAAATCAAGAAAAGTGGGATAACTTGTAAAAGGGGTAACCATAAAAACTTAGAAATTTTTCTAAGTTATGGAACAAAGTGGCTAGGGTACCAACTTTGGAGGATCATAACTCCTAAACCACAAGGCCATTTTTCCCCATTCAAAACTGGATTTGTAGCTCTCATGGCACTCTACAAAAGCTTCAAACATAACTCATTCCAATTCCTCATGGATTTTAAGTTATGGAATGATCAAAATCACAAAAAGTGAAAATGTCACTTTTTTCCAACACTTAGTGAAAATTTCACTAAGTCAGAATCTGTCTTACTTTTTTCCAAATGTAGGGGCATTTTCACTTGGATCCAAAAAGTATCAAAATCAATTATGATCAAACAGTTGTTGTATCATATGAGGGCTTTCCAAAATGGCCAAGAACTCCATCAAATTCCACTTGAGCCATGAGATATGACAATGGCAACATGCCTTGCTGAAAACTGTCAAAGCAAGGCAGATTTGTGAATTTTGCTCGATTTACCAAATTTGTGCAAATGACAAACACACTTATCCATCTAAACACCTCAAGGGGAGACCAAGGAGGAACCAACTCTGATCCCAAGCCTCCCAAGTCTTTGGAACTAAAAATAGCATGCCAAACCTAGAAATCCCTAAAGAGGGGACAAGACTCCAATTTTGTTTTGGAGCATTCAATGGATGCACCAAGATGGCATGGACTGATCCATTTCCAACTGAATTCAGTCAAGACTTATCCAAGACCAAGGGAACCAACAGCCTGTTCCCTAACCTCTAGTCAATGGCTAGAGGAGACTTGGATTCTCATTGATCAACATTGGCCAAACCTATGCAGCAGTTACCATTCACTATTCCTTGCAAAACAAACTTGCTCTACTATAAATAGAGCTCATTTGTGATTAGTTTGAGTACACCAAAGCCATCAAACAGATGCTTTCCTCAAAATCTCCTTCTTCACTCCAAAATTGCCTTCCAAAGCAAGTCACTATCGGGTTTTGAGTTTGAGAGCTATTCCAATCAAACCAATCACACACACACCTCATAAACATCATATAGAAGTGATCCAAACACTCACACAACATCTGGAACACTAAAATCACAAAATCACTAGCCAATTGCTCAAGTTCTTGATAGATTTGTAGTTGGGGTACCATCTCAAGTTCCAGATCATTTCCATTCATTCCAAGTATCCAGACACACTCCATAGCACCCAGGGAAGCTGTCCATATCCTTGGAACCAAGCTATAACACCTCTAACACAAAACACGATCACCAGCTGCAAGAGGTGAGCATGAGCTCTTCTAACTCTATGATCCATGCATTTTTTGCTGCACAATAATTTGGCCATATATTCATAATCATGCATAGAGTGTTTTCCCTTAATCAATTGCTTTGTTTGAATCATGTATGGAATTTCTGAACCTTCATGTAAATTTTAGGGTTCTTGAGGTTTCTCTTTGATTTCTTATTCCATGTTTAAAATAAATGAAATTAAAGACCATAGAAATGATCGTGAGGTGAAAACGAGTAGATTGATATGTAGATTGCATGATATCATCAAGTATTCAGGGAGATTGGATATAAAACGCAAATCTGCAGAAACAGAGGGTGGCGCGTGTTCTTGCCATGTTCTTGGCGCCATTTTTGAACATTTGAATATTTGAATTTTGTGATTTTATTTAATTGATTCAAAAATTAATTTCTCTCTGAGTTTTAATGATTTTGAGTTGATTCTTTTTTTTTATAATTCACAAAAATGTCAAAATATTTTATTTTCCCCAAAAATCCCAAAAAATATTATTTATTTCATATACTTGATATTTTTGTAAAGAATTAATATTTTAATTGTTTTTTGACATTTAAAATATTTTCTCCCTCTTTATTTTTCAAATTTTAGTAATTTCCAATCATTTTGTGGATAGAAACATAATTTTTGAAACATTAATCCAAGATCACAATTTGTTTCCATACATGTTTAACAATTTTGATCATTTTAATTGAATTTTTATTTAATTAAAATACATTTTGGAAACAAATTAGGGTTTTTGATTAATTCAACCCTCATCAAACTTTTTCAAACACTTTGGGCCTCTAATAGAGTGTAAGACCCAACCCATTTTTGAAACCAAAATATTTGGGCCTCAGGCATTGTATAAGACCCACAGCGTTTTAAAAAATCTCAGCGCGATCGCCATTTCGAAACGAAAATCATCTGGGCCTACCCTCGTGTTATAAGTCTCATTTCCTTTCTTTAAAACACTTTGGGCCTCTAATAGAGTGTAAGACCCAACCCGTTTTTGAAACCAAAATATTTGGGCCTCACTCATTGTATAAGACCCACTGTGCTTTCAAAAACCTCAGCGCGATCGCCGTTTTCAAAACAAATAACCCTGGGCCTCTCCTCGAGCTGTAAGCCCCACCACTTGTACAAAAATAAATCATTGGGCCTCTAATAGAGTGTAAGACCTAACCCCCTTTTAACCAAAATTTTTTTGGGCCTCAATGCATTGTATAAGACCCAGTATGTTAAAGAAATCTCGGCGCGATCGCCAATTCAAAAAAAAAATCATCTGGGCCTACCCTCGTGTTATAAGTCCCATTCCATTTCTTTAAACACCTTTGGGCCTCTTGAGAGAGTGTAAGACCCGTCCCTTTGTACAAAAAAACCTTTTTGGGCCTCAGTCACTTGTATAAGTCCTTGTACAAAACAACAGTGCAATCACTGATAAAACCTTGGGCCTCTCCTTGAGCTGTAAGCCCCAACAATCTTTTCAAAGCACTTTCTCCTTTGATTTTGAATATAATATTGTTATCAAAGCTTTCTTTGTTGAACAAACTAACCAAACAACATGGAAGCTCTACAACCGAGTAACTGTTTACTCGCTTTCTTTATCCGCTTTCATATATATATAATTGTATTGTGGGGCTGCTCACTGTAAATCTTCTTTCACAAACTTTTATATACTTGTCAAATATCAACTGTGTAATACTAGTATAGTTATTTAGAGTTTCCCCGACAACTACGCCTAGCACTAGGTAAAGCCCTGTTGGTCACTCTTAAATACAAACAAGACTAGATCCCCATAGGATTACCAGACACAGTCTTCCCTCCTCTTGGGGTTAAACAATATGGAGACGTGAAAGGCAGCATTCTCTGTGAACCCTTTCTCAGACTGTCACCCTTAGAAATCGTCAAAGAGACACTCCCCAAAGATGATCTTTTCTCCGTGAATGGCATCTCTTGAGTTTCTTCTAAATTCTCGGACTTTCCTGGCTTGATCTATTCTCGGTGAATGGCATGTCTTGAACTTCTCGATGTTTGGGGACCCACAGGCTTCTTAAAAGCATCCCCGCCTCCTCTTGGGCGTTGTATAAGGACCCTTCGGCTTCTTAAAAGCTCTCATGCCTTCTCTTGGGCTTAATACAAGGACCCAGAGACCTCTACAGGTATAGGAACAGAACCTAGTCATCAATTTGCTAGAGCTGTCTTTCTGAGTCAAGTGTCAGACCTGTTAATGGGTTGACCTTCATCCCTTAACATACTCGCCTTCTCTTGGGTATCATACAAATATCATTTACTATCCGATTATCGATTTCTCAAAACACCCGTAGACTTGGACAGTCTCAATACCCTTTGGATTTCCCGTTTCCTTAAAGAACAGGAAATAACCATGAACCTCTGATCAGTGCCAAGGCACAACAATTCCTTTAATCGTTCCCTTTATAAGAACTGATTTTCTCTTTTATCCCACATACTGGACCTGTCACTAAACTGAAACAGTCGCCAGCACAATAGCCTTCTCTTGGGCTTTGTACAATGATTCTCCCCAGTGGAGCTAACCTTTTCACACTCTCTTGTAGAGTATAAAAGACTCTCTTGTTGAGTCAAACCTATTTAGCATCCATCTTGGGCTTCGTACGAGATACTAAAACACTCTCTTGTTGAGTATAAAAGACTCTCTTGTTGAGTCAACAACTTTTAGCCTCCATCTCAGGCTTCGTACGAGATACAAAATCACTCTCTTGTTGATTATAAAAGACTCTCTTGTTGAGCCACTTCCCTCCCAGCCTCCATCTCGGGCTTCGTACGAGATACCAAATCACTCTCTTGTTGAGTATAAAACACTCTCTTATTGAGTCACTTCCCTTTTATCCTCCATCTCGGGCTTCGTACGAGATACAAAACCACTCTCTTGTTGAGTATAAAAGACCCTCATGTGGAGTCAAAACCTTTTAGCCTCCGTCTTGGGCTTCGTACAAGATACATATAAAATCATTCTCTTGTTGAGTCAACCCCTTTTAGCCTCTATCTCGGGCTTCGTACGAGATAGATAAAAAAACACCCTCTTGCTGGGTCAATAACCTCCTCTTAGGCTTTGTATAAGAAAACTCTGATTGAGTCAATCAACATGTTACCATCAAAATATGTGTCTCGTTCACAGTATACAAACATCAACAACTCATTGTCCTTCATCTAATTGCTGTAAGCGGCAAGCCTCTGGATTATTTACATCCACGCCACTGTCCCTCTTTTAGCATGAGAAATTCCTAAGGAAAGATGACATTGCTCTAAATTGAGTTAAAGTTTTCTCCTTCAAGTTAAAAATCCCCTATAAAGGAAATTATGGTATTGCTGGATTCACATATCCCAGTTAAAGTAATTCTCCTTTATGATCAGTCACCCAACAGTTGTGACAAACATACCAAATATCCCCTTTTAGAGATGACAAATTCTCTCTAAAGTCAAAACCCTTTAGCTTCACATCTTGGGCTTCGAACAAGATACAAATAGACCCTTTAGCTTCACATCTTGGGCTTTGAACAAGATACAAACCACCTTTAGCTTCACGTCTTGGGCTTTGAACAAGACACCAAAACAACCTTTTTTCATCCCATACAATAGGAGGAACTACGATCGCTCTGATTTCCCTGTTTCGTCAAACGAGAATACGTAGGCATAAGATTGAAAAATCTTAGCGAGCATACTAATCAAAAAACCCAAAATCTCGTACCTTCATACATCAATCGAAAAGCATCAGTCCTAACATCCTACCAATAGCCTAGACACTGTTTTTTTAACAAAATAACCTAAGAGAGACCCACAATCTTAATAGCATTTGTAAGCCAACAGTCATCTGTTTAAACTCAGTTTGCAAGCAGGGTTAATTGGATACATCTATTTCCCTTCCTTCATCAGCTTCAATAGGATAAAAAATGAATTGAACTGTAGTACCCCAAAGCGATAGTACTTCGCAACCACGCAAAAGTTTGCGCTACATAAAAATGGCGACTTCACTGGGGAAGTCTATAAGATCTGTCTTACCTTAGTCACCATTCGTCCCCATTTTTCCATAAACAGAAAAATGGCGACTCTGCTGGGGAACATAGAGATCTTGTTCTCTTCCCATCTCTAAGGTAGAAACCTTAAAAAAATGCCACAGAAGAGTGGCGACCACAGTGGGAGGCATTCTTTCTTGCTTTCCCAAGGGATGAAACCCTAAATTCATGTCACAGAAATGACAGCTCTGCTGGGGAGTCATTGTCTATATAGGATCATAAGACTAGAGGTCTAGGATGATTAAGACAAATATATATACTGCTTTTCCTAATTGATATATGTGTTTATTTTTCTGCTAATAGGAATGCGTGTGATGTCGCATGTGGAAAGATTGAGTATACACCTAAGATAGGTTATGGCAATGCGGGTAATCTTACTGGGATTGACTTCCAGTTAAGAGCCCCCGATCGACCATCAAACTCAGTGGAGACTCCTTTTGCAGATACGTTGCCTATACGACTTTGGTTGTTGAAAGTAGTGTGGTCGACTGGGTTATCTGAGAAGCTGAGGTTTTTAGTAGACTTAAGCCATTTTGTAGTGCGGAAGCTATCGGAAATAGTTGTCACGCGATACTACCCTCATCTGAGACCACTCTAGGATACATCAGCTCGCTGGCGATCCGCTTGCTGTTGTTATCCCAGAGGGGTCAATGATTTTGCGGACAGGTACAAAAAATCACCAGTATAAACCTTTGGGGGGGGGGGGGGTAGAGCCTTGACTTCATGACACCGACCCTTTTACCCCATATTTTTTCTATGTTTTTGTGTGCTGCATTCATACATTCATTTAAAAAACATTAAAACAAAAAAAAATCTTCTGTTCTAGTCTCTCTTTTTCAAATTAAACTAAGACAATGGTTGCAAATATCAGAGAAAGGAGATTGCGCTAATGGATTTCGGTAGAAGGAAAACTCATAAGTACACCTTCAAGGTTCCAAAGTTAGAGGATTTAAGAGGTTTGGCGAGAATGATCACCAACCACGAGGCTTTCAGAGCCAAGTATGGAAGACTGCTGTCCTTGTTAAGGGTCCATGTAATAAAAGGAATCCTGTCCACGCTAATCCAGTTCTACGATCCGGTCTATCACTGTTTCACATTCCCAGATTATCAGCTTGCACCAATGCTGGAGAAGTATTCACAGTTGACTGGTCTGCATATTACTGATCAAGCTCCATTTTCTGGACTGGAAGAAATTCCAAAGGATCAAACCATTGCAAGAGCAATTTATTTGAACGAGTCAGAAGTCAGGACTCACATGACCACTAAGAGTGGCATCCAGGGTTTGCCAGCCCAGTTCTTGATAAAGAAAGCCCTATATTTTGCTAGAATAGGGAACATGGCCGCTTTTGAGAGCATCTTTGTTTTACTCACCTACAGGTTATTTTTGTTTCCCAACATCGATAACTTTGTAGATATCAACGCCATTAAAAATTTTCTAATTGGAAACCCTGTACCAACCTTACTCGCAGACGCGTATCATTCGGTACACTTAAGGAATTTATACAGTGGAGGAATGATCACGTGTTGTGTACCCTTGCTTTATAAATGGTTCACTTCCCATTTGCCCAAGTCTGCTGCATTTTGGGATCAAAAGAATACTTTACATTGGTCGCAGAGAATCATGTCTCTTACCAACTCTGACATCAATTGGTACAATCGAATCTACGACGAGATCAGAATCATTGACCGTTGTGGAAATTTCCTAAATGTACCCCTTATAGGAACTAAGGGAGGAATCAATTATCATCCAATTTTAGTTCGTCGTCAATTTGGATACCTAATGAGGCATGTCCCGCGCAATGCTCATCTGGAAGGTCTTTTCTTCAAGGAAGGAGAGAATGACGGGGCACTAAAGACAGAAATAGTGCACGCTTGGAAACACGTTCACAGGAAAGGAAGAGAGTCTCCAGGGAAACCAAACTGTGTCTCGATGGAGCCTTATCTCCACTGGGTACAAACTAGAGCTCTCAAGCTGAGGATGCCTTACCCTCGTCAGGAAGTTCTTCCATTAAGGGACTCTGCCTTTTATTTCATGTCTGAGACGGAAAAACTTTAGGTTACTCTCAGCAAAGTTCAGCAGGAGAAGAGGTCTTGGAGGAACAAGTATCGTATTCTCAATGTGGAATGTAAGAAAATACAGCAGCTATTAAAAGAAAAGGATGCTCTGATTGAGATTTTAGAGCAACATGCTGTAGAAAATCAGGATGACCAAAGGAATTTGCTCTCTCCTTTCACTTGGCAAAGGAATGACAACCCGACAACGGCCTAAGAGCCCCAGTCAAAGAAAAGGAAAGCGCTCGAACCAGCACCTGAGCTCTCTTCAGAGAGGACTCAGGATCCATTAGTTTAGATTTCCTTTTTCTGCACTTTGTAATCTACTGTATTTCCATTTCTGCAATCCTTTGAGTTCAATAAAATGGGGTTTCCCCACTGTTTGATATTTGCAATCTAATTGTCGTAGTTTAGTTTGAATAAACAAAAATAATTAATAATCATTGCATTCATCATTCTCATAAACGCATTCTTCTTAGCTACGAATCTCACGTTTGTGTCTCGATTCTAGAGTCAAACTGTCTCATTCGTACAATACTCGGGCCAATCGTCAGAAAAAGATGGATGATCTCAAGGAAGAGAACAGAGATTTGAGAGAAGAGATCGATACTCTGAAAGAGGATTTGAGAAAGCTTCATAACGACATGCAAGCTCTAGCAGAAGCTCAGATGCAATAACAAAGGATTGTGATCTCGAAGATCACATTAACGCCCATAGTGGAAAAGTATGATCCTAGGTACAAAATGCCGAAAGATCGTCCCTGGGGCATGCCACTCAACTATATCTCGGAAGGATATGTTCCGCCGATCGCTGAGGATCAGGGAACCACAGCAGGAACCGCTGGGCCTGAAGGTTAAAAATTTCGGGAGACACCGAGTGTCTCGGCCATAATGACGTTACCACCGCCCGTGGTACACACTGTCCCGGAAGGACAGATCCCACAGATCCCTTCTGGTGGAAATGACAGCATGATCGACAGAATGAATGAGTTCCAGGAACAATTCCTGGAGATGCAGAAAGAACTACAGGCCCTTTACGGTCAGGATCTATTTGGAAAGGACGTCACGGATCTCTGCTTGGTCCCCAATGTGAAAGTTCCACACAAGTTCCAAGTGCCCGACTTTGAAAAGTACAAGGGTAACTCTTGCCCTCAGAGCCATTTAGTGATGTACGCTCGGCGAATGTCAGCTCAGACAAAGAACCAGGAGCTATTGATTCACTATTTTCAGGATAGTTTAACCGGGTACCGCATTAAAATGGTACATGGGTTTAAACCGCGCTACGATCGACACGTTCAGAGATCTTGGCACTGCTTTCGTTCAACAATATAAATACAATTTAGATATGGCATCGGACAGAGATCAACTCAGATCAATGTCACAAAAGGACAAGGAAACCTTTAAGGAGTACGCTCAGAGATGGCGTGAAACTGCCGCTCAGATTTCTCCACCTCTTGAGGAAAAAGAGATGACAAAGATCTTCTTAAAGACCTTAAGCTCATTTTACTACGACAGAATGGTCGCCAGTGCGCCCAGTGACTTCACCGAGATGGTGGGCATGGGAGTTCATCTTGAGGAAGCGGTCCGAGAAGGACGTTTAGTTAAAAACGCTGGATCATCAAGCAGTACAAAACGATATGGTAGTGCTCTCCCTAAGAAAAAAGAGCAAGATATCGGGAATATCTCTCTCGGAAAGCAAAGTTGACGTTACCAACCAGTAGCAACTGTAACTCCTGCTATCAATCCCACGCCTGTTCCTACGTATCAACCTCAGGTTGTTCAGAGCCAACCGATTCAACAACAACTTCAGCAAAGGACACAACAGCCTCTTCAGCAGGCTCGTCCTCAGTACAACAACAACCGTACAACACGACCACCAGGGTTCGACCCTATACCCGTGTTGTACGCAGAATTGCTTCCATTATTACTGGTCAAGGGGCATGTCCAAACCAAGTCTCCTCTTACAGTACCGGAAAATCCGCCTTTTTGGTTCAAAACGGATCAGACGTGTCGTTACCATCAAGGAGGACCAGGGCATAACATACAAAACTGTCTCAGTTTCAAATCTGATGTGCAAAAGCTTGTTAGGAGCGGGGTCTTATCTTTCAAAGATACGAATCCAAATGTTCTCACAAACTCGCTGACTCAACATGAGAAAGCTACAGTCAATTTGAAAGAGGGAGAGTCTAACAACATCTATCAAATTCATGATGTACTCTTGTTAAGGGCCAACTTGGTCAAGATGCATTGTAGACAGAGCGGATATGGACATGCGCCACCTCATAACTATCACCAATGTGATATCTGCTCTAAGAACAATCATGGATGTTTTGTGGTTCAATCAGCTCTACAGGAACAATTGGATCTCGGATGGATCTAAGAGCATCGAGTTCGTGGAGTCAACATGACCTATACGAATTCCAACATCATTCAGAACCACGACATCCGTGCAATGAATGTCAACTTGGTGGCGATGCACTCAAGGCAAAGCCAGTATCATAATCTGCCACGGCACGATTATAATTCCTGTCTGACTTGCTCGGTAAACAAACAGGGATGCTCTTTTGTACAAGAGGCCCTCCAGCGTCAGATGGATCTTGGATGGATCCAGGACTACCATGATAGAAATCCTTATCAGATCAACATGATTTAAATCTTTGATATTCGTCTGATGAATACCAGCTTGGTGAAGTTACACGCCAAGCAGGTTTAATTCGGTTTTCTCACTTTTCACGAGTATCTGAGCTGTAAAGGATGTTGTGAGAGTAACCAAGGGTGCGCTCTCATTCAGAGAACTTTACAACACTTATTAAACCACTGGTGGCTTCCAATCTATATGGATGAAGATACGCAACAAATCAGTGTGCTTAATGGAAACCCTACTCTGCGTCAAAGTCAGGATGTCTGATCTATGGAAACAAACCTGGTAAGGTTGCACTGTATTCAGAGCGGACGTGGCCAGGTGCCACCAAAAAACTATGAATACTGTAGAGTCTGCTCGGAGAATAACCAAGGATTCTACCTTGGGCTGGCAGCCCTTCAAGATCAGTTGGATCGTAAAGAGATTCACCCGTGTCCGAGTCCCGAGCCAATCAACTGGACGCCGGATTACTTCACTGATCAAATCAGAGACGTTGTCATAATCTCTAATCATCAACAGAACAAGGATGTTTGTACCATCATCCATCTACTAGATGAATCAAAGGTTCTTAGCCAGGAACTGATTGAAGTTACTTACGATAGTCAGAAAAATCAGAAGGCTCATGTAGTTATTTATCTACCGGGACCATTACCGTATGAATCAGCTAAGGTGATCCCTTACAAATATGGTGCAACAATAATTGAGAATGGAAAGGAAATTCCATTACCCTCCATCATGAATATTGCAGACATCAGTCGAGTAACACGGAGTGGTCGAATCTTCAACCGAGGGGTTGGAGAACCTAACAGAGAAAAGGAACTTCAGACAGAAGCTCCCAATTCACCAGTCGGTCAATCCAGTAATCCCGACCTTTCAAAGAACAATGATGAGAAGCTGAAGCTCATCAAAAGGAGTGAATACAACATTGTTGATCAACTGTTACAAACTCCTTCAAAGATCTTAGTGCTATCACTTTTACTCAGTTCCGAAGCCCACAGAGAAGCTATACAGAAAGTCTTAGAGCAAGCCTTTATGGAACAGGATGTGCCAATACGACAGTTTGATGGCATCATCTCTAACATCACTTCCTGCAACAACTTAGGATTCAGTGATGAGGATTTTCCAGAGGGGGGGCAAAAGTCACAACATGGCGCTCAATATCACAGTTAACTGTCAGGGCGATGCTTTAGCCAGCATACTGGTAGACACAGGATCGTCCAACAACGTTATGCCGAAGTCCACTCTAATGCGACTATCATTCAAAGGACCCCCGATGAGGGGCAGTGAGGTCGTCGTCAAAGCATTTGACGGGTCTCAGAAAGCAGTTATCGGCGAAGTCGAGCTTCCCATAACTATCGGTCCTCACATTTTCCTAATCACTTTCCAGGTAATGGACGTCCGGGCAGCATACAGCTGTTTATTAGGAAGACCTTGGATACACCAGGCTGGGGCAGTCACTTCGACACTGCACCAGAAACTGAAGTTCGTCAAGAACGATCAACTCATCACGGTCTGTAGGGAGCAAGCCTTACTCGTGAGTAACTTGTCATTATCTACTTGTGTAGAACCCGAGGAGGTTGTTGGGACTCAGTTCCAAGCACTTTCGGTGAGCAATGAGAATCAATCAGAGAAAGGAACCTCGATTTCCTCATACAGAGATGCTCTCGAAGTGATCAATAATAACAATACAAAAGGATGGGGACAACTTATCATTCCTACTGATAACAAAATAAAGAAGGGTCTTGGTTTTTCTGCAACCTGCACCCAGACAGCTGCTAACGATGAAAGTCTTCATCCCATTCAGAACATCTTCCACAGTGAAGGTTTCCTTCACCCAGTGCCTTAAGCAGTCTATGCTATCAACGAGGAAGATCCCTCCGATACGGAGGAAAAGTGGAAGTCTTATCTTAATGAGGACGGTTATATGTCTCAGGAAGAGGTGGCTACGCCATTTTGCTATCTCGCACAGAGTCCGAGATTTATACCCAGGTCAGACTTCAAAATGATATACGGAGATTGTGATCCGGAAGGATGTCGGGCTCCACCAAACTCATTAGAGGAAGACACTCTGATGAAAGACAACTTTGACCATGACTATTATGGCCCAATGGATGGCCTGCCTATCTGGAAGCCGTACCAAGGAGACTTGGGGCAAGAAAATCAGTCGAACAATGAAAATCAGCTGAGCATCATTAAAAAGAATACCTGCGTCCCCACCATGTCATGGGATCAACACTCAGGTCATTCAGAAAATATCCCGCACGACGATGAATTCGCAAAGTTTGCCGGATTAGAATTCATCAACTACGTTTTTCCCAAGGTCAACGTCATCGAGAGAGATGACTCCTTCAGTTCCAAAGAAGTGTGGGACACCTTAGGACAACCAAGTGGAAAATTTGACTATATGGTCAAATACACCTCTCTTGAAAGCTCTCGTATCAGGCTCAAAGATATCCAGCCAACTAGATGGGGAGATATACCTGAGAGCACAAATGCTATGCAAAATACAACTGAGGAATCCTCTAACGACAACTCTGCCTGGGAGACAGATTCCAACGATCCTACTCCACCAGAAATCAACGTCATTTCTGAAGACAAATCAAGGAAGATCCCAGACTTTATGATTCACCGAGGAGTTCGCCGCCAATGGGTTGCTGTCGATGTTCCGAAGATTGTTCATAAGTCAAAGTAAATGCCGTCTTTATCTTAACCTTTCACTCTGCCCAGGTGAAGCGGATATTTTGATAGGACTCACTTTCTGTAAATATCCCTCTTCGCTTCTCCTAAAGCGACAGATTTTTGTTTTATAGGGCAGTAGTTTTAAGAATCGACTTGTTCATAAATTAAATAACGTCGTTCTGTAATCTCCGCATTAATTTTTGTTTTCTCTTTTCGCTTTTCTCAGAAAATGGTAATCCTAAAAACAACTCAATAAAATAAACAAGCAGTTTTTCAAAAAAAATACACTGCACACACTTGCATTTTCTCTATCTCTTCTAAACACAAATCATACCGTCATGCAGATTGCTTGTTTTAAACCCCGTTGAAACATACGATCCAATGCCTTCTCCCAACTTTGAGTTCCCGGTATTTGGGGCTGAAGAAGAAGTTGACGACAAAATTCCAGAAGAGATCTCCTGACTACTCAAACAGGAGGAAAGGTCCATTGAACCTCACAAAGAGCCGTTAGAAACAGTCAACTTGGGTTCAGAAGAAGAGAGAAAAGAAATCAGGATTGGGGCACTGCTCAGTCCAACTGTCAAAGAAAGTTTGATAAAGCTTCTCAAAGAGTTTCCCAATGTATTCGCTTGGTCCTATCAGGACATGCTAGGGTTGGATACCAACATCGTGGAACATCATCTACCATTAAGATCAGAATGTCCGCTAGTGAAATAGAGGTTGAGACGGACTCACCCAGACATGGCAATCAAAATCAAGGAGGAGGTACAGAAACAGATTGACACGGGTTTCCTCGCCACCTCAGAATATCCTCAATGGTTAGCCAACATAGTACCCGTTCCAAAAACGGACGAAAAGGTCAGAATGTGTGTCGATTACAGAGAACTAAACAAGGCTAGTCCAAAGGATGACTTTCCTTTACCACACATTAACATGCTGGTTGACAGTACAGCGAAGTTTAAAGTTTTCTCCTTCATGGATGGATTCTCGGGCTATAATCAAATCAAAATGGCGCCGAAAGACATGGAGAAAACTTCGTTCATTACCCCATGGGGTACCTTTTGTTACAAAGTAATGACATTCAGTTTCAAGAACGCCGGGGCAACCTATCAAAGGGCCGTGACTACTCTATGTAGCACAAATTTTTGGACGTGGTTGCGAAGCACTATCGCTTTTGGGGTACTACAGTTCGATTCATTTTTTATCCTATTTAAGCTGATGAAGGAAGGGAAATAAATGTCTCCAATTAACCCTGCTTGCATACTGAGTTTAAACAAATGACTGTTGGTTTACAGATGCTATTGAGATTGTGGGTCTCTCTTAAGTTATTTTGTTAAAATAGTGCCTGGGCGATTGGTGGGAGTATAAGACTGATGCTTTTCGATTGATATGTGAAGGTATGGGATTTGGGACTTTGGATTAGTGTGCTCGCTAAGATTTTTCTTTCAATCTTATGCCAACGTATTCTCGTTTACCGAAACAGGGAAATCAGAGCGATCGTAGTTCCTCCTATTCTATGGGAGGAAATGGTGTTTTGGCGTCTTGTTCAAAGCCCAAGACGTGAAGCTGAAAAGGTGGTTTATATCTTGTTCAAAGCCCAAGATGTGAAGCTGAAGGGTCTATTTGTATCTTGTTCGAAGCCTAAGATGTGAAGCTAAAAAGGTGTTGTCTTTAGAGAGAATTTTTCATCTCTAAAGGGGGTCTGTTTGTCACAACTGTTGGGTGACTGACTATAAAGGAGGATTACTTTAACCGGGATATGTGAATCCTACCAATGCCATAATTTCCTTTATAGGGGCTTTTAACCTGAAGGAGAAGACTTTAACTCAGTGTAGAGCAATGCCATCTTTCCTTAGGAATTTCTCATGCTAAAAGAAGGACAGTGGCGTGGATGTAAATAATCCAAAGGCTTGCCGCAAACAGCAATTAGATGAAAGGAGTTGTTGATGTTTGTATCTTGTGAATGAGGCACAGTTTTGATGCTAAAAGGTTTATTGACTCAACCGGGGTTTTTCTTATACAAAGCCTAAGAGGAGGCTATTAGCCCAACAAGAGGGTGTTTTTATGTGTCTCGTACGAAGCCCGAGAGAGAGGTTAAAAGGGTTTGACTCAACAAGAGAGTGCTTTTAGATGTGTCTTGTACGAAGCCCAAGACGGAGGCTAAAGGTTGACTCAATAAGAGAGTCTTGTATACTCAACAAGAGAGTGTTTTTGTATCTCGTACGAAGCCCGAGAGGGAGGCTAAAAGGATTATTGACTCAACAAGGGAGTCTTTTTGTATCTCGTACGAAGCTCGAGATAGAGGCTAAAAGGAATGCTGTTTCAGTTGAGTGACAGGTCCAGTAGGTTGGTTAAAAGAGAAAATCAGTTCTTATAAAGAGACTGATTAAAGGTAAGGCTATACTTTGGGATTGATTAGAGGATCAGGGTTATTTCCTGTTCTTTAAGGAAATGGGGAATCCAGAGGGTATTGGAGACTGTCCGAGTCTACTGGTGTTTTTCCCTACTTAAGAATGCCTTCGAGACTCAAGGAGATTAGACTGTCCAAGTCTAGAGTTTTATCTTTTGTATTATACTTAAAGAAACAGTAGTAATACGTTCACGATAGAAAGATCTAGACTCTTTGAAACATTGTTCTATTAACATGACTAATTTCTATTCCTATACCTCTAAGAGGTCGTCGGAACAATTTGTACGAAGCCTAAGAGGAGGCTGGAAACTTTTAAGAAGCCGAGGGACAATTTGTACGAAGCCTAAGAAGTGGCTCTCTTCCGAAGGAAGAATCCTTATACGAAGCCTAAGAGGAAGCTGTGAATACTTCTAAGAAGCCGTAGGGTCCTTGTACAATGCCCAAGAGGAGGCGGGGATGCTTTTAGGAAGCCTGTGGGTCCCCAAACCCCGAGAAATTCAAGACAGGCTATTCACAGAGAATAGATCAAGCCAGGAAAGTCCGAGAATTTGGAAGAAACTCAAGAGATGCCATTCACGGAGAAAAGATCATCTCTGGGGAGTAGAGTTTCTTTGACAATTTCTAAGAGTGACAGTCTGAGAAAGGGTTCACCGAGAATGCTGCCTTTCACGTCTCCATATTGTTTAACCCCAAGAGGAGGGAAGACTGTGTCTGGTAATCCTATGGGGATCTAGTTTTGTCTATTTAAGAGTGACCAACAGGGCTTAGTGCTAGACGTAGTTGTCGGGGAAACTCTAAATATCTATAATAGTATTACACAGTTGATATGAGTTTATGAAAGAAGATTTACAGCGAAATAGCCCCACAATACATTTATATATATATGAAAGCGGATAAAGAAAGCATGTAAACACTTACTCGGTTGTAGAGCTTCCATGCTGTTTGGTTAGTTGTTCAACAAAGAAAGATTGAAAACAACAGTATATTCAAAATTTAAAGGAGAAAGTATTTTGAAACGGTGTTGGGGCTTACAGCTCAAGGAGAGGCCCAAGGTTTATCAGTGATCGCACTGTCGTTTTGTACAGAGGGACTTATACAAGTGACTGAGGCCCCAAAAGGTTTTCTGTACAAGGGGATGGGTCTTACACTCTCTCAAGAGGCCCAAGTGTTTAAAGAAAAAGAATGGGGCTTATAACACGAGGGTATGCCCAGATGATTGGTTTTTTTTATTGGCGATCGCGCCGAGACTTTTGAAAACGCGGTGGATCTTATACAATGCATTGAGGCCCAAAAAGTTTTGGTTAAAAAGGGATTGGGTCTTACACTCTAATAGAGGCCCAAAAGATTTTGAATGGGTCTTATAGCTCGAGGAGAGGCCCAAGGTTTGTTTTTCAACGGACGATAATCGCGTCAAACTTTTTGAAATACAACGGGACTTATACAATAAGTGAGGCCCAAAAATTGGTTTGTATTTACAAAGGATTGGGTCTTACACTCTATTAGAGGCCCAATAGTGTTTAAATTGTTTGATAAGGGTGAAAATCAAAGAAACCCTAATTTGTTATTCTTTAAAAGTAAATATTTAAAGAAAATAAAATAAAATACCAAATAATTTTGAATAAACCATTTGTGATTTTTGTTTAAGGTTTGAGAAATGAGGGATTAATCACAAGGTTAATTAAAACTCACTTGGTTTTGATTTTCAAAGTAAATATTCACTTTTAAAATGTTTAAAAACATTAAAAAGGAATTTATCCACAAAAATACTAATTATATTAAATAAATAATATAAACTTAATTTTTTTTGTGGAATAAAATATTTCAACATTTTTTTGATTTTTTTCAAAAAGAACCAATAAAAAATAATTAAAATTGAAGGAGTTATTAATTTTCCAATTAATTAATAAAACATAAAAATATTTGAAAAAATAGCAAAAATGTGAGAAAACACAAAATGGCATGGGTGGGGTTTGAACCCAAAACCTCAAGGTTATAGGGCGCGCGCCTTACCACTGGGGTGGCGATACATCCATTGCTTGAAGTGAAACCACAAATATACAAGGCATGCCTTGTTTTCTAGGCCTGGTCAAGGCAAGGCAAGGCAAGTTTTGCCAAGAAACGGGAAGGTCCATAACTTTCTCATTTCTTAATGGTTGGGGACAAAATTTATATGCATCTGGCCTAGAATTTCACAAGGAATCCAATGGTGGTGGTATTTTTTTAAGATCATACTCCCTCCTCAAAACCCGATAGTGGTTTTGAAAAAGGCCTAGAATTGCATTTTCTATGCTACACTTTGATACATGCATGAATTACATGATGAATTGGTCCAAACACAACATATATAACATGTATGAGGTGTGTATGATTAGTGGACTTTAAAGCAATGCATATTTTGGAAAGTTTAAGTCATGATGCTTACCTCTTTTTGAGCTTTTGGAGTTTTCTGTGCAATCTGCCAAACTTCTTGTTCCATAAATAGTTTGATGCTTTGGTGTACTCAAACTGAGCACAAATGAGCTCTATTTATAGTAGAGCAAGTTTGTTTTGGGATCAATAGTGAATGGCAACTGCAGCAGAGGTTTTGCCAATGGTTGCACTTTGGAATCCAAGTCTCCTCTAGCCATTAACTAGAGGTTAGGGCACAGGGCAATGGTTCCCTTGGTCTTGGATAAGTCTTGACTGAATTCAGTTGCAAATGGCCCAGTCAATGCCACCTTGGTGTATGCATTGAATGCTCCAATCCAAAATTGGAGTCTTGTCCCTCTTTTAGGCAATTCTAGGTTTGGCATGCTACTTCTTGTTCCAAGGACTTTGGAGGCTTGGCTCAGTGTTTGTCCCCTTTAGATTTGATCCTCAGATGTGTCCAAAGTGATGACAAGGCTTGGAATTATCTGATTTTTCCAAATCGAGCAAAAATGCAAAATTCTGCCTAGCCTTGGCAGTTTTCAGCAAGGCATATTGCCATTATCATATCTCTTGGCCCAAGTGGAATTTGGTGATGTTCTTGGCCATTTTGGAAAGCCCTCATATGATACAACAACTGTTTGATCATATTTGGTTTTGATACCTTTTGGATCCAAGTGAAAAATGCCCCTACATTTGGAAAAAAGTGAAGGCAGATTCTAACTTAGTGAAAATTTCACTAAGTGTTGGAAAAAAGTGACATTTTCACTTTTTGTGATTTTGATCATTCCATAACTCAAAATCCATGAGGAATTTGGAGGGAGGACAGTTTTAAGCTTTTGTAGAGGGTAATGAGATCTACAAATCAAACTTTGGATGGGGAAAAATGGCTTTGTGGTTTAGGAGTTATGATCCTCCAAAGTTGGTACCCTTGCCACTTTGTTCATAACTTAGAAAATTTCTAAGTTTTTATAGTTACCCCTTTTACAAGTTATCCCACTTTTCTTGATTTTTCTTGATGAATGATGATTCAAATCATACATTAACATCATTTTAGGGTTAAAAACCATTTTTGTGAAAAATCTCAAAAAGTCAAAGTTTACTTTTGTGCATAGTTGACTTTTTGTCAAATGAATTCCAAACTGTGCGATCCTTTAGGAAATCATGTCCTTGACCTAAATCAAACTTGATGGACATGTTCCATGGGTGTTATAGGGTATATTGAATCATGTCCTAGGGTTTGGGAACATATCCTGGTCAAAAGTCAAAGCTACAGTTGACTTTTTTCCTCAAAACCCTAACCGTGGTACTGATGAGATTGAGACTTGCTGCTCAAGCTTCCTGGATAAATCCATTGTTACAAATGGATCAATGTGGTATGTTGGAGACCCTCAAATCATGTCTTGAGGTCTTGGCTTATGATTTGTCCCAAAAGTCAACTTAGGGGTGAATTTGGTCAAGAAACCCTAATTCCTGATTTTTGATGTATGCATCCCCTGAGGTCAAATTGACTTGATGCTTGGGCCCATGAGGTTCCATGGAGTATTTTAGGATATGCTTTGAAGCATTGGCTCATGCCCAGAGGAAAATTTTCATCTGGAGGCCCTGGTCGACCAAACCCTAATTTGGTGACACTGGCGATCTTGAGGCTTGATCCACCTGAAAGGGAGCAGCCTTGTGCTTAATCCTTGAAGTGAGAGTCCTCTTGATACCTTGTGGATATTTGAGAGGCTAGACAAGTTGAAGATCATGTCATTTCTTGATTGATCCTTTGTCTAAACGCTCTGAGAGGGCTGGAAACCCTAAATTTGATTGTAGTGGATGTCCACCCATCTTTGGGGAGACTGATGAGGTATGATGGTTCCTCCATATTGTGATGATGACTTTCACAATGATGGGAAATCTTAGTGGTCAAAATTTGGGGTATGATAGATGCCCCTATTTAATCTTCTTGGACCCGAAGGTGTGAATGGCGAAGGTATTTGGGCTTTCAAGGTGCAAGATGATTAAATATCGGAATACCCAAAATTTTGATGGTGGTTAAGAATGGTAGCTTGCGCATCCTTCTTCTTTTGCTAAGCAATGATGCTTTGAAAAGGTAAAAAAACTTACCCTCGATCCTAGTTTCCTACCAAGGAACTGGTCTTAGTTTCTGAAATAAACTTCCCCTCGATCCTGGTTTCCCACCAAGGAACTAGTCTTAGTTTCTGAAATAAACTTCCCCTCGATCCTGGTTTCCCACCAAGGAACTGGTCTTAGTTTCTTTTGTCAATAAACTTTCTTGACAAGGGACGCTATTCGTAGCGGTTTTCCTCAAACTTCTCGCCGAATTTTCCTGGAGAGATGCCATTTGATAGAAAAAGTTTTGATGTTAGAGTTGCTGGGGAACCCAGTCGTCTGAGTTGTAGAGGTGCATAAACTTCTCTGTTGGAGACGCCATTTACCGACTCTACTGGGGAAAACGAGTCTCTTGAGAGACTGCTTTCGCTTGGGGATATTGCATCATACTTTTCTCGGGATCTTCCCGGAGAAACGCCATATGATGTGATCCAATTTTGAGGTGCTGATGACCTTTTCATCAGCGGTTTTTTTTGGAGAAAAACTGCTGTATTGCCGAATCTCTGCTTAAGAGGCTTCCTCTAGGGATTTTCCTTAATCCAGGAAAGCGAAAATATCATCTTCAATGGCGAAGAGTGACATCGGTTGAAGGTTCTCTGGTCTTTCAGAGGTTCAAGTTATCAAAGTGGTCAAGGGCCAATTCTGATCCAGAACTAAACTGGAGGAGAGAGATTGTTCAGACACAACCTTTCCTGACGAGGAAAGAACTGAGAACTCGATTGAGAGGACTGTTATCACTAGGGGACAAGACCGATGGGAGTGATAGTGATGCAATATGAATATGAATGTAAATCAATAATGCATGATATATGTATGTGTATGCTGACAAAACTGACGCACCATACAGACTAATAGATGAACATGACTGGATACTCGGCCATCGCGGGGCGAAGAAGTACCGCTGGTTCAAGATAGCAATTCCGCCTTGCTTAGGAGAAACGGTCCCTGTTGGGAGCGACGCTGGTCGGACTTGGGAGATGGGAACTCGGCCGAAGATGTCAGATGGAGCATTCACATCTGACATAGCTGATCCTTCATTCCGGCATACTGGTTTAGAAGGAGTACTTTGATTCTGCACTTTGAGGCTCGAACACCTTTGGAGAAGCGATCAATGTTCTTTCGATGTTCAACAGTCAAAAGAAATTGCCATCTTTATTAAAAGCAGAAAATTTTTACAAGTAAATTCGTTTTGTTTTATTTCAAGAATCATTAATCATGTTAAAAACATCATTCTGTAAAGCCAAAACAAATATGAATTGCAAATAAAAGCACAAGGGCTCAAATTCTATTGATAGGATGGAAATCAGTCAAACGCGTGATTCCATAGAGCATTTACAAAGTTTGAAAATGGTAATTTACAGGGAAAAAGGGCTACATTGAAACATAACGACCACTATCCTTCTACCAACTTTGAATTCTGGGCATCCTGAGCTTCTGTTGAAGATGATCTTGACTGGAGTTTCTGACGGATGGCATAACTGCTGCTGAGGGATTTGCCCCTGTTGAACATAACTACTTGCCCTTATCCCTAATTTTTGCCTGGATTGTACTTTGAGATTTCCAATCCACCGGGATGATTTTTTATCATGTCTCTAATTTTTGCCTGGACCGCCCTTTCGGGTTTTCAATCCACCGAGACGTTTTTTTAGGCGAAATATTTCTTGACTACATCAACATTTGTGGGGTAGGCAAATTCCTCTCCGTCCATGGTTGCAAGTCTCAAGGCACCACCTGAGAAAGCTTTCTTGACCACATAGGGGCCATCATAATTCGGAGTCCATTATCCTCGGGAGTCAGTGAGAAATGATTGTATCTTTTTTAGCACAAGGTCTTTTTTCCTGAAGATGCGAGGCCAAACCTTTTTGTCAAACACCGTCTTCATTCTTTGCTGATACAACTGACCGTGGCATAGTGCCGTTATTCGTTTTTCTTTGATCAGGTTGAGTTCGTCGTGTCGGCTTTGACACCATTCAGCTTCTGTAAGCTTGGCTTCCATTAATCCCGGATTGATGGGATCTCTACTTCTATGGGAAGCACTGCTTCCATGCCATATACTAGAGAGAAAGGGGTTGCCCCTGTTGAAGTGCGGACAGATGTGCGATAACCGTGAAGAGCAAAGGGTAGCATATCGTGCCAATCTTTGTAGGTTACAACCATCTTTTGAACAATCTTCTTGATGTTCTTGTTAGCCGCTTCTACCGCTCCATTCATCTTTGGTCGGTAGGGACATGAGTTATGATGTTCGATCTTGAACTCTGCGCACAACTCTTTCATCATCTTATTGTTCAAGTTAGATCCATTATCAGTAATGATCTGGCTCGGAACACTATAACGGCAGATGATATTGTTTTTGATAAATCGGACCACCACTTGTCGGGTTACATTAGCGTACGACGCTGCTTCGACCCACTTAGTGAAGTAATCAATGGCTACCAGAATGAACCGATGTCCGTTTGTAGCTTTGGGCTCAATCAAGCCAATCATGTCGATTCCCCATATGGAAAAAGGCCATGGGGAAGAAAGAACTTCGAGATGCGTTGGCGGTACATGAATTTTGTCAGAGTATATCTGACACTTGTGACACTTCCTCGTGTACTTGTAGCAGTCGGATTCCATTGTCAACCAATAGTACCCTGCTCTTAGAATTTTTCTCACCATTGTATGTCCGTTGGCATGAGTGCCAAAGGATCCTTCATGAATTTCCTTTATCAGCATGTCTGCTTCTGGTCTGTCTACACATCGGAGCAAGACCATGTCAAAATTTCTCTTATAGAGTGTATCACTGCTCAGGAAGAAACTGCCTGCCAGCCTTCTGAGGGTTTTCCTGTCCTTCCTTAGTGCCCCAGGTGGGTACTCTTGTTTCTGAAGGAAGCATTTGATATCGTGATACCAAGGTTTGTCGTCTATGACTGCTTCAATCATGAAGATGTAAGCGGGCCGTTCAAGGCGCATTATGTCAATCTTAGGTAGGTCATTCCATTGACCCACGCTAATCATGGAAGAGAGAGTGCCTAATGCATCAGCCAGGTGATTCTCCTCACGAGGGATGTGATGAAACTCAACTCTGTTGAAGAAGGGTAGCAACCTTCTCGCGTAGTCTTTGTAAGGAATCAATCCTGATTGGTATGTGTTCCAATCTCCTTTAATCTGATTAATAACCAGGGCTGAGTCGCCATATACGTCCAAGTTTTTGATCCTCAAATCAATCGCTTCTTCGAGACCCATAATACAAGCTTCGTATTCGGCCTCGTTGTTTGTGCACTTAAATGTCAGTCGGGCAGTGAAAGGAATGTGGGTACCCTGAGGGGTTATGATGATTGCCCCAATTCCGTTTCCGTAATGAATGACATCTCCGTCAAAGATAAGTCCCCATTGGAAACCTGGTTCTGGCCCTTCACTGGGTAGCGGTTCATCGCAATCTTTCATTTTCAAATACATGACATCTTCGTCTGGGAAGTCAAACCCGATTGATTCTTGATCGTCAATCGGTTGATGAGCCAAATAATCGGCTAAAATACTCCCCTTAATGGCTTTTTAAGCATGGTACTCTATGTCATATTCTGATAGCAACATCTGCCAACGGGCAATCCTTCCCGTGAGAGCAGACTTTTCAAAGACATACTTGATTGGATCCATCTCGGAGACCAACCAAGTAGTGTGACGAATCATGTACTGGCACAGACGTTTGGCTGCCTAAGCCAAAGCGTAGTAAGTTTTCTCGAGCATAGTGTACCGAGTCTCGCAGTCGGTGAATTTCTTGCTCAAATAGTAGATGGCAGACTCTTTCCGTATGGTTTCGTCTTGTTGGCCAAGTACACAGCCCATGGAGTCTTCCAGGACAGTGAGGTAGATAATCAGCGGCCTTCCTTCCACTGGAGGTGATAAAATCGGAGGGTTCAATAGGTATTCCTTAATACTGTCGAAGGCGGTTTAACAGTCTTCTGTCCAAACGCAATCCTGATTCTTTTTAAGTAATTTGAAAATCGGCGCACATGTCACGGTCATCAGGAATATGAACATGGAGATGTAGTTCAAACGTCCCAGAAATCCTCTGACTTGTTTTTCAGTTTTCGGAGAAGGCATCTCTTGAATGGCCTTGACCTTGTCAGGATCAACCTCAATTCCTTTCTGGCTGATGATGAACCCTAAAAGTTCTCCCGAACGGACACCGAAGGTGTATCTGTTGGGATTCAAGCGGAGTTTGTACTTTTTCAACCGCTCGAATATCTTTGACAGGTGGGTCACATGCTCCTCTTCTGTTTTAGATTTGGCAATCATATCATCGACATACACTTCGATTTCTTTGTGTATCATGTCATGAAAAAGAGTAGTCATGGCCCTTTGATAGGTTGCCCTAACGTTCTTCAAACCGAACGGCATCACCTTGTAACAAAAGGTACCCCAGGGGGTAATGAACGAAGTTTTCTCCATGTCTTTCGGCGCCATTTTGATCTGGTTATAGCCCGAGAATCCATCCATGAATGAGAAAACTTTGAACTTTGTTGTACTGTCAACCAGCATGTCAATGTGTGGTAAAGGAAAGTCGTCCTTTGGACTAGCCTTGTTTAGATCTCTGTAATCCACACACATTCTGACTTTTCCATCCTTTTTTGGAACGGGTACGATATTGGCTAACCATTGAGGATATTCTGATGTGGCGAGGAAACCCGCGTCAATCTGTTTATGTACCTCCTCTTCGATTTTGATGGCCATGTCCGGGTGAGTCCGTCTCAACCTCTGTTTTACTGGCGGACATTCTGATCTCAACGGTAAATGATGTTCCACGATGCTGGTATCCAACCCTGGCATGTCCTGATAGGACCAAGCAAACACATCGAGAAATTCTCTGAGAAGCTTTGTCAAACTTTCTTTGATAGTCGGACTGAGCAATGCCCCAATCCTGATTTCTTTTCTCTCTATTTCTGAACCCACGTTGATTGTTTCCAACGGCTCTTTGTAAGGTTCAATGGACCTTTCCTCCTGTCTGAGTAATCGGGAGATCTCTTCTGGAATTTCGTCGTCATTCTCTTCTTCAGCCCCAAATACCGGGAACTCAAAGTCGGGAGAAGGCATCGGATCGTATGTTTCAACGGGGTTTAAAACAAGCAATCTGCATGACGGTATGATTTGTGTTTAGAACAGATAGAGAGAATGCAAGAGTGTGTGCAGTGTATTTCTTTGAAAAACTGCTTGTTTTTTATTATTGATTTGTTCTTTAGGATTACCATTTTCTGAAAAAAGCAAAAAGAGAAAACAGCAATAAATGCGGAAATTACAGAACGACGTTATTTTATTAATGAACAAGTCGATTCTTGAAATTACAGCCCTATAAAACAAAGCTCTACCGCTTTGGGCGAAGCGAAGAGGGAAATTTACAGAAAGTGAGCCCTATCAAAACATCTGTTTCACCTGGGCAGGGTGAAAGGTTAAAGACGGCAATTACTTTGACTTATGAACAATCTTCGGAACATCGACAGCAACCCATTGGCGGCGAACTCCTCAGTGAATCACAAAGTCTGGCACCTTCCTTGATTTGTCTTCAGAAATAACGCTGATTTCTGGTGGAGCAGGATCATTGGAATCTGTCTCCCAGGCATAATTGTCGTAGGAGGATTCCTCTATTGTATTTTGCATAGCATTTGCACTCTCAAGTAGATCTCCCCATCCAGTTGGCTGGATGTCTTCGAGCCTAATACGAGAGCTTTCGGGAGTAGTGTACTTGACCATATAGTCGTATTTCCCACTTGGTTGTCCCAAGGTGTCCCACACTTCTTTGGAACTGGATGAGTCATCCTTCTCGATGACGTTGATCTCTGGAAAAACATAGTTGATGAATTCAAGTCCTTCAAACTTTGCAAATTCATCGTCGTGCTGAGTATTTTCAGTATAACCTGGGTGTTGATCCCATAACATGGTGGGGACGCAGGTATTCTTCTTAATGATGCTCAGCTGATTTTTAATGTTCGACTGATTTTCTTGCCCCAAGTCTCCTGGATACGGCTGCCACATTGGCAGGCCATCCATCGGGCCATAATAGTTGTGGTCAAAGTTGTCCTTCATCAGTGTGTCTTCCTCTAATGAATTTGGCGGAGCACGACATCCTTCCGGATCACAATCTCCGTATACCATTTCGACATCTGACCTCGGTATAAATCTCAGACTCTGTGTAGGAAAGCAAAAGGGCGTAAGCACCTCTTCCTGAGATGTATATCCGTCCTTGTTAAGATAGGACTCACATTCTTTCTCCATATCAGAGGAATCATCTTTATTGATGGTATGCATTTCTTGAGGCACTGGGTGAAGGAAACCTCCACTATGGAAGAAGTATTGAATAAGATGAAGACTTTCATTGCTGGTAGTAGCTGTCTGGGTACAGGTTGCAGAAAAACCAAGACCCTTCTTTGTTTTATTGTCAGTAGGAATGACTAGCTGTCCCCATCCTATTGTATTGGTACTCTCGACCGCTTTGATAGCATCTTTGTATGAGGAAATGGAAGTTCCCTCTTCGGATTGATTGTCTTTGCTCACCGAAAGTGCTTGGAACTGAGTCCCAACAACCTCCTCGGGTTCTACACAAGTAGATGATGATAAGTTACTCACGAGCAAGGCTTGTTCTCCACAGACCGTGACGAGCTGGTTGTTCTGGACGAACTTTAACTTTTGGTGGAGGGTCGAGGTGACCGCCCCAGCCTGATGTATCCAAGGTCTTCCTAATAAACAACTGTATGTTGCCTGGATGTCCATGACCTGGAAAGTGACCTCGAAAGTTTGAGGACCAATAGTTATGGGAAGGTCGACTTCGCCGATAACCATTTTTCTGGATCCGTCAAATGCTTTGACGACGACCTTTATGGTTTTCATTGGAGGTCCTTTGAATGATAATTGTATCAGAGTGGACTTCGGCATAACATTCAGGGCTGACCCTGTGTCTACCAGTACGCTGGCTAAAGCATCGCCCTGGCAGCTGACCATGATATTGAGCGCCATGTTATGACGGCGGCCCTCTTCAAGTAATTCCTCATCACTAAATCCCAAGTTATTGCAGGAAGTGATGTTAGAGACAATGCTATTGAACTGTCTGATTGTTACATCCTGTTCTACAAAGGCTTGCTCCAAGACTTTCTGTAGAGCCTCCCTGTGCGCTTCTGAACTAAGTAACAATGATAATACAAAGATCTTTGAAGGAGTTTGTAATAGTTGATCAACAATGTTGTATTCACTCCTTTGGATGAGCTTCAGCATCTCATCGTTGTTTTTCGAAAGGTCGGGATTACTGGATTGGCCGATCGGTGGATTGGGAACTTCTGTCTAAGGTTCCTTTTCTTTGTTAAATTCTCCAACTCCTCGGTTGAAGATTCGACCACTCCGTGTTACTCGACTGATGTCTGCAATATTCACGACGGAGGGTAATGGAATTTCCTTTCCATTCTTGACTGTTGTTGGATCGTATTTGTAAGGGATAGCTTTAGTTGATTCATACGGTAATGGTCCCGGTAGATAGATGACTATGGGAGACTTCTGATTTTTTTGACCATCGTAAGAAATTTCGATCCGTTCCTGGTTGGGAACTCTCGATTTGTCAAGTAGAGGGATGATGGTACAAACATCCCTAGCCTTCTGATGATCAGAGATTACGACAACATCCTCAATTTTATCAGCGAGGTAGTCCGGCGCCCAGTTGATTGGTCCGAAACCCGGATATGGGCGAATCTCTCTACGATCCACCTGACCCTGAAGAGCTGCTCGCACAAGGTAACATCCTTGGTTACTTTCCGAACAAACCCTACAACGTTCATAGTTGTGTGGTGGCACCTGGCCACGCCCGCTTTGAATACAATGTAACCTCACTAGGTCAGTTTCCACATATCAAACGTCCCGACTTTGATGCCGAGTAGGGTTCCCATTGGTAATACTAATTTGCTGGGTGTCTTCATCCATATAGATTGGAAGCCACCAGTGGTTCAACAAGTGCTGAAGAGTTTCCTGGACAAGGGCACAACCTTGATCGTTTTCGCAACCCGCCCTACAGCTCTGATAATCATGTGATACCAGGAACCTGAGTCGGACCTGTTTAGCATGTAACTCCACCAGGCTAGTATTCATCAAGCGAATATCGAAGATTTGAATCATGTTGATCTGATAGGGATTCCCATCATGGTAGTCCTGGATCCATCCAAGATCCATCTGACGCTGGAGGGCCTCTTGTACAAAAGAGCATCCCTGTTTGTTTACCGAGCAAGTCAGACAGGAACTGTAATCGTGCCGCGGCAGATTATGATACTGGCTTTGCCTAGAGTGCATCACCACCAAGTTGACATTCATTGCACGGACGTAGTAGTTCTGAATGACGTTAGAATTCGTGTAAACCATGTTAACTCCACAAACTCGGTGCACTTGGATCCATCAGAGATCCATCTATTCCTGTAGAGCTGATTGCACCACAGAACATCCTCGATTGTTTTTAGAGTAGATATCACACTGGTGATAGTTATGAGGTGGCACATGGTCATATCCACTCTGTCTGCAATGCATCTTGACCATATTGGTCCTTAACAATAGTACATCATGAATTTGATAGACGTTGTTAGTCTCTCCCTTTATCAAATTGGCTGTAGCTTTCTCGTGTTGAGGTAGCGGGTTTGTGAGAACATTAGGATTTGTATCCTTGAAAGATAAAATCCCGCTCCTAACAAGCTTTTGCACGTCGGATTTGAAATTGAGACAGTTCTCTATGTTATGCCATGGTCCTCCTTGATGGTAAGGGCAAGTCTGATCCACCTTAAACCAAAAAGGCGGATTTTCCGGTACTGTAAGAGGGGACTTAGTCTGAACATGTCCCTTAGCCAATAGTAACAGAAATAGTTCTGCGTACAATACGTGTATAGGATCAAATCCTGGTGGCCGCGTTGTACGGTTGTTATTGTATGCAGGACGAGCCTGCTGAAGAGGTTGTTGAGTCCTTTTCTGATTAGGTTGGCTTTGCGCAACCTGAGGTTGATACGTAGAAATAGGCACAGGATTGATAGCAGGAGTCACAGCCGCTGCTGGCTGTTAATGTAGCCTTTGCTTTCTGAGAGAGATATTCCCAATATCTTGATCTTTTTTCTTAGGGAGAGCACTATCGTATCGCTTTGTACTACTTGATGATCCAGTGTCTTTGACTAGACGTCCTTCTCGGACAGCTTCCTCAAGACGAACTCCCATACCGACCATCTCAGTGAAGTCACTGGGCGCACTGGCAACCATTCTATAGTAATAAAATGAGCTTAAGGTCTTTAAGATGATCTTTGTCATCTCTTTTTCCTCAAGAGGTGGACAAATTTGAGCGGCAATTTCACGCCATCTCTGAGCGTATTCCTTAAAGGTTTCTTTTTCCTTTTGTGACATTGATCTGAGTTGATCGCTGTCGGGTGCCATGTCCAGATTGTATTTATATTGTTGGACGAAGGCAGTGCCAAGATCTCTGAAAGTGCTAATCGTAGCACGGTTTAAACCCATGTACCATTTTAGGGCGACACCGGTTAAACTATCCTGAAAGTAGTGAATCAGTAAATCCTGATTCTCTGTCTGAGCTGACATTCGCCGGGCGTACATCACCAAGTGACTCTGAGGGCAAGAGTTACCCTTGTACTTTTCAAAGTCGGGAACCTGGAATTTGTGCGGGACTTTCACATTAGGGACCAAACAGAGGTCCGCGGCGTCCTTTCCAAATAAATCCTGACCACGAAGGGTCTGCAATTCTTTCTGCATTCCCAAGAACTGTTCCTGGAACTCATTCATTCTTTCGAACATGTTGTCGTTTCCACCAGAAGGTATCTGTGGAATCTGTCCTTCCGGGACAGTGTGTACCACGGGTGGTGGTATAGTCATTATGGCCGAGACTCTCGGTGCCTCCCAAAGTTTGTAACCTTCAGGAGTTGCTGTCATGCCCCTGGCATCTTCGCTTTCTCGAAGTTTGTAACCTTCAGGCCCAGCGGTTCCCGCTGCGGTTCCATGATCCTCATTGATCGGCGGAATATATCCTTCTGGAATATAGTTAAGTGGCATGCCCCAGGGACGATCTTTTGGTATTTTGTGCCTAGGATCGAGCTTCTCCACTATGGGCGTTGAGGTGATCTCCGAGATCACAGTCCTTTGTAGCTGAGCTTCTGCCATGGCTTGCATGTCGTTATGAAGCTTTCTCATATCCTCTCTCAGAGCGTTGATCTCTTCTCTCAACTCTCTGTTCTCTTCCTCGAGACCATCCATCTTTTTCTGACGATTGGCCCTAGTATTGTACGAATGAGACAATTTGACGTGAGAATGATGAATGCAATGATTATATTAATTGTTTTTTTTGTTTAATCAAAATAAACTTCGACAATTAGATTGCAAATATTAAACAGTGGGGAAACCCCGTTTTATTGAATTTAAAGGATTGCGAAAATAGAAATACAGTAGATTACAAGGTGCGGAAAGAGAAACCTACGCTAAGGGGTCCCGAGTCCTCTCTGGGGAGAAACCGGGTGCTGATTCTGGTACTTTCCTTTTCTTGGACCGGGGCTCTTGGGTCGTTGTCGGGTTGTCATTCCTTTGCCAAGTGAAAGGAACGAGTAAATTCCTTTGGTCATCCTGATTATCCACAACATGTTGCTCCAAAATCTCAATCAGAGCATCCTTATCTTTTAGCAGTCGCTGTATTTTGGTACACTCTACATTGAGGGTTCGGTACTTGTTCTTCCAAGACCTCCTCTCCTGTTGAACTTTGTTGAGAGTAACCTAAAGTTTTTCCATTTCAGTCATGAAGTACATGACAGATTCCCTCGGCGGAAGAACTCTGTGACGAGGATAAGGCATCTTTAGCTTGAGAGCTCTAGCTTGTACCCAGTGGAGATAAGGCTCCACCGAGACACAGTCCGGTTTTCCTAGAGACTCTCGTCCTTTCTTATGAACATGTTTCCAAGCGTGCACTATTTTCGTCTTTAGTGCCCTGTCATTTTCTCCTTCCTTGAAGAAAACTCCCTTTAGATGAGCATTACGCGGGACATGCCTCATCGGGTATCCGAATTGACGACGAACCAATACTGAATGGTAGTTGATTCCTCCTTTAGTTCCTATGAGGGGTACGTTGGGGAAGTTTCCACAACGGTCAATGATCATGATCCTGTCATAAATCCTATTGCACCAATCTATGTCAGAGTTGGTAAGAGACATGATTTTCTGCGACCAACGCAAGGCACTCTTATGATCCCAAAATGCAGCAGACTTGGGTAAATGGGAGATAAACCATTTGTATAGCAGGGGTACACAGCATGTGATCATCCCTCCGTTGTACAAATTTCCTAAGTGTACAGAATGATACACGTCCGCGAGCAAAGTTGGCACAGGGTTTCCAATGAGAAAAACCTTAATGGCGTTGATATCGACGAAGCTATTAATGTTGGGAAACAGAAATAACCCGTAAGTGAGTAAGACAAAGATGCTTTCAAAAGCAGTCATGTTCCCTATACTAGCAAAGTACAGAGCCTTCTTTGTCAGGAACTGGGCTGGCAAACCTGGGAGCCCACCCTTGGTGGTCATGTGAGTCTTGATTTCTAACTCATCCAAATAGATTGCTCTTGCAATGGTCTGATCCTTTGGAATTTCTTCCAGTCCAAAAAATGGAGCTCGATCAGTAATGTGTAGATCGATTAGGTGAGAATACTCCTCCAGCGTTGGTGCGAGCTGGTAATCCGGGAATGTGAAACAGTGATAGACCGGATCATAAAACTGAATGAGTGCCTCCATGATTCCTTCAATCACATGGACTCTTAACAGAGGTAGCAGACCTCCGTACTTGGCTCTGAAAGCTTCAGGGTTAGTGATCATCCTCGCTAATCCTCTCAAATCCTCTAGTTTTGGAACCTTGAAGGTATACATATGAGTTCTCCTTCTACCGAAGTCCATGAGCGCAATCTTTTTCTCTGACATTTGCAATCATTGTCTTAGTTTAATTTGAAAAATAGAGACTAGAAGAGACAATTTTTCTTTGATGTAATGTCTTTTAGATGAATGCATAAATGCAGCACACAAAAACATAGAAAAAACTTGGGGTCAAAGGGTCGGTGTCATGAAGTCAAGGCTCTACCCCCCCCCCCCCCAAAGGTTTATACTAGTGGAAAATTTGACTATATGGTCAAATACACCGTTCCTGAAAGCTCTCGTATCAGGCTCAAATATATCCAGCCAACTAGATGGGGAGATATACCTGAGAGCACAAATGTTATGCAAAATACAACTGAGGAATCCTCCTACGACAACTCTGCCTGGAAGACAGATTCCAACGATCCTTCTCCACCAGAAATCAGCATCATTTCTGAAGACAAATCAAGAAAGATCTCAGATTTTATGATTCACCGAGGAGTTCGCCGCCAATGGGTTGCTGTCGATGTTCCGAAGATTGTTCATAAGTCAAAGTAATTGTCATCTTTATCTTAACCTTTCACCCTGCCCAGGTGAAGCGGATGTTTTGATAGGGCTCACTTTCTGTAAATATCCCTCTTCGCTTCTCCCAAAGCGGCAGAGTTTTGTTTTATAGGGCTGTAGTTTCAAGAATCGACTTGTTCATAAATTAAAGGGTTAAATATACAAAACCCCCCTGCAATGTTAGCGAGTTTCGGTTTACCCCCCCCCCCCCCCCTTCCCCACCGTTGCCAAAGGCAGGTTTTGGCAACGGTTTTTTTTGAAAAAACCGTTGCCAAAACGCAGGGAGGGGGGAAAATCAAAACTCGCTAACATTGCAGGGGGGTTTTATATATTTTACCCTAAATTAAATAACGTCGCTCTGTAATCTCCGCATTAATTGCTATTTTCTCTTATCGCTTTTCTCGGAAAATGGTAATCCTAAAAACAACTCAATAAAATAAACAAGCTGTTTTTCAAAAAAATACACTGCACACACTTGCATTTTCTCTATCTCTTTTAAACACAAATCATACCGTCATGCAGATTGCTTGTTTTAAACCCCGTTGAAACATACGATCCAATGTCTTCTCCCAACTTTGAGTTCCCGGTATTTGGGGCTGAAGAAGAAGTTGACGACGAAATTCCAGAAGAGATCTCTCGACTACTCAAACAGGAGGAAAGGTCCATTGAACCTCACAAAGAGCTATTAGAAACGGTCAACTTGGGTTCAGAAGAAGAGAGAAAAGAAATCAGGATTGGGGCACTGCTCAGTCCAACTGTCAAAGAAAGTTTGATAAAGCTTCTCAAAGAGTTTCCCGATGTATTCGCTTGGTCCTATCAGGACATGCCAGGGTTGGATACCAACATCGTGGAACATCATCTACTGTTAAGATCAGAATGTCCGCCAGTGAAACAGAGGTTGAGACGGACTCACCCGGACATGGCCATCAAAATCAAGGAGGAGGTACATAAACAGATTGACGCGGGTTTCCTCGCCACCTCAGAATATCCTCAATGGTTAGCCAACATAGTACCCGTTCTAAAAAAGGACGAAAAGGTCAAAATGTGTGTCGATTATAGAGATCTAAACAAGGCTAGTCCAAAGGATGATTTTCCTTTACCACATATTAACATGCTGGTTGACAGTACAGCGAAGTTCAAAGTTTTCTCCTTCATTGATGGATTCTCGGGATATAATTAAATCAAAATGCCTCCGAAAGACATGGAGAAAAATTCGTTCATTACCCCATGGGGTACCTTTTGTTACAAAGTAATGACGTTCGGTTTGAAGAACGCCTGGGCAACCTATCAAAGGGCCATGACTACTCTGTGTAGCGCAAATTTTTGGACGTGGTTGCGAAGCACTATCGCTTTTGGGGTACTACAGTTCGATTTATTTTTTATCCTATTGAAGCTGATGAAGGAAGGGAAATAGATGTCTCCAATTAACCCTGCTTGCATACTGAGTTTAAACAGATGACTGTTGGTTTACAGATGCTATTGAGATTGTGGGTCTCTCTTAAGTTATTTTGTTAAAATAGTGCCTGGGCGATTGGTGGGAGTATAAGACTGATGCTTTTCGATTGATATGTGAAGGTATGGGATTTGGGACTTTGGATTAGTGTGCTCGCTAAGATTTTTCTTTCAATATTATGCCAACGTATTCCCGTTTACTGAACCAGGGAAATTAGAGCGATTGTAGTTCCTCCTATTCTAAGGGAGGAAATGGTGTTTTGGTGTCTTGTTCAAAGCCCAAGACGTGAAGCTGAAAAGGTGGTTTATATCTTGTTCAAAGCCCAAGATGTGAAGCTGAAGGGTCTATTTGTATCTTGTTCGAAGCCCAAGATGTGAAGCAAAAAAGGTGTTATCTTTAGAGAGAATTTGTCATCTCTAATGGGGTATGTTTGTCACAATTGTTGGGTGACTGACTATAAAGGAGGATTACTTTAACCGGGATATGTGAATCCTAGCAATGCCATAATTTCCTTTATAGGGGGTTTTAACCTGAAGGAGAAGACTTTAACTCAGTGTAGAGCAATGCCATATTTCCTTAGGAATTTCTCATGCTAAAAGAAGGACAGTGGCATGGATGTAAATAATCCAGAGGCTTGCCGCTTACAGCAATTAGATGAAAGGAATTGTTGATGTTTGTATCCTGTGAACGAGGCACAGTTTTGATGCTAAAAGGTTGATTGAATCAACTGGGGTTTTTCTTATACAAAGCCTAAGAGGAGGCTATTGGCCCAACAAGAGGGTGTTTTTATGTGTCTCGTACGAAGCCCGAGAGAGAGGCTAAAAGGGTTTGACTCAACAAGAGAGTCCTTTTAGATGTGTCTTGTACGAAGCCCAAGACGGAGGCTAAAGGTTGACTCAATAAGAGAGTCTTTTATACTCAACAAGAGAGTGTTTTTGTATCTCGTACGAAGCCCGAGAGGGAGGCTAAAAGGATTATTGACTCAACAAGAGAGTCTTTTTGTATCTCGTACGAAGCCCGAGATAGAGGCTAAAAGGAGTGTTGTTTCAGTTGAGTGACAGGTCCAGTAGGTTGGTTAAAAGAGAAAATCAGTTCTTATAAAGAGACTGATTAAAGGTAAGGCTATGCTATGGGATTGATTAGAGGATCAGGGTTATTTCCTGTTCTTTAAGGAAATGGGGAATCCAGAGGGTATTGGAGACTGTCCGAGTCTACTGGTGTTTTTCCCTACTTGAGAATGCCTTCGAGACTCAAGGAGATTAGACTGTCCAAGTCTAGAGTTTTATCTTTTGTACTATGCTAAAAGAAACAGTAGCAATACTTTCACGATAGAAAGATCTAGACTCTTTGAAAGACTGTTCTATTAAGATGATAATTTATGTTCCTATACCTCTAAGAGGTCGTCGGGACAATTTGTACGAAGCCCAAGAGGAGGCTAGAAACTTTTAAGAAGCCGAGCGACAATTTGTACGAAGCCCAAGAGGATGCTCTCTTCCCGAAGGAAGAATCCTTATACGAAGCCTAAGAGGAGGCTGTGAATACTTCTAAGAAGCCGTAGGGTCCTTGGACAACGCCCAAGAGGAGGCGGGGATGCTTTTAGGAAGCCTGTGGGTCCCCAAACCCCGAGAAATTCAAGACAGGCTATTCACAGAGAATAGATCAAGCCAGGAAAGTACGAGAATTCGGAAGAAACTCAAGAGATGCCATTCACAGAGAAAAGATCATCTTTGGGGAGTAGAGTTTCTTTGACAATTTCTAAGAGTGACAGTCTGAGAAAGGGTTCACCGAGAATGCTGCCTTTCACGTCTCCATATTGTTTAACCCCAAGAGGAGGGAAGACTGTGTCTGGTAATCCTATGGGGATCTAGTTTTGTCTATTTAAGAGTGACCAACAGGGCTTAGTGCTAGACGTAGTTGCCGGGGAAACTCTAAATATCTATACTAGTATTACACAGTTGATATGAGTTTATGAAAGAAGATTTACAGCGAAACAGACCCACAATACAGTTATATGTATATGAAAGCGGATAAAGAAATCATGTAAACACTTACTCGGTTGTAGAGCTTCCATGTTGTTTGGTTAGTTGTTCAACAAAGAAAGATTGAAAACAACAGTATATTCAAAATTTAAAGGAGAAAGTATTTTGAAACGATGTTGGGGCTTATAGCTCTAGGAGAGGCCCAAGGTTTATCAGTGATCGCACTGTCGTTTTGTACAGAGGGACTTATACAAGTAACTGAGGCCCCAAAAGGTTTTCTGTACAAGGGGATGGGTCTTACACTCTCTCAAGAGGCCCAAGTGTTTAAATAAAAAGAATGAGGCTTATAACACGAGGGTAGGCCCAGATGATTGGTTTTTTTTATTGGCGATCGCGCCGAGATTTTTGAAAACGCGGTGGGTCTTATACAATGCATTGAGGCCCAGAATTTTTGGTTAAAAGGGGATTGGGTCTTACACTCTAATAGAGGCCCAAAAGATTTTGAATGGGTCTTATAGCTCGAGGAGAGGCACAAGGTTTGTTTTTCAACGGACGATGATTGCGTCGAATTTTTTGAAATACAACGGGACTTATACAATAAGCGAGACCCAAAAATAGGTTTGTATTTACAAAGGATTGGGTCTTACACTCTATTAGAGGCCCAATAGTGTTTGAAATTGTTTGATAAGGGTGAAAATCAAAGAAACCCTAATTTGTTATTCTTTAAAAGTAAATATTTAAAGAAAATCAAATAAAATACCAAATAAGTTTGAATAAACCATTTGTGATTTTTGTTTAAGGTTTGAGAAATGAGGGATTAATCACAAGGTTAATTAAAACTCACTTTGTTTTGATTTTCAAAGTAAATATTCACTTTTAAAATGTTTAAAAACATTAAAAAGGAATTTATTCACAAAAATACTAATTATATTAAATAAATAATATAAACTTAATATTTTTTGTGGAATAAAATATTTCAACATATTTTTGATTTTTTGCAAAAAGAACCAATAAAAAATAATTAAAATTGAAGGAGTTATTAATTTTCCAATTAATTAATAAAACATAAAAATATTGGAAAAAATAGCAAAAAATGTGAGAAAACACAAAATGGCATGGGTGGGGTTTGAACCCACGACCTCAAGGTTATAGGGCGCGCGCCTTACCACTGGGGTGGTGATACATCCATTGCTTGAAGTGAAACCACAAATATACAAGGCATGCCTTGTTTTCTAGGCCTGGTCAAGGCAAGGCAAGGCAAGTTTTGTCAAGAAACGGGAAGGTCCATAACTTTCTCATTTCTTAAGGGTTGGGGACAAAATTTATATGCATCTGGCCTAGAATTTCACAAGGAATCCAATGGTGGTGGTATTTTTTTCAGATCATACTCCCTCCTCAAAACCCGATAGTGGTTTTGAAAAAGGCCTATAATTGCATTTTCTATGCTACGCTTTGATACAGGCATGAATTACATGATGAATTGGTCCAAAAACAACATATATAACATGTATGAGGTGTGTATGATCAGTGGACTTCAAAGCAATGCATATTTTGGAAAGTTCAAGTCATGATGCTTACCTCTTTTTGAGCGTTTGGAGTTTTCTGTGCAATCTGCCAAACTTCTTGTTCCAGAAATGGTTTGATGCTTTGGTGTACTCAAACTGAGAACAAATGAGCTTTATTTATAGTAGAGCAAGTTTGTTTTGGGATCAATAGTGAATGGCAACTGTAGCAGAGGTTTGGTCAATGGTTGCACTTTGGAATCCAAGTCTCCTCTAGCCATTGACTAGAGGTTAGGGCACAGGGTTGTGGTTCCCTTGGTCTTGGATAAGTCTTGAATGAATTCAGTTGCAAATGGCTCAGTCCATGCCACCTTGGTGTATGCATTGAATGCTCAAATCCAAAATTGGAGTCTTGTCCCTCTTTTAGGCAATTCTAGGTTTGGCATGCTACTTCTTGTTCCAAGGACTTTGGAGGCTTGGCTCAGTGTTTGTCTCCTTTAGATTTGATCCTCATATGTGTCCAAAGTGATGACAAGGCTTGGAATTATCTGATTTTGGCAAATCGAGCAAAAATGCAAAATTCTGCATAGCCTTGGCAGTTTTTACCAAGGCATATTGCCATTATCATATCTCTTGGCCCAAGTAGAATTTGGTGATGTTCTTGACCATTTTGGAAAGCCCTCATATGATACAACAACTGTTTGATAATATTTGGTTTTGATACTTTTTGGATCCAAGTGAAAAATGCCCCTACATTTGGAATAAAGTGAAGGCAGATTCTGACTTCACTAAGTATTGGAAAAAAGTGACATTTTCACTTTTTGTGATTTTGATCATTCCATAACTCAAAATCCATGAGGAATTTGGAGGGAGGTCAGTTTTAAGCTTTTGTAGAGGGTAATGAGATCTAAAAATCAAGCTTTGGATGGGGAAAAATGGCTTTGTGGTTTAGGAGTTATGATCCTCCAAAGTTGGTACCCTTGCCACTTTGTTTATAACTTAGAAATTTTTTTATGTTTTTATGGTTATCCCTTTTACAAGTTATCCCACTTTTCTTGATTTTTCTTGATGAATGATGATTCAAATCATACATTAACATCATTTTAGGGTTAAAAAACCATTTTTGTGAAAAATCTCAAAAAGTCAAAGTTGACTTTTGTGCACAGTTGACTTTTTGTCAGATGAATTCCAAACTGTGCGATCCTTTAGGAAATCATGTCCTTAACCTAAATCAAACTTGATGGACATGTTCCATGGGTGTTATAGGGTATATTGAATCATGTCCTAGGGTTTGGGAACATGTCCTGGTCAAAAGTCAAAGCTACAGTTGACTTTTTTCCTCAAAACCCTAATTGTGGTACTGATGAGATTTAGACTTGCTGCTCAAGCTTCCTGGATCAATCCATTGTTACAAATGGATCAATGTGGTATGTTGGAGACCCTCAAATCATGTCTTGAGGTCTTGGCTCATGATTTGTCACAAAAGTCAACTTAGGGGTGAATTAGGTCAAGAAACCTTAATTCCTGATTTTTTATGTATGCATCCCCTGAGGTCAAATTGACTTGATGCTTGGGCCCATGAGGTTCCATGGAGTATTTTAGTATATGCTTTGAAGCATTGGCTCATGCCCAGAGGAAAATTTTCATCTGGAGGCCCTGGTCGACCAAACCCTAATTTGGTGACATTGGCGATCTTGAGGCTTGATCCACCTGAAAGAGAGCAGCCTTGTGCTTAATCTGTGAAGTGGGAGTCCTCTTGATCCCTTGTGGATATTTGAGAGGCTAGACAAGTTAAAGATTGTGTCATTTCTTGATTGATCCTTTGTCTAAAAGCTCTGAGAGGGCTGGAAACCCTAAATTTGATTGTAGTGGATGCTCACCCATCTTTGGGAAGACTTATGAGGTATGATGGTTCCTCCATATTATGATGATGACTTTCACAATGATGGGAAATCTTAGTGGTCAAAATTTGGGGTATGACGCTCTGTTTCATGACATGATACACAAGGAAATCGAGGTATATGTCGATGATAAGATTGCCAAATCTAAGACAGAAGAGGAGCATGTGACCCATCTGTCAAAGCTATTCGAGCGGTTGAGAAAGTACAAACTCCGCTTGAATTCCAACAAGTGCACCTTCGGTGTCCGTTCAGGGAAACTTTTAGGATTCATCGTCAGCCAAAAAGGAATTGAGGTTGATCCTGACAAGGTCAAGGCCATTCAAGAAATGCCTTCTCCGCGAACTGAAAAACAAGTCAAGGGATTCCTGGGACATTTGAACTACATTTCCAGATTTATATTCCTCATGACCACGACATGCGCGCTGATTTTCAAATTACTCAAAAAGAATCAGGACTGCGTTTGGACAGAAGACTGCCAAACTTCCTTTGACAGTATCAAGGAATATCTGTTGAACCCACCAATTCTATCACCTCCAGTGGAAGGAAGACCACTGATCATTTACCTCACAGTCTTGGAAGACTCAATGGGTTGTGTGCTTGGTCAACAAGACGAAACAAAAAGAAAAGAGTCTGTCATCTACTATTTGAGAAAGAAATTCACCGACTGCAAGACTCGGTACACTATGCTTGAAAAACTTGCTGTACTTTGGCTTGGGCAGCCAAACGACTTCGCCAGTACATGATTCGTCACACTACTTGTTTGATCTCTGTAATGGATCCAATCAAGTATATCTTTGAAAAACCTGCTCTCACGGGAAGGATTGCCCGTTGGCAGATGTTGTTATCAGAATATGACATTGAATACCACGCTTAGAAAGCCGTTAAGGGAAGTATTTTAGCCGATAATTTAGCTCATCAGCCGATTGACGATCAGGAATCAATCAGATTTTACTTCCCAGACGAAGATGTCATGTATCTAAAAATGAAAGACTACGATGAACCGCTACCTAGTGAAGGGCCAGAACCAGGTTCCCAATGGGGACTAATTTTTGACGAAGCTGTCAATCATTATGGAAATGGAATTGGGGTAATCATCATTACACCTCAGGGTACCTACATTCCTTTCACTGCCAGACTTACATTCAAGTGCACAATCAACGAGGTCGAATACGAAGCTTGTATTATGGGTCTCGAGGAAGCAATTGATTTGAGGATCAACAACTTAAATGTATAAGGTGACTCAGCTTTGGTCGTCAATCAGATCAGAGGAGATTAGAAGACATACCAATCCGGATTGATTCCTTACAAAGATTATGCAAGAAGGTTGTTACCTTTCTTTAACAGAATCGAGTTTCATCACATCCCTCGTGAAGAGAATCACATGGCTGATGCCTTAGCCACCCTCTCTTCCATGATTAGTGTAAGTCAATGGACCGACTTACCTAAGATCGACATAATGCGCCTTGAACGTCCCGCTTACGTCTTCACGATTGAAATTGTCATAGATGACAAACCTTGGTATCACGATATCAAATGCTTCCTTCGGAAACAAGAGTACCCACCTGGGGCACTAAGGAAAGACAGAAAAACCCTCAGAAGGCTGGCAGGCAGTTTCTTCCTGAGCGGTGATACACTCTATAAGAGAAATTTTGACATGGTCTTGCTCCGATGCGTAGGCAGACCAAAAGCAAACATGCTGATAAAAGAAATTCATGAAGGATCCTTTGGCACTCATGCCAATGGACACACAATGGCGAGGAAAATTCTAAGAGCAGGGTACTATTGGTTGACCATGGAATTCGACTGCTACAAGTACATGAGAAGGTGTCATAAGTGTCAGATATACTCAGACAAGATCCATGTACCGCCAACACATCTCAAAGTTCTCTCTTCCCCATGGCCTTTTTCCATATGGGGAATCGACATGATTGGCATGATTAAACCCAAAGCTTTGAACGGACATCGGTTCATCCTGGTAGCCATTGATTACTTCACCAAGTGGGCCGAAGCCGCGTAGTACGCTAATGTAACCCGACAAGTGGTGGTCTGATTTATCAAAAATAATATCATCTGTCGTTATGGTGTTCCTAGCCAGATCATTACTGACAATGGATCTAACTTGAATAAAAAGATGATGAAATAGTTGTGCGCTGATTTCAAGATCGAACACCATAACTCATCTCCCTCCCTACCAAAATATTTGGGCCTCACTCATTGTATAAGACCCACTGTGCTTTCAAAAACCTCGGCGCGATCGCCGTTTTCAAAACAAATAACCCTGGGCCTCTCCTCGAGCTGTAAGCCCCACTACTTGTACAAAAATAAATCATTGGGACTCTAATAGAGTGTAAGACCCAACCCCCTTTTAACCAAAATTTGTTTGGGCCTTAATGCATTGTATAAGACCCAGTATGTTAAAGAAATCTCGGCACGATCGCCAATTCAAAAAACAAATCATCTGGGCCTACCCTCGTGTTATAAGCCCCATTCCTTTTCTTTAAACACCTTTGGACCTCTTGAGAGAGTGTAAGACCCATCCCTTTGTACAGAAAACCTTTTTGGGCCTCAGTCACATGTATAAGTCCCTGTACAAAACAACAATGCAATCTCTGATAAAACCTTGGGCCTCTCCTTGAGCTGTAAGCCCCAACAATCTTTTCAAAGCACTTTCTCCTTTGATTTTGAATATAATATTATTATCAAAGCTTTCTTTGTTGAACAAACTAACCAAACAGCATGGAAGCTCTACAACCGAGTAAGTGTTTACCCGCTTTCATATATATATATATATATATATATATATATATATATATATAACTGTATTGTGGGGCTGCTCACTGTAAGTCTTCTTTCACAAACTTTTATATACTTGTCAAATATCAACTGTGTAATACTAGTATAGTTATTTAGAGTTTTCCCCGGCAACTACGTCTAGCACTAGGTAAAGCCCTGTTGGTCACTCTTAAATACAAACAAGACTAGATCCCCATAGGATTACCAGACACAGTCTTTCCTCCTCTTGGGGTTAAACAATATGGAGACGTGAAAGGCAGCATGCTCTGTGAACCCTTTCTCAGACTGTCACCCTTAGAAATCGTCAAAGAGACTCTACTCCCCAGAGATGATCTTTTCTCCGTGAATGGCATCTCTTGAGTTTCTTCCAAATTCTCGGACTTTCCTGGCTTGATCTATTCTCAGTGAATGGCATGTCTTGAACTTCTCGGGGTTTGGGGACCCACAGGTTTCTTAAAAGCATCCCCGCCTCCTCTTGGGCGTTGTACAAGGACCCTTCGGCTTCTTAAAAACTCTCATGCCTTCTCTTGGGCTTAATACAAGGACCCAGAGACCTCTACAAGTATAGGAACAGAACCTAGTCATCAATTTGCTAGAGATGTCTTTCTGAGTCAAGTGTCAGACCTATTAATGGGTTGACCTTCATCCCTTAACGTACCCGCCTTCTCTTGGGCATCATACAAAGATCGTTTACTATCCGAGAATCGATTTCTCAAAACACCCGTAGACTTGGACAGTCTCAATACCCTTTGGATTTCCCGTTTACTTAAAGAACAGGAAATAACCATGATCCTCTGATCAGTGCCAAGGCACAATAATACCTTTAATTGTTCCCTTTATAAGAACTGATTTTCTCTTTTATCCCACATACTGGACCTGTCACTAAACTGAAACAGTAACCAGCACAATAGCCTCCTCTTGGGCTTTGTACAATGATTCTCCCCAGAAGAGCTAACCTTTTCACGCTCTTTTGTTAAGTATAAAAGACTCTCTTGTTGAGTCAAACCTGTTTAGCCTCCATCTCGGGCTTCGTACGAGATACTAAAACACTCTCTTGTTGAGTATAAAAGACACTCTTGTTGAGTCAACAACTTTTAGCCTCTATCTCGGGCTTCATACGAGATACAAAATCACTCTATTGTTGAGTATAAAAGATTCGCTTATTGAGTCACTTCCCTCTCAGCCTCCATCTCGGGCTTCGTATGAGATACCAAATCACTTTCTTGTTGAGTATAAAAGACTCTCTTGTTGAGTCACTTCTCTTTTAGCCTCCATCTCGGGCTTCGTACGAGATACAAAACCACTGTCTTGTTGAGTATAAAAGACCCTCATGTGGAGTCAAAACCTTTTAGCCTCTGTCTTGGGCTTCATACAAGACATATATAAAAGCACTCTCTTGTTGAGTCAACCCCTTTTAGCCTCTATCTCGGGCTTCGTACAAGACAGATAAAAAAGCACCCTCTTGTTGGGTCAATAGCCTCCTCTTAGGCTTTGTATAAGACAACCCCGGTTGAGTCAATCAACCTGTTAGAATCAAAATTTGTGCCTCGTTCACAGTATACAAACATCAACAACTCCTTTTCCTTCATCTAATTGCTGTAAGCGGCAAGCCTCTGGATTATTTACATCCACGCCACTGTCCCTCTTTTAGCATGAGAAATTCCTAAGGAAAGATGGCATTGCTCTAAACTGAGTTAAAGTCTTCTCTTTTAGGTTAAAAATCCCCTATAAAGGAAATTATGGCATTGCTGGATTCACATATCCCAGTTAAAGTAATTCTCCTTTATGATCAGTCACCCAACAGTTGTGACAAACAGACCAGATATCCCCTTTTAGAGATGACAAATTCTCTCTAAAGTCAAAACCCTTTAGCTTCACATCTTGGGCTTCGAACAAGATACAAATAGACCCTTTAGCTTCACAACTTGGGCTTTGAACAAGATACAAACCACCTTTAGCTTCACGTCTTGGGCTTTGAATAAGACACCAAAACAACCTTTTTTCCTCCCATAGAATAGGAGGAACTACGATCGCTCTGATTTCCCTGTTTCGTCAAACGGGAATACGTAGGCATAAGATTGAAAAATCTTAGCGAGCATACTAATAAAAAAACCCAAAATCTCGTACCTTCATACATCAATCGAAAAGCATCAGTCCTAACGTCCTACCAATAGCCTAAACACTGTTTTTTTAACAAAATAACCTAAGAGAGACCCAAAATCTTAATAGCATCTGTAAGCCAACAGTCATCTATTTAAACTCAGTTTGCAAGCAGGGTTAATTGGAGACATCTATTTCCCTTCCTTCATCAGCTTCAATAGGATAAAAAATGAATCGAACTGTAGTACCCCAAAGCGATAGTGCTTCGCAACCACGCAAAAATTCGCGCTACAATTGGTTATGGAGTTAAATACCCTGTAAGCTCTGGTGTTTGTAGAGTAACCAAGAAATATCCCTTCATCACTTTTGGGATCCATCTTTCTCCTCTGTTCGTGATCATCCAGAATGTAACATTTACTCCTAAACACATGAAAATATTTAACATTAGGTTTCTTCCTTTTCCACAATTCATACAGTGTAGAAGGTGCACCAGCTCTTAGAGTGACACGATTGTGAATGTAACATGCAGTGTTCATGGCTTTAGCCTAAAAATGATAAGGAATATTTTTAGCATGAAGCATGACTCTAGCTAATTCTTGTAAAGTTCTATTCTTGCGTTTTTCAACTCCATTTTGTTAAGGAGTGATGGGTGATGAAAATTCATGTCCAACTCCTTCAGAAGAGCAAAATTCAGAAAATTTGGCATTTTCAAATTCCTTGCCATGATCACTTCTGATTCTGACAATAACATTTTCCTTTTCTCTTTGAAGCCATTGACAAAGGTCTTTAAAAACATCAAAAGTGTCTGATTTTTCTTTGATAAAGTTCACCCAAGTAAATCTTGAAAAATCATCAACTACCACGTAGACATACCTTTTTCCACCAAGACTTTCAACCTGCATTGGCCTCGTTAAGTCCATATGAAAAAGTTCTAGAACTCTGGAAGTAGCCTGATGTTGTGACTTCGGGTGTGACATCTTGGTTTACTTCTCAATTTGACACTCACCACAGATTTTACCCTCCTCAATTTTGAGCTTAGGTATACCTCTAATAGCTTCTTCAGACACAATCTTCTTCATACCTTTGTGATTTAGATGTCCAAGCTTCTGGTGCCACAACTTGACTTCATCTTCCTTGGACATTAAACATGTGGAAGAATAAGCAGTTTCTTGAGGTACCCATAAATAACAATTGTCTTTAGACCTGACTCCCCTCATCAGAACATCATTATTCTCATTAGTAACCAAACACTCGGACTTGGTGAATTTGACATTTTAACCTTGATCACATAACTGACTAATGTTGGTCAGATTTGCAGTTAATCCTTTCACAAGAAGAACATCATCTAGTCTAGGAAGTCCAGTACACACTAAATTTCCTAATCCCTTAATTTCACTTTTAGCTTGTCCACCAAACATGACAAAACTTGTGGAATAAGACTTAATGTCCACTAAATACTTCTTGACACATGTCATATGTCTAGAACACCCACTTTTAAAGTACTAGTCTTCTCTAGATGATGCTTTAAAAGAAGTTTGGGCTATTAGACTAGTATTAACCACATTAGGTTTCCACTCCTTTGTAGTTTTAGTCATCATATGATTAGTCCTAGGTTGCATAAGATGTCTAGGATAACCATACAGTCTGTAAGAAAAATGTTTGATGTGACCATATTTACCACAATAATGACACTTCCATGGCAAGAACTTGGTTTTGGTTTGAGTTTCCTGATGTCTGGCAGGATTTCAAAACATTTGGTCGGACATTGTATGCTCAAACTTCTTTTCAGGAAATATTAATTTTGTCACAGGAGTGTTTCCTTGCTTATTTTGGGATTGGTAATCAAAACCTATACCTGTTAAACTTCCAGCCTCTTTTCCAACTTAAATAATCTCATCTAGCATGTCAGATCCATTGTTCAACATTCTTACTGATTTGATCATGTTTTCAAGTTTAGAATTCAATAGGGTTACCACATCTTGAAGACTAGAAATAGTAGATAAATGTTTCTCTTTTTCATGCTGCATTTGAGTTATAAGACTCTTCATCTTTTCTCCTATCTTACAATTCTCTTCACTTCTGCCACAAAGCCCTCTATAGGAAATAGCCAATTCTTTATAAGAGACATCCTCATCACAGGAATCTTCATCAGATTCACATATGCCAGTGAGGGATGTAACATGCTTAGCAATTTCAACATCAGGTTCACTTTCAGAATCATCATCAGACCGAAAAATAGACATGCCCTTCCTTTGTTTCTTGAGGTACGTGGGACATTCTAATCTAATGTGACCAAAACTCTCATATTCATGATAGTGAATACCTTTTCCTTGATTGGACTTGTCCTCTGTTCTTGCTTTTTTTCTAAAAATGATTGTGTAGCGTGCGATTTTTGTCGGTGACGCGACCACCTTATCACCATGGGGTTTTCATCACTGCAATGGTAGGAGTGGGGTGCTACTTTCTGATTTCTTATTTATCCTATGAAGCTGGAAAGGAAAGGGAAGCTATCTAAAACTAACCTTGCACGCAAATGTTTAACTGAACTAATGCTAAGAGATTGGGGAGTTCAGGGTCAGGTTATACAATAGGGAGTTATCAATTACCCATCCTATATGTGGTTATCCACAGGTTGTTAGCAATTATACTTACTGCTTTCTACTTACTGGTGTTTGTCTGTTGTGGGTTGGGAAAGTTTCTCCTTTGGGAGTGTTTGAGAAAGAGAGTTTTTGTTGATGTCGGTTTTTTCCGATGATTTTGATAAGGTACTGGACCTAAGGTTTTTTTGATTAAAGTGTGAAGGTACTGGACCTAGTGTTTTTGATTGGTATGCTCGCTAAGATTTCGCAATCTTATGCCTACGTATTCCCGTTAAAGAAAACAGGGAAATCAGAGCAATCGTAGTTCCCCCTATTCTATGGGAGGAAAAGATGATGTTTTGGTGTCTTGTTCAAAGCCCAAGATTGAAGCTAAAGGAGTATTTGTGTCTTGTTCAAAGCCCAAGATTGAAGCTAAAGGTTTAACTGAGAGAGAATTTGTCATCTCTAAAGCGAGATATCTCGTCTGTTTATCACAACGGTTGGGTGACTAATTATAAAGGAGAATTACTTTAACTGGGATATGAGAATCCAACAATGCCATAATTTGCTTTATGAGGATTTGTCCTGAAGGAGAAAACTTTAACTCACTGTTGAGCAATGCCATTTTTCCTTAGGAATCTCTCATACTAAGAGAGGAACAGTGGCGTGGATGTAAATAATCCAGAGGCTTGCCACTTACAGTAATTAGATGAAACAGAGGATTTACCAGGATAAGAGATGGACGACAGCTTGGATATTTGAATCAACAAGTGTGCCACTTACAGCAGTTATCTAGGATTAGGGTTTGTTTTGATTTATCTGTTTTGATGTGTGATATATAGAGAAATGTCTTCCTACAGAGAGTTCTTGATTTTTTCTGAGGGGATGTTGGTTTTTTTGTTTGTGTGCCTTGATCAAAGCCTAAGGTTGAAGCTAAGAGATTGATTGACTCCACTGGGGAGTTTTATATCTGTCTTGTACAAAGCCCAAGATTGAGACTGAAAAGAGACTGACTCTTTTGGGAGATATCATTATACAAATCCTAAGAGGAGGCTGAAAGTTGACTTTTCCGGGGAAATATTTTGTCTGTCTTGTACAAAGCCCAAGATTGAGGCTAAAAAAGGGTTTTGACTCCACTGGGGAATATTTGTATGTGTCTTGTACAAAGCCCAAGATTGAGGCTAAAAGAGACTGACTCAACAAGAGAGGTTTTATCTATCTTGTACAAAGCCTAAGACTGAGGCTAGAAGAAGATTGACTCAGCTGGAGAGTATGATTTGTTTTGTACAAAGCCCAAGATTAAGGCTAACTCTACTGAGGAAAATCATTATACAAAGCCTAAGAGGAAGCTGAAAAGAGGATGACTATGCTTAAATATTTATATGGTGTCTTGTACAAAGCCCAAGATTGAGGCTAAAAAATTATTTGACTGAACAAGAGAGTGTTTTTATCTGTCTTGTACAAAGCCCATGATTGAGGCTGAAAGATGATTGACTCAACAAGAGAGTGTTTTTTTGTCTTGTACAAAGCCCAAGATTGAGGCTGAAAAAGGTGGACTCAACAAGAGAGTGCTTTTGAGAAAGAAGATTGACTCAACAAGAGAGTGTTTTTTGTCTTGTACAATGCCCAAGATTGAGGCTGAAAAAATGATTGACTCAACAAGAGAGTGAAGAAAGATCTTTATACAAAGCCTAAGAAGAGGTTGACTTCTACTGAGGATTATTGAGATCCAAAGGCAAGTCCAAATTGAGGAATCAACTCTTGTTGAGGATTACAGAAGCGTTGAAATATCAGATGCCTTGAGGTTCTGATAAAGGTTTATTGATAGTGATTTGACCCTAGCTGGGGAAATTCTAAGTGAAAAGTTTAAACTCCATTGGTGATTGATGAGATGATTAGGGTTTATCCTGTACTTTTGGGAAACTTGAGGGTTTCTTTGAGATCCAAGAGGCGATGAGACTGTCTAAGTCTGCTAGTATGAAAAAGGTTTATCTTTGTATGATGCCCAAGAGGAGGCAGGTGTTTTAAGGGATGAGAATCAACCCTAAATTGGTTTGATGTTTTTACTCTTTGGAAAGACTGCTCTAACAAAGGATGACTAGGTTATGTCATATACCTTTAAGAGGTCTTTAGGGTCCTTGTATTAAGCCCAAGAGAAGGCATGAGAACTTCTAAGAAGCCTGAGGGTCCTTGTACAAAGCCCAAGAGGAGGCGGGGATGCTTTTAGGAAGCCTGTGGGTCCAAACCTAAGAAAAGTTCAAGAAAAGTTTCACCGGGAATAATCTTTTCTTTAGTGAATAATTCTAGGGTTTGAAGAAATTCAAGAGAGGTTTCACCAGGAATTAATCCTCTCTGGGGGAAATGAATTTCTTTTGACAATTTTCTTATAGTGACAGTCTGAGAAAAGTTTCACCGGAAATAATGCCTTTCTCTTTGTTCCATATTGTATAAGCCCAAGAGGAGGCAAGACTGTATCTGAAAATTCCTATGGGGAACTAGTTTTGATTATGTTGAAAGAGTGACCACTGGCTTTATCTAATCCTAGACCTAATTGCCGGGGAAAACTCTAAGCAGATATACATGCATATATATACAGATGAAATATACACTGTATGTAAAAGAGGGTAGGAGGACTTATAGGTGAGCAAGCTTCCAGCACAAACAAATATATATGTGTGTGTGTGTGTGTGTGTGTGTGTGCAAGTATGTAAAAGAAAGTTGTTTAAAACTTACAGGTGAGTAAGCTTCCATTGTAACAGCTGTATGGTTAGTTATTCAAGAAATTAAAGAAATTTTTTATAACAACTATGCATTTGAACCTAAATCAAAAGGGAAAGTTGTTTTTGAAAAGAAGATTGGGGCTTCTACTCAAGGAGAGGCCCAGATGAAAAAATAGTAATCGTACCGTTGATCTGGAAATTATATCGGGACTTATACAATGACTGAGGCCCAAAAAGGTTTTCTGTACAAAGGGGTTGAGTCTTACACTCTATCAAGAGGCCCAAAGTGTTTGGAAATGAAAAGAAATGGGACTTACAACACAAGGGTAGGCCCAGATGATTTTGTTTGAAAACGGCGATCGCGCCGAGATTTTTGAAATCGTATCAGGACTTATACAATGACTGAGGCCCAAAAAGGTTTATTTACAATAGGATGGGACTTACACTCTATCAAGAGGCCCAAAAGTTTATTTTTGTACAAGAGATGGGGCTTATAACTCAAGGAGAGACCCAGATGAAAAATAACGATCGCGCCGTTATTTTGAGAATCGTATCGGGATTTATACAATGACTGAGGCCAAAAATTATTTATGTACACAAAAGGGTTGGGTCTTACACTCTAATAGAGGCCCAAAGTGTTTTGTGAAGTTTGAAAAAATCAAGAATTAGAGAAAACCCTAACTTTTGCATTTTTTAAATAATTTTCAAAGGAAATTAAATAATAAACGATATAAAATACCAAATATATTCAAAAACAAGTTGTATACTTTGAAAAATATTTTGAAAAATCATGTTTAAACACATGAAAGTTTAAAATTCATTTGAAGTTGAAAAATCAAGAAAAAAGAAATATTTTCAAATGTTTAAAAAATAAATAAAACATAATTCTTTACAAAAATACCAAATATGTGAAATAAATAATATTTTTGTGAAATTTTTGTGGAATAAAATATTTTAACATTTTTGTGAATTTTCAAAAAAAGAACCAATAAAAAATGATTAAAATTGAAAGAGAAATTAATTTTTGAATTAATTAATAAAAACCATAAAATATATGAAAAATAGCAAAAAAGAGAGAAAATGGCAAAATGATCTGGGTGGGTGTTGAACCGACGACCTGCCAAACAAACACACATGTGCGCTACCACTGGGGTGGTGATACATCCGTGTATCAAAACCACCCCATAAACATATATGGGTGCCTTGGTTTTAGGTCTGGCCAAGGCGCCATGGCCTGGCCCTTGCCCAAGGCAAGGCCTGATTTTAGGCCTCTTGCATGAAGGCTCTAACTTCCTCATTTCATGAGGAATCCAATGGTGCCTTTGGAATTTTCAGAAAATGTTTCTATTTTAAAATCCGATAGTGATTTCAAAATAGGCCTAGATTTGCATGTTCTATGCTATCTCATTGTACAGGCAATAATAGCATGACAAATTGGTTCAAACACAACATATATGTGTAGCGTGCGATTTTTGTCGGTGACGCGACCGCCTTATCTCCATAGGTTTCTCCTCACCGCAATGGTAGGAGTTGAGGTGCTACTTTCTGATTTCTTATTTATCCCGTGAAGCTGGAAGGGAAAGAGAAGCTATCTAAAACTAACATTGCACGCGAATGTTTAACTGAACAAATGCTTAAAGAGATTCGGGGAGTTCGGGGTCTGGTTATACAATAGGGAGTTGTCAATTACCCATCCTATATGTGGTTATCCACAGGTTGTTAGCAATAGGTTATACTTTGTACTTGATGGTGTTTATATGTTGTGGGTTGGGAAAGTTTCTTCTTTGGGAGATATGAGATAGAGGGTTTTTGATGATTTTGGTGAGGTACTGGACGTCAGTTTTGATTGGTGTGAAGGTACTGGACCTAAAGTTTTTGATTAGTATGCTCGCTAAGATTTCGCAATCTTATGCCTACGTATTCCCGCTTAAAGAAACAGAGAAATCAGAGAAATCGTAGTTCCTCCTATTCTATGGGAGGAAAAAGATGTTTTGGTGTCTTGTTCAAAGCCCAAGATTGAAGCTAAATGGAGTATTTGTGTCTTGTTCAAAGCCCAAGATTGAAGCTAAAGATTTGTTTGTGTCTTGTTCAAAGCCCAAGATTAAAGCTAAAAGGTTTGACTGAGAAAGAACTTGTCATTTCTAAAGGGAGACATCTCGTCTGTTTATCACAACTGTTGGGTGACTGATTATAAAGGAGAATTACTTTAACTGGGATATGAGAATCCAGCAATGCCATAATTTCCTTTATAGGGGATTTGTCCTGAAGGGGAAAACTTTAACTCAGTGTAGAGCAGTGCCATTTTTCCTTAGGAATCTTTCATGCTAAGAGAGGGATAGCGGCGTGGATGTAAATAATCCAGAGGCTTGCCGCTTACAGCAATTAGATGAAAGAGAGGATTTTTACCAGGATAAGAGATGGACGACAACTTGGATATTTGAATTAACAAGTGTGCCACGTATAGCAGTTATCTGGGGTTAGGGTTTGTTTGATTTATCTGTTTTTATGTGTGATAACACGGAGAAGTATCTTCCTACAGAGAGATTTTGATTTCCTCTGAAGGGAATGTTGATTTTTGTGTTCCTTGATCAAAGTCCAAGGTTGAAGCTAAGAGGTTGATTGTCTCCACCGGGGAAGTCCTTATACAAAGCTTAAGAGGAGGCTGGAAAAGACTGACTCAACAAGAGAATGTTTATCTGTCTTGTACAAAGCCCAAGATTGAGGCTAAAAGATAATTGACTCTTTGGGGGATATCATTATACAAAGCCTAAGAGGAGGCTAAAAGTTGACTTTTCGGGGAAATATTTTGTACAAAGCCCAAGATTGAGGCTAAAAGTGTTTTTGACTCTACGGGTGAGAGGTTTTATTTGTCTTGTACAAAGCCCAAGATTGTGGCTGAAAGAAGATTGACTCTACTGGAGAGATTTATACGGTGTCTTGTACAAAGCCCGAGATTGAGGCTAAAAAAGTAACTGACTCCGTGTGAATGAAATCTTTATCTGTCTTGTACAAAGCCCAAGGTTGAGGCTAAAATGAGACTGACTCAACAAGAGAGTGTTTTATTTGGTGTCTTGTACAAAGCCCAAGATTGAGGCTGAAAGGTAGTTGACTGACTCAGCTGAGGATTTTTTAGGTGTCTTGTACAAAGCCTAAGATTGAGGCTGACCTTACTGGGGAAAATCATTATACAAAGCCTAAGAGGAGGCTGAAAAGAAGATTGATTTTTCTTAGGGATATTATTTCTCAAAGCCCAAAAGAAGGCTGGGAGAATTGACTTTGCTGAGGAAGATATTTATCCAGAGCTTAAGAGAAGGTTATGAATATTTTGACTTTGTTGGAGAAAGTTTATATATGTCTTGTACAAAGCCCAAGATTGAGGCTAAAAGAATGGCCGACTCAACAAGAGAGTGCTTTTGTACCATTTGACTCAACAAGAGAGTATGGAAGGTGATTAACTCAACAAGAGAGTACTTTGATAGGTGATTGACTCCATAAGAGAGTCCTTTTGAAGCTAACTCAGCTGTGAAAAATCATTATACAAAGCCTAAGAGGAGGCTGAAAAAGGTCAACTCAGCAAGAGAGTGCCTTAAGAAAGAAGATGCACCCAACAAATGAGTGCTTTTGAGGTTAACTCTGCTGAGGAAAATCATTATACAAAGCCTAAGAGGAGGCTGGCTTCTGCTGAGGATTATTGAGATCCAGAGGCAGGTCCAAATCGGGGGATCAACTCTTGCTGAGGTTTACAGAAGAGTTGAGGTATCAGATGCCTTGAGGTTCTGATTTGGGATATTGTTATGACCCTAGCTGGGGAAATTTGGAATAAAAATTGAGATTTAGATCCTGTGAGGGTTTTAACTCTACTAGAGATTGGTTAAAATGACCAGGGTTTTTCCTGTGTTTGTAGGGAACTTGAAAATGTCTTTGAGATCCAAGAGGAGATTAGACTGTCCAAGTCTACTGGTATGGAAGAGTTTTATCTTTGTATGATGCCCAAGAGGAGGCTAGTTCTTTAAGGGATGAGAATCAACCCTAAATTGTCCAAGGTTTTGACTCTTTATAAAGACTGCTCTAATAAAGGATGACTAAGTTTTGTCCTATACGTTTAAGAGGTCTTCAGGTTCCTTGTATTAAGCCCAAGAGAAGGCATGAGAAATTCTAAGAAGCCAGAGGGTCCTTGTACAAAGCCCAAGAGGAGGCGGGGATGCTTTTAGGAAGCCTGTGGGTCCAAACTTAAGAAGAGTTCAAGAAAAGTTTCACCGGGAATAATCTTTTCTTTAGTGAAAAATTCTAGGGTTTGAAGAAATTCAAGAGAGGTTTCACTGGGAATTAATCCTTTCTGGGGAAATGAACTTCTTTGACAATTTTCTAATAGTGACAGTCTGAGAAAAGTTTCCCCGGGAATAATGCCTTTCTCTTTGTTCCATATTTTATAAGCCCAAGAGAAGGCAAGAATGTATCTGGAATTCCTATGGAGAACTAGTTTTGACTGTATTGAAAGAGTGACCAACTGGCTTTATCTAATTCTAGACTTAATTGTCGGGGAAAACTCTAAGCAGGTATACAAGTATATATACAGTTGATATATGACAAGTATTTAAAAGGATATGAAAGAAAGACTTACAGGTGAGCAAGCTTCCAGCAATACAGTTAAATATATATATGCAAGTATGTAAAAGAAAGTTGTTTAAAACTTACAGGCGAGCAAGCTTCCATTGTAACAACTGTATGGTTAGTTGTTCAAGAAATTAAAGAAAGTTTTGATAACAACTATGAATTTGAACCTAAATCAAAAGGGAAAAGTTGTTTTGAAAAGATTGGGGCTTATACTCAAGGAGAGGCCCAGATGAAAAACAGTGATCGCACCGTTGATATGAAAATTGTATCGGGACTTATACAATGACTGAGGCCCAAGAAAGATTTTCTGTACAAAGAGATGGGTCTTACAACTCAAGGAGAGGCCCAGAAGTTTGAAAAAAAGAAAATAAATGGGACTTACAACACAAGGGGAGGCCCATGTTATTTTTAAACTGGCGATCTCGCCGAGAATTTTTAAAACACGGTGGGTCTTATACAATGACTGAGGCTCAAAAAGGTTTATGTACAACAAGTATTGGGTCTTACACTCTACTAGAGGCCCATAGTGTATTTTAAAAAGATTTGTTAGGGTGATAGTAATCAAAACCCTAATTTTGGTTTTTAAATGTATTTTAATTGAATAAAAATTCAATTAAAATAATCAAACATGTGAAAAAGGTTGTGATCTTGGATTTATATTTGGAAAATCATGTTTTATTCATGGGATGATTTAAAAATCAATAAAAATTCAAAACCAAGAGAAAGAAATATTTTTAATGTTTAAAAACAAATAAAAATATAATTCTTTACAAAAATACCAAATATGTGAAATAAATAATATTTTTGTAAAATTTTCATGGAATAAAATATTTTAACATTTTTGTGAGTTTTCAAAAAAATAATCAATAAAAAATAATTAAAATTGAGAGAGAAATTAATTTTTGAAATAATTAACAAAAACATGAAAATAATGAAAATAGCAAAAAAGAGAGAGGTAGCAAAAAAGGTCTGGGTGGAGTTTGAACCCACAACCTCATACACAAACACATGTGCGCGCAACCACTGGGGTGGTGATACATCCGTGTATCAAAACCACCCCATAAATACATAAGGGGTGCCAAGTTTTCAGGCCTGACCAAGGCAAGGCAAGGTAATTTTTGGTAATTTACGTGAAGCCTCTAACTTTCTCATTTTTCCATGGATTGGGACAAAATTTAGGTGCATCTGACCTAGAATTTCACAAGGAATCCAATGGTGCCCTTGGTTTTTTCAGATGAAGTCCCTATTTTAAAACCCGATAGTGGTTTTGAAATAGGCCAAAATTTGCATTTTCTATGCTAACACATCATACACACACTAATAGCATGGACAATTGGTTCAAACACAACATATATAACATGTATGAGATGTTTATGATCAGTGGACTTCAAAGCAATGCATAATTCAAGTTCCTTATGCCAGAAGTAATTTGATGCTTTGGACACTCTCAATTGATCCCTTAGAAGCTTTTAGAATGATTAGAACCAGCTAGAATCTTCAGGAACAAGTTTTGGCACTTTCTTGCAAAAGGGGCAAAAGTGACCAATATGGCAACTCTCTCAAATGGTGTTCCAGATGAGGGAACCATTTGGGACAGTTTGAGGATGATATTTGGAGTGTGTTTTAGGCTTTGTTTGGTTTTGGAAGTGACTGAATCAAGGCATGGCTTGGAAAATGCAGAAAAGTCCAATTTTTAGGTTTTGGAGGTGGACTTTTTTATTTTGGTGTTTCAGGTCACAAGTGAGTGTTTGGACAGCTTAGATATAACATATTGGATGTGTTTGGATCATGAGTTGTGGTGGAATTGCTCTCTAACTCAAAAACACAGAGATACCTTGCAAAATAAGGCATTTTGGCCTAAAGAAAGAGATTTTGAAGAAAGCAAGTGTTGTAGTGCTTTGGTGTACTCAAACTGATCACAATTAAGCTCTATTTATAGTGTGTCAAGTTTGTTTTGGCATCAATAGTGAATGGCAGCTGCAGCAAGCCTTTGGCCAATGTTGAGCAAAAGGAATCTTAAGTCTCCTCTAGCCATTGACTTGAGGTTAGGGCACAGGCCTATGGTCCTTTGATTCAGAGCTTATTCTTGACTCGTTCAGTTAGGAATGTGCCAGTCCATGCCACCTTAGTGCATCTATTGAATGCTTGGAAACAAAATTGGAGTCTTGGCACCTTTTTAGCCTTTTTAGGTTTGTTATGGCTAAGTGTAGATTCTTGGACTTTGGAGGCTTGGGGATCAGATCATTCTCCTTTTGTTTTATCCTCAGATGTGTCCAAATGGATGACAAGGCTTGGAGTTGCTAAATTTTTTCAAATCGAGCAAAACACCCAATTCTGCCTTGCCTAGGACAGTTGGAAATGGTGATTTTGAGGGATTCATATCTCCCTGCTCAGGTTGAGTTATGGGAGGCTCTTGTTCTTTTTAGAAAGACCTCATATGATACAAAACATGTGTAATCATAGTTTGTTTTGAAACTATTTGGATCCCATTGAAAAATCCTCATGAACATTGATGTTCAAGGATGGTAACTTAGGCGGATTTTCACTAAGTGTTGGAAAAAGTGTCATTTTCATGTTTTTGTCATTTTGATCACTCCATAACTCAAAATCCATGAGGAATTGGAGTCTGGGGTAGTTGAAGCTTTTGTATAGTGTATCAAGACCTACAAATCCAGCTTTGGATCACCCAAAATGATTGCTTAGATCTCAAGTTATGGTCCTTGGAAGTTGGTACCAAAACCACTTTTATTCCATAACTTACAAAAATTTTGGTTTCTCAAGGTTGCCCCTTTTGCAAGAAACCTCACTTTTCTTGTTTTTTTCTTGGTGGATGATGATCAATATCATACATTAACATTGTTTTTGACTTATGGGAACCATATTTGTGACAAATTCCAAAAAGTCCAACTTGATTTTGTGCACGGTTGACTTTTTATCTGATGAAATCCAAACTGTGCAATCCTTTGTGAAATCAAGTCCTTGACCTAAATCAAACCTAATGTATGGATTCCATAGGTGTTATAGGCTATATTGAATCATGTCCCAAGGTTTGGGAGCATGTATTGGTCAAAAGTCAAAGATACAGTTGACTTTTCCCTCGAAACCCTAATTGTGGTCCAGATGAAATTGAAACTTGTGAATCAAGATTCTTGGGTCAATCCATTGTTGCAAATGGATCAATGTGGTGTATTGGAGACCCTCAAATCATGTATTGAGGTCTTGTCTCATGCTTTGTCCCAAAAGTCAACTTAGGGGTGAATTAGGTCAAGAAACCCTAATTCTTGACTTTTTTTATAAATGCATCCCCTGAGGTTAAATTAACTTGATGATTGGGCCCATGAGGTCCCTTGGAGTATATTGGGTTATGTTTTGAAGCATTGGCTCATGCCTAGATGAAAATTTTCATCTGGAGGCCCCAGTCGACCAAAACCCTAATTTGGTGACACTGGCGATCTTGAGGCTTGATCCACTTGGAATGTTGCAACTTTGGGCTTGATTCTTGATGTGGGAGTCCTCTTGATCCTTCATGGGTGTTTGATAGGTTAGACAAGTTGAAGATCATGTCATTTCTTGATTGATCCTTTGTCTAAGTGCTCTGAGAGGGCTTGAAACCCTAATTCTTGATTGTGGTGAATGCTCAACCATCTTTGAGGAGATTGATGAGGCATGGAGGTACAACCATATTGTGATGATGATTTGCACAATAATGGTAAATCTTGGTGGTCAAAATTTGGGGTATGACAATATGATATGTATGAGATGTCCATGATCAATGGACATCAAAGCAATGTATGATTTAGAGAGTTCAAGATGTGATGCACTTACCTCTTGAAGATCCTTGTGCTAACTGTCAAGATGCTTATGCTAGAAGTAATCCAATGCTTTAGACACTCTTGATTGATCCCTTAAAAGCTTTTAGGATAATCAAAACCAGTTGGAATCCTCGGGAACAAGAATTGGCTCTTTCTTGCAAAAGGAGCAAAGTGACCAAGATAGTAACTCTCTCAAATGGTGTTCCAGATGTGGGAAATCAATTGGGATAGTTTGAGGATGATATTTGGAGTGTGTTTGAGGCTTTGTTTGGTTTTGAAAGTGACTGAATCAAGACATGGCTTGCAAAATGCAAAACAGTCAAAATTTGAGGTTTTGGAGGTTGACTTTCTGATTTTAGTGTTTCAGATCAAGGGTGAGTGTTTGAACAGCTTATATATGATACAATGGATGTGTTTGGATCATGAGTTGTGGTGGAATTGCTCTCTAACTCAAAAACTCAGAGATGACTTGCAAAAGAAGGCATTTTGGCCTAATGAGATAGATTTTGAGGAAAGTATAAGTTGTAGTGTTTTGGTGTACTCAAACTGATCACAATTGAGCTCTATTTATAGTAGAGCAAGTTTGTTTTTCAATCAATAGTGAACGGCAACTTGAACAGTCCCTTGGCCAATTGTAGCATAAAGGCATCTTTAGTCTCCTATAGCCATTGACTTGAGGTTAGGGCACAGACCTATGGTCCTTTGATTCAGAGTTGAATCTCGACTCATTCAGTTAGCAATGTCTCAGTTCATGCCACCTTGATGCATCCATTGAATGCTTGGAAACAAAATTGGAGTCTTTGAGCTTTTTAGCCTTTTTAGGGCATTTATGGCTACATGTAGTTCCTTGGACTTGAGAGGCTTATGGATCAGATCATTCCTCTTATGATTTTATCCCTTAAGATGTCCAAATGGATGACAGGGCTTGGAATTATCTGATTTGGCCAAATCGATCAAATGACCTATAATCTTCCTTGAACAAAATCAGTTCATGATGCCATGTTCTAAGGGTTGGATCTCCCTACTCAAATTGAATTTGGAGATGATCTGGTACTTGTTGGAAAGCCCTCATGGCATACTTCAACTTTGTTGTTCACCAATGGACCTGGTTCTACTTGGATCTAAGTGAAAAATGCCTCTACATTTTGGAAAAAGTATGACAGATTCTGACTTATTGAAAATTTCACTAAGTGTTGGAAAAAGTGACCATTTTCACTTTTTGTGATTTTGATCAATCCATAACTCAAAATCCATGGAGATTTGGAATTTCTTGTAGTTGACATATTTGAAGTATGTCAGATGGACTTTCATTTGAGCTTTGAACGGGAGAAAAAGGCCTTGTGGTTTAGGAGTTATGACCTTGCAAAGTTGGGTAAAAACCACTTTTGTTCCATAACTTAGAAAATTTTAAGTTTTCTAAGGTTGCCCCTTTTGCAAGAAACCTTACTTTTCTTGATTTTTCTTGATGGATGATGATCAATATCATACATTAACATTGTTTTTTACTTAAGGGAACCATATTTGTGAAAAATTCCAAAAAGTTAAACTTGATTTTGGGCTCAGTTGACTTTTTGTCAGATGAAATCCAAACTGTGTGATCCTTTGTGCAATCAAGTTCTTGACCCAATTCAAACCTAGTGGATGGATTCCATAGGTGTTGTAGGGTGTCTTGAATCATGTCCCAAGGTTTAAGAGCATGTCTTGGTCAAAAGTCAAAGATACAGTTGACTTTTTCTTTAAAACCCTAATTGTGGTCCAGATGAGAATGGAACTTGTGCATCAAGCTTCTTGAATCAATCCATGGTTATAAATGGATCAATGTGGTGTATTTGAAGCCCTAAAATCATGTCTTGAGGTCTTGGTTTATGCTTTGCTCCAAAAGTCAACTTAGGGGTGAATTAAGTCAAGAAACCCTAATTCCTGATTTTTTGATGAATGCATCCCCTGAGGCTAAATTGACTTCATGATTGGGTCCATGAGGTCCCTTGGAGTATCTTGGGTTGTGCTTTGAAGCATTGGCTCATGCCCAGAGGATAATTTTCATCTGGAGGCCTTGGTCGACCAAAACCCTAATTTGGTGACACTAGCGATCTCGAGGCTTGATCCACTTGGAATGTTGCAAATTTGTGCTTGATTCTTGGGTTGTGCTTTAAAGCATTGGCTCATGCCCAGAGGATAATTTTCATCTGGAGGCCTTGGTCGACCAAAACCCTAATTTGGTGACACTGGCGATCTCGAGGCTTGATCCACTTGGAATGTTGCAACTCTGTGCTTGATTCTTGATGTGGGAGTCCTCTTGACCCTTTGTGGGTGTTTAAGAGGTTAGATAAGTTGAAGATCATGTTATTTCTTGATTGATCCTTTGTCTAAGTGCTCTGAGAGGGCTTGAAACCCTAATTCTTGATAATAGTGAATGCTCAAACATCTTTGAGGAGATTGATGAGGCATGAAGGTACATCCATATTGTGGTGATGATTCTTACAATGATGGGAAATCTTGGTGTTCAAAATATGGGGTATGATACATTTCTTCCTGATGTCGAATGACATGTTCTTGACATTTGGTTTTAACTTCCTATCCATACTCTTCAGCACCTTATTGAATTGCCTCCCAAGAAGCACAATAGCATTAGAAATTCCTTCATCAGTCTCCATGTCACTTTGGACCTCTTCATAATTAGTGTTAAAGATAAAATCTATGCTCTTGTTCTTGGTTTTAGATCTTTCATTGATATCCAATTCAAAAGTTTGAAGTGACCCAACAAGCTCCACTTTCATGATGCTGATGTCTTGGGCTTCTTTAATTGTTGTGACCTTCATGTCAAACTTCTTAGGCAACGACCTGAGAATCTTTCTAACCAGCTTCTCCTTTGACATATTCTCTCCCAAGGCATTAGATGTATTGGCAATATCAAGAATATTCATGTGAAAATCATGAATGGTCTTGTCATCTTTCATCTTGAGATTCTCAAATTTGTGGTGAGAAGTTGAAGTCTTGACATCTTTACTTTTGATGTGCCTTCATGAGTGGTTCTGAGGATTTCCTATGCATCTTAGGACACGGTACAAGTGTTTATCAACCTAAAACTATTTTTGTTAACCCCATTGAACAAGGCATTCAAGGCTTTGGAGTTTCCAAAAGCAAGATTATCTTCTTCCTTAGACCTGTCCTCTTCTGGCTTCAATTTAGTTGTGTCCTTCCCATATTTTCCCTTCACAACAGGGTGTTCACAACCTTTGATAACTGCTTTCCAGGTTTTGCTATCCATAGATTTTAGAAAAGTCACCATACGTGCCTTCCAGTAATCATAGTTGGTGCCATAAAAAATAGGTGGTCTGTTGACAAATCCTTGTTCCTTGTCCATAGTACCAGAAAGTATCTTCCCTGGAGCTCACCCAAAACTGAACAGGGTGCCTGCTCTGATGCCAATTGAAATTCTGGCATGTAATGGACAGATGTTATATACGATGTCACGACACCATAATTTCGAATGCAATGTCAAGACGTCGTTACCGCGGAAATAAAAATACGCGACTTACAATAAGATGCAGGAAATGGATAACACAAGGAATTTTTTAACCCAGTTCGGCGCAACGTCACCTACATCTGGGGGTTACCAAACTAGGAAGCAAATCCACTATAATAATATTAGTTTGAAGCTCTTATGTAAACAACCTCCAGTTTACAATCTTCGCACCTAATCACTACCCGTGAAACTTCTATCTATGACACTCTTAGATAAGAGACCCCTCTCTGTCCCCTCAATCACACAACAGTGATTATAAAGTAAACAATCAAAGAAGAAGACACACTTCAAGAAGTAGAATGCACAAACAAAAGTGGCTCACAAATAAAAATAAACAAACAAAAACCTAAAGAACTCTCACAAAAATACGGCTGCTCTCCTTGCACTTTAGGTTTAGAGTCTTCTTATAAATAGCCTTCGAAAAAGTATGGACTTGATGAGCAAATCGGGCTAAATTAAATAGCACATCCATAATATTCTGGGAAATAATACATTATTAAATGCAGATCCATAATATATTATTTCCTAAAGTTCAAATCCAAATCAAATCTTCTGCAGATACAAATAAAATCAAATCTCATGTCTCCTTAACTGATATGCCATTCTTTCTTAGGAAACATTGCAAAGGTAAAGTCAACCTCTGCATCTAAAAACACATGCTCCTTGGGCCATAGAATTCGTTAAACAAATCTTCAAAGAATATTCACTAATAAAACCAAATATTCCAAAACGGGAAACCGGATCTGCATCAATACCGCACCAACATATCACGACATCTGGTACGAAATCTCGCTAGAATACTTGTTTAAACAAAATGCAGCCAATCATAAAGCATACAACCTAACAAACCAAATGGGCTAGAGTCCCATAGTGCAACCAAATGGGTTATAGTCCAATAGAAGACGTGGATGATCCACAAGAAAGTCAAAGTATGATACAAGGATCTGTGACCCGTGTCGAGAATCCTAGACATAGGGTTGGCCGGGGAAAGATGCCTTGGTACGTTTCCGAACTAGTGATTGTTTGAGTTGATGAAATCAAGTGTACATGTTTCCATACAATGCGAAAATTCCCTAGTTTCTTAAGTATTTAGCTTTTGAAGACTTGAGTTAGGATTTGATTAGAACCCTGTAGAACCGAGTGAATCCATAGGATAGGGGAACTCACTGAGATTACTATCTCACCCCAATATTGTTGTTGCTTTTCAGGTATTGTTTTGCAGTTTACATTGCAAGAGGAGTTATGCATTGATGTTTCAAAGGACGTTGATTATTATGACCTTCCGCTGTGGAGTTGTGTATAATGAAGATATTATACATAGTTCTTAGATTTTATTCTTAGTCTTTATTGTATAACATGTCTCTTTGATGTTTTAGTTTAGACATGTGTATATAATGATGTCGCTAGGCACTTATGTTGTGGCAGTACCAATAATAACACTTGTATGATGTTATTCTAGATATATATATATATAATACGAGTCGTTATAGTTGGTATCAGAGTAGGTCGATTCTCGACCTAGCCTTGAAACATCATAAGTAAATCTATTTCTGCCTCATATGTGTGTTTCAGTAGGAGTTTTGTTTGGGTAGTGTGAATTAAGGAGTAATGTATGGTTCAAGCAATCTTGTAGAATTGATGGAGTCGGGAAGTTGAGGATTTTTATCGCATTAATTGTCGGGATTTTGAGAAATATGTGAATCTGTTAGTAGAATAAGATTGACTCATTGGTATGCAATGAATATTGTAATAAATATCGTACAGTGAAGGAGGGGGGATGGTTTTGTTGCTCATACTCTATAAGGTCTGGATGTGAGGTAGTATATAGGTGTTTATGCTTCTAAGGTCATTGAGGCAAACTGGAAGAACGAGAGTATTTCAGGGAGTATGTTCATAATGGTACCTTCCAAATGGTTGAGAGATAAGGACGTTCAACATCTTTGTAAGAGACTAAGGTAGTGGTGAAGTGTAAGAGGAGACTCGAGGACACGACTTCATATTCCAAGTGAAACAGGTATGCACCTAATGGAGAGTAGAAGATAAATCAAGTATGTTCAGTCTTAGATGGGAGATGAGTTCATGATAGTTTGTTAAGGATTTAGTATTCCGTGAGAGACCGATTTGGAAATGTTGAGTTACCCAAGGACCAGTTATAAGAGATTGTGTCTGAAAGCTCTTGTGTTTTGGACAAATTTTGGTAAAACATAAATGCTGAAAAAGAAGCGTCAACATGAAGATCAAGCTGAATAATTCTGCAGAAGATAAGATGTCGAATGAGATGTCCCAACATGCAGACTTAACATCCTGGACCGTTATAATAGATTGATTTAAATATGTTTTATATATGCTGCAAGATTCAGGAGAAATCGCAGGAGTGGATCAAGGAGATGGAAAGCCCAAGACAGCAGAAGACTATAAATAGTAAACTTAGGTCTAGGGCTTAAGAACTGTACCTTTGTATCACTTGTAACTTTGTAACCTATTCTTTTAGTAAAATAAGGGTTTAGGTTTTGAGAGTCGTTGGCTCTTAGGGTTGTAGTTCCCCTCTGTAGTATGGGATGCAGAGAGGACGACATAGGTACAGGTACACAACCAGAAGCCTTTAGGTAATGGTTGTTGTATTGTTCTTGGACGAAGCTTTGAAGAAGGTCCAAGATAACTTCTTGGTCAAGAAAACCGTGACAGGTTCTATGATGACAAAAGATAGAGACAACGCAGGTTGTGATGCAGGATGTGAGTAGGTCTCTCATATCAGAGTTGTAAACGACTAGAGTTTAGCTTTGGTAAAGATTTCCATTGGGGTAGTGATTAGGAGATAAAGTTGTAAATGGGGGAGTTTAGCTTTGTGATAATACTACAATATAGTGAAGTCTTCATCCTGGATTGGTATCCCCCAGAGTAGGTGAATTGCACCGAACTGGGTCAACATATCTTGTGTTAATTTTACATTCTGCACTTTACAGTTTTGTTGTATGTGTTCTTGATTGAGATGTCACAACAGGATGTCTCGACATTTTTTGTGACTTTGCTGCTGCACTTCATAATAGCAGCTAATGTATTCATCCTTGCTTATTAAAGATGCAGTAATCAATGTCCAAACCTGATGTTGGGACATTCGAGTATCTGCATAACCAGAATTTCAATTGGTATCAGAGCAGGCATCCTGGTCTGTTTCTGGATGAGATCCATGGAGTACTTTCTGGTGATTAAACAAGGAAGAGTTAGAATAAGCAGTTCAATCGTCTGATAATTGAAGAGGAGTGTTCTGGTTCCTTATTGTCTGAAGGGCTCTGCAACAACAAACAGGAGGAGTGGTAGTTCTCTTGGGTGATGTCCTGAAAGATGTCTTGACATCTTGTCTAGGGCAAGTTGAAGTTGTTCTTTAGTGATTCCGCTGCAGATGTTTCTGATTGAAAGATTCCAGTAGTATGGGATACTAGAGTAATGATTAAAGGAAGATTGTAGTTGTCCTTACCTGGTTCTGTTCATGTAGATGTCAGCCGGGTTGAAGACACATAGCATTCCAAATTCGGGAGCAGAGGGATGTTATTGTGATGGTTAAGTCTTATGTGACTTGGTACATGGTTGAGTGTCGTCATCATGTATGCTGAAGTCAGATTGAAGAGAAGGGGTAAGATGATTTATTAAACTTATGCTCTAGGGGTTTGATGATTTCTTGTTGGCTAAGTTGTTGAAGACACTTGATATGATGATCAAGTCCAATCAAGGCAATTCAGTCATGTTCTGGAGTCTTCTAGTTATTCTTCAGACTAGAAGGTGTTTTCTAGGAGGCATAGGAGTGAAGACCGTGGAGGCGATTTATTTTCACCATCCATAAAAACGTGCAAGGAAAAACTCATACTTCTCAACCCTAAGGATGAGTTCACACGGTTGAGGTAATTAGGATTCGTTCAGAGAGAATCTTAAGAGCTTGAGTCAAGGGGGCAACCTTGATTCTCAACAACTTGCACAAACAGAAGAAGACAGCATGAAGAGGAATATCTTGGTGATATTCAGAAGATGTTGGAATCAGATAAGGGTTAAAACTACAAGGATTTAAGATCAATTGCTTTGTGTAGATTGATTATCCTTATGATTCAAGATTGAGAATGTTCTATCAGATGTTCTAACATCTTTTCATCAGAGGTTTGGAGAATCATGGGGGGGGGGGGTTCTACATTCGTTCAGAAGTCTCCTAGGTGTTGACCTGGGATTATTGGCTTAGCATCTTTTCCTGGAAAGTATTGTGAATGACTTGTCCAGATGGTGATGCTGTTGAAGATGGAGATGGAAGACTATGATAACATCATAATCTTGATGACTACTTGGATTGGTTTATTTCTGATCCAGGTACTTTAGGGCATTCTAGAATGCTCATCATGGAGTTCAGATAGGTGGCAATATTAGCAACTTCTTGAAGACGACTCTACTCAAGGAAAGGTGGAATTCTTGGTATAGCTATGGGGGTAGTTTCTAACTATTCCTTCTAAAGATTCAGACAGTGGCAGGTCTGAAGTCTTTGGAGAAGCACTGGCAGGTATTCATCAAGGTGTGAGCTTGTATGGAATAACTGCAAAATCAACAGGATAGAGGTTGTCTACTCAAAGTTGGTTAGTGAATCAAGTCTATGAGAACATGGGACTCTTGTTCTGTTAAGAGAGGAAGTTCTTTCTAGTGGCAGAAGAAGGAGCTGAATTCAACAACTTGATGTCGAATTAGAATGTTCTGACATCTAGTTCAACATCAGAATCACAGTTGGTGAAGTGGCACATCAACTTAAGATAGGGTGATCTACAGGAATGAACAATAGGATGCGTCAAAAGATCGTTCTCATGGAAGTTTGCGGGAGCCGCAGGAAGGAGAAGATGTTACATGTCCATGGCTTAGGGAGTCTAAGTGTGTTTGCTATTGAGCAATTGGAACATGTGACTTGAAGATCAAGTTTCATTGGTGGATCAGGATATCTTTGAGAGAGTTCTGACAAACGTGAAAAGGTCAAACTGTGGCATTTGGCTGTTTTCATATGAGGATTCATGAAGGAGGTGATCAAACTGTGGCAATTGGTTGATCTCATAAGTGGATTCGAAGAATCAAGATAATCAGAGTGTGACAGCTGGTTAGTCTTGAGGATTATCTTGGATCAAGTTACTCTTGGGCAGAAGGGTGATGAGTTGAAGACTCAAGGATATTTTTCTTCTTGAAGGTAGATGAGGGTTTATTTCTCTCTTTCTGGAGTTCTTATTGATGAGGCTTGTGGAGCAGAAGTCATTGAAGGTCTCCAGTTTTTTTATTACTATGCTATAGTAAGTCCAGTTGGTGGAGCATATTAAGAATCATTGTGATGATGTCTTGGTGTGTGGAAGATGTTCTAACTTGGTGTTAGGACATTATCTGGGTTGGATATCCTTGGTGAAGGATGATTATGCTCTGGTCCAGGAGCTTGGTGCCTACATTATGCCTAAGGAGCGTCTACATAATCATACGGGAGAATGATGAAGTAGAAGGACTGCCTTGGATGGAGAATGTAAAGAAGACTGAAGTAGATCAGGTATTGATTGCTTGGAAGTCTGAATATGGAGATATTCATCAGCTGATCAGGAGTATTCCAGATTATTATACGGGAGAATGATAGGGAATGAATGCCTTTAGAGAGTTGGGTGATTATCAGATGGAGAGGCCTTGCTAAGGCCAGATGAAAAGCTTATAGAGGGGATACCGCCCCTAATTGGCAAGACATGCTTTTCTAAAGCATGTGTCCAGTATCTGACACCGATGGGAGAAACAAACTAAGAGTTATGGTATCTCTTTGGGGAGTGTGCTACATTCCAGGCCAATTGGATTTTATCTCAAGCAGCTGGAGGTCTATACATGAGAATTCAGGTGGAGTTCGTATGGTGTGTAGATGGTTGTAGGAAGAGGGGGATCAATGGGACTTTGATCTTAATCTAAGAGTTTGTTACTAATGGAGGATGGCGATCCTTATGTGACCTCACGATAACATGATGGGACTTCATATGTGAGTGATTATTGGTTCTTATCAGAAGAAGCAATAAGAGAGTTGATGATTGTGTTCAGCAGGTGGCTTGAACTGAGGGTGCACTCTTGAAAACATGAAGATGCGTCTTATGTTTTCCATTTATTAGCTAGGTGTTCTGTGGAGGAGCACTGGTTACCTTAGATAGGGGGAGTTGCTCCTTGATCTAAGATGTTTTTCTGCTAAGGTGCAGTTGGAATTTCAGTTTGTATTGTGCGTCAAGCAAGCTGTGATTATGTGTCCATCCTGGGAGGATGAGATGTCAAGAAGGATGTCTTGACATTCTTGTATTGTTGCAAGTTGGGGGAGACTTGGCAGTGCAAGTTACATGGTTCTTATTGGATGCTTAAGAATCATTGGTTGAGTCTGAGGGAATTTATTTTTCTCTGCGGACTGTGATCACAAAACTGTGAAGTTATTGATCAATACAGAAGTTTCTGGTAGTTAATGTCTAATTGCTACTGCTTCTGCTGTTCTGCTAATGTCTGTTTTCTTTTGATTGATTACCCTTAATGCTTAGTTGTTTGGTTTGTCATATTATGGCTAAAAAGGGGGAGAAGTAAGTAGTAGTAGTGTTCCTTGGTTATTTCCTTGAGGGGGAAATGGATGTGGTATGCAAAGGTTGTTTTAGCCAAATTTTCCAAAAAGGGGGAGATTGAAAGCTCTTGTGTTTTGGACAAATTTTGGTAAAACATAAATGCTGAAAAAGAAGCGTCAACATGAAGATCAAGCTGAACAATTATGCATAAGATAAGATGTCGAATGAGATGTCCCAGTATGTAGACTCGACATCCTTGACCATTATAACAGATTGATTTAAATCTGTTTTATATATGCTGCAAGATTCAGGAGAAATCGCATGAATAGATCAAGGAGATGGAAAGCCCAAGACAGCAGAAGACTATAAATAGTAGACTTAGGTCTAGGGCTTAAGAACTGTACATTTGTATCACTTGTAACTTTG